>CM041633.1:48760164-48897021 GCA_023333625.1 Bothriochloa decipiens | reverse complement strand
GCTGCTTTCAGGTGCTTTGAGCTTGTTTTGCTTGGTTGCGTCGAGCCGTTGCCCATGTCTTTGGGGACCAAGTTGTTGGTTTTGCTTTGCTCATTACAAGTGACCCGTTTTGAGATTTTCTTTGGCTTTTGGTCACTTGAGTGGGTTTTCTCTGGCTTTGTGTTGGTGTTGACAATGCACTCATCAAGGGGGAGACTGCGGACACATGGTTTTTATATAACTATGGTGGAGCACCCTTGTGGTTGTGATGAGCGATTATCAACATACCAACAATTTAGTGTGTGGTTGGTTCGGTGGTTCTACTGATCCCCTGGCACAGGGTTATGTGTCAAAACGGTGTCTCTTGGCTCGTGATGTGCAGGTGTAGAGTCCGGATGCGGTGGCAGCGGTCGGGAGAAGGTCAAGTAGAGCGTGCCGTGCTGACAGACCGGTTGCGGTGAAGGATGGACGCTAGGCTTGGACTGATGGACCAGACTGGCCACGGTGGTTGACACTTGGGACATCGATAAGCGCAAGTGCATACAGCGGGGGACGCGTATGGGCTACGCTACTCGCGAACGGTTTGGTGTTTGCCCTAAAAACCATCGGCGACGGTTTGGTGGTTTGGCCTCAAAACCATCGACGGGGGATGCGTACATGGTATGATACTCGTGGGCAGTTTGGTGGTTTTTCCTCAAAACCATCGGCAGCAGGTTTCGTGGGTTTGGGCCTCAAAACCCGGACGGAGGTCCCGATGTGGACGGACGGCACGTGGCGGCAACGGGGAGATCGTTTCGGAGCGAGGCTACCGGTGAGGAGGCGCGGTGGCCGTCGGATCAGGAAAACTCGAGTTGGACCATAATGCCCCTGGCTAGGTGGTTCTCTCTTAGAATATCTATGGGTAGAAGTGGTATTATGTAATAAGACTATAAATAAGAGGGACTACTTTCACTCAGTCTTACCTCTTTCATTCTAATTTTCTCTTTCTTCCTTGTAGCTCTTCCCCCCTTTACTGTTCTTGTTGAGAGAGGTCCATGAATCTTTGATTTGTGTTTGAATCAAGTTGGGAAGAGGGGCCCCTAGTCCTCTATGTTTCATCTGGGAGTCAAAATGAATTTGTTTCTCTTGCGTGTGATTTTTTTCATTTTCGTTCTTGGGTAAATTCTGTGATTTTTCCAGAGATTTAAGTTGGTTTGAGCCATGATCTTTCAGGAGTAGCTCAACAACTTCTTTGTGAATTTCTGTTCAATTTTTTGGGATTTATTCATAGATTTTTGGGTTGGTTTTGGTTGATTTCTGTGGGCCGCGCTTCCCTATTCTTACCTCCTGGACAGCAGGTCGAGAACTGTACCGTGCTGGTCCTTGGCTTAAGAGCAAACAGGCAAGCCGCTTTTCAGTCCACAGCTTTCCCCTTCCTATTCGTCTCTCTGTTTGCTGGCGTTCTCTTCTGTGTTCCTGAGCAGCAGCACCACAAGCACCGGCAGTCCGATGCCGTGTGAGCTCTCGAAGAGCGGTGCAAGAAATCTGCGTCTAGAGCCCTGTCCGCTCTCCCGGATTTAAACGCCAGTTGCATCGAGCAGGTCCAGCTTTTATTTATCCTTGCTCTTTTTCGTTTTGGATCTCAGGCAAAGTCGGACCTGGTCAGTCCGTCCGTTGGCCAAAGTTCGTTGATTTATGGTGTGCCGTGCTTCCGTTCCTGCAGGGGCCTGCATGTAGGATTAGGCCACCCTGGTGCGTTCTTTAATCCCGCCGCCGAACAGGTTCTGGCTCAGGTTCGTGCGCTGCTCCCTCACGTTCGTGCTAGCAGTAAGCAGCCCCGCCGTTTGTTTGTGTCTGGGAGCCGTCGTGCTCAATTTGTTTATTTGGGAGCAAGCCGTGATTTTTTTTGTGACCAAGGGAGACACGTGCTTGATTTTGACAGGAGGAAAGCTAGCTGCTGTCGCCATGATTCTTGAACTAGAAATTTATGTATGCTGATAGAAGCAAGTGGGTTGCTACCGTGTTTTGTCTCAAGCTTTATTCTTTGGAATATAAAATCACTTCTTGATATCATTCACGGTATGCAAAATTGCTTCTTTAAGTAAACAGAGTTGCTGAAACGGATGATCGATTTTCTGCTGAACTTTTAGCGAATTTTCACTATCTCTGATTTATCAATTTCTGCATAACTTTGTCGTTCGGACTCCGATTCACTTTCCGTCAGTTGCATTGGGTTTTTTTCGCCCTAAAGAATTTATCTAGGTACTCTCATCACCGATTGGCGTGAGTATTTTAGATTTAGGGATTTAGCATGTTTGACGGTGAACTCGGGACAGTGGCCTAATTTTTATGAAAAAAATATTAGGCTCCCATTCACCCCCCTCTGGTCGCTGTTTCCGGTCATTCAACATAATTGCTTCGCTTCATGTGGGTTCATATGATGACAGTGGGATAATAGTGGTGCCTGATTATTGACGTCGCACAAGGTGGTGCTAGAGATTTGTCTAGTGAGGTTTATAACTTTATAAGAGATATAGATTTGCCATGCACTTTTTTCATTTTAGCATAATTTTATTGTTCCATGTTCCAGCATTAGTTCCTCCTCTTCCAATGTTGTATTTAAGAGCCAAGTACCCAGAACCCGTGTCGCACAGAATGGAAATAATATGTATCTGAGTAAATAAATATACAGAGGAATTGTTATCTATTTTGAAAAAAAAAATATATAATAACAAATTGCAGAGAATTTGTTAGTGCAATCATTCTTGCAACTGCACCGTACAGTCTGTTAGACTATACAATACAACCTGATTAGATAGCAGTTCTGAAGATAAATGCCCTGTTTCAATCATACCCCAGATGGGTACCACTTATTCAATTATTATGTATATATTCACTTGCCAACTACATTCTCTAACCCTTTACATTGCACACTTGTATTCTTGCATTCCTTGCAACACTTTGTCAAACCTAGTGCAGTTATAGATAGAATTTGTATAGGTTTTCATATGTGGTCTTTGGCCTTAAAATATTTTAGTAACCTATTTGACCTCTCGTGTAGGCGTCACAGTCCCCCGAGATGTTGAAGAAATCTCTCATAATGAGCAATTTAATGCTCTGCTTGCTTGCAGCTTAATGCTTGATAACTTAGCAGGCTTTTTCAGGTTCATTACTCATGAAAAATTCAGTCATCTGAATATGAAATGTAATGACGAAGTGATGACATAATCTCCTTTGTAACTGTCAGCATTAGCCAAATAACAACTCAGGATGTGATTGGAATAATTCATATGCATTTAAAGCTTGAAACCCAATATTCATTCATATCCTCGCATTTTGGTTTAGCAGAGTCCAATGGCCAAAAAACATCACACTTAAAAATCAACAAGTTGAACATATGACGAGGAGCGATATCGATCATACACATTGCTTTGATCCCGAGGCACGGCCAGTGATCAAACAACTGTCACTTGAGTCTAGCATTTGTTCACTGGACAGTAGGTATGTATAACACAGACTGCAGGAGTCGCTCCAGTGAATTTTTTAATCAACAGATGTTTCACTGCTTTATTTCAGAGGGAAAGCCAATCACATTCTTGGTTGTGGTAATGGTATTCCTACAAACGTTTACCAAAGCGACGTCTCATGCATCATACAGCAATCATCTATCCTCGCAAGTGACAATGATTCATGGTGCGATTGTCTTCAGACATCGTCAGATCTACGCAAGGAAATCGCAGCTCTCGAAAACGATGCTGCTGGGCTACGACGGAGCAACCTCCTGATTCATTGAAGCACAACGAACTCGACATAGTGATCGGCCGCCAAAGTCGAGTTGGGCGCTTCCATGCTGCTAGACTGCGCTATGGAGATGTGGGAAATATGACAAAGCCACACGTTGAGCCGCGCTAATCTTTCGTATACCAAGGGACTGATTTGGTATGTATAATCCCAACTCCTCTCAAGCCTGGATTTATGCTTGGGACCTGTAATTGCTCAAGACACAGTACCTGTTATTGGTCCTTATATTTATAGCTCCAATGCGGTAGCCCGTCTTCAATTCTTTATTCACATTGCAACAAGAGAGTACTAATGCAGTAGCAGCGCATAATGGAATATTATAAACTGGCACGAGGTGCATCCGTGCATGCCTCAACTTTTTTAATTTGTAGACATTGGTAAGTCATCCTACATTGACGTGCTGTCCATTAATTTTCCCTTGTAAAAAGGGTAAAAGATACCAATTCATGAATGAGCAGAAAAGAAATACTGGAAGGAAAGAACCAGATTATAAAAATGACGGCTCTCAAACAAATATGGAATAAATTGGACCATGTCTTTTTAGCAAAGGTAGACTGGATTAACGGAGAAACAACAAAATTGACTTTTTGATCTATTGCTCAGGTGAACCAATGTCTAGAGGTCGCGCAATACGGTATGTTTGACAAAAAAAGAAAAGGAAAAAAAACACAATACAGAGGTTATGTACGTGACTTGGAGTCAATAGTGTGTGTGGATTCTGGTCACCAGGCCGAACTCCATGTAAGCACCGCCCATTGTTTCTACCACTTGGGAGAAGGGAAAAAGAATGAGAGGAGGAAAGAGGAAGACAGGAGAAGGGAGAGGAAGGGAGGATTTAGGGTTGCCGCCATCGTCGTCCCCCGCCGCAATGGTTTTGTGATGCCATTCTTTCTTGGAGTGTTTGTTTATTTTTCTCAATTTCGTTTTGCTTCGCTGTCCGTTATGAAAAAAATCCGTCCTTACAATGCCAGCGGTTGGTCATTGTGCATGCTAGGGTTGCCCACCGTGAGATGCCGAATATTAAGACACTTGTTTGGAGCAAGTTGTGTTGATCGAACTGTCAAATTAGAAATGATTTAGTTGAAGTAATTTCTGAAATTGATTGTCATTTTAGAGCATCTCGGTGGCATTCATATATTTTTCCACTGCAGCCAAAGTTGTTGTGGGCATTAATACCTATCTTTTGATGCCAAGATCTCGCTCGTGAATAATCCCAACCCCTCCTAATTTATTTCTATCATTGTTTCTACGAGCTTGACACTTGTCATTCTCTCTGTTTCTAGGCATGCTTGACCTCCTGTTTTGTAGCTCCCAGTTTTGTTCCTTTGGCTTCAATTTTTTAGTCAAGTGCTAACTAGCATGAACAAAGAACTTAAATATCATGCATACTCTGGATTGTATACAGAAGAGCCATAATTCAGTTCGCAAAAGGAAATCATTGTAATACAATACTTCAGAGCATTTTTAGTACACTGTTGCTTGCAGTAACACCTTAATCCGTTAGACTAAACCAACACAACATGATTAGATAGCAATTATTAGGAAAGATAACCAGCGTCCTTATTGTTAACTCATCCATAGGATCTTGATTATGACTGATATCAGAGTCCTTAGTGTTAACTGATCAATTCGCATCACATGGAAGCATAAGAGGTATGCTGGTTGGGTGCCCTCAAACATTCTTGTTCTTCATTAATTACGGTCCAAAAGGAGACGTATATAAATATGGATTACTGTCGATAATACAGCATTGAGGTTTCAAAGCATCGGACTGCATTTGTTTGCAGTTTTAATGTGGATATGCATATATACATATATCAAGAATTAGTATCCTTTTTTTGACAATGCCAGAATTACTATCATTATTTTACTACTAATGCTATGATGTTACTATCAAATTATTTTGGAAACACTGGATTTTTAAGAAAATAGAATGATATATCCCGAACCTGCATCATGGTAAAATTGAAATTTTTCACACTTTTGAAATTTTCAAATTAATCCGATTCATAATAAAATTGAAACTCTAAAGAAGTCCTGTCGTTAAATATTTGGTGAAAGCATATTGACAAAGATTAGATCAGATATATTGCTCCATCAAACGGGAAACCACGTGGTAAACTGTTGTGTCAAACTAGCATTGCAAATTTGGCCAAGCGTCCATGAAGAGCCTGGCTTTTCTGCTTCACACAGGCGTCAGCTAGCGAGATCATAGGTGGTTACAAGTGGCGAGCAGACATTAGTAGTCATCAAGCTTTCACCGCTGGTTCAAAATATCACTGTGTACCATAGCCTAAGCAATGGCATCTACTGGAAAACGAACCCAGCCGATCCATGTCAGGATACAGTTGTCGACGAAGGGCTTGGGCAGTTCCACCAATGGCACTCAGGTTAAGGGCTCCTGTCTACCAGAATTTCTTGCTCAGGGAGGGAGACTTATCCTCTCATATCTAAAATTAAGTAATAGGCCCCTATATCACTCTCAGGCTTGTGGTTCATTTTTCCTGATGGCACCTAATCCTGTAGAGTAATTTAGGAGTTGTCTGGGCCACAGAAACAACACTGGCTAGCAGAGAAGTTGGGAGTACATCAGGCAGAGTGAGACAGATATAATTATTACATATACTATGTTACATATACTATGTGGCAAGTACTATAAAATCTCCTATACTGTTACTCAGGCTAGTGGTGATGCAGGATACTGCAGTATTTGGGCAGAGCATATATAATTAGAGGACTTTTGCATGCTGCTACTAGAAATTACACCAACTGCAAGCATCTAGAGTGCTGATCGTTGCAGACAGACTCCTTGACAAGGAGATGCCCAGGATCGACTCATCGATTATATTGACGTCGGGAGCATGAGATCCTTTCCTGTCCATCCTTATGATCGTCTTGACTGTCTCTTGAGAGTGGGGTGCAGGCGTGGGCCATAGGCTGCTCCTGCTCCTATTTGTAAGTGGTCGAAAATTGAATTAACGACAGAGCTTTTAATGGCCACGGATGACTACAAAACTATAGTCGTTAATACTTTTTAATGACCACATTAAGGCTTTTAATGACCACATATCCTATCGTTAATAGCACTTTTTCTTGTAGTGGAAGAAAGCTCCGCACCGACGAGTAGTCTTCTACCAAATCTCTATTCTCATAGATTGTAACCCCCTAATTTGAGTGGTCAACGCAAAGAACACCTCACTAATGGATATAGCTAAGGCCTCGATAGGTTGAACCACGATAACTCATTGTGTCTCCCTTGTGTTTTTCTGTAATCGAGCCACCAGAGGCCCACACTTTTTACATTAGATGAACAACCACATGCTTGCCACGGTAACAGACCCACGTCAATAGGTACATGTCTAAAAATAGGAGAAAATGACTCTAGAAATTGATATTTAGATACAAATAAAACGAAGCCGCCTCTAAAAATAGCAGCTGCACAGTAAAATTCAACTTTCTCAAAGTACCATAGATGGAGCACTGACCAAAAACAAAGTTGTAATCTCAATGAGTTATGCAACTTCGTAATTAACAGCTTGTTCATGTGAAATCGTCTGCATCAAAATAACTTCAAATTTTTTAAATTACCTTGGATGAAGAAACAACCAGAACAAAAGATTAAGATCTTGAAATGTTATAGAACTTTCTATGTGAAATTTTTTTCATTTGATATCAGACTACATATAAAACGTGGGCGATGAATATAATATCCCATGTAAACAGTCAAAGCTCTCACCAAGGATAGTCCTCGTCATTGCAAGAACATTGCTAGTTTGGCATAGGTAAGCTAGCAAACTTAGGGCGCCATTCTTTGTCACTTGGTCATCGGATCAAGCTATCAACAACAACATAGGTTACCTCAATCGTTGACGATTCACCACTGTCAAGCTACAAACATGTGGTAGTAATAGGTGGCCTCTCAATGTCAATTGGTGGCTTCAAGCAGTAGTGATAAGTGACGGGCATTGTACTATCACTGCTGGTTCAAACCATGAACTAGCATTAATAAACAGTGATACTTTTTTAGAAGAAAAAAATCATAATTTATTTATAAGAAATTGGATGAATATAAACTTTGTACCAAAATTGTTGAGTAAAAAAACATCTAAGACTTTGTAGTTATCACTGCTGGTTCAAACCATGAACTAGCATTAATAAACTTTGATACTTTTTTACAAGAAAAATCATAATTTATTTATAAGAAATTGGATGAATATAAACTTTGTACCAAAATTGTTGAGTAAAAAGACATCTAAGACTTTGTAGTTAAATGGTTAGCATATCCAAGAATACAAGTTCTCAGGTTAGATTTGAAATGATTAATTATGTCCAGTGGAGACAAATTTAAACCAAAGTTGTAGCTACAATTTTGTAGTTGATAAATTTTTCATTCACGTTTATTTTGAGTATGTTGTATGTCTGTACCACATGAATATAATTTTGGAATCCTTTATGCATCTTATAACAATTTTAGTTGTCAACATATCCCAAATTGTGTTTTTCAAATTTATATAGAAAACAACAATGATATTTACGACATCAAATTGGCATTGCTACGTATATGATAAAACATATTTTTGTAACATGCACTTGGTTGGTGTTTTAGATGTTGTTACTCTTAGCTCTATGTGGGTATTGATGTAGAGAGATATAGATGTTGATAGGAAACAAAATAATAATTTGAATCAAAGATGATTTTATAAACTGATTTATTTTGGAGCGGATGTAGCACCGCACCATGTGTACTTGGTAACTCTTGCATGACAACGTCCTTGTAACACCCTAAAAATTGCATGATTTTAAAATAGTCAAAATTGATTTAATTTGTCCATTTGTGTGACCATAAAACATAGGAAATAATAACTTTTATAAAATTAAAATCAATTATGGGTCAAAAAGCATGTTGGTGCATTCATGCTGCTGCATGATTTTTATTGTGATGTTTGGATTTTCTTGAGTTTGAATTAGATTTTAAAATCCTTTTGAAAATCTATTTGAAAAATGGTTCAAATAAAAGAAAAATGATTTCTTTCCCCTCCCCTCCTTTCCTCCTTTTTGGCCCAAGAAGGCCCGGCTGGCCTGCTCCCTCCCTTTCTCGTATCTGGCCCGAAGGCCAGTTCGATTGAGTTGGCCCGCGCGCCCTCCCTCTTGGGCCGCAAGGCCATGGCCCAACAAGATAGCACTGGCGGCCGCCTCCTTTCCCCCTCTCTGTCCGACTGACGAGCCGGACCCACGCCTTGTGTCGCCGACAGGTGGGACCCGCCCCGTCGTCTTCTTCCTCGTCTCCAAACAGGACACGGAGCGGCCAATGTCCGCCCCGACCCCGACTTCCCTCGCTTCACGTGCGCCCCAAGCCACCTCAACCAATAAATAGGTAGCGCTGCACGCCGCCTTGACCTCCGTCCCGAACCCTCGCGCCCGCTCCACAACGCCCGAGCTTCAGCCGACGCCACAACCCTAGCCGCCGCTGCCCAAACTCGACTCCGCTGTTCTGCCGCATCAACGAGCCCGTGAGCAAGTCGCCGAGATCATCTTCTAGTTTGCGAAGTCACCGATATTGATTTCTCTTTTATTAGCCCTCTATTTTGCTCACGCTGCTTTCACCGGACCTTGCTTGGTGCCATTGCCCGCCATTGCAAGCCGCGCGCCGTCTTCGTCTCGCTTCGGCTCCATCTTCAGGGTTGGTGAGTTCGCGTCGAGCTCCTCTCTCTTCTGGTTCTAGTCCCGAGTCGATTCGTGGTATCCAGCACAGGGTTTAAACTCGCCGGCGAGCTTCTATCACCGCCGCCCATGGCCGACCGTCGCGCCGGTCGTCTCCCCCGACGAGATCTCTCCCTCTCACCCTTGCCGTCTAATCTACACCGTCCATCTCAGATCCAACAGATCTGGTTCACCCTTACCCCTTCGCAGGTCATTTTGTTAAAGAGACCCTGAACTTTACTATATTTGCACCCGAGGTCCCTGCCCAGATTCAAAATTCTGTTTTTCTTTATTTTAATTCTGAAAATAGTTCTGTCTATTTACAGTTTTACCACTAATTTGAAAAGCTCATAACTTCTTCGTTTTAACTCTGAATTTACCCGTTCAAGTTGCCTTAGATTCATAATTTCATGATCTACATGTTAGTGCCACTGTTAGATCTATTTTCAAATATTTAATTTTGAGGTTAGATTTAATCTATTATTTTACAATAGGAAATCTTGTAAAATTCATAACTCTCTCAGTATAGCTCCGACTTTGGTGATTTTTACGTCTGTGTGATCGTAGCGATGTGTAGATTGGTTTCATAAACTTTTCTCATACAGTTTGGTTGATATGGTGTACTGTTCTAATTAAATCTATTTGTTTGCTCGTGTATGATTGCTCGATGCTTGTGTGTTACTGATTGTCGATCGAGTTTAGAGGGTGAGCCGTTTGTTGGAAAACAAGAGTACTTCGACAATGAGGATCTGCTGGTTCATCAGGAGAGCTTTGATCGAGCCATGTATAGTTGTGACCATCCTTGTTACCTATTCACTATGCACACTAAAATCATACACATGTGTCTCTTTACTACCCTGTTAAGGTTTTCTAGCTTTGATTTCCTGTCTACCTTGATAACCGGGGGTGTTTCATATGGGTAGTTTACGCTAGTGCTTTATAAACATGATCATGTAACTTGATTAATCACTATGCAACTAAGGAAAATATAGTTTTCAATAAGATCCAAACTATAAGTGATCATTCGAGACATAACGTACAGCTATGGGGGCTACATGGCTCTGACACTAGTTATTCATAGGACCTTTTCTAGCAAGTTAGAGGATCTATGAGTTGGGTATAGGACGGCTTCTTTAGTATGTGTATAAATAGGATGTGCCATATTGGGAGAAGGGTTCTCCTATATCCGATGACCCTGCGGCCCTAACTTGTTAGACGAACCTATGAGTGACTTTATATGGTTTTTGAGTGCTTGGGAGTAATTAACCCACTCATTTGGAAATCATGACTCATCGTGAAAGTGTACACCTCTGCGCAGAGTTAAACCGATATATCATCCGTGCCCACGGTTAGGGCGGCTAAGGGATTCTTGTGGAATGGATCATCAACTTAAATTGTGTACAAGTTAATGTTGTTTTTAACATATTCTTAGTCATGTCTACCAGGTCATGTGGTTATGGGAATTGTTACTACCTTGATGCTAATTCGTAAAATATGACCTACACTAAAAAGCTAACTACAACTAAACCTCCTCAAACCTTTATTGAGCCTCGTGAACCCCTTCTATGCTTGCTAAGTACATATGTGCTTACACTTGTTTTATTTCATTATTTAGAAAATCCAGGATGGGTAACAAATCAAGATTGGAGTGAGAGTTATCGTCATGACTACTAGCTTATGTCAACTAGTTGACGAGTCCCTGTTGTGGAGCTATCACCTGGAGTTATCTTAGTTATGTCTTATTTTTGTTAAAGGCTATGTCATGCTATTCGTGCGCTATGTAATAAACTCTAATTTGGTACTATTTAGAATTTATCAACTTATGTGTGCGACATCCTGAGGCGCATATAAGGCTTTTATATATCTTATTTTAGTCCTTTAAAATGAGATATGACAGATTGGTATCAGAGCATGGTTGACTGTAGGACGCAAGCCTAGTTAGAATGGTCGTTTTTAGCTCTCTTTGCTTCTCTTGATTCTTGCTTACCATCTGGGCCTTGTTATTTTCTAAAAATTTTATGCTACTTCCCTATTTTTTTATTATAAAAAATTTTATTCTAACTTAACTTATTCTAATTCTATGTATGACTCGTGCTCACGGGTCTGCTCGCAACTCCAACGGAGCTTACTGACCGCCGTGTGTTTTGTACGAGTCAATGGAGCCTAGGGATGAAGTCCTAGAGGAGGACTAGAATAGTGAAGATGATGAAGGCATGTTGTCATCATCAAGTCTACCAAAGATTTATGAGGAGTTTGACAGTCCACCCTGACCATCGGTTTCAGAAATCCCTTATGTATTATGTCGTTTAGAATGCGATAGTCAAGTTTAGTCGAGTCTTTTATGTGTGAGTGAACTTTGATGTGCCAGTTGAGTTGCCTTTTTCTTTATGGGTGATTTGGTTCTTTGTAATGAGTATTGGAGCTTTGTGTACATGTTCGCAATGTTCCTTAGTTAAACATATTAGAGTTTTGGGGTCTTTAATAAAGTTTGCTTTGGTCAATCTCGAATATGTCCGGTGCTGAAGTTCTGGAGCAGCGTGCAATATTTCTAATATATCTCTAAATTGGCTACTTCAAATCTGGTGAAATTTTTATGGAAATAACTAGCATCTGTATCTTGCTAATGCCGCAAGAATCACCTTTAGATCTGATCTGAGCTGTGAGGAATAATTGTTCCAAGTTGATGTTTCTGCCCAGTCTAGATGTCTAAAATAGCTTCTGATGTGTCCTATTTCTGACAAACTTAACTACCAATTCTGACAATGTGATATAGAAGGAATTCATAGATAATTTTCTAAGCTTTCCAACCATATGATGTTTGTCTGAATTGGATATATGGAACTCCGGTTATGACTGTTGTAACTCATCCAGAAATTTTTAGAATCATTATAGTGCTGACAGTATTGAGATTTCGGTTGTTCTAAGGATTCCTATGTATGAGCGGGTGCAGATGTCAAGAAGGGGAAACAGGAATGTTGCTAAAAACAATCCTCCGCTAGTCACCTATGAGGAATTCATGACCTCACAAGCTCAGATGATGCAAGCTTTGACCTAGTTGGCACAGACCATGCAAGCTAGAGGAGTACCACACGCGCCACAACCACGGGATAAGTGTAGGGAGTTCATGCATGGTAACCCTCCCGTGTTTTCTCACTCCATAGAACCACTGGAAGCTGACGACTGGGTACGTGCGGTGGAGAAACAATTGAACCTCGCTTAGTGCAATGATGGAGAAAAGGTGCTCTATGCGTCTGGACAGTTGCAAGGTGCTGCGCAAACATGGTGGGAGTCCTATCAAGCTGCTCATCCTGCGAATGCTCCCGCCATCACATGGGCAGATTTTGTCAGGGATTTCAAGGCGCACCACATCCCAGAAGGTCTTGTTGAGCAGAAGCAAGAGGAATTCAGATCTCTCAAAATGGGCAACATGACCATGATGAATATCACAACAAGTTCAATGAGCTTGCTCGCTATGCTCCAAATGAGGTGTGAGAAGAAGCTGACAAGCGGCGTTGTTTCCTCAATGGAATTTACTATGAACTTAGGCTACAGTTGGCTAGACGGAAGTATGCTAGTTTCCAGGAGTTGGTGAATAGCGCTATTGTGCTTGACAATATGCAGAGGGACAAGGATAGGAAGAAGAGGATGGAAGGACAGGGATCTGGAAGCAACAATCATTTTCATCCTATGTCTCAGGGTTATCAGCAGAGGTACCAAGGACCAATTAGCCAGGACAATCAGTTCCAGAATCGCTCACAGAACCAACATGAGAATTGGAATCAGCAAATACCACAGCAGTAGGGTAATCAAACTCCACATCTCACTACACCAAACAACATTCCTTTGAAGAATAGTGCTCCTAGTACTCCCATTAGGTGTTTCAGTTGTGGTGAATGGGGCATTATGCTAATAATTGCCCTAAGAAGAATCAACAGACGCCACAGAGGTAGAGTGGCAACGGGAAATCTTATGCTAACTATGGAAGAGTGAACCACGTGTCCACCAAGACGGCACAAGGAGCTACTGCCTCAGCAGGCGCCAGAAATTATGTTGGGTACATTCAGTATCAACTCTATTTCTGCTACTGTTATTTTTGATTCTAGAGCTTTGCATTCTTTCATATCACAAGCATTTGTTAGAACACATAGTATACCCCTACTTGCCTTGAAAGAATCCATGCTAGTGAACTCACTGGGAGGAGGAATCCTAGCTTCTTATTATTTTCCCTCAGTTAGTATCTCTTTAAAGGGGTAGAGTTCACTGCTAGTCCGATTGTGTTGAGTGCATCTGGTATTGATGTGATTCTGGGATTGGATTGGATGAAGCAACATAACGTGGTAATTCAGTATAAGGAGAAAGTGGTAGTTCTGGCAACACCAAAAGGGGGTCGAATCAGTGTTGAAGTGGCAGTGCAAGCACCACCAACGGCCACCGTGAATCAGTTGCATGATGCTCGAGAGTGTATCGTGGGTAAGTTTTTAGATGATTTGTCAAGAGATTTGCCCAGTTTGCCAGACTTATCTGCAGTTGTTCGAGGAAGTACCAGTCCAATCTCGATGACGAGATTCTTTTAAGGGGGTTAGAATTGTAACACCCTAAAATTTGCATGATTTTAAAATAGTCAAAATTGATTTAATTTGTCCATTTGTGTGAGCATGAAACATAGGAAATAATAATTTTCATAAAATTAAAATCAATTATGGGTTAAGAAGCATGTTGGTGCATTCATGCTGCTCCATGATTTTTATTGTGATGTTTGGATTCTATAGAGTTTGAATTGGATTTCAAAATCCTTTTGAAAATCTATTTGAAAAATGGTTCAAATAAAAGAAAAAGGATTTCTTTTCCCTCCCCCTCCTTTCCTCCTTTCTAGCCCGAGAAGGCCCGGCCGGCCTGCTCTCTCGCTTTCTCGTATCTGGCCCGAAGGCCGCTTCGTTCGAGTCGGCCTCCGCGCCCTCCCTCTTGGGCCGCAAGGCCACGGCCCAGCAAGCTAGCGCTGGCGGCCGCCTCCTTCCCCTCTCTTTGTCCGACTGATGAGCCGGACCCACTCCTTGTGTCGCTGACAGGTGGGACCCGTCCCATCGTCTTCTTCCTCGTGTCTAAGCAAGACACGGAGCAGCCGGAGTCCGCCCCAACCCCGACTTCCCTCGCTTCACGTGTGCCCCAAGCCACCTCAACCCATAAATAGGTAGCGCCGCATGCCGCCTCGACCTCCACCCCGAGCCCTCGCGCCTGCGCCGCCACGCCCAAGCTAGAGCCGCCGCTGCAACCCTAGGCGCCGTCGCCCAAACTTGACTCCATCGTTCCACCACATCAACGAGCCCGTGAGCAAGTCGCCGAGATCATCTTCGAGTTTGTGAAGTCACCGAAATCAATTTCTCTTTTATTAGCCCTCTGTTTTGCTCACGCAGCTTCGTCGAACCTCGCAGGGTGCCATTGCCCGCCGTTGCAAGCCGCACGCCGTCTCCATCTCGCTTTGGCCTCCATCTTCGGGGTTGGTGAGTTCGCGTCAAGCTCCTCTTTCTTTTGGTTCCAGTCCTGAGTCGATTCGTGGTCTCCGGCACGGGATTCAAACTCGCTGGCGAGCTTCTATCGCTACCGGCCATGGTCGACCACCGCGCCAGTCGTCTTCCCTGGCGAGCTCTCTCCCTCTCACCCCTGGCGTCTGATCTACACCGTCCATCTCAGATCCAACAGATCTGGTTCACCTATACCCCTTCGCAGGTCATTTTGTTAAAGAGACCCTAAGCTTTACTATATTTGCCCCGAAGTCCCTGCCTAGATTCAAAATTCTGTTTTTCTTTATTTTAATTCTAAAAATAGTTCTATCTATTTATAGTTTTGCCACTAGTTTCAAAAGCTCAAAACATCTTCGTTTTAACTCTGAATTGATGCGTTCAAGTTGCGTTAGATTTGTAATTTCATGATCTACATGTTAGTACTACTGTTAGATCTATTTTCAACTATTTAATTTTGATGTTAGATTTAATCTATTATTTTACAATAGGAAATCATGTAAAATTCATAATTCTCGCGTTATAGCTCTAATTCTGGTGATCTTTACGTCTGTGTGATCGTAACGATGTGTAGATTTGTTTCATAAACTTTTCTCATATTGTTTGGTTGATATGGTGTACTGTTCTAATTAAATCTATTTGTTTGCTCGTGTATGATTGCTCAATGCTTGTGTGTTACTGATTGTCGATGGAGTTTAGAGGGTGAGCCGTTTGTTGGAAAATAAGAGTACTTCGACAACCAGGATCAGCAAGTTCATTTGGAGAGCTTTGATCGAGGCAAGTATAGTTGGGACGATCCTTGTTACCTATTCACTGTGCACTCTAAAATCATATGCATGTGTCTCTTTGCTACCCTATTAAGGTTTTCTAGCTTTGATTTCCTGTCTACCTTGATATCCGAGGATGTTGCATATGGGTAGTTTATGCTAGTGCTTTATAACCATGATCATGTAACTTGATTAATGACAATGCAACTAAGGAAAAGATGGTTTTCAATAAGATCCAAACTATAAGTGATAATTCGGGACATAACGTACAGCTATGGGGCTACATGGCTCTGGCTCTAGTTATTCATAGGACCTTTTCTAGCAAGTTAGAGGATCTGTGAGTTGGGTATAGGACAGCTTCTTCAATATGTGTATAACTGGGATGTGCCATATTGGGAGGAGGGTTCTCCTACATCCAATGACCCTGCGGCCCTAACTTGTTAGACGAACCTATGAGTGGCTTTATAAGGTTTTTTCATGCTTAGGAGTAATTAACCTACTCATTTGGAAATCATGACTCATAGTGAAAGTGTATACCTCTGCGCAGAGTTAAACCGATATATCATCCGTGCCCACGGTTAGGGCGGCCAAGGGATTCTTGTGGAATGGATCATCAACTTAAATTGTGTACAAGTTAATGTTGTTTTTAACATATTCTTAGTCATGTCTACCTGATCATGTGGTCATGGCAATTGTTACTACCTTGATGATAATTGGTAAAATATGACCTACACTAAAAGCTAACTACAGTTAAACCGCGTCAAACCTTTATTGAGCCTCATGAACCCCTTCTATGCTTGCTAAGTACATATGTACTTACACTTGTTTTATTTCATTATTTGGAAAATCCCAGATGGGTAAGAGATCAAGATTGGAGTGAGAGTTATCGTCACGACTACTAGCTTGTGTCAACCAATTGACGAGTCCCTGTGGTGGAGCTATCACCTAGAGTTATCTTAGTTATGTCTTGTTTTTGTTAAAGACTATGTCATGCTATTCATGCGCTAGGTAATAAACTCTGATTTGGAACTATTTAGAATTTATCAACTTATGTGTGCGACATCTTGGGCGCATGTAAGGCTTTTATATATCTTATTTTAGTCCTTTAAAATGGGATATGATAGTCCTTGGCAACTCTTGCATGGCACCGTGCACACAGAGAGTCCGCGCTGCACAAAAATACAAACTTGTGACAAAATGGCCAGGCATGCGCGTAAGCAACACGGATAAACGGTCATAATATATCCACGTTCCTTGCACCAAAGAGGTTCCCAAAGAATTCACGTCAGTTGAACCATTGTCGATCGAGAGCTCTATTTCATTTGGTTAAGATTCGAGAGGGAGAGGGTGGCGGTGCTGCGGCAGCCAGAACATTGCGAGAGGTGGAGCACGATTTGGATGGGGGCGCGGGTCGTGCGGTGGCACGTGGACAAGTTCGGCACATTTGGGAATTGAAAGGTCTTAGGGTTTCCGTATTCATGGCCAGACATAAATTTGAACCCCGAGCCAGAGATGAATGCAATTGGGCCCGTGAGCTTGGTATCTACATATAGAGTAACGTTATACATACTTATAGTGACAGACAATTAAACCCTAAATCTAGATATAAATCGGTAAATGAGGATTTAGCATCAGATGGTCTCCGAGGGATCTTTAGGCGTCACATCATCTGACGATAAAATAAAGTTTTAGCGTGAGATGTCTGATGCTGAAAAGGTGTTGTGGTGTAGTGTACTCATCAGCCAACTAGAAACTAGATGTATCATGTGGGCCTCAACCAATTTATTAGAGTATATACTTGTTACTATTGTAGAAAATACAAAGCTGTTATTACTTCTGAGTCTTTATGCAACCCTGCCTTATAAACTGTTATATACCCTTCGATAAAATATAGATGATACAAACTAATGACTAGTCAATATTCTTACGATCTTTGAAAGCTCATAGTTCTCGACTATCTAGCTAGCACATTTAGAAATTATATGCTAAGAGATTGTCCAGACTAATACTATCATGATTGCATATATTTCTTGGCACAATATAGCATTACTTTGATAGAAAAGTTTTGGTGGAAGTTATAACTCGAAATTTTGAAAAGTAAACATCTTCATACGCTTTTAATTGGGAGAGATTAGTATAGTATAACAAAAGGATTAATCTCTACAATCTACAACTAAAAAGAGCAGATGTCAAAGAATAGCTGGCATGACCACAGACTCAGCACTCCCTATCTCCTCTGGTGTTTTCTTGAGTGCTGACACGTAGGCCCCCTTCTTTGACAGTATGCCTCAATTCACTAACCTGATCTAGCGATCCCCATCTATTCGCGCTAGTGTGCCATTGACGTACAACCATACCAATGGTTGAGAATGCCGTTGCCCTGATTTCTATCCATCTCTGTGGCTCCGTCACTTCCAGCTGCGTTGAAGTGCAACTCGGAGAAGCGATCCCCATCTAGGAGAACAAAGACAAGTCAACTTTTAGATACGTTGACATGCACGTATTTGGACCTCTGGCTGCCGATGCACAACAGAGGAGATGCCTTCCGACCAATGGTTTGGGCCGGTGGGGACTTGCGCCGATTAAAAAAATGTTTTGCTATTTTTATGTTTCAAATTTCTCGAGTGTTTTTGCTTATCCAGTATCATTGCAGCACTCAGCAAAGAGCTCTTTATTGTTAGAATTTTCGCTGAGTGGCCTTTGCCGAGTGTGGCACTTCACGTTAGCCAAGTCATGTATTTTAGGCTTTGTTGAGTGCCTCCAGTAGTGGATAGAGGCACTCGATGTAGTGGGAGAAGAGCAGTGACTGCGAGCTCAGCGAGAAGGGGTTTGCTGGCAGTGTCCTTTCCGTGAGATTGACTCCACACGCCCACGCGTCCGCAGGTCGCATTGCGCTCGCACGGTCACAGGGACATCTACAATGAGAATATCTGTTATGCCAATGTGGTTAGAAAGTAAATAAAGAGAAAAAACTACATGTTATATAAGTAGTTTTATTAGTTCTAGATATTATATCAAATTACATAATGCTTATATATCCTAAAATTTAGGCCGTGCTCAAGCACAAGTTAATAGACAGCATGTAATTATGTAATAAGATTGAAAACCCTATGACGTTATACATTTGTACAAAATTCTCAGTGTTTTACATTGCAATCGTTATGCCTGTCAACATGGAACTTGTAAAATATAACCTAGCTTTTATCTGTAGCACAAATGGACAATGAGAGCTACTGCTATAACATACATACAAGCACCACTGGGAATCCGAGCAGACAGCAAAAAGAAGTCAGCAGCGGCACATAATTGCTGGGCGCGGGGCCTCTCCATGCTCGAGTTATTAGCTGGCCATGTAAGGGGTGGTCTGGATGATCTTGTGGGGTACATTTTCCTGATGCCTCTTAAGCCTATTTCATTTTCTCCATCTCTGTCCACCATATTTCGACTAAAGCAGGCGGAGCTGCCCCCTTCTGGAACTGACGATGCTACTTCTCTAAAATTGTTTGTATATATAGGATCGCACACAGCTATCTCCTCTTCAATGTTATAAATATAAGTGGCAACTAGCAAGTCGCCACACAACGTGAGCCTTGAAGTATTTACTCCGTATTAGACTGTACAGTCTAACAGTCTTTCTTTACTATTACAATTATAAGTCTTGTTTTAACCTCCATCATAACCTGCCCATGATGTACCTAGACAATATATCATAGCCAAATTGTAACATAAAACAGCATTTGTTGTACTCCAATTTCAATAGACAACAACCGACACATGATCTATTCTTTATTTTACAAATTCTTTTATTAGTAATTTGTCAATGTATTTGGAGCCTCAATTTTAATCCATATAAGACAGTACACAAAATATAGAGAGAGCAGACATTCGTATCTAATTTTCAAACATCCCTCTATGAATAAATTTGTGGGTATCACCAGACTACAATAAAAATAGAAACTATTCTGTATTTTAGAAAAAAATCTTAGTTCTTCAATTTGGTAGATTCTTTTGGCATTCCCACCATGTTTCTATCATCAAGACGCTCAAGATGATAAAACAACTTTCCGTGGGGGGCAGGGCAGGAATAGGAGGAGGGTTTAGGTTGTCCGTGCCGAGAGGATTGAAAGAGTGGTTTTCTATTCTCTCAAAGGAAAAAGTGGTTTGCATCAATGCATTGTACTTGTCAAGATGATCAAAAAACATATATGATTTATCTCATTTGAAGTTTATTTTTTATGGGTCAGTTCAGGTGTTAATTGTATTTTGTCTCATTTTTGATGGGGTCTTGACAACTTTTACCTAATTTGGTACCCATGATAAAAAAGTAATTTATTAAAGCGCCCTCTGATCGTCATCTACATCACGCGCATGGATATAAGGTAAAAAATGCATAAATTTCGAAGTAGATGCTTCTAATCGGACTTTATGTTAACTGATAATAAGTACCCTGAAATATGCATGTCAGGTTAAATACACTAAGCATATAGGCATATTCTTTTACAACGTCAGAGCAAGCTCTGGATTTATCCAATTTGGTGTAGAACCTCCAATTCATCATCTCGGTGCAGCACTAGGAGCCCAAAATTAACAATTTATTAGATTTATAATTTGGAGGAGTTATTTATATATAATTTTCATCATCTAGTGCTGCAATCAAAATATCTGTCACCCATTCATTCATCATGGATCCTCAAAACTAGCATCATATATATATATATATATATATATATATATATATATGTGATGCACACAGACCAAAAATGTTGAAAACTATGTCCGTGCAGATGCAATTTTTTTTTTGGAGGCGTAGATGCTACTTAGCTACACATACCTATCAGGGAGCTGCACCCGACGGCAACTGGGCTGGTGGGGTGTGAGATACACATGTCTACAGAAGACGGGTAAAACTAAAGGAGATGGGCATGGCTTCTTTTAACTTAAATGGCATGTGATAAGTTATCTAAGAATTGGCTTAATTCCAAACAAAGATAGATTTCAAAATTAGATAGAAATTTGGTGTCACATACTATTAAAATCACTTTCTTGAGGTGCCTCTCTTTCATGCTACTAGTGGCTGGATAAAAAATCGTCTCTAAAGGTGTAATCTAGAATTGCATGTTTGGGTATGCTGGTATTTTCAGTTACCTATAGAATTGCAGAAAATTTCTATAGTAGATTGAAAACACGTGCCGCCTCTGAAACTTATAACTTCTGCTGCTGGAAACAGTGATCGATCATACAGATAATTTTATTCATGTAGCAGTACGGTATTCCAAAAATGAAAATACTCGATCAGTTGGCTACCACATCCTGGGTCCGACAGCAAATCATATCCACAGCCGTCCTTCCGTCACACATGGATGGGAAATTGGGTAACACGTTAATAAGCCACTTGACAGTGTTGTACTGGTGTAAATAATGATGTTGAGGAGGAACATAGCAACAACAACTATACCTATTTCATGTTAGAATCCCGATCCGGTCGAGGGGACTCTCGAGAAGCACTTCACGAACACAGGTGGAGAAACTCAAGAGGTATTTTGGTTGCTGCAAATGTGGCAGACAATCTATTGATTGTCATCAACTATATATAGGGGTTTACATGGTTTACAAAAGAAAGTAAATCACTAAATCAATCATGGCATGATCGTGATCAATTGTTACCATCCCAACAACTTGGGCCATGCTGCAAATCTGTACTTGCTAATTATCTTCTACCTTCTACAATTAGCATGCTCGGGACTTATTCAAACAATCTCCTCCTAAGTCCTGGAGCATCTAGACTACATCTTCATGCCGATCTCACCTCGAAGCTCCTGGAACCAAGTACATCCGAGCGCCTTTGTGAGAATGTCACCCAGCTGCAGCTCAGTGCCAACGAACTCGACGTCGATCAGCTTCCTGTCGTAGCATTCCTGGATGAAGTGGAACTTCACATCAATGTGCTTACTCCGGTCATGATGCACAGGATTCTTCATCAGTGCGATGGCGGACTTGTTGTCCACCTTGAGCTTGGGTGCGAGGATCACTCCTCCGACGAGCTCAGCCAGCAAGCGTGCCAGCCAAATCACCTCACATGCTGCTCCAGCAGCCACAATGTAATCTGCCTCACAGGAAGACAAGGCGACCACCTTCTCCTTCGCCGACTGCCATGCAACCGGCCCACCTGCAAGGAAGAAAATGAGTCCACTGGTGCTCTTCTGGTCGTTGATGTCTCCGATGAGGTCACTGTCGCAATTGCCCACCAGCTTTGGGACGCCTCCATTCTTCTTGCCTAGGTGACAGTGCAGGCCCCAATGCACCGTACCCGCAACATAGCGGAGGACACGCTTGACAACTGTGAGATGTTCTTGACGCGGCGCCTCCATGGACCTGCTGAGGTACCCAACTGATGAGGCTGCGGTACTCCGTGGCGTCGATGGTCGGGATCGAGCCATCCTTCAGCAGCTTCAACTTCATCTCCATGGGGGTGGCGCTAGCATTGCAGTTGGCCAGCCCAGCCTTCTCGAGGATCTTGATGGCGTAGGCGCTCTGATGCAGCATGATGCCGTGAGCGCCCTGGGTGACCTCGAGTGCCAAGTAGCAGGAGAGGAGCCCGATATCGCTCATGCGGAACGTGGCCAGCATCTACTTCTTGAACCTGTCCATGGCGCCGACATTGCCTCCTGTGATGATGTAGTCGTCGATGTAGATGCCCATGATCAGGCGCTCGGATCCGCTCCCTTGAGTGTACAGACTGTGCTTGTTCACACAGCGAGTGAACTTGAGGCCCATTAACTCAGCATCGAGCTTTTGATTCCCGGCTCAAGGTGCCTGGTGGAGCCCATAGAGGGCCTTGTGGAGGCACAACACCTTGTGCTTGTGCTTGTCGTCGATGAAGCCGGGAGGTTGTTGAACGTACACCTCTTCCTGGAGCTCGCCGTTCTAGAATGCCAATTTGACATCCATGTGTTGAATGCCCCAGTTGAAGTGAGCAGCAATGGCAAGAACCAGTCGCACCGACTCCAGTCGAGCCACCAGGACATACACCTCCTTGAAGTCGATGCCGGGTCAAGCACGTATCCCTCGGCGACGAGGCGCGCCTTGTACTTGGCAATGTTGCCATTCTCATCGTGCTTGACCTTGTACACCCACTTCAAGCCAATGGCACGGTGTCCTCATGGAAGCTCGACCAACGACCATGTTTGGTTGTCACGGATCGACTTCATCTCCTCCATCGCGGCAACCCAATTGGGGTCACCGTTAGCTTCCTTGAGTGACCCCGGCTCCTCCACACTCATGACGTGGCTCACCATGGGCAGCTCCCCCTCCTCGGTGTTGGGTTGGCCCGGTCCAGGTGCAGCAACAACGCCGAGGATGTTGTCGAGGGTCCTATACCAGCGTTGCACTTTCCCGTCGTCGTATGCTTCGAGGTTCGGGTCGGTGGTGAGCGGCGTCGCAAACTCTATCTATGGTCTGGCCCGAGGTGGTGTCAAGGTGGCCTGAGGTCGAGGTGGAGTCGAGGTGGCCTGGTTGGCCTCAAGGGGTGCTGCCTCGAGGGGAGATGGAACGACCTTGAGGGGTGCTGGGTCGGCCTCGAGGCGCTGACCCCCTGGCACGTCATGCTCCATGACGGTGAAGATGGGCTCGAAGCTCTTGTTTGAGGAGCCTGCCCAGTCCCAACGCACGCCCTCGTCGAAGGTGGTGTCGCGGGAGACGTGCACACGCTCGGTGATGGGGTCGTAGAAGTGGTACGCCTTGAAGCCTTCCTGGTACCCAATGAAGACGACCTTGAGCCCACGGTCTTTGAGCTTTCTCAGATGTGGATGCACGCGCTTGATGTAGGCGACACACCTGAACACCTTGAGGAAGTGCACGGGTGGCTTCTTGCTGTGCCATGCCTGGTACGGGGTCTAGCCCTCGAGCGCGCTTGTCGGTGCTTGATTGAGCAGGAACACGGCTGTGTGGATAGCTTCTCCCCAGAAGTGCCTAGGCATGCCTCGGGCTCGAAGGATGCTTCTGGCCATGGCCACCACCATCTGGTTTTGATGCGCAACAACGCCGTTCTGCTGAGGTGTGTATGGCACCAAGTAGTGTCGCTAGATGCCTTCACCTGAGCAATATGCAACAAACTCCATCGAAGTGAACTCACCACCATGATCTGTACACAGCACTTTAGCTTCTTTTTTGCACTCGCACCCGACGCGAGCCTGGAATGCCATGATGGCCGCTGGTGCATCTGCCTTGGAACGTAGAAGGGTAAGCCACATATAGCGACTCATGTCATCGACGAGTAGCAGGAAGTAGGCATTCCCAGCCGGCGTTGGTGCAGAGATTAGGCCGCAGAGGTTGCCGTGCACCTGCTCGAGCTGATCCTGGGCTTGATGCTTGGCGGCTTGAGGGAAGGCCATGCGCTTTTGCTTCGCCATAGCGCAGTCTTCACACACCTGCTCGATGTGGTTGATGGCAGGCAGTCCATGCACCATGTCCTCATGCCCCAACTTCCTCAGCAACTGGAAGTTGATGTGCCCAAACCGCTCATGCCACCTCCAAGTGACATCGACGGTGCGGGCAATGACATCGACGGTTCGAGGAAGTAGAGCCTACTCAAGGAACGCTTTACCTTAGCAAGCAGTTGGCATTGCAAATCATAGAGGCGTAGGATGTCAGCCTCGATGTCGACCTTGAAGCTATCCTCATCCATCTGATCGAGACTCATGATGTTGGTGCTGAGCCATGGGATGTAGTAGACCCCCTCAAGACGGCGGTGCTCGCCGGACTTGCAGGTGAAGAGGACGGTCCCCTTTCCCTTGATGTCGACCACCAACCCATCACCGAACCAAACGGTACCAGTGACAGTGGTGTTGAGCTCGGCGAAGACGCTCCGAATCCCCGTCTTGTGGTTCATCGCGCCGGTGTCGAGCACCCAGCGGCGCGGTCCCACAGCCTCCTTATCCTCCTCGCTCAGGTGGAGAAGAACCTTGCACTCGATGAGGTGGACGCCCAGTTGCGGATTGACGATGAGCAGGGATGGTGGTCGGGCCTCGAGAGTTTCCCTGCGGACGATCCCCGCCTCGAGTGACGGAGATTTGTCCCTGCGAACAACCCCCGCCTCGATCTCCATCTCTGCCTCAATGTACATCAAGGCTCGCTCCTCGTTCTCCTCGGCCTGCGTGACATGTGTCACGCCCTTCTTCTTCCCACGGCAATCTTTGGCCCAATGGCCCTTCTTGCCACAGTTCTTGCAGCGATCGCCCGAGGGTGGGCAGCCGCCACCGGCGTTGCCGACTTCACCGGTTTGGTCGTCGCGCGACAAGGAGCCTGAGCCGCCTTGACTGCGGCCACGTCCTCCGTGCTTTCCTTGATTGTTAGAGCCACCGCTGCCACCAGAGCTCTCGTACTCATGGTGGGTCCTGCGACACGCCTCCCAATCCTCCACACAGAGCATCAGGTGCCCCATGGCGTCCGTGACCTCCTTGGGCTTACCGTGGTCCTCAAATACGCGCAGCCAACCGATGACCTACTCGATTGAGACCAAGTTTAGGTCGAGGAACATCTCGAGGGAGACCACTGCCTGGGATAGCCGGTCTAGGACCACGTGCAATAACTTCTTTACTACCTCGGCATCCATGATGTTGTCCCCAAGGGTGCAGAGGTTGGTGGCGAGCGTCGTGATGTGGATCCCGAAATCGATGACGCTTTCAGCCTCCTTGAAGAAGAGGGCCCCGAATTCCCGACAGATTTGCTATGCACTGGCGTCGTGTGCGTGTTCGTCCCTGATCTGCAACACCTTGACTACAAACCACGCCTCCTTGATGGTCCGCTTCCGGGCGAGGGTGCTCCACATGTCGGAGGGAACTGACCATAGGAGCCCCGCCATCGCCTGGCTTTCATCATTGTACTCATCCTCGTTGGGATCGTTGTTAATGTCGAGGTCGACGGTGTCCCAGACTGGGAGGGTTTGGAAATTCACCTCCATCACCAAGGCCCACTCCGAATAATTCGTCTGGGTCAGCATCGGCCACGCGATGTTCGCAGATGGCCACTCAATGACGCGCTCTACGATGTGCGAACCAGAGCGGTTATGCAAGCAGCGATTTGTGGTACGGCTGTGGCGACGTGGCGGCGAACGCGATGGCTGGACTTTCTTCTCGCCAGACGGTGAGGCAATGGCAACTACGAAGAACACGACAAAAAACTAAGCTCCGATACCAAATGTTAGAATCCCGATCCAGTCGAGGGGACCCTCGAGAGGCACTTCATGAACACAGGCAGAGAAACTCAAGAGGTGTTTTGGCTGCTGCAAATGTGGCAGACTTTCTATTGATTCAATGTATGTTTTGGAGCCTTGTTATGTTTAGCTACCACAATCAGTCACCCCGTTAGTTTGCCTATCTTAGTGGGAATTGATCCTACAACAATATAATTTGTAGGCAATCCTTTTTGTTGATTTTGGACCAGAGGTAATACCCTTAGGACACGAATCCAACGACCAAATATTGAAAATAAAGATGCAAATATGTCGAGTGAAACACACTTTCATTAATCAAGTCCTGGTTAAAACGCATAGGACTGACCTGTCTTACAAGCCACATGGGGGACATTATTTATAGCTGCCCGTTGGCATTCACACGATGATTTTACCATTGTGAAGCGGCTCCTCGATGCATACTTTATGCCGACCGAGGGCAAACATATCCATCGCCACTGTCTCCCCGTATGGCTAGCTTCACCCTATGAAGACACGTGGTAGGCCAACACAGCTTGTATCCTCCCTCTGACAAAGGACCTGCATCCAAAATCTGCACCATATTAAGCATCGTTCACGTCGGATCCGGGACGGGCGCCACCCATGTGCCGAATCCGGCGGTTCTCTCGATACTGCCAGCGGCATTGGAAAGCCGAATCAAGTTGGTCGGGTGATAGATTTGGGAGCTGAACCGATCTTGAATCTGGCTCCTCGTCTTTGGTCCCTTGTCGAATTCAGTTTTGTTACCATCCGTCCTCCTTCAGATTTGGCTTTCGCTCCTCTCAACCCGAATCTGGAAGACAAGACCTTGAATGTGGCTAGTGGTCGACGTGCTATGCGAGATCCGTGTGATCGGATGGGGGAGGGGTGACCACTCTCTCCCTTGCCCCCAACGGCAGCCCTTCGGCGTGCCCCGACATCGTGATTCAGGATGCGTCATTTCTGCCTTGGTCGCCGAATCTCACATTTGGGGTCCGACTCTTTGTTCCTAGATTTTAAATTTGCAGGGTATGCATTAATTCGCAAAGGGTTAACATGTCTGCTTTGGGACAATGTTACTGACACCCGATTCACGCCGTCCCAAACAACGATGTTGAGTAAATTTTTTTATTTTTTTATTTTTTTTCATGATCGGACGGTTGGATCTTTCCTGATTCTCAGGCCGTCGCGTCCGTTGGCTTTCCAACGGACGCCTCCCTTGGCTTGGTATAAAAGGCCCCTAAGGAGGACTGGGTCTTATTTCCCCCCTGTGCCATGACCTAGCCGCCATCGTCCTGCCTTTGGTTGATTCGGCATCGTTGCTTCAGTGACCGCCCGCTGGTAGATTTGGTAAATTTTCCTCTATCCCGAAGCTTTCATGATTCATTTTCATTTTACTGCTTTAGCTGTTGTATGTGGTTTGTTTCCTTATTTCTTTTGTTTTTCTTATTTAGTTCGACAAATTTGCATTTTACATTTCATTTGGGTGTTATGGGACACAATAACTACGGTGAAATCGAGGCGAGCACCGAATCTGGTTCTGGTGACATTTCAAGCTCAAATTCGGGGTCAGATTCAAGTTCTAACAGCAGCCTAAGCACCTCAGCTACTCCTAGTATAGCAGCTAACCTACTTGAGTCGGTCGGAGAGGACATCCATTTGGAAGCTGATTAGATGGATGAGGCTACCAAATCTAATCCACTCATTCGAAGTTTGCAAGGTTCGGCTAGAGGTGGCACCAAAGCAGACATCGATGTGGAGGGTTATACAGAAGGTGCAGGTAGTCAAGCTGCTGAGATTTTGGATTTGACCAGAGATCCCGAATCTGGCCCGCCAAAGAAAAAACAAAGCATGCCGCTTGGACTTGCCATCTTAACCCTTCCAAGATTGACGAAGCTGCGCTTGATCACTTTGCGTCTACCAGACTAATTACCGCATTTGAGAGAACGCTTTGCCGAGCGCCCGAAGATGGTGAAATTATTCTAAAGCCAAGGCCTTATGAGGGTCTTGTGTTTAGAGATTTTTTTAGAGCTGGGCTTTAGTTTCCAATTGAACCTTTTCTTGGTCAAGTGCTAGAGCAGTACCAGCTGTAGATTCATCATCTTACGCTAAATGCGTTTGCTCGCTTTAGCGTTTTTGCTATGGCTATGAAAATGATGGGCAGTGAGCTAAGCGTTAAAATTTTTAGTCGTTTTCACAATGCTCAACATCACTCCAAGGTTGGAAAACTTGCTAGAGTTCATGATGTTCGGGCGGAATATGGATCCTACAATTTTATACCAGCCCAAAACAAGAAGGATTCGTGCATTGTCCCTACCTTCAAAAATAAGTGGGACAACTGGAAAGATTTTTGGTTCTATTTTCGCGTGTGCTCGGATGAAGCTGCAGAGAATGCTGCCCAAGATGGTTTGCCGAAGGCTCATTCTTTAGCTTTGGTGATGTCACCCATGATGGGCCTAAGTCGTGTCCCTACTCATGCTCCAATTCCTGGTGATGTTGCAGTGCTCGAAGCTTACCAGCGTACTGCTAATCGTAAATCTAGCAGAGAATTGGTCGAAGAAATGATTGCTCTGCACACGTGGCCACTGAGCAGTGAGGTTTGCTTCGATGCATTCGATGAACGAGAGGGGTACAGAGGGCCTATCTGGAGCCTTGCTCGCCCTAAAGGCTACCTGACTAACAGAGCTGTTGTTGCCCGTGTCGAGCAACTCGCAAATCAGCTATGCGACTCATATGATTAGGATGAATATGAATCTTGAATTAAGATGGGTCATACTCACCATGTGAACCACACATTCGATGCCATGGGATTCATTTACAGCAACCGGCCGGCTCCTGCTGTTGAGCCCAAGAAAATGGCAAAAACTACCGAAGGTGATGTCGGCGCTTCCTTGAACCCTAATTCGGGGCGCGGTCTCGGGCAACGTGGCAGGCGCGGACGCGGCATGGTTGAGGACCTAGTGAAATTGTTCCACCCGCCCGAAGCACTATTCTTGCTGAGCGCCGCAAGCACAAAACACTTCAACTTTAGGGCCTCAGGGAACCCTGTGATGTAGATGTTGGATGTGAGATGGTAGGGCAGCTATGGTCGAAGCCAACTAAAAGGAGTGGGAAGTTTGTTATTGAAAATCCTCCTTTCAACACTTTGGCCAATGACACGGTTAGGAATTTGCGCATCTAGGCCTACCTGAACCCATTTTTACTCTCACCATCTGCTGCCTGCTTGTTTCTACTTCAGTTTTGACATATATTTTGTTGAACATGCAGGAATTTTTCGTGGACAAGCCAGAAAGTTCATCACCCATGGCGCTGAAGCGTACCAGAAACTTGGCGGATCCACTCTTCATTGCTGTGGATGACGTGCTGGCCCTGAGTAGTGCAGGGCTTCAAATTAACCCAAGAAAATAGAGTAAGCCCGCACTGGATGATGATGGCATGAAGGCGCCAAAGCGCAGTGCTACTTCATAGAGGTCAACATCTGTCGAAGCTCTCGCCGCACCCTCGATTTGATCTATTCTAGCTTCGAGGCACGATCTCGTGGCCAAGCCTCACCCGACTCACGCGATTGGTAAGCCCCGCTTTTTCCATAAATATTCGGGGATGACCCCCGAGATGGTGACGTGTACACTTTTCAGACATGGTGTGCTTCCACTGAATAGCACCCCCGCTGAATATGGTGAGATGTGAGTGTATTTGGGTCTGTCCTCCCTGGAGGAAATGAGTCCGCTTCACGAGGAAGCTTATCAAATTGCTCGTGCTTTAGGGGCTGCCTCCGAAGCCCGGGTGGTGACGAGAGTGGATTGCCGGACCTCAGGGATTCTTCCGCCAGCCATGGGAGCTGCCTTTGCATAGGAATGCGCCTCGTCCTTTCCCGTGCCTCATACAGAAAGGGACTTGATGCTGGTGGACCGCAGAGAGCTTCATGCAGCACTTGAGTTTCATACCATTTCGGTGAATGAGCGTGTGCCGAATACGAATTTGTTTTCCTCATGTTTACCTGCTAATTCATAGCCTTGTTTTCTATAGGCTTTGGTGATAAATGCTGCACTGCAGAAGCAAGAGCAGGCCGCATCACATTGGCAGAGTCCAAGCTCGTTAAGGCCCAGGCTCGAGTCAAGACTCTCGAAGGCGACTTGGCAGGGGCCCGCGCTAAGCTTCGGGAGGAGAATGATGCACGTCGCCGCGTTGAGGAGATGGCTACCCAGCTGCATGTCAATATGAACACTCACGACCAAGTCGTGAAGTCTCAGCAGTGGCAGCTATGTAACGGCCTGCCAGAGATCTCGGAGAAGTATCTTTGGTTGCTAGCTAGTGTGGGGGACGATGCTGAACTCCCGAAGCCCCTAGAGGGCGAGGAGATTACGACATTTGACTACATTCCTTTTCTTTCTTTGAGGATGGGCTTGCCTGAGGGTGCTATGGACGTTGGTAGAAAATACGCAGCTTTGGAGGCGTGTCGCACCATGTGTAAGAGCTTGAAGGATGCAGGGTGATGGTGACATTTCGACGGGCTTCAGTCAGCGGGGGATATCAATGTTTATTGGAAACCCGATGCCGATGTGAATACTACCGCCACCAGCTTCCTGAGGAGCTACTAGGAGTCTGGAGGCCGAAACCTTGAGCTCATTCGTGCGGCGATGAACCACTCTGGCGTGAGTTGATTTTGCCTACAGCTTTACTAGTTTTGCAGTTCAAGTCTCGAAGAGATTGCTTAATCCTGCTTTTGTCGCAGGATCCGGTGGAGCACGAAGCTATTAAGCAGAACATTATGGCCTATATCTGCGACCACAACGAATGCGAGCTTGGCTCTGATGCTGGCACCCAATCTCAGGAGGACCCCGAAGCTTGCACACCACAGCGCGAAGCCCCTACCATGGCCGATGCTGCTACCACCGAAGCTACCGTGACTGCCTCTGCCGCTAAAGCAAATCCTACTACTTCACATGTCGCTCGAGATGAAGATGCCCCGGTGGATCTGGTGGCTTGATGTTTAATAACTATACTGGTGCTTGGAATAAATCGACTTCATGTCATTATGCCTCCCGGTTGTGGGAGTTTGAAACTTTGTTAGTGTTGTAATTGTTGTGCTTGAACTTTGGGCTGCCTGGCCATTACGCTTTTCTTGCAGCCTTAATATGCTGCTTTTAGGCTTTATGTTTAATTTGTGGGATGTCCATGCTTATGCGAATTTGACATGGGGTGCCGATTAGTTTTTTGTTTCGCATCTTGCTTCTAGTTTTGCGCGAATCTGCTTAGCGAATGGAGAAACACCATCCCCCAACTTTTTAGCTGGAGGGATCTGATGCACCCTATGAGCCCTTTGGCTTGTTTTTTGTAGTTTGATGGCCGTGCCCCCCAACTTTTTAGCTGATGGGGTCTAACGCGAGCAACTAGCCCTTTGGCTTTTTTGACAAATCGAATCTGCTGATTGCATTGGAAAACGCCGTCCCCCCAACTTTTTAGCTGAAGGGATTTTTATCGAGAGCGCTCAGCCCTTCGGCTTGCTTATAAATTCACATTTTTTATCAAACACCATTCACCTGCTTGCGGCAGTGCATATTTTACATTTGTTTATGATACTTACAATTTATGCTGTGATATTGTCGACTGGAACATCTCTAAGTGCAAATGGTTTCACATGGTAGCCTGGTGCTTCGGGTGCCCTGAACTCCTTTGGTGCGACGAGCCTCTCATTGCTAGTCCCGGAGATGATTTTCTTGTAAGCTCTTTGGGTGACCCGCGAGGACTTCGTCGAGCCTAGTGACTTCGTTTGCTTCAACATGTAGTTGGTACAGTTGTAGCAAGGCTCACTCTTGCTGCCTCACAAGTCATTCCTGAGACACAGGAACTTTATTGGGCTTTTGCTGGCCTTGAGAAATATCTTGCCCATGCACCCAAACCCGATGTTGCTGCTATCAACCCTTTTGCTATACTCCCTAAGCATAGCTCTCTGGACAATGGAACAAAGGCGGCCCGAAGCATGACCCACACAACACCGCATTTCCTGAATCCTCTCATGCCTACTTCTTTGTAACTGAACCATTTGCGCTAGGCTAAAGTACTCTTGCACAACTAGGGATGTTTTGGCATTGGCTATTTGGTATGCTAGAGCGCCTAGCAATTTTTTTCATAGGGTGATTTGGGCGTGGGGCTTGGGAAATTGTTGCGGCCTTAAATGCTGCACTTTGAATATTGTGTACTGTTTTGCACTAGTAGTTGGCCGCCGGCTTTATTGTCTTACTACCACGATTACTCGATATGTACTATCGTACCCTTCATGTCAAGCAACATTATTGTTGCTATTATTGTGTAGTAGTTGGCACCTCCACGAGTGGATCTGTTTCCTTTGCCGAGTACACTAAGCCGCGAGTGGCATCGCGTTCGGTGGTATTCGGGATCCTTTTTGGGTATCCCATTTTGCACATTTGTGCGCAACTGCTCAGTTTATTGCAAGGCTCCGTCGCTGACCATATTCGGCTGGCATTTTGCGGCTACCATTTTTGGTGTCTATTTTCATGCGCGTTAACACGCTGCTTCTGCATTTTTACTAAAGTCTTTCATTTGCCATTTTTGGCTAACATTTTGTGGTGACCATTTTAGGTGCCCGCTTGGTTGCTCGCAACCTGATTTTGCGCTACCAAATATTGGAGTAGACGACTTGCGTCACTCTTTTTCAGTGTTGCTCCGCTCTAGGTGCAAAATTCGTTGGGGGAACTAAATGCATGTTAATAGAAGGGGTACAAAGGTCTGCCTCATTAAAAAACCTCACACCTTCGAAAAGGTTTCCCCTATGAGGAAAAAGAGCATAGACCCCTGAATGTTTTTGATTGTACTACTGGAAATAAAAAAGAAAATTACAACCCAACTCGGGCAAATGTGCTTCAGGCATAGAAACGCCAAAGGTTATCAGCGTTCCAGGTGTGAGCGTATTCGACGCCTTCTTCATTCATCAAGGCGTACACGCCTGGCTTGATCATCATCGCCACGATGAATGGCCCGTACCATTGTGACTATAGCTTCCCTTGCTTGTCTGGGTGTTGAATGAGGACCATGTCCCTAGGGTATATATTCTTTCTGAGAATTTTTTTGTCTCTCCAGCTCTTTGTTACGTGGTGATACTTGTCAAGGTTCTCTGCTACTTTGAGTTTCCAAAGCTCAGAGGTTTTGAGATCCACGTATCTTTAGATTGGCGTGGTGGCGGCTATTTTAGTTCGGAATGAAACCAGTTTCATTTCTTCCGGGGTGATAGCTTCTGCGTCGAACAAGAGCCTAAATGGCATGAAATCGGTTGCCCTTGACTTGGAGACATTGTGAGCCCAAACAGCAATGATTAGTACTTGAGCTCGTTTGCCTTTTTCTTTGTTATCATTGATGATCTTTGAGACAGACGTGAAAATTTCGCCGTGTGCTCTCTCGACTGCACCATTTGATTCGGGATGATTGACCGACTCAAAAGACAATTTGATGCTAAGTTCCTAGCAGAAGGTTCTGAACTACGATGAATCAAACTGCTTCCCATTGTCCACCATGATGTATGTTGGCACCCCAAATCTATAGACAATTCTCTGCTAGACGTATGTGTGGTGGATGTTATTTTTGCCAATGCTTTAGCCTCTATCCACTTAGTGAAGTACTCAAGCATGACAGCAGCGTATTTCAAGTTTCCTGGTGTCATAGGCAAAACACCTACAATGTCAACCCCCATCTTTGCAACAACCAAGTTGGGTATATGGGCGAAGTCAGGCTTGCTGGCAAATTCTACTTCTTGGCGAACATGAGACAAGCTCGGCATGTCTTGACTATCTGCTTTGCATCTTCGGCCGCGGTCGACCAATAGAATCCTTGCCTCATTGCTCTGTGCGCTATTTCATGTGGACAACTATGAGCCCCTCACATGCCCGAATGTATCTCACTCAGCAGCTGAATGCCTTTGTCTCTGCTGATGCATTTCAGCTTCGGTGTCACCACTCATTCTTTGCATAAGGTTTCGCCTATGATTGAAATTTGCTTCATGCGGGATAACATTTGGTGCACTCCTTTCTTTAACAAAGGTTCATAGGTCCCATTCAAGAATGCCCAAATGGGTGCCCTCCAGTCATCGCTTGCGATTGCATGTATTGCTGCTGGCTGATCCTCTTCTTCTTTGATGGCCTTGATTGTTAGAGTTCGAAAAAAGACATCCGGTGGTAAGGGTGTATTCTGAGTTGCTGCTTTTGCCAGCTTGTCAACTTCGGCATTCTTGGTTCGCGGGATGTATTTTAAGGTGAAGCCGAGGAAATGCTTTTCCATCCGCCTAACAGCTGCCAGATATTTGATTAGATCATTTTCTCTAGCAGTGTACTCTTTTTGCACATGGCCCACAATGCTTCGTATTCATCGGTGTTGTTGGTTGTCAGAAATTGCAGCCTAGCAACATACCAAATCTTCGGGCCATGTGGTGGTGTAAGTACCGCTGAGATGCCAGCGCCCACAGTGCACCAAGCTCCGTCATAGTACATGGTCCAAACCGGCTCTTCGAACTGCAAGGTCATCTCATCTGCTCCGGGTGTCCAATCCGCTATGAAGTCAGTGATCACGTGAGATTTGATTGTGGACCTATACTCAAAATCTACCACGACCTCATTCAGCTCAGCTGCCCATTTGCCGACTCGGCCTATGGCTTTGGTAATACGGAATAGGGAATCCAAAGGCTGGGCAGATGGTACCCAAATATGATATGCCTGAAAATAATGCTTCAGCTTCTGGGAAGCCATGACCACAGTGTACATAATTTTATCAAGCTCAAAATAGTTTAGCTTTATGCCGGATAGAGTTTCAGACACGAAGTAGATTGGGAACTGCTTCATTTTTCCTTCGTGCTCTTTCTCCTCTACTAGCACCGCGCTTAATGCCAACGCTGACGCTGCTAGATACAACAACAGTAAGTGGGGGCTTGGACAAGGTGGTAAGCTTCGCCAAACAAGCTTTTAGATCATCAAATGCTTATTGTTGCTTTAGTCCCCATTCAAATTTTTCAGCCTCTCTTAGCACCCTGAACAAAGGTAACCCTCTTTCGGCTGATCTCAGAATGAATCTGCCCAGGGACGCGATTCTACCAGTCAGCTTTTGGACTTGCTTCTTAGATTTGGGTGGCTTCAATTTCACTACGGCTACTATCTTGTCAGGGTTGGCCTCTATGCCTCTGGCGACACTATGCAACCTAGCAATTTTCCCTTGCTTATGCCGAATATGCACTTCTCCGGGTTCAATTTCAATCCACTGGACCACAAGTTGATGAATGTTTCTTTTAGATCTTCAATGTGTGTCTGCTTCTTGTCACTCTTGACAACTATGTCATCAACGTACGCTACCAGATTGTGCTTCTTCTTCTGCTTGTAGAACACTTCATCAGACATTCTGGAGAACATGGGGCCAGCGTTTCTCAGACCCTCTAGCATTCCTTATAGCAATAAGTTCCCCCAGGAGTGATGAAGCTCGTCTTTTCCTTGTCTGTCGGATTCAGCCAAACCTGTTGCTACCCCGAGAAATAGTCTAATAGACTCATTTGTTTGCAGCTGGCAGTGATGTAAACAAGCTTGTTGACGTCGGTGAAATCAATGCACATGCGCCATTTTCCACTTTTCTTCTTCACCGTTACAACATTGGCCAGCCATTCGGGATACTGCACCTTTCAGATCACCACAGCATCGAGCAATTTTTGGACTTTGGCGCTTAGTGCTTCGGCTCTCTCGGCGGACATCTTTCTGAGTTTCTGCTTCATCGGCTTTGCGGATTTATCTACATTCAAACTGTGCTGAGCGAGCTTGCAATCTACCCCATGGAGGTCTCTGGTGGACCATGTGAAATGTCAATGTTTTCTCTAGAAGTTTCAATAATTCAGTTGCCTCTTCGGGATTTAGCCTAGTTCCGATGTGGACGCATTTATCTGGTCTGTTTGGTGTCAACGATACTCGATGCGTAGCTTCTCCTGGCTCAGCTTTCGGTTCTTTTTTCTTCTCTGAGTCCAGATCATCCTCCTCAGACAGTTGTTTTGACTTCACCTCGTGGACCAAACTGTATCCCAGTATTGGCTTGCCACCAATTCTCGTTCATTGAATGCAACGGTCATGGTCTTCTTTCCTATCGGGTCAATTCGTTTCGCGTCGAAGCCAAATAGAGCACTTCCCGGTGGATCGAGTGACTTTCTATCTTGCTTAATTTTCTTGAACGCCTTGGTTAACAAGATTTCCACTGAGCTACCATTGTCCACTAGGATGTTGTGCAATGTATATCCGGCTATGAACGTCATTGCGACAAAAGCATCATAATGCGGGTAATCCCGAAGATGTAAATCTTCTGATGAGAATGTTATGGGCTCTAGCTTCCATGGTGGAATATTGACTGGGCAGTTTGGGGATACTGATAGTACCCTTCGTTCGAATTCTTTTCTTTCTCTTGCCCTCATGCTCAAAGTTAGATCCGCTGGTGATGGCGTAAATGTGACCGTTTGTGGGCATGGCAGTGTTGACAATCTGCAACTCCTTGGAGTTTTCTAGCTTCAGTATCAGCTGCTGTCCCTACCGCTGGTGCTCCGTTGCCGCTGATGAGTATGCGGCAACCAAATGTACTTGAGGTTGGGTTTGAGGGAAATTTTGCTGAGCATAGGGTTGTGCCTGTTGCCAGTATACCGGCTGCTAATAGGCATACGGGTTAAAATTTGATATTGTGTCCTAAAGGTATGCTCGTGCATCTGTTACTGTGCCGCTGAAGTATCTCTTGGTGCGTTGTGCAAAACTTGCTTCGCATTTTCTGGCGGCTTCGGCGCCTCGTGCTTCTCGTGCTGCTCTTTGGCCAACAATGTGTATTTGCACTCTTTTGAGAAAGGACCCTTATTCTCTCCGCATACTACACATAATACAGAATTTTCGGTCCTCTTCCGCGACCTCTTCCGTGACCGCGGCCGCCTTGAAATTGCAGCCGGATCACTCGCCGGAGACATGTTGACCTAGATGCCTTCTACCACCGGATTTGCTGTGTTTGCATAGTTTGCCTTCTTCCTACGCGGTCGCATTAGATGCTCAAACAACAACCACGGACGATGCCACTGTTGATTCTGGACCGGAGGTAATACCCTTAGGACCCAAATCCAACGACCGAATATGAAAAATAAAGACATAAATATGTCGAGTGGAACACACTTTCATTAATCAAGTCCCTGCTACAACGCACAGGACTGACCTGTCTTACAAGCCCCATGGGGGACATTATTTATAGTTGCCCATAGGCATTCACACGACGATTTTACCCTTGTGAAGCGGCTCCTTGTTGTATACTTTATGCCGATCGAGGGCAAACAAGTTAACCGCCGCTGTCCCCCTGTACCGCTAGCTTTGCCCTATGAAGGCACGTGGCGGGCCGACACAGCTTGTATCCTCCCTCTGACAAAGGATCTACATCGAAAATCCACACTGTATTAAGCATCATGACGCCGGATCCGGGATGGGCGCCACCCAAGTGCCAAATCTGGCTGTTCTCCCGATGCTGCCAGCAGCGTTGGAACGCCGAATCAGGTTGGTCGGGGGCCAGATTCGGGAGCTGAACCGATCCCAAATCTGGCTCCCCGTCTTCGGACCCTTGTCAGATTCGGTTTTGTCACCATCCGTCCTCCTCCAGATTTGGCTTCTGCTCCTCTCAATCCGAATCTTGAAGACAAGACCCCGAATGTGGCCAGTGGTCGATGCGCTACGTGAGATTCGTGTGACCGGATGGGGGACGGAGTGACCACTCTCTCCCTTGCCGCCAACACTTTTCTATCTAGGACATGGCTGGTGGAAATTCCAAATCACATGAATATAGTGCTGGTTCAACATCATAATCGAGATGTGTGCCCAACAGAACCCGGAGTGCAGCCAGATTCTCAACTGAATTGGCTCGGCTTTTCTACATGCGAGACAGCTAGAACTGGCTGTCACAGATCTGTGGGCATGCCATACTCGTGTTGTCTGATTGTCATCGCATTCGGATGAAAAATCACATATCATATTGGACCCTCAGCCTCTGTCCAGAGCTTTCATGACATCTTGATGATCACTTAGGATGCCTATGTTGTGGTGGCTCTCAAATCTGCAAGTAGCCTTTCTCGAGCAAAGACTGGTCTAGCACAATGTGTAATCCCGATATCTCCAGATCCCATTCATTTCTTCTCTTGCTGACTCGTAGATCTGGGCGATCTGATCCTCTTCATTCACCTTTCACCCCTGTGAGGCACAATACCACTTCCATTTTACAGCACTTCAGTTCTGTATTCAACATCGAACTACTGATAACATATCGTGCAGACCATAAAGTCAATTTAATAGAATATACAGAAGCAGCGTTATATATAAGAAGAAATTCTTCATCCTTATTGATTTTGCTCAACTCTCCAGCATATGGTGAACTATTATATACATACAGAAGCAAAACATTTTGTAGTGAACCCTCCAGCCAGGCCGAGTACACCTCATTCTTTCATTCCTCTCTCAAATCATTTACACTCGACCGCAGGGAATGTGTAGTGAATACTGTAGTGACGCAGCAACACAAAGCTACTGCATCAACCTTATCCTATTGTCTTATTAAGGAAAAATGAAAGAATAATAAAATTGGATCAATTGAGATATTGCTAGCAACATACTTAAATATCTACCTACTGCTGTAAGGTACTAAACCGGTTTGTTCCAAACCTGGGAGGTCATTACTAGGTGCTCTTGAGAGCAATGTGCCAACTAAATGACAGTAATGCTTGGTACCTGAGAGTACCAAAGCGCTATAGTGTCCTGCCACATCAGCAACCCTTGGACCAAACATATAATATTTTTCTTCACTATGTGTAATTTAGGCATGTTTCACTACTAACTTCTAACCCTTGCGCAACGACGAAAAATCATTGCAATATGCCCAATTTGGTGGCAAAAGATAGATGTCGCAACCAAATCGAGTTCGTTGCCAATGGTTGCAAAAAGTCTTGTTGCAATAAGTTATTGCAACCGTTGCTAGTTTGGCATTGCAAGTGTTGGGGTTTCTTGCAACCATACATGTTCGTTGCCAAGCATGGCAATAGGATGTTGTCGCAACAATCATTGTTTTGGCAATATAAGCACTTGCCACGCACATATTCATAGCAAGAGATGGCATATGCAACGATCAATGTCGTAGCAATAGACATTTGCCACGTAATCTTAATCGTTGCGAGAGATCATATATTTTTCCACGGTCATTTGTGCGTGGCAAAAGTATCTTTTGCCACACATTTTTTTTCATTGCAAGAGACCATACGTTATTGCCACGATCATTGTGCAGTGACAAAAGTATCATTTCCCACGTAATTTTGTCATTGCGAGAGATATGTTATTGACACGGTAGTCATGTCGTGGCAATAGTACATATTGCCACACTAATAAGTTTGTTGCCATTTAATCCTTTTGCCATGCATAGCAGCTCATTAGGATGGATAGTATTGCAACGCTAGTCACATTTGAATTATCATCGTTGCAAAAAAAAACAATAAAACCATATCTAAAGCAATTACTCAAATATTTTAATTATAACCAATCATTCAATAAGATGACAAAACATTGAAATAGTAGCTAAAATAATTAATGACCATACATCTCACTCATCATTTCACAACTTTTAAATACTTCCTAGCAGCTATGCAACACCTTGAGCTTTCCCTAGCAGCAACATGTTATCACTTCAGCTATGTCCTTGTTTGATTATGAGCGACCCACTGAAAACTTGTCCACCTACTGATCAAAAGAACAAGGTTGTGATATTAGACAAATATTAGGCTTACTAAGTCATGCACAAAATGTAAAGATATATACTTAGATAGAGCATGGTCGTAATTAATAAGAAAAAGAAGAATTAACCAAAACTATAGGGAGTGCTGTCAATTTAAGTAAGCAGAAGTAGAACTGAAAATCAAGAAAATATGCATACAACCATTTTGTTATTAAATTAGCTTAATTTTGAAGGCAGCATCAGTACAGTTGCTTACAGAAATCATAACTAGAGTTCTAGACAACGAAAATTTATAATATTTAACAGTATGGAAATTCAATGAAATTCTCTATATATTTCTAATTATTTGTAAAGACAGATTCTGCAGTTATCAAGATCGAAAAAGGCCCACTGTTGTACAGTGCAACGTCAAAACCTGACAGGCTACATGTAAAATTCATAACTCCACATTCTCTGGGACAAAATCATGACCTTTCATGACGAAAGACATCTCTCAACCCTCTACACTTTGGTATTATCAAGTGTCATAGAAAATGTATTTACTACATGGAAAAATTCATCCAATCAGTATTGCACAACCTGTAGTTTCAGCACGTATGATAAATGTATTGCCAACACTTCCTAGTTCTATTAAAAGTGTATGAATGATCAAAAATCATTTCCCTCTTCCCTTCTCTTCCTTGCATGGCTTGGCCTACACTACTAATTTTTGACCCTGTTGTACCAGCAAATTTTAGATGTAATAGGGCCAAAATTGATGTGATAGCTTGGTATTGCATCAATTTCATGTTTGATGCGAGCCGATGCAATTACTCTTAATGCAATAGCCTATCACATCAATTTGTTGTGACCGATGTGAGAATTCACTATTGCATCGGCCTTCTGTTGTCTCTTGCATCAAAATACATTGATGCAAAAGGGTTATTGCATCAAAATTGTTTTGATGCAAGATTGCTATTGTATCGGTCATGGATGTCTTTTGCACAAAGATAGGAAGATGCAAAAAGGATATTGCATCAAAATCATGTAGATTAATACATCTAATAAATTTGATGCAATAAGAATCTTTATTGCAACAACTAACTTTCGCTGCAATAGACCTTTATTACATCAACATTAGGTTCAGTGCCATACAACCTATTGCATCAACATTTAGGTTCGATGCAATTCAACCTATGAATCAACATTTAGGTTTGATGCAATTCAACCTATTGCATCGACATTAGGTTCAATGCAATACAAACTATTGCATTGACATTAGCTTTGCTGCCATTTTAAAGAAATTCACGAAATTAAAAATCCAATGGCACAAAAGGGCAATGATATTAATAACTTTAATCATCCACATTCAATAACGTGTACAATAATAAAAATTAAAAGGAAGCATCACAGTTCAAGAATGTAATAGCAAGGTCGTCAGAACTGCATTCTAGACTTGTAGAACCAAACAATTGAACTAAGGACTCTTAGCACAAATCAAGAAAGGTTCGTTGTCATTGCAGACTTCTTGATTTAGTTCATCCTTCCAAAGAGTGTGAGTGCTCTTCTCAAAGTGCATCCTCCTGCTCAATGGAAAATGTGCAAGTGGCGTATGGATCAGTAATTAAAAATTTTAATGGAAGGGATATTTATGAAGATCAATAGAACACAACATATGATAGACAAAAGTATGGAAGAAAAAATTTCTCAAACCACAATGCATGGAAGAAGAATTGACAAGCAAAAACAACCAAGTCCTCACCGGAGAATTCATATAGACATCCTGTCATTGTAAAACTTGAATGAATAGCGATTCTCAATTTCCTGTCATCCTGAGGAATAAACACTTAAACATCAGAAAGTGGCACTAGCACATAAAACATTCCAAAGCCAAAACTACCACCTACTGACTATGCGTCCCCATTAGCTAAACTACCCTCTCCCGACAAATCAGCACAACACATGCGACGTACAGATTAATATGCATACCCAAAGTTCTGAATAATCAGCACAGCTGCACTCGCTGTTGCCTCTTGCTGCACCTCTGCATCCTGTTGGGCTCATTTGCAGGTTCTGGAAGAAAAGCACGACCTTTGCGCCACTGCATAGAAGCATCAATGAGACGGCAGAAAAGTCCAGCCGAAAAAGATACAAGTCAACAGATTTGAATAAATAATTTTGCCAACCTAATACGGCGTACTAACAATGCTAAATTGTCTAAAAATGTTTCCTTTACAGGACCAAGTAACAACACGTCTTGGAGTAAGAGGGAGAGGATGGAAGGGAGATAGATGGAGACGCACCCATCCGTTGTCCTGACCATCACATGAAACAGTTGGTGCAGTAGTGTACTATGGTACAAAAAGGCTAAACAAATTCAGAGCAATATTCAGGGTTCGTTGTGGCTGTATATAGGTGCCACATTCAGTGATAAACATGCATCAAGAAACGAAAATCTGTAGAGTTCACATAATCTGTTGGCAGCCTGTTGATTGCCATGTAAACCCTGACATCCAACATATTTCATGCTAGCTGTACATTTCGTCTACTTATGCTAGTGCAGAAACATTCTAATTTCTGAAATTACCATGCATGTGTACAACCATTTAACACTACTCAGTAGACACAGAAGTTTGGTTTGTAATTTGTTATGACTAGCTACAGCATTTTACTTAAGTAGTCACAATATACCTGCCACTGCTAACAATCGTATGATTCATATGAACACACACAGAGAGGAGGAGATCAAACATGCAGGCCACAGCAGTACTAAATACGCAAGCAGCAGCAGATCAAGTTTCGCATAGGTAGCAGCAGATCAACCACTAACAGAACCACAATACTGACATTTACCTCACATTGCAATAACCAGATTGTCAAGGTTTTTCCCCTTCTCTATACCAGAAAAATGAATTAAAAATCCTTCAAACAGTGCACAAAAATATCCTTCAAACTTTGATATGTCAGGTGCAGAGCTAGGAACAATACATCTAGAGTACCTTTTGACAGTGAGCTCAAGGGATAGACTGAAAGATGCCCAGTTCGTTAGAGGTCGATGAGATTACCATGGTCCTGCACCAAGATTGACAACACTGGAACATCAAGGGAAAAAATAAATAAGGTCAAATATTGCTAATTCAGGCTCGATCTAACAGTTGGTTAGTTGAAAGGAACGTATGATCCCCTAATTTAATTACCATATATTGGATCAAGCGGCTTGAGATTTTCAATCGTTGGTTATTTCTGTAATCTGTTCAAGGTAAACAAGAAGCGGATGAGATAAAGTAGAATTCAGATGGAAAATAAATGGTGTAGGTGATGGATTGCAAGGATCGTGTATCTCCACACTGGATGCATGCCATGGATAATCCATAGAGACATCAGGATGAGCAAATCCTTCTGAACAAGCATATCAGAGGCATGGAAAATGCAGCAAAAAAAAAAACTCCAGGGAGCACACCTTTACTGCTCGGCAGTGATGTCCGCTAGGGAGGCCATCCGAGGGCTCCTCGGCCGCAACCGCAAGTGAGGTCGTCCACCGTGGGTGAGGCCACGGGGCACGGACGTGGGTTCAACATGCGCGGGCGAGGAAACACCCATCACATCGTCCGCTTCCTCCTCAGATCGTCTGTATGAACAGTGAAGCGGCACCGCGGTGTGGAGAACATGGAACCAACAGCCGAGCGGCGGAGCAACTAACACGACGGCAAAATTGGATCTGCCGCAATCTGCCCCAATCACGCGCATGAGTGCGGTGGAAGAGTGGGGATGTGGGAGCGTGGATTAGGCCTCTTGCCGTGGCAGAGCAACTAACACGACCGCTCACTCTGCCGCAATCACCTCACCGCTCGTCGCTGCCGCCGCTGGCCGCAATCACCTCACCGCTCGCCGCCCTCGCCCCCGCTCTAAGCCTTAAGTGGTCTGGATGGATGATCTCTCGATGAGAGCAGAAGAGCGGGAGGTGGCTGCTGGGGGACGGGGAATGACAGATGCGCTAGGGTTGGGGAGATTGATTTCGGATAGAATTTTATTTGAATGCAAAATTTTCAGGGACTGCCTGGTTCGCGGGCCAAATTTGGCACTCTCTGAATTATTGGCGGTCAGCTGCTTGCCTCAAATGGTGGCGCCACCCGATTTTCCCTTTTTTAGGTTTTATATATAAAAAAGTTAGATATTATTTGTAATGTATTTTGTTAGATATTATTTGTAATGTATTTTTAATGTTATCTTGATCATTACAAAGGACGATGCTATCACATTTAGTCATATATTTGTGTATAGATTTATAAATTGATATGTAATTTTAGACTACCAAGAGGTGTTGTCTAATATTTTCAATGATTTCTAAAGTATTTTTGCTCTTTTTTAGAGTTTGAGCATTTTTCAGTGCACTTTTGAAATGTAATTTTGACTTCAACTTAAATACATTTCGTATTTCATATTTTTAAAATGTAGTTTGCTATGTTTTTCTGTGTGCTTTTGCTATTTCCAAGGATTTCTATGTGCCTTTTGACTTCAGTTTGATAGGAGCCCCTGCACAATCACCAAGCAGTGCTCAACAATCTCAATCAACTCCAAGTTGGATAGATGATAGCAATCACGTCGAGAGTAACAAGAAAAACAAAGCTGTCACTCTCAACTAATGCCTTCAGATGCAAATCAACTATGCATCACTTAATCTCACCCAATGTGATTTTTGATGATGAGCACTGTGACTGGAGTCGGCACCAACTATTTGTTGAAATGCCCACCTAGAATGAATTATATCTTGTTAAGTGAAACAAGTAGTTGAACTTCAAGCCTTTTTCAATTTTTATGTTTCATATTTCTATTCATTCTATAGAATGTAAGAAAGTTGTTTCCATGAACAACCATATCTTGGGAGTATCTTGCTTGGATAATTTATATCTCTTATAAAGCTAACCATCACTACAAGTCGAATTCAATCCACATCATCCTCCACAAACCAACTATCTACGTCATCTCCACTACTAGCCATGTCATTCCACTAATCTCGACATCATAATTGAAGCTATCCATGTCATCTCTGCTTAATTTTAATCAAGATTCTTTGCCTCATCAATGCGCGTGGTGTATTTTAGTAGTAATGAAAGAGAACACTTGGTTGGCATGAATGCCATGTACAGCCAAAGCAAACATCAGCCGTATAACCCATTCGACAAATTGGAAAGACTCCAACTCTAGGTAGTGTGTTTCTAAAGGGTTTCCACTAAAATTTTCTTTCTTATTATATTTCTCAATTACATTTCCAACCAAAATCAGCGCCGCCGTGGCTACAATTTCAAGTTTTGAATCTCCCACCCACGGGCGCTGCTCAATTTTTTTTCCCGCCCACTCCTACGATTACTATGCATTAAAGATATACAATTTCAATAAAATTTGACTATATGGCATTGAAAAATAACACCAAATAAATAGTTTAGTTTATCCTTTGATAGAATCAGCTAAATATATCATTCCTACATGCATGATAGCTTTTCTGATGCAACTTGATAAATTTGTAATGCTTAAGAATTTTGTTCACTTGAGTTAAAATGTAGATATGTTTATATCACATTGAGATAGTGTTATCCACCACACATCTATATATTGAATCGGATCACTGCTAAACTGATGTAATAAAAATCACATATTGCATCAAAGTTTAGCACTATCAATCTGTTGCAATAGTACTTCCTTATTGCATCCATATTCTAAACCAGTGCAATATCACCTACATATTGCATCAAAAATCAATGCTAATGCAACAAAAATTGTTCGATGCAATAGTTTCTATCTATTGCATCTTGGGTATGAAGTCGATGCGATAATCCATACCTATTGCATCGACATGAATTACTATCGCATCAAATTCATTTTGGATGCAATAATGCTCAACTATTGCATCAGATTTGCAAAATTGATGCAATAGCAGCCACCTATTGCATCGAATTTACATTTGATGCAAGGAGGAGCGATGCGATAAGGTCAAAAATTAGTAGTTCTATTTGAGGGTGGTGTTGCATTGCTTACATTACTTTCGTCATCTTCAAATGTAATGCCACCGGTGTCACATTGCTCGACAAATGCCACTGTTCACAGATTTAAAAGCTTCAGTTCTGAAAAAATTAGTAGTAACAAAATAAATTGGTTCAAAATTCGAATGTTACTTAATTACTAATTTTTGGAATGTCCCCTTTCAGCTTTAAATATTCCTTGTACTTCCTGACCATTTTGAACCTAGAATCGTCCTTCAAATCTGTTGGTCACCAAAAACATGTTAGACAAGGTGTAGTTTATATAAAGGTGCTAAGATTTTAAACATTTTGACTACATATGCAGAAATATAGATTACTTTTGGATTTGTCCTTTGGTAGCTTCTTTAGCCAGTCCTTGAATGCATCAATGGGTTCATCCGTAAATGGATGCTCATCTTCTTCCAGCTGCTGCCGCGGTCGCTTGAGAGGTGTTATGCTCACATGCTGTGTTGTCTCTTCCTCCTGTGATAGTACTAATGTGGTTTCCTTCTCCAACTCATTGTCTTGTACCATACTCTCTACATGTCTGTTATATTCAATGGCCTGAGTAGCTATATCTCTTCCACATCGCTTCTTCTAGTATAAAAAGTCTGGGACAGCATACCCAAGTTGGTCCTTAAGAGATGTGAAGATTGCCAATCTTACATCAGCCCTATCTATTTTGAACATTACATACTCCATATCTGGAAGTCCCCTCTTGCAGTGAACATAAAGAGTCCAGATTTCACCTTTGTCACTGCATACATACCACAACGGTTGATAAATAAACATGTTAAAATAGGTGAAGTATTACCCTTTGGCAGAATTTAACTTAAGCAAGAATAGACATGTTGATGTTGATAGCAGCTATTTTAATTTTTCAAATCAACTATAGTTCAACAGATATGAAAACCTCATAAATATAACAATATTAAATTTCACTATTTATCAAATCAAATGAACCAAAATAAAGAAAGATTCAATCAAAAATCGTCAAAGTAAAGTTCATTTTGACACTATGATTCATTTTCACACAACCTAATCAAAGGGAGAGTTCACACTAAACAGTAGCATATACTGACTTCTAACATACTAATAGCAGTACACCAAATGTTGACATATAACTCAACATAGTACCATTTCACACTAACTGAAATTTCTAGAAATTAATATTCACACTAACAATATTAGGTACACTAGATCAATCCATGTTCTGCCCATTTATCTAACATGGTTTCACATATACACACCTGAATAGTTGGCCTCTTAACCCTTAAAAAAAAGTACAGAATGATGATCTATTTTCAGATTAGATGGCCATGTGCTTAACTACACTTCGGATTCATTTGCATATGGGTGCAATGCATCATAGTGACAAACAATTTTCAGATTTCTCAAATAATCAAAACCATCATTCATGACCTCGTGCAATGCACGGGCATCTACCTAGTCAAATGAAACACATTATTTCTTAATGAAAGGTCCTCTGCCTTAGCAGAGCACAGCTCCATACTGGGTATAAGCTCTCAAGCTCATGTGAACACATTATTTATAAGTATGATTAATGTGGTAGTAGGAGTAGTATTGCTCGGGGATGTTGTTCATGGCCTTAGCTGACACACACTAAGTTGTTCCTCTAACAATGCAAAACGAAACACGAAACAATGAGAGGAGCAAAGTCGAAGTCCAGCAGAGGGTTACTTTCTCGTTTTGGGCCACAATAAGGATGCGGGTGACGCTGCAAGTGCTGCGCGATGCAGAGGTCTTGGTGGAGGGAGGCTCGAAAGGCCCTCTCGATGTCCCGGGAGGTGGAGCCAAGCGTAGTGGGCAAATGACTTGGCGCACATTCAATACCTGGATCGATCGTGTTTCCTCACTGACGCCAGGTTTCCCGCAATAATAAAATTTGGATGTAGCCTCTAAGTGTGTATAGCCACGGAGGGATTCCAACATTGTCTCTAGTTATCTCTCTAGTCGTAGGTTAGTTGTGTACAAGGTGTGTAGGATCATGGTGTGAGTGTGTGGTTTAGGTGGGTGTCGATATAGGAACAAGTGCTGCAACTATATCTAGATAAGAGATGTTTTAAAATTTAGTACAAGTAGCAGTAGTTGGAATATTCAATTTAAAAAGTTAAAGAAAAAAGTTAGAATAATATAACTAAGTAGTAATCGTAGTAGTTGGAATATTCAATAACAAAATGTAGGAATCTTAAATTTAAAAATGTAAACAAAAGAGTTGTAATGAATTAAATACATTTAAAAAATTCAATATAGTTGGATTGTTCAATTTAAAAAGTTAATTAAATAAAAATTAGCTCAGCCTAAGCAGATCCAACGTTTTTGGAATGGCATATCTCCCACAAATAAAAAGAATAAAAAGTAGACACTTTTTTGGTGCGACAATTGATTGACTCTGCCATCCGTCCGCACGCAAATTACGCCTCCTTCCATGCGATCTATAAAAAGAGGAAATAAAAAATTTCCCTCTCCCACAAATCTCCCGCGCATGCATGCGAACCAAGGTGCCCTGCAAACACCACGCAATCAACTGCTAATCTGCTAAAAATAAAAAGAAAGAAATTAAGACTGCCAAATTGTGCATAAAATTTAATCAAGGCATCGGTCTGCCTAATCATGTGACATCTCTTTGGTCTGCCGTCCCCCGTGCGATCCTTCCATCGAGCAGACGTTGATTGCGGCTCCTCTCCTCCCCGCAATATTCCGCTTCCTTTGGGTCTTTCCACGCATGGCTGCATGTATGGTTATTGTGGGTTCCTTTCCTTAATTCATTGACTAATAAACTCACGGCAAATAAGAATGGAAAGAAAGCATGCATGATCTGTGTGCAAGAAACAATGCGGATGACACATGCTCGTGCGCTCCCTCTATTCTACGCGATTTCCGTCTCCCTTCCCCCAAATCATCATCAACGCTGCATAAAAAAGGACACCATCGCACAGCACATGCCCCATCTCACAGGCTCTCGCCGGAGCCGACAGATCCCCATCGCACAGGCTCTCGCCGAAGCCGCCGCCACACTCCTCTTCACGCGTCCGACACCGAGATCCAGCTCGGCCGCCTCCGACATTGAGATGGCACAACACCCTGCTTCTCAGCTGCTCGGCCGCTCGGCGCCACCCCGGTTCTGCTACGTTCCTACACTCCACCGATGAGCGGTCATGTACTGTCCATGAAGAACTGACCAACAACATTACACAATCATCCTGTACTTCATCCATCGATCGTTTCTAGGTAGCTTCACCCATCCACCTTACATATTGATCTGTGTCTTATTTGGATTGGAGGTAAAGGGAATGGTTTGAAGAATGGCAATACGTGAGTAGTTGGTTTATGAATATCCAATTCAATGATTGCATTGGAGACGTGGGGAATGGTTTGTAGAAAGGTAGCAGATGAGGAGTTGAACTTTTGGTGTTTTTAAGTTGTGTGATTTTGATTTTCAATAGATAGTAGTAGTGTGTTTTTGGACCATGCTTTGACTTGGGGTTTATGTTCAAAGCATTTGGTTAGAGCAAACAGTCAAAATTCATATAAACAATGTCCTCGGCGTCTGACCATTTGGTGTCTGGCGATCTGCACTGCTTCTTAGGGGTGACATCATGATGGTGTTATACTATCATATACGCTCTTTTGGTATAGTAACGAAAGCTACAAATACAAATCCTATACATTTATACATGGCAGGAAAAATGATTTATTTTACGGAACCGGCAGGCGATTAGCTTAGCCTACCATGTCATGCTCAATATTGCAAGCACCCGCTTAGATTACTTAACCATCACCATATAATCTCCATTACTCCATTCAGAAGTCTTCTCCATTTAGGTGGTGTCGGACGCTGTTGCATTGGCCTTTTGAAACTCTCCACCAATATGAATTCTTGCACTTTGTCCCATGGTTAGTGTACAACAACATCTCGTGGCTCATGATCAGCTTATCCGTCCCTCCTTCAGTTTCGTTCCCACCACCATTTATTCAGTAAGAAAGCGATCAGCTCGGCCTTGTCTAGTTTTAGTTTCAGAATGAATTCAGTGCACTGTTTCATATCTGGCAATATAGGCTTAATGAACTCTGACATCATCAATCACCAAATCCCACCACAGCCTCTTTGCCATTGAGAGAGTTATTAGTTGCTTAGTTGGCACAAATTATCTATTTCATACCACCTCTGGATTTGCAAAAATTGGATGCGGATGCTACTTGTTCCCTATTCATATCCTTTTTTCCTATAATATAATTGAAAATAGATGCTACTGCTACACTTAATTTGGGTTATGTAGAAAGAAGGTTAGAGGACCAAGTCAGCATGTGCCTTATTTCCATGAGAGTTAGTTGCTTAGTTGCGGTTCCTTTAGTTCGCTTGCATTGTACCTTACTGATCATACACAGTGAAGTTCAGTAATTTTTGCCTTTTTGTGTAGAAAGTTGTAAAGATTTTTGGAAAGGAGGAGAAGAAAGAACTAGCCACAACACATAGCGGCGCATGTGACAATTTAACCTTAACTCTTGACACGGTTGGTCATCCATTAAGCACAAATCACTATTCTCCATCTCCACGGATGACTTGTTGGTATGTACGGATACACGGTCCAATTTTATATGTCCCTAGAATTCATAATAGCGATTGAGGATACCATTTGTAATAAATTCATAGCTTCAGTGACCTTGCAACGTCTCTGGCTTTCATTTTTTTTTGAGGCCTCCATTTTTTTCTCACATAAACTATCAAAATCCAGTTAGGTGCAAGTAACGATATGAGTATTTTTGGTTTATGATAGTTAATAGGTAAATGCCCGTGCCTTTTCCAATTGCTTTACTCTCCGAACCAACTCGAATTGCAATGCATTGCAAACCAACCTGTTGTCGGAATTTGTTCAATGCTGCTGCAGCTCAGAATATGTACTTTGGATTTGTTTAGTCTTTGCAGCATATGTATGAATAAGAACCCCAAAAATAGAATATTACAACAAACAAAATTTTGTAAAAATATAATGATCTCTGCATCAAACTAGAATTGTAGTTCACTTTGATTTTTAGTTCAACCATTTTGCTATGTATCTAGATAAATACATGAACCACGAAAGTCAAAGTGAACTACAATTTAGAACAGAGGGAGTATCTGATGAGCATGTGCGTTGTTGGTCATTGGTTGAACTTCCATTTCATATTGAATAAGATAGAAGGGAGGAAGTATGGTATTTTCACTAGTTGCATGATACATAGCTTGTAGAGGTGCTTAATACATCAACGTTTAGATTCTAGATCCCTCGTTCCAGCAACAGCTTAGGCGCATCATGAGAAAGTCTATATAATAGAGTTTGTGAGCCTGCGACACCTTGATTTATGTGACTATTAATTTATAAACTTTGCTTTTGATTTAAAAATACCACTTTAATAGAAGATTTTAATCTTATCGTGCGACACATGTGTTTTTTAAAAGGTTTTGTTATCCCATAGCAACGCACGGGCACGATGCTAGTAGGATACAAGAAGTTCAATGTAATTCCGTTCTTTCAAGATTTAATCTATGCTTCATTTGTTTCCAAATAACAAGGTGGTACTCATGTACCATTGTTTGGCAAAACCAACAGACCCTATTGCGCCAAATGACCGGGAAATCAGTCTCCAAAGCCCAGCCCAAAACTAACTAACCTAGCGGCTGCACGCACTCAATCTCCGTGAGCCGCCCGGTGCCGTCCCCGTGGACGATCGACCTGTAGTCATCGACTCATCATCACTTCCTCTCTTTCCAAGGCATCATCGCAGCCACTTTTGTTCCTGTCGTCCCGTCCCTGTCGCCGGTGCCGCTGGATCGCTGTGCCCTCACCGCTCTACGCGATCTTTGTCGACAGTTAGACACTCAGCCGGCGAAGCCACGTCTACACGAGTCGTCGAGTTCACATATCGAACAGGTCCTAGTTCAATATATGTTTAACAAATTGCTCCTAAGTTCCTTTGTTAATCTTGATCTATCATCTACGACAATTAAATATTTAATTAATATTGCAATATGTTTACCTCTAAATTTTATTCTTTAGAGTGCATAAGTGTAGTTAGGGCATTGTGTTATGAGATTTGAGACTATTTATTTATTAGGGAATAATCATTATATCAAGTTCTTAACTACGAAGCCCCAACTCCATAGTATGTGTTGATTTCGGTCTATATAGATTTCAATCTGTGCAAGTATATAATTATTGGTATGTGTTCTGATATAGCTGGAGCATTTGCACAAAGAAGCAGCAAATTTAAACTTGCAAGGCCGAGCACTCAGGATTTAATTTCCTGCTACAACAGTAGTATTCATGTACGAGTATGCATGTGGCTATGAATTTAAGAAGCACCTAAAGTGCGTAGGACAAAATATCCCTTTGTCTACTTTCAGATTTAAAGAAAAATATATACCAGATGGAGTGATAATTATTCCACGCTACATGTGTCCGACTTTAGCTCAAAGGGAAAATAAATAGTCAAAATATACTTATTATGTTTTACTTTGCACAACATTTTTAGTCAATATACTACTTTCTAACTTTGCGCAACGACAAAAAATCGTTGGAACATGGTGAATTTGGTTATTTTAAAATATTATTTTTTACATAATTAACCATTGTGCCTAAGGACCTTAGGTATTGCAATGATTTAGTATTTCATTGCCGTAGGTATTATTTTGCAAGACAAGGGACTATTACATACAACCTGACATAATCATTACAATATAGAAGTGCTCTTAATTTATTTAAGCTTGCGTGGCTACTAAAGCACAAAACACAACTATAGTGTAGTGGTAAGTAGCTTCCCTTTGGAGTTAAAGGTCTTAGGTTCAAAACGTAGTTAGGCATTTTTTTAAAAAAGTTTTTTCCTAAAAATGTTGTGTACCGTACTATAGTGATTGCAACGACCTATTTTTTCTTTTTTTCGTTGCTATAGGTATAGCTCTTTTGCTACGCAAGTGACTATTAAATGCAATGAATCATATTCGTTGCAACATAGAATCTCTTTCGCAACCAACAACTAAAGAGGTGCAATAACACATTTGTATTGCAACGCCAATAAAGATCCTCGCAACGTAAATCAAATCGTGGCAATAGTGAGGACTTATTGCAACTGGTTTACAATTTGTTGCGATAAGCCTTACTTATTGCAAAGATCTTTACATTTAAGGCCACAAAATAATTTGCGTGGCAAAAAATGCACCTATCGCAACCAAAGGTGTAAATAGTTGCGATAACACCCCTTATTGCAACTAAATCTTGCCGTTGCAATAAAAAAGCGTGGCATAAATGACGAGGACATCGCTTCTTCTTGTGCACCTGCTGATACTCTCCAAGGCCCAATGACCCGAGCTCGAATGCGTCAACTACATTTACAGGTGAGCTCGTTTTTAAGCGATACTTTTCATACTTTTGAGAATAGATTACTACCTAATGATTTAATATTGCTTAGGAACAATGGAGAGGCTTCTGAAGAACTTGGACGAGGAGTTGGAGACGAGCTGGGCCAGCAAGGGCGTGCATCACAAGCTGATTTCGCGTCTGTCTCGGACTGCCAGACCAGCCTGGACTAGAACTGGTCATACGGACTCATACGGACTCCGTTTTCGACGTTCTACATATGGTTGGAAAGCTAACTTCATAAGGAAGCCAATAGAAGTGGTCTCACGTCAAAACCTCTTCGGAGTCCACGGGAATTGTCAAAGCAAGTCAGCATTCCGAATCTGTCTTGGTGCTGCGTCACCTTATTTTGGTCCAATGGGCCGTGTATCGTTTATGAGCCTGTTAGTGGGCGCGTCCAGGGTGGCGACGACCCTAAGTCCTTTATAAACATACGCCGCCGCCATCGTTAGGTTTTGGGTTTTGCTTAGATTATTCTGTCCATCGACAGCCGCCGTTCATCGGTTTGTGGAACCCCAACTCGAGTGCTTAATCATTCATTTGCAGATTGTCCCATTAATTGAGCTGCGTTCTTTCGAGTTCTTGCTTGTGTTCTTCGTTTCGCAGGCAGGGATTAGCCTTCGTGGCGAGGTCAACCGGTTGGAGACACGGTTGATAACCAGAGGAGTCGTGGTGCTAAGATTGCAGGGTTCGGGTCTTTGGATCTGAAGACGGATCGGTGTGTCGTGCTCCACCAAAACGATAGTTATCTCCATCTGACAGAAGATCAGGGAATCACGTCCCCATTAATAAAGGTCAAAAGTTAGTATTGTTTATTTCTTGTCTAGGTGTCAGCATGAGAGCACAAGTTCTACAAGTTCTTCTGGTCTTTGACTAGTGACAAATAGGTTGTGTATTGTGTGGTATATGTTTAGAAGCTAGTTGTTTTATTGGAGTTACCAGTTGTTATAGAAGATTGAAAAAATTAGCAAAGAGAACGGTTAGCCAAAAGGGCATAACTTTGAAGTGGACAGTGTGCTATGATATATTGCCCATACTTATCAATGTCCTTTAGTCCATATGGTCCACATCTTTCATATGTAAAAGGAATGCATGTATATAACAAGCTTGGTGTATGTCAAAGTTTATTACTACAATGGCTACTGCAGAAGAAGTAATTAGAACCATTGGACAAGGATCCTTATGCATGACTAATGGGATGGGGAATGCAAGATTTTCATTCCCGGATAGAATGTGATTGGACTGAATCCTCTTCACGTAGAGTTGCTAATGCAAAGCATTCATCAAAATTTAAAGTTGTCAAATAAAAATACCACATCTACCAAATCGCACATGCAACAATGAAATCTACAAAGAGATCATTTATATCTAAAAGTTTCCTTATCTATTATATTTTACAAATAATTTATTATAAGTATATATAATTCATCTATTGCCTCTTAGCAGGTAACAGTTGATCTTAACTGTCCGGTCAAAATAAATGGACGGGTCACAGTCATTTGGGTGTACTGTAGGAAAAGCTTTTAAATTAATATTTGTACAACAATTTTTAGTGGAAGATCTCTTAGGTGTGTCACCACTGTTATTAATCAATTTTATAAGAGGGACAACCTTACAATACCATGCTCTGTTCCTTTCTGATTTCTAGTGGCGGTCATCTTAGAATGCCTATCTCAGTTAATCAATTAAAGATGCAGGCTGTCTAAAGCGACTGTCTCATTAAATAGTCGACTACCAGAGCAAGGCATACTAACATAGGTGGACATTCACCTAAGACCTGCTATATCTGTTATGGAGATGACCAGACTCCTGAGGCTGCCAGCGACACAGGCCTCTGTGGCATGCCGCCTCCTGTGTTGCCAGTGCACCACAATGGGCGGCCATGTCAAATGTTGCACACACCAGGGTTGCATGGTATTGGTAGGCTATGCTGGAGCGCCACCCCATGGTGCGTGTGGCCACCGTGGCGGACAGACACACCCTGAAAGCTACTCCACAAACTTGTATTGTCATAATGAAACAATAAAACCAGAACACAATTATGTAGTTTTCACTGGAACCTGCAGTTCCTTTGACATTATCGAAACCTGAAATACTTTGCCCTTCAGAGCGCCTACATAATTTTTGAAAACCTAAGCTGGGTGTCTTCGTGGTGGAGGCCGTACTCTGTGGGGGCTTCGCTGAAAGCTTCCAAAGCCTGGGTCAGGTTTCGCGTTTTCAGGATTCCTTCCGAACCCCACGAGCACTGCTCTTGGTCTTGCTTCGAGTCTGTTGCCATACTTGAAGTTGTTGAAAAAGGACGTAGGTAGATAGGCAGTCCATTACATAAAGGTGCTAAAGCCAAGGCTACAGGACACTGCCGTCATGGTTGCACGAGTCATCCTGTTACCTCTCAATCCCACCATGTCTTTGGACTTCATTGGCAGATGGAGAAACAGAAAAAGAATGCTATTTGCTGGAACATGTAGACAGGAAGGACCTTTGTATATGAACTGCCTGTGCAGCTAGCCCAGGCTTACTGTATTTATAATATCTATGCGATTTTTGGGGATCATTTTTTAGCATCGATTGTTGTGGATCATTGTGCACCTATATATAGATTACAAGTCTGGAGTTGAGGCCATTCAAAACGAATGGGACCGGGGCATGGTCCATAAACTTGTTGGCAGATAAAATTTTAAGCCTAACTATGAATGTATAGGCCTATAATAAAAATTTGCTGATAGAGGGACGGAGGCCCTGATATAGAGAAGGAGGATTTGAAGACAATATATGAATATTCTATCTGGCTATACATATCTCTTATTCCTCCAGACAACACTATATACATTAGCTGACGGATTGGACTAATTGTCAAGAATTTGGCATTTAGAGGACGTAAGTTGCATAGTTCGATGTGTTTGTATTCACAAGTTTTTTCACAGTATGTTTACTCCATCTTGGATAACAAAAACAAGTAATAATTTCCATATGTTATTATGCGTCATAGCGAATAATATATTTCCATCTGTCCAAGCTACCTCAGTTGACTGAAACTCCACGTGTTCCTGGAACCATTTTTCTACGTCAGGTGGCATATCTGGCACAGAATAGAAACTTGTGAAGACAAATTCTAGGCTAAGCTACCCAATTTATTCCAGTTGTCATATCTGAAAACTTGTTCCTCGAGCCATTTTTCTACATCAGGTGGCATATCTGACAGCATGCTCTCTACTCTGCTGCCAGGACATTGGTCAGTAGTAATAGAGGCTTGTAAAGACTGGAGATGACCACTTATTAAATGATGTGAATAAGCAATATGTTTTTCCATAGCATTAGCGGATTATATAAAGGAATCATAGATACACAGTGGAATACTAATAACATGACAGAAGGAAAAACCATATTGTGCAGTTCAATGCTTCTAGATTTACATCGTTTATTAACATAACTTTATAAACTAGTACTTTTATTGAAGTCGACAATTCTTACAAAACACTCAGATCAGAACTTCAACAAACATAACTGTTTGCAAAAGAACATAACTGGGCATGAAGCATAAGCGACTGCAAACTGGGCAGCCCGCTACAATGGCCAACGATTATCTACATCTTTATGTTTCACTGGTCATAGGAAGAGCGTGAAACAAGCATGGTCCACTTCACGACATGCTTGATGTATTGGGATCCCTATGCCTGAAAGTGCTTTTATCTAGTCTTCAGGGCGCAGGCGCGATTTTCATGGTTTTATGACAGAACCTGATGCCTCTGCATCCTACTTAACATGTTGAAGCTGAATTTGGTTCGCAGTTGGAGTAACAAAACATGCATGGTAGCCAAACCTAATGCAATTATAAGTGTGCAATGTTCAGTGTCACGGTGCACCTATATATGGATGGGACTCAGGAGAGCGTGGAGGTGCCCACGCCGTTTAGTGTCTTGACAGGCTTGAGCAATCAATACAAACAGAAGACAGCCTAAGCCATATAACAAATCAAAAAAGTAATAATTTACTTCTACTATTTGGTTGTACCAAAATATTGCCTGAGATTATCTTGGGCACCTGAGATATATTGGTCCTGTTTGGCACATCTCAGCTTCATTCATGAAGTTGTTTTTGGGGGGTTTTAGCTTCATAGATAGCTATGTTTCAAAAAAAAAAGCTGCATAGATAGCTTTTTTGGTGAAGCTAAGCCTTTTTTTATATTGTTCGGCAAAATAGCTTCACATAATGGACTGAAAGCTCAAATGAATAAAGTGCCTTTTGTTTTTTCTGTTTTCTCCATTTTCTTTTCTTCATTTCCTCTGCATGAACGAGATCCGTTCTTCTCCAAATGAACCTCCCAACCTTTCGTCTCCACAAACCTAGAGGTTGTGCTCGTGCACGCAGCACACTCCGGTGGCCACAGCAGCACATACCCAGGCAGCTGTGCTTGCGCGCACCCCGGTGGCTGCGGCAGGACGCGCCCTGCTCAAGCCCGCCTTGGTGGCCATGGTAGATTGCTCCCTGGCCCCGCATCTCGGCGGCAACATTGTGGATCTGCGCCGGCAGACATGCCTCGACTTTACTACTCCAACAGCCGTGCCCCACGCCAACACACGGCAGCGGCGGCCCTGTCTGGCTGCTTTATTCGTCTTCTTCCCAACGCAAGTATGCGACATGGCTCTTCTTCTTCACCTCCACGCCCCAGCGAGCTGCGCCCCGTCCTACCACGCCCTGGAGGCTGCGCCCCGGCGAACCGTGTCCTCGGCGAGCGGGTTTCGGCAGGCTGCGCCCTCGCAGCTTTGCTCCATCGGCCATGTTCCCAGCAGGCACGCCCCAGCGTCTCACACCCATCAGCGAGCGTGCTCTCCCTCTACTTGGGCAAAAGTTGTCTTTGTGCATAGTCGGACCCACTTAAAGGTGGTGAAGCTGAAATAAGCTACTATTTTTAGTTCTCTCTCACCCTATTGCTCTGTCAGAGGAAGAAAAATAGTTTTATTTATGAAGTTGTTCTGCAAAGAGCTGTTTGGTAAAAAAACAGCTCACAGCAGCCATGAAGCTGTTGTGAGCCCTACCAACTAGGGCTACAGAAGAAGTGTGAAACATATGTCACCATATATATGTCACAACGAGATGCAATTTTCACGATACATGTCTATTTCTGTGCTGCTACAATATATAACATATTTATATGCTATTAATCAATACTAGTGCACTCGCCTTGTCACATCTTGCCGTCGATGATGAGCCAGTAGCGGCTCACGTGCAACACGTGTGTGGCGTTGTGGATAGCGGCAGGAAAGTGTGATGTGGGCAGGTGCGATCGGATGGCGTGGTGATCTCTGCAGTTTGGGAAGCGGTGTCCGTTCTATTCCTAGCGTTTCCTAATAATAGAACACCTGTGCGTGGAGATAGCTCTGTATCTGAGCGTGATGTTTTACAGGTTCCAATTTTCAAAAAAAATAAACTTCGTTTCAGCAGTAGTAATATTAATTTCCTCCCATTACAAAAACAAAAGCCAGGCCTTGTTTATAGTATAGTAACTTATTGAAATCAAATCTAGTGTCGAAGCAACCACCTCAGCCTGGACAGCTTCTCCGTCCACTCCACGGTGACCTCACACCGGACGATGAGGCTGTCGTCCCTGAGGCGACATAGCGCCTCCTTGCTCTCCTCCACCGTGCCAACCGACTTCCGGATGTCGACCCAGATGCCAGTAGAGCGACGACCTGGAAAGCTGTAGCGGGATGCTTCGATAGCGATTGCACAACACGTTGCCGTCGCGGTCGAGCACCAACACGGTGATCCCAGGTGTGACATTCGTTGCTCTGCCGAAGAAGCGCTGCTTGTCCATCGGTGTCAGAGCCACGCCGGGGCTGCCGCTCTTGGAACCCGGGTAGCCATTGGGGTAGTACATGAGCTTCCACCGGTGGCCGCCGACGCGGAATACCTTGGACTCGACGGCGTTGCCGCGCTCGTACACCGTGCTCAAGGTGGAGTAGCCGCCGATGTGGAGGCGGTGCGTGCTCGTCTCCTCCAGCCCGCACACGGAGGTGGAGAAGGGCGATTGGTGAGCCCACCAGAACCAGACGGGTTGTAGTGTCACCGCCGGATCTGGAGACGAAGACATGCTAGCCGCTGGTTTGATGAGACGCTCTGACGACATATAATCGCGTCGGGTGTGGTTGATGATGTATCGCCTTGGTTGACGACGAAAAGGTTTATATATATATATATATATTGCTGCACAGCACGCCTTGGTGGTTTTGACAAGACTGCAAACGAAACCGTGTGGATCTAAACAACTGTTTTTTCCATAATTAAGCGCCTCTGTGCCTCGCAGCAGGCATAGTTTTTCTATACTTATACATATATACAAATATACATTTGTGTTTACAAAATAGTTTTTTGTCCAATCGTGTGACATCTCTCTATCCAATCGTGTGCCTCATGCTCCAGCATCACGTTCCAGCTTAATAGCCATGCATGCGTACCACATATAGTAGATGGACAGTTATTCATCTGCTTAAACAGCAATGCAAGATGTTGGTGTCGGCAATGGAGCAGAGCACGAACCGGCAACTATTCATCTCCTTCGTCACGTGCAGCAAAAAACCTGGCGGCCTCGTCAACAGTAATACACTTAAATTTTACATGGAATAAGAAATAGGATGGGGACGGAGAAAAGATTTGTTCGTAGTTTAACACTTAAATAGGATGTCGGTACCTATCCCTGTGCTTTCCGTACCTTGCATCCCGCATCTGACCCATATCAGTCGGTCGCGCTCATATAAGTTAGAACTAATAGTTAGAACAACTAGTGTCTAGCATTTGTATGAAATCCGATCTCAAAATTAATCGTGCTTCGTGCAGTCACGGACACGTTTTGCAAGCAGTAAAACATTGAAACGAGGACTTAATAATCAAGACAACTCTGTATCTGTCATGAAGATCCTGTCACAGAATAAATAATGTAAACTTTTGTCTATCAAAAAAAATTCCTTGCAGTAATATAATAATTTTCTATCAAACTTATTGAATCCAGTCTAGATACCTTCGAAGCAACCACCTGAGTCTGGACTCCTTCTCGGACCTATGCACGGTGACGTCGCACCGGACGACCAAGCTGTCATCCTTAAGCTGACGCAGCGCCGCCGTGGCATCCCTCTTCCCGACGTCGACGATGCCACTAGATTTCCACGCCTTGTAATCCTGTGGCTGCACGCAACGACTGCACAGCACATTGCCGTCGCGGTCGAGGACGCTCACGGTGTACCCAGCCGTGGCCTTCGCTACATCGAAGCCGAAAGGGGTGTCCAGCAGTTTCAGGCCCACGGCGGGACTGCCGGTTTTGGAATCCTCGTCGCCGTTGGGGTAGTAGGTGAGATTCCACCGCTGGCCGCCGGCACTGAACGGCATGGATTTGACGCCCTTGCCCTGCCTGTACAGCGTGCGCACGGTGGAGTAGCCGCTGATGTGGAGGTGGTGCGTGCTCGTCTCCTGCCACCCGCAGACCGAGGTGAAGGAGAGCGATTGGCGAGCACGGCGCCATGCGTCTCGCAGCGTGGCCACCGGATCTGGAGACGAAGATATGCTGGCGACGGCGACGCTGGTTCGTTAGTTGACGAAGGATGTGTCGTACATATAGGTCGTGATCCGCACACACGCGTAGGTTATCTTGATGCACACGTTGGTCCAAATGCGAGAGTCCACATACCAGCCGACGTGAATTTTGATGTCTTGGACGAGACTGCAAACTCTTCGTGCGTGGAACCATGGATGCATGGCAGCGGAAAGAGGATGGCAGCCGCAAGAATCGTATTAAAATATCACAAAAAGACGTATTTTTCCTTTACGTATGGGGAGGGAAGAAGAGGAAGAAAATTGGATGTACTCTGGGCTCATTGTGTCCAGGATGCGCCCCCTCCTCAGATGCACGACGCACGGACGAAGTCCGCATCAGACGGCCGCGGAAATCCATGCCGGTTGCCGTCGGCTCCGTGCTTCTCATCGGCTTCTGTCGGCAGACGGGCTAGGCATGGCATCAACTCATGCCTACATCGCGGTGCTCCTATCCATTCGGCTGTCTAGAAGGGGCGCGTCTGCCTTCACAATCCCCATTCTTCCCCCACACCCGCGCTGCCGCCTCCTCCTCGTCAGCCACCGGAGAGGGCGCGACGCCCATGGTGCCGGAGCATCGGATGGAGGGCCTGCCTGCTACTGCCGACCTGCTGTTGCTGCCGATCACCACGCCCGCCGCCTCCTCAGCAAGTAAGGCCCACGGGCACCGCCGCGCGCCGACGCCGCCGCGGGCATCAGCCTCCTCCTCGCCGCGCTGGAGCGGGTGAGCTAGCTACCTGTCTCCTGTCTATATAACTTCTTCAAATTTCTTCTCTCTGTTGTCCTCATTGCATTGGGCATTGCCTGATTCTGGATTGCTTGTTCGCAGACGTGGAGGAAGACGGTGGTGCCCTGTATACACTAAATATGGAGTTCTTGATATTTTTTTTAGACCAAAAACCATTTGGCCCCGCTTTTATAGAAAGCAAAGTGGTTTTTGCTGGGGTTACTGGCTTACAGGGTTCATCATACAAGCCATACAGATGATGCCGAGTATCGCAGGCTCGCACATTCTAGCAAAGTTTTACCCCAACGTACTAGGAAACGAAAGAACCAAAACAAATGTAGAACATTTGCCAAAAGACTAAACTCCGAAACTTCCAGGATTAGCCATCTTCACATTGTTAGTCTTGGGCGCTTTGCTCCAAGTGATGGGAAAGCTTTTCCATCTTCTGCAATGCCCAATTTTTTTCCTTTTCCTTGAAGAGAATATTCCATTTCTGCATCAACATCATCGAACGATGAATTACCGCATTAGTCCTGTGATCACTCTATTACTGAAAACAAAATCATTGCGGATGAGCCATAAACTCTAACAAATGAAGGCTAAAACGAAGATCATCATAGGTATCGGGAGACTCCCATTTCCACGACTAAGAGATAGAAAGATGTTCATGTAATCGGTGTTTGGTTCCAGTGTAAAGCCTCTCTGAGGATCCGCCAACAGTAATTTGCAAAGGTGCACTCAAAGAAAATATGCTGGGTAGTTTCTAAACATCCACACATTTAGCAGTGTTCTTCACCAGGCCAATTCCTTTTCACCAGCTGTTCGGCTGAAGGCAGGTAGTCAATGTAAATTGACCACAGAAAAAACATGATTTTTAGTGGGATCTTTGCTTTCTAGATACTCATGATCTCATTGTTTGTCATGCCAGGAAGGTTAGTTCTCTGTATAATGAGGGTGTAGTAAAGGTCCCTTTTTTATCTAAAGCCCAAATGACTATGTCTGATACCTCTTGTAGTTGAAAATTTTGAACTTGACTAATAAGTTGCTGCCATTCTCTCATTTCCAGTATTCTAAAAGATCTTCTGAAGGTGAGATTTATGTTATTGTCTCTCGGAACCTCAAAACAATGCTCCCTTGTTCACAACAGATGTCAAAAATTGTTTTACAGAGCAATTTAAAAGGGCATTGTCCCATCCATATGTCCAACCAGAATCTTCTTTTGTTACCATCTCTCACTTTGTATATCAGCCCTCTCTCACAGCAGTGTTTTACCTCATGCAAACATGTCCAGAATTGTGAGACACCTCTCTGTTTGGAGCTATAAAAACCCTTTTCTCCCATGTATTTCTTCTTCAAGTTACTAGGTTGTCCATTTATCATAATCCCCACTCTTTCTCCTTCAATGACCTGTTTCATCCAACCAATCCTCTTATCTAGCAATCTCTTTTTCTTGAACACTTCTAACATAAATTTCCATGAGACCTTGTCATAAGATTTTTCAAAGTCCAATTTTAGAATCACTCCTTGTTTATGATATTACACCATTTAATGGTTGTTGGACACTTTCATTTGGAATTGGAGGAACCTCACTGGATTTTTCATGCATCTCACATAGAAAAGTATCAGCTTCTAGATTTAAGTTATGTATGGCTTTCTGCAATTTATCAAGAAGTTCTTTCAACGATGAACACTTCAATGCAAGAGATGTGGCCTATCCAGAGATAAGTGATGCCTGTGTTTTCAAATCTCCTGTCTCAGTTCCTTGTTTCTCAACATAAAATGCAATTTTTGCATATTTTGTCAATCTAGGCAAAATATATTGCAATGGCAGATTGTATACTTTATTGGTATTGAAGACTCTAAGAGCATGCTTTCACAATAAACCTATGGAGTCAAACATTTGACAAGAGCATGTAATGGTGGAATCATCAGCGTTCAACACTACTATTGCTCCACGGGCAGATTGTATACTTTATTGGTATTAAAGACTCTAAGAGCGTGCTTGCACGATAAACCTATGGAGTAAAACATCCGACAAGAGCATGTAATGGTGGAATCTTCAATCTTCATTGTCAAGTTTGTCCCCGCAGCTTCCAATAAATCACAAGACAATGTAAATTGCCCCTTAAATTCTTCCTCAAACTCTAAATACATTCACCTTGTATATGATTCCACTACAGTGTTCAACATTGGTATATTTGAAATGTATGGAACCGGTTTCTTTCGCCACGACTGAAAATCAACATCCAATTCATTTGCACGAAGACCAACTACAACCTTCTCACATTCTATGAGGAGTTTTGAGAGACCAAGTTTCCTATGAAATCTTTTCTTGAAGACATGATTCATACCTTCACTTCTCTGGGTCGAGTTCATGTCTACCATAAAATAGTCATGGTACACTACAACCCACTTTGTCCTCAAAGCATAGAGATTTGCCCTCCATGAGTTATTCTCAAGGTTATATTTAGCCAACAATTCATGCCATTTCTCTGACCTATCTTCATACACACAATTTTTGAAATCTATTAGGAGCTTCTCACCTTTCTTATCAGCTTCATGAATTACATGATGAAGATGTTTAGCAGCATTTAAGCAAATATGCCGCAAACAAAGATGGTGGCTTGTATTTGGGAATACATAAGAAATTGTTCCTGCCATAGCCATATTTTGGTCTGTAAAAATTGTGCTGTGGTGCTTTCCTGACATTGCCATTAGAAAGGTTTCAAAAAACCAAACAAATGATTCAATACTTTCATTAAATAGAAGTGCACACCCAAAAAGTATTGTTTTCTTGTGAAGGTTGCAGCTAAGGCTCGGAGCAAAAGGCATTTCAAACTTATTAGTTTTAAATGTGGTGTAAAATGTCACAGGATGACCATCTGCCCAAAAGAAAATTGCTATACTTCCATTTTCCTTATCTACCAGAAACGCATAAAAAATGTAGGATCGTGTAACTATTTATTTCTCAGATATTCATATAGTGTTTGTGCGTCATTGGCTTCTAAGTACTGCCTATGCTTGCGACCAATCTAATTACCATAATCCATCTTACAAAATGGTATGTTCTCTTCCCTTCATAAAACATCTTCATGAACTCATACTTCTTGGGTCTGCCCGATTAATTTCCTGTCTGCCTCTATAACCTGTCGTTGGGACCTCAACTTGTGTGCCTTATTTGGACTAGCAAGATAATGATTGTGTTGTTTAACGACCTTTTGCACCCTCCAAATCCCCTCTTTGTTGATACTAAAATGGACACGAGCATCACAACCCGTCCATGTAACATCCTTTTGTGATTTCTCATTTTCTCGAAATCCTTGATTACTGCAAACTATAAATTTCTGACATAGACTACAATCGCAGTGGTGCTTTGTCTTGGTCTTTCTTATACTGAACCCAACCTTGCCAGCATAGGTTTTCTACATATCATAACTTTGTTCCTTAGATTCAAATGTTTGTCCAACTGTTGGAGTGATGAATTTTTTCCTATTTTTACGAACCACCTCTAGTACATAAAAATTTTCAATTAAAGTTGTACTGAAAGTAAATTAGAAGTATCATATATCCTGTAAGATTGTTAAAAAATTAAATCATTAAGCAATTCATTCTCCAATGATCCAGATGTCAGCGAATGGCACCTTTGGTCTCTACTCCCTTGGTAACGGTGGTGTTCTGTCAAATATGTGCACTATATCTGAGAAACCAAACAACATAGAAGAAAAGTCATTTGTAAAAAAATTGCAGAATGATCTAAACAGATAACTGACCAGTTGTTCTTCTTATCCCTGATGATCCCCAACAGCATCAAATTGTAGTGCACATGAATCATCAATGAAAGAAGAAGATGCCATCCGATCATCCCCTTGTCATTTTGTCTTCTTGCCTCCAACATATGAAGGGTTATGAGGGTGCTACGCTAGCCAAAAAACAAAACTTTTCGACCTCATAAACTAGGATCTACTGCAAGTTACAGGTTACAGGATTACCACTAGACGCGCAGGTGCAGCAGAAGATGACTCGATGTAGTCATACGCGTCGCAGTAGGCAGTGCAGTAGCGTGGTCATTCGTCACCTCAATCCCCTCGCGCAATTCGTCCCAGTGCTCCAGATGCAGCACCTCCAAGGAATCCCACACGTGCAGGAAAAAAGCGATGCGCCTCTGGACTGCTAGGTCCGCGAGGAGCAGAAGGCGCTAGTGTGGGGAAGGCGACGGCGGCTGCCAAAGGCGTCTATAACCCTAACCGCGCCCCTACCCCTTGCTTATATAGGTGTCCCCAATGAGCTCACGAGTTAGGGCCCATTAGAAACCCTAAGCCTTGTCTAATTCGGGTCCAACCGGAATTAGGCTTACAGCCCCTTAAGCGTGCGACCCTATGGGTTCACGCACACATTGACATGGGCTGAGGACTCCTACTTGCCCAATAGTTGACAGTGGCCTCTAGCAAGGAGTGACAACTCCTATGTGCACGCAAAGATCATATTAGACGAACCACTACGACCACATACAAGTTATTCCCCTTGCCACTTGATATATGGTTCAACTCGTGGGTTAACACTTAACCCCAGCATGGCCATGCAGTTGTTTATCCAATTACTTGAGTGATCCAGTGATATCTCTCTCGTATAGAGAGGGGAAATTCCATCTTGATTGTTTATGTCTCATAGCATGCTTCTCGACCACCCGAAGACCACCTTTATAACTACCCAGCTACGGAGCAACGTTTGATAGTCCCTAAGTAGGCCGTTTCACATCTTGAGTACATACCACAATCTTAGGTCTAAGGACATAACGTACATGATGTGAATAGAGACTTTCTCATGTCAGGTCAGTCCAGCCTACATGTCTCACATGTGCCCACATTATTAGTTTGATATCTCCATGTCCATGACTTGTGAAACATAGCCATCGACTAATACATGTGTCGACCAGGGATAACTTTAGAATAACCATTCAAGTAATTGAGTTCCACAAATAATTCACATAATTACCAATCAATACAAGTTGTCTATAATGGATATTCAATGAACACTTTATTAATCATGGATACAATCAGAATATCATCATCTACATGATTAGCTCTAGGGCATATTCCCAACAGTCTCCCACTTGCACTAGAGTTAATCTCTTAGATGTCTAATCCCCATAGACCTCATGTGCACCTTATGCTTAGGCTGTGGAAGAGCCTTTGTCAAAGGATCTGCTACATTTAAATCCGTATGTATTTTGCACAATTTGATCTCTTCTCGTTTCACAAACTCTCGAATGAGATGAAACTTCCGGTGTATATGTTTGTTCTTCTGGTGATCCCTAGGCTGCTTAGCCTATGCAATCGCCCCATTGTTATCACAATGTAAATTCAATGGGCCCGATGCATTTAGAAACACACCAAGCTCAATGAGGAACCTCCTCAACCAAACACCTTTCTTTGCAGTGCCACAAGCTGCAATGTACTCGGCTTCTGCTATAGAATCAGACACCATCTCCTGCTTGCAACTTTTCCAGCTAACTGCACAACCATTTATTGTGAACACAAAACCTGATTGAGATAGTGAATCATCCTGGTCGGTTTGGAAGCTAGCATCAGTGTAACCATTTACAACGAGCTCCTCCTCACCTCCATAGATTAGGAACACATCCTTAGTCCTTTATAAGTACTTTAGGATGTTCTTAACAAGCATCCAGTGAGGTTCACCCGTATTAGCTTGGTACCTACTTGCAACACTTAGAGCATATGAGACATCTGGGCGAGTACATATCATGGCATACATGATGGAACCAACGGCCGAAGCATATGGAACCTTACTCATGTGGTTGCGCTCTTCATCTGATGAAGGACACTGCTTGTCACTAAAGCGCATACCATGTGACATAGGCAAGAACCCTTTCTTGGACTGTTCCATGTTGAACCATTTCAACACCTTGTCAATGTACGTGTCTTGACTTAATCCTATTAGCCTTCTCGACCTATCTCTATAGATCTTAATTCCCAAGATGTATGCTGCTTCTCCTAAATCCTTCATAGAAAAACTATTATTCAGTGAAGTCTTTACAGATTACAACATAGGAATATCATTCCCAATCAATAGTATGTCATCAACATACAAGATCAAAAACACAATAGCGCTCCCACTTATCTTCTGGTAAACACAAGGTTCTTCTTCATTCTGACGGAAGCCAAACCCTTTGACTACCTCATCAAAACGAATATTCCAACTCCGAGATGCTTGCTTTAACCCATAAATAGATTTCTTAAGCTTGCATATCTTTTCAGCATTATTAGGATCAACAAAACCTTCAGGCTGTATCATATACACATCCTCTTCTAAATAGCCATTCAGAAAGGTTGTTTTAACATCTATCTGCCATATCTCATAATTGAAATATGCAGCAATTGCTAGAATGATCGGAATAGATTTAAGCATCGCTACCGGCGAGCTTGTCTCGTCGTAGTCAACTCCTTGAACTTGCCAAAAACCTTTTGCGACAAGTCGAGCTTTATAGACATGAACATTTCTGTCCATACCTTCTTCTTTTTAAAGATCCATTTGCATTCTATGGGTCTAGCCCCATCAGGCGGGTCAACCAAGTTCTAAACTTGATTATCTCCCATGGAATCTATCTCGATTCTCATAGCACTTTGCCATTTCTTAGAATCTGGATCCATCATAGCTTCTGCATAATCCGCAGGTTCGTCATCATCTAACAATAACAAATCCCCATGCAATGCGTGAAGTTTCACTGATCTTCGTGGTTGTGGCGGTGTCTCCACTGCCACGGGTGTCTCAACTTGCTCTGCTACATTAGCATCACTTGCAGAGTCAGTCCCTACTGGCTCATCTTGAACTTCTTCAAGATACACCTTTTATCCATTCTTTTCTCTTTAGAGAAACTCTTTCTCTAAGAAAATACCGTTTCAAGTAACAAACACTTTGCCCTCTGACCAGTTATAGACATAATACCCTAAAGTTTCCTTCGAATATCCCACAAAAAGCACTTGTCCGATTTGGGTGTTAGTTTATCTGATATAAGTCATTTAACATAAACTTCATAATCCCAAATTTTCAGAAAAGACAAACTAGGACTCTTACCAATCCACAACTCATATGGTGTCTTAACTACAGACTTAGATGGTACCCTATTCAATGTGAAAGTGGTTGTTTCTAGAGCGTATCCCCAAAACAATAAAGGTAGGTCCGACTGGCTCATCATAGACCAAACCATGTCTAACAAGGTCCGATTACATCACTCAGACATGCCGTTTCTCTGAGATGTTTCGGGTGGTGTAAGCTGTGGAATAATTCCACAACTCTTAAGATGATTGCTAAACTTGTGACTTAGATATTCGCCTCCACGATCAGATCCCAAGGCCTTGATCTTCTTGCCATGTTGATTCTCTACTTCATTCTGAAATTCTTTGAACTTTTTAAATATTTTAGACTTATGCTTCATTAGGTAGACATATTCATATCTACTAAAATCATCAGTAAAAGTTATGAAGTATTGAAATCCGCCTCTAGCTGTCATGATCATTGGTCCACATACATCAGTATGTACAAGTTCCAACAAGTTAGATGCCCTCTCAGGAAATCCTTTGAATGGCACCTTTGTCATCTTGCCTTGCAAGCAAGCCTCACATGTCTCGTATGATTTAAAATCAAACAAAGTTAGAAGACCATCATCATGGAGCCTCTTCATACGATTCTCACTTATATGACCCAAATGACAATGCCACATATAGGTAGGACTTAACTCATTAAGCCGAGGCTGTTTAGCACTAACATTATAGACAGGTGCATCATCAAGATTTAAAATAAATAACCCATTCCCAATGGATGCAAAAGCCACAAACACATCATTCTTTGAGATCACACAACCATTGTCTTTACTCGCAAATGAATAACCATCCTTCATCAAGCATGAAGGTGACACAATGTTTCAACTTAAACTAGGAACAAAATAACCATTATTCAATTCCAAAATAAATCCTGATGGCAAGGGAAGTTGCATCGTCCCGACGTTCAATGCAGCAACTCTTGCATTATTGCCCACGCGGAAATCAACTTCTCCTTTCTCCACGCTTCTACTTCTTATCATTCCCTGCATCGTATTGCAAATATGAGCAACCAATCCGGTATCAAATACCCAAGAATTGATATAAGATTTAACGAGGAAAATGTCTGTAACATGAATAACAAGAGTACAAGTAGTAGCAGTACCTTTACCACTGCCAACCTTCTCTAAGGACGCTAAGTACTCCTTGCAGTTCCTTTTCCAGTGACCTTTTTCCTTACAATAAAAGCAATTTGGATTTGCAGATGGTCCAGCCTTGGCAACAGATGGGTTTGGCTTAGAGATCTCATCTTTAGCCTTGCCCTTCTTCTTCCTCCAAGAATTTCCCTTCCTCTTAAAATGAGGTCGGTTCTGGATCACCAACACTTGGTTACTGCCGGCACCTTTCTTGATGTCGGCCTCTACTGTTTTTAGCATGCCACATAGTTCATTCAAGCCCCTCTCCACTCCATGCATATGGTAGTTTGAGATGAAGTTTCCATAGCTGGCCGGAAGCGATGCAAGAATGAAATCAGTAGCCAACTCTTTGCCAATTGGGAAGCCTAGCTTCTCCAACCTCTGAGTGTAACCAACCATCTTGATTACATGTGGACCAACAGGTGTGCTCTCTGCTAGCTTGGTTTCTGCAAGCGCCTTAGAGACATTGAACCTTTCAGTCCACGCTTGAGTTTGGAACATATCTTCAAGCACCATGATCATATCGTTCGTTGAATGATTGTTGTGGAACTGCATCTGCAGATCAGGTTCCATACAAGCAAGCATGAGGCAACTCACTTCAAGATCCACATTACATGCTTTCTTGTAAGCATTTTTCTCAGCAGCAGTTGCATTTTCATCAGGCTCATCTGGTAATGGGGTGTCTAGAATTTCTTCCTTTTTCTTAGCCCTGAGAACAATTCTTAGGTTGCGGATCCAATCTGCGTAATTTGTTCCATTCAACTTATCTTTCTCAAGAATTGTACATAAAGAAAATGTTTGATTGTGAGCAGCCATCTACAACAAAAGTAATGCACAATACTAAGATAATGTATCCATGAAAGAGTAAATTATATCAAAATAAAATCTACTCCCACTAAAATCAATATCCCTTAATTGATACTTAGTGATTCAAGACCCACAACTAACAAGTCAACTAGTGAGCTTTAGCATCACCACTAGAAGACATGGTAGATCGGTGCAACACTTTGCTAATCATATCACATATGGCTCTCATTGTTGGGTAGCATCTCTATGCTACGCTCAACCTACCCATGCTCCAAGGTCCCTAACCGTTAGGATGACCTTGTTTAAGTAACCAAACCTTCTTGCAGTAAGTATCCGATATGAACCTGCCTAGTCGAGGAAAACCAGTGGAACCCAAATTTCATAGACCCACCACCAATTGTACAGGTGATGTGAACTAGGGTTCCTGATCTTCCGAAAGGTTCTAATAACTCTCGATTTGGTGGAATCGCGACACAATTCAATTCGGCTTCCGAACAACTCGGCTCTGAACCCCGCAATCGCAGCACCACGTCTCCTCTGGTTATCGACCGTTGAAGCACAGTCGACCTCACCAAGAAGGCTGAGTCCTTTGCCTGTTAATCGAAGAACACAAGCAAGAACATGAAAGAATGCAACCAATTGCAGATGAATGATTAATCTCACGAGTTGAGGTCTCACAAACTGACGGCGTGGCGAAACTGTTGTGAACAGAATAATCTAAGCAAAACCCAAAACCTAACGAGAGAGGCGGTGACTAGTTATAGAGGTCTAAGGATCGTCGCCACCCCTAGACGCGCCCCCTAATGGGCTCAACAACGATACACGGCCCAACGGACCAAAAACGGTGACGCAGCACCAGAACAGATTCTGGATGCTAACTTGTTTCAATGTTTCCTGATGACTCCAAAGAAATTTTGACCTCAAACCAACGCCATTGGCTTCCTTATGAAATTATCTTTCCATCTATAGGTGGACCATAAAAAACAGAGTCCGGATGCGTCCTGGGCGTCCACTTTACTCCACACTAGTCTTGAACTCTGAAACAGGCTCAAAGTCGACTCGGTTTGGGCCTCCACCTTGACTTGGGCGCCCTTGCTGGTCCTCCACGCCTCCAAGCCATCCCTTATGCATCCCTTGGTCCTCTCCATGATTCCTTAGTACAATATAATCATTAGGTAGCAATCTATTCTCAAAATCATAAAAAGACTTCCTTAAGAACGAGCTCACCTGTAAATTTAATTGTCGTGCCGAGTTCTTGTGATTGGACCTTGAATGTCCAGCGGAGGATCATCTTGTGCATTCAATGGAGTGTTGTCCTCATCATCAGGGGTATTGTTTCTTGTCAGCTTGGTGATGGAACATCAGTGTGCTTCTGGGATGACTTAGGGGCTAATGGCATCCTTTCAGCTAAGTACCCCAGACAGCTAAATCAGAAGGGGCATCTGTTTATGAGATAATGCAAGCTGAGGAATTAGACTCAATATTCATGCTACCTTTATCATGTGAAGCTCATCAGGAATTGGAAGAATTACAGGATGATCTTTAGGAAATGACATACCAAGTTACTTCTGTTGACAAGTGGACACCCATCTGGGGAAGCAAATATACACCCAAGAAATATTACTCATATGTCTTCAGAGGGATTGAGGCTCACCCAATGTTCATGATAATCTGGAAAGCCAAGTGTACTCCAATGATAAAGATTTTTGCATGGCTAATCTTGGTGGATAGGCTCAATACAAAGGACATGCTGCAGAAAAGACACCTAAACATTCAAGGCACAAATGTGTGTGTCATGTGTAGCTTGGGAGAGCTGGAGACTATAACCCACCTGTTTTTTGAGTGCCCGATTGCGCACGAGTGTTGGCAAAAGATTGGAATCAATTGGAACACCAATATTGGCATCATGGACAGGCTCAACCAGGCGCGCTTATCGCATAACACTCCTTGCTTTATGGAAGCAGCGATGATAGCATCATGGGAGTTATGGAAGCTTCAAAACGACAAAATTTTTCAGCGTCGAGATCCCACATCCAGTTTATGGTTATGTAATTTTAAATATCAGCGCTTACTTCAATCGATTAGGTTTCGTGATGATCTACGGTCATCATTCTACGTTTGGTTAGATGCTATCAGCTAAACTCATGTATGTAACCTCTCTCTTCATTTTAAATTAATGAAAATGATCCGTACTGTGGGGATCTCCCCCACAGTCTTTTTTGGTCAAAAAAATTAGACATGTTGTATAGTTGATTTTTGGAACTGAACCTGCTTGTGTAGGTTGTGGTTGATCATATGGACCAACCCTTACAGGAAGGCAGTGGTAAGGCCACATGATTGGGAGAGGTCAACCACGCACCGCACCTGGTGGTCATCCACAACATCCAGCAGGTCTCGCTATGTAAAAAAAAGCATTACAGACGAGCCTTCAGCTTAATCACTAACGCTGGGGCACGTGTCTGCAATATCGCGTCTGTAATAATCGCTCACGGACACGCCCACACGCGTCTGTGATATTCTCCTACTACCGACGCGCGTCTACAAAAGTCGTCTGAGATTTCGGAAGACACGTCTGTAGTAGCCTCCAACTACCGACCTGTGTCAGTAACAGACGTCTGTGATATTGGTAGAAGCGTCTGTGCTAGTGAGATTCCAGCGACGCTTTCTTAGGAAGGCCCATCAGTAGTATGTATTCAGTTACAGATGCTCCTGTACACATACGCGTCGGCAGTCGATATTAAGCCACAGACGCTTATACTTCCATACTATAGACATGTCTGCAGCAGGAAATAAGATGCAGACGCGCGTTTAATGCCAGCACTGATCACACAGCATGTATAATCTCACACGGCTAGTACCGTTAACAAATAGACATCTTTAGAGTTCAAGTAGCTCCATATAAACGAACGTGCACATGTCATAGTTTCACAACAAACTGTCCCACTGTTTAAACACACCACAGATCATCATAGTTCAATTTTCCATAGGTGTATGTTCCAACAACTCAGCATATAATCCAAACTGCACACGTACAGTGAAGATCTTAAGCAGCAGCTGAGTTGGGCATCAAATGAAATTCATCACCATGAAACTCGCCATTCTGGTTCAAGATGTGCACCCCAATGAACATGGCGATCTTCTCTCTAATCGCCTCCAAGCCGATTCTTACAGTTTGCCAATCCGCGTCCTGTAAAACACAGCAATATAGCCAAAGATAAGTTTATTTGATTTCATTGCATTTGAACCAACTTTTAGAACGATACATGCATATTACCTAACTGCTATGGAAAAAGGCTGGCAGTCGACCTAATTACATGGCGGAATTCAACCAGTCAACAATATATATTCCTCTACCTTGAGGATGTCCATATCGATCAAGACCCCCCCACCCCCCACCCAGCCAACCAGGTCCATGTGTTTGATCTCGTTTCTTTTCTTTTGCTGCATGATGCTTTCATTCATTTCTTTCTTTGTGCTGTTTTGGCTATGTCTCCTGTGGTGAAGAGTGTGACATATTACGGTTGGATTTTTGAAAAAAAAAATTCTCACAAGGAGTGCCTCATATCACCTGTGTATATTTATCTATGCACCTACTATTCATATGCAGGATTAAATATGGTTTAGATGTGCCACCAGGAACTCCCCATGATAGATTGTAAATTTTCAATAAGTGAACTTTAATGACCCATGGTTTGAAAGACCAGTACTTTCACAGCGGACTCTCCAAAGAATGGACGAGGTGCAAATAGTCTAATAAAAAGAATGCCTCCGAGGCAATTGTGCGAAGAATTATTCCTGTGCACATGGCTACATGCATGCACTGCGCTAGTTAATCCAATCAAAGTGATTTATACCATAATACATCAAAGCAGTATTTTGGCAAAGGGCCTTTCTCTGAAGTCTGGGACTGCATTACTACTCATATGTGTTCACGTCTTATGCATCCATACGGCCATTCGTTCCAGAGAAGTGGAGCTAGATAAAACAGAGGAACAAGAGCTTGAGATTACAAGCATATAAGCTACCAAGAGTCAATGGTTTTGGGCTCTGTAACACAATGAATTAGTGTTTATGTGAGGAAGATGGTGCCTATATTTTGCTTATGTCTAACATGTTTCGACAAATGCATATAAAGTAAACAATTTAAAGCTTTATTTCATCGATCAGTAAGACACTAACTGTTTGCTTCCAGGCATAACAGTTTTGCTTATATAGCTCCCTCCACATGTGGAACGGGCCTGCACATGCATACCACCTCGTTGTCACACTCCATTTTAAAGGATAAAAATAGAATGTATAAATAGCCTTATATGCACCCTAGGAATAGTCGCACATATAAGATGACAAATTACAAAGAGTATCGTCACCCTGTTTATTACATAACGAACCAAAATTTATTACAAAGTCTTGCACATAAACAAATAAATAACTAATATATCTTTATTGCAGAAACTTCCCACAGGGACACGCCAACTGGTGAACACCAAGCCTAGTACTCATCACGATAGCTCTCATTCCAACCTTCTTTTTAACAAAAATCACAGGAGAACCCCAAGGTGATGCACTAGGACGAATGAAACCTTTCTCTTCTAATTCTTTTAACTGTTTCTTAAGTTTTTCTAGTTCATTAACCCCCATTTTATATGGACGCTTAGCTATGGGTGCAGTGCCATATAATAACTCAATAATAAATTCAATATCGCGGTCAGGTGGCATACCTAGCAAGTCATCGGGGAACACATCCGGGAATTCCTTCACCACCTGATCCTGAGGATCTACATTGTCCTCAAGCTGATTCAGTGCAGCTGTAGGTGGTACTTGCATTCTGACATCAACACTTATTCTATCTTCTTTTGGTGTAGTCAGATCTACAACCCTCTTTTACACTTTATCATAGCTTGGTGAGCTTCCATCCAATCCAACCCCACAATTAAATCAATACCAGATGCATTCAACACAACAGGATTCGCTGAAAAGTCTACCCCCCAAGAAGCTTAGACAAGGGGCAGTAGTAAGAAGCTGGTATCATACCCCCCGATGAATTTACTACCATTTGGTTCTTCATGGCTACAACTGATATGCTATGATTTCTAACAAATGCTTGCGAGACAAAGGAATATGAAGCTCCGGAATCAAAAAGTACAGTAGCAGAGATAGAGTTGATGTTGAACATACCCAGCATAACCTCTGGTGCTTCCTGAGCCGTCTCAGTGGATACATGGTTCACCCTTCCCTGATTAGCATATGACTTCTGATTACCATTCTGCTTCTGAGGTGTGTGTTGGTTTGGTTTCTGGGGGCAGTGATTAGCATAGTGCCTAGGTTTCCCATAACGATAACACACCTGAGGAGTATTGGGACTAACCTTAAGAGGTGTGTTGTTGGATGCAGTAAGGCGTGGAGTTTGATTTCCAGATTGCTGCTGCGGCCACTGATTCCCCTGCTGCTGGTGATTCCCATTCTTGCGCTGAGCATACTGACCATGATTTCCCTGGCTGACTGGTCCCTGGAATCTCTGCTGGAAACCCTGATCAAAGTTAGAGCGGAAATGAGAATTACTTCCAAAGCCCTGTCCATTCATCTTCCTCTTCTTGTTCTATGCCAAACGTTCATTATCTAGCACAATAGTACTATTCACTAACTCCTCAAAAGTATCATACTTGTTGCCCTTCAATTGCAATCTGAGTTCATAGTATATGCCATTGAGGAAATGACGCCGCTTGTCAACGTCCCTTAGAACTTCATTGGGAGCATAGCGAGCCAACTCCTCGAACTTAGCATGATACTCACTCATGGTCATAGATCCCATTTTGAGACTCCTGAACTCCTGTGCCTTCTGTTCTTTTAAACCTTCAGGGATGTGGCGAGCCAAGAAATCTTCTTTGAACCTCTCCTAGGTAAGAGCAGGAGCACTATTAGGACGTGCAGCTTGGTATCACTCCCACCAGGTCTGAGCAGCTCCCTGGAGTTTCCCAGAAGCATACAACACTTTCTCAGCATCATTGCACTGTGCGAGATTCAACTGCTTCTCCATAGCACGCAGCCAGTCTTCAGCGTCCAAAGGATTAGTAGTGTGAGTAAACACAGGAGGATGACCTTGCATAAAGTCCCTGTGTTTATCCCTTGGTGGTTGAGCATGTGGTAATCCTCCAGCTTGTATGGCATGCACAAACTGGGTCATAGTCTACATCATCAGCATATGTGCCTCCCTCATTTCCTCATTGGTGATATGTCCAGCACCATGGCCTCTACCATGGTTACCTCTCCCACCATAAGCAGACATCTGTATTCCAACAAAATCACAGCTTAGAGATATTCAGGATACAAATCACTTATATAAAAATTAAGGATTGCAAATCTAAAAAATTTTAGGTTACCTTCAATTTTAGTAGTATAGGAAAATATTCATAACTCAAGATCCAGGTATCAAGAGGAGACGTTCTATACATGGTTGGAAAGGCCAAGAAATTCTCTAAAACTTTTGTTCAGACCATATTACCAGATTCTGTCATCTAAGCTATCAAATCAATCAAACAACAAAAACTATTCAGAACTTCCAGACAACACTGAACATCAGATTGTGACAGAGATAACTTCCAACTTGGAAGTGATATAGATATGATTCTTGTGGGAATTGATAGATAAAGAAGTCTAGTTTCACGCAGAAAAATCTCATAAGCATTAGGCAAACCAATTTTGAGATATAACCCAAATATCACAGGCTGCTTAGAAGACAGCAAAAGTAGAGACAGGATAAACCAACCCAAACTCAAATTATTCAAACTTTAACCTTAGTATCCTTAACTAAAGAACTTGCGGACATGCCCACAAAGCTCCAGCACTCACACAAAAATCCAAATCATCCATATTGCATAATCGTAAGTCATCAAGCACTCAAAGTTCACAAAAACTAACATGACACGACTAAACTTGACTCACGATACTAATAACGTGCCTATTACATAAGGGTTTTCAAGCTAAGGTCAAAGCTCGTGGTACAGCCATTTATAGATCTTTGGTTGTTTAGTCAAGGTCCTAAGCCTATTAATTTCTTCTTGCTGCTCTTTAATCTTCTGTGCCTACTGGTCCACCGTTCTTACCAAGCGCTGATGCGTGAGCATCATGTCACAAGCAAAGGTGTCAATTCCCATGACTCAGGTGGTAAATTTTGAGGATTCATCATAACCCATCCATCCTACATACTGTAGTCAGTACGAGGCAAATAGTGAAACTCATCATCTCGCATATTTCCAAAGTGATGTCCACGAAGAGCAATCCAAGCTGTAAAAGCGGCATCCTCTATGCCATCCTCTTGAGTTGGACAAGGACCAAAATGCTCAAAAATCATCTCTATCTCAGGAATTCTGCATCTCCCTAGGGGAACATATAGCCACATTTGTCTCCCAGTAGGTACCTTCCAACGGATGGGTGTGTTGGAAATAAGTGTACTGCACAGCGGGGTCCCAATCAGCATAGTAGTCACGAAGAAGCCTCATGAGTCGTATATGCGATCTGGTGTGACACTCTGGTACATGAGAGATCTTCACAGTCCATCCCATAGGAGTGTGCGGTCCACCTTCTCCACCAGAACCACCAGCAAACGGCTGTGGAGATTGACCACCATCTTGAGCTACTTCCATCGTCTCACCATCGCTGATGTCGAGGATCTCCTACTCTTCATCCACAGGTGCCACTTCCTCCTCTTCTTCTTTAGCGTTCTCCATTGGGTCTTCTTCTTCAACTTGAGATGGTGCAGGCACCGGGGTTGGTGATGGCGGAACATCTTCTCTAGGCTCCATGGGATTGAACAGAGCACAATACTCAGCAGCATTCATGCAGCGGGTATAAGGAGGCATCTACAAGAATTAGATATAGGTTAGAGTGGAGTCAAGATTTTCTCAATAGAGTAAGTATAAGAGCATAAGAATTTGAGTAAATAACAAGGTTAAGGTTAAGAATCATGAAACTAATGAAGCAAAAGAAGCTAAGAATGACCATTCTATCTAGGTTTGCATCCTACAGTCGACACGGCTCTGATACCAATTTGTCACACTCCATTTTAAAGGATAAAAATAGAATGTATAAATAGCCTTATATGCACCCCAGGAACAGTCGTACATATAAGATGACAAATTACAAAGAGTATTGTCACCCTATTTATTACATAACGAACCAATATTTATTACAATGTCTTGTATATAAATAAATAAATAATTAATATATCTTTATTGCGTAAGCTTCCCACAGGGATACGCCAACTGGTGAACACTAAGCCTAGTTCTCATCACGATAGCTCTCATTCCAACCTTCATCTGTTACCCATCCAGGATTTTCCAAAATTGAAAGTAAAGCAAGCGTAAGTACACAACCATACTCAACAAGCATAACATGGGTTAATGAGGCTCAATTAAGCTGACACTGTTTGACTGTATTTGGCTTTTATAAGTTAATCATATTTAGGCATAGCATCAAGGTAGTGAAAATTCCCATATACTCATGATCGGAATAACATAAATAGATGTATAGCAATAACGACATTAAAATGACATCTTAACAATTTAAGAACCATTATCCTTAATGCAAATGTGTCAAAGCCGCCCTGTCCGTGGGCACAGATAATATATTGATTTAAACTCTACGCAGAGGTGTACACTTTCACTGAGAGTCATGTTTTATAATCGAGTGGGTTTATAACTCCCAAACCACGACAAAACATATAAAGCCACCTATTGGTTCTTATAACCAATCAGGGACGCGAAAATATTAAGTGTAGGAACCCCCTTTCAATATGGCATAATCCTTCCCTGCTATACTCATAAGGACAGAGGCTGTCCTATACCCAACCCACAGGCCACTAACAAGTTAGAAAAGGGTCTATAGGTGACTAGAGCCAAAGCTATATAGCCCTCGCAGTTGTACAAAATATCCATGATAAATCACTGACAGACAAGATCTCATACTTGTTAAGAGTCATAGTTATCGTTGGTAGCATAGACACACATCATGTTATAGGATCATGACCGGTAGAGCACTAGCATCACTACTATCCAATGCAACCCGAGGGTTCAAGGAATCAGGATATCAAAGCAATTTATAATATCTAGGGCATCAAAGAAAACACATGCATATGAATTGTTATTTATAGTGAATAGGTAACAAGGAGGATCCATGCTATACTTTTCTTGATTCATAAAATCTTGCTGGTCCTGCTGATCCTCAAAATAGCCTTGCTCAACAAAACCCTCACCGTCTGAACTCGACATTAATAATCAACACCAAACAATCCAATCGAGCATACATGCACGAAGCAAACAAAGAGTTATTAGAGAACAGGACACCAATGTCATCACAATAGAATCAGAAGCTTATAAAACTATTCTACTCGCTGCTACGATCATACAGACATCAAGTTCACCGAGAACGGAATTATAACGGCGAAGATATGAATTTAAAAGCTTTCTTATAGACCAATAAATGCATTAAATATGAACTCAAAATATAAAGTCTACAAACTTTACCAACAGTGGCATCACTGTGTAGATTATGAAATTATGAATCTAACGGAACTTGAACGGATCCAATCAGAGTTAAAATGAGCATTTTGTAAGCATTTGAATCAAATGGCAAAACTATAAATAACTAGAAGTTTTATCGAAATAAAATAAATCCAGAAATCCTGATTATTCAACTCAGCTGAGGACCTATCTGTAATTTTAAAAAAATGCAGGGTTCTTAGTCAAAAGGACCCGCAAAGGGGTATCTGCGATCTCTGGCCATCCGATCCAGAATGGACGGCCAAGATTAGATCGGAGGGGGCAGGCGACGACGCGCTGCCGGACTGGAGGCCGACCGCGGCGGCGGCCATTGCCGGCGACGAGCGGAGCTCGCCAGCGTTCATGAAACCAGCGATTCCGGCCACCATTTAAGGCGGGGCTGGTACCAATCAAAATAGGAGGACGAGCCGCGCTCACCTAGGAGGAAGATGAAGGCGGGGAAGAACCGTGGATGGAGGATGACGGCGAGAGGCGGACGGCGGCACCCTGCGAATGGTGGCGGCTTGGGTTAGGCCAAATTGAACCAAAAGAATAGCTCACAAGTGCTCATGAGGTAAAGGCGAAGCTTTAGAGCCAACTTACGGCAATAAATGACCTTCGGCCGCGATGAATTGCGAGCTCCGGTGGAACCCCAATGGCGGCTAGGGTTTAGCGGCACTGCTGCTCAAGCCAACAAGATGGCACTGGCGGCTAGGTATAGGGAGGTTCTTGAGGTCACGGACTCAACGCTTAAATAGCCTGAAGGCATGGTGGGGACGTGGTCGCACGGAGGCGACGCGAGTCGGGACTCTGCTTCCGGCTCGGGGTCAAGTCGGAGTTGGAAGAAGGCGGTGCGGGCCCCGTCCATCAGCCAGAGGATGAAGAAGGCGTGCGGTGTCGCTGCGGGCTTGCTGGGCCTCTGGCCTGTTGGCCCAAGGAGGAGAGGCGACGCGCGGATGCTGCTGCGGCTGTCGCGGCTGGGCCGGCCAAATCGGAGGGGAGAGCGGGCCGCGGGGAAGGTAAACGGCCTTCGGGCCAGTTGAAGGCGAGAGAGGAGCAGCGGGCCGTTTGGTCGGTTTGGTCCACTCGGGCTGACCGGGCCAAAAAGGAAGAAGGGGCGGAGGAGGGAAAAGAAATTGTTTGTCTTTAATTTGAACCACTTTTTCAAATGCATTTTCAAGGGATTTTGAAATCCAATTCAAACCAACCAAAACCAAACATCACAAAATAAATTATGCACCAGCATGAATACACATACATGTATCTAGCCAAGATATATTTTTATTTCATTAAATATTTATTTTGCCTATGTTAAATGCCCCCAAAAATAGCATTAGTAAATCATTTTGGCTATTTTTAAGAAACTACAAAATTTAGGGTGTTACACTCGCTTAAACTTTCGTCCTCGCTTCATGTAAAGGGTTAACCCGGAGGTGATACATTTAGAATGGCAATGCTTATAAGCATGAATTAAAAGAGGAAATGGAAGCAACTAGCATGTGTACTGTATACACAACTATAATTTAGTATGCTCCAGATTTGCTCATGAATGAAAAGAACAGAGCAAATGAGAACAGAGCAGCATCAGAAGAGGAAATGGAAGCAAGCAGCTTCATTAGGTGTTGGGGTCGATCACCTAATCAGCCTATAGGGTGGTGAGTGGTGACCTACTATCACCCATTCAAGCAGAAATTTGCTCTAGATATAGCAGAAAGACTTTGTGTATTTCTTGTTATTTTCCTTTTTCACTTTTGATTTCTAGAGCTGTGTATTCATAATCTTTGGCCCCTTTTTATATATTTCTCCTAGGGGCTCACACCCCTCCTATTTCTTCAAAAGAAGAAAAAGACAACCAAATGTAACAAGTGATCGAAATGCATCAACGAATAAAGTCCAGTGGGAAACAGTAGTCAAATTCATCCACATCCTTTTTGTATTCTTCTAATGATTTCAATACTATTTTCTTATGGTCAACCTTAATAAGTTGCTGATATAGAATGCAAATTATTGGGTTCTGTGGGATCCATTTCGTAATAAACTAAACAATCGCCTCCTCAATCTACCCTGTCATCCTCAATTAGAAAATTTTTATCATGATCTTCGTGACTCAGTGCACAGACAGAACATTCAAAAATTTCGAACCAGAGCATGAGACGGATACCCAACCTCTTTCACATGGAAAACAACTACATATGCATGAACATGAAAGAGAGGTACATGTCAAACAACAGCACACACAACTACTAGCTTATTACAAAGTTAACAGACAACATAACACCAGCCGACACCCACTACTTTATCACTGGTACTAAAATATCAGCAGGATCTGAGGGCATTGAGACTGTCATGAAAACCATGACTGACAGAAGGTGCAAGACTTTCTTGAATTCCTAGTGTTCGTCTACTGCAAGGAGGAGTTTGTTACTTAGATTTAAGTGAGGTAAGTATTGGTCACGTTCATCTAGTTAGCTTTACAAAGATCCTATGAATACCTAGTTTTCTTACTCGTGCTGCAGTGCGATACTTCCTACTCAATTGTACAGATATAGTGTGGTTCAGCCAGTAGCGGTCAGCCGCTGAGCCTTCTTCAGCGGAGAATCTGATGTGGTAGAAGCAGCTGGGCCGAGAGCAGCCAGAAGGAGGAAGAGGGAGATGGCCGCGGCAACAAGGGACATATGGTGAAGAAGCCGAGCCATCTCGAGGGCCAACATGTAACAGACTCTGTTATATGATGACGGCGTTTCCTTTGGAATAAGAACTTCATCTAAAATAAGCTATGCGTTTCGATCCTTTGGCAACTTCTCATGCATTCTGTCCACTTATATATAACCCTATCTAAAACTCTATCTCCGTGCGTGAACTTCGTCTATTACTCCGGCCCTCCTGTCACATTTTGGTGATGCGTCACTTGCCCCAAAACTGACCAATCCTTTGACGATTGGTGGAGAAGATGATAGTCCTGCTAGTGGAGAATAAAAAGTTGGGTGTGAATTCTCTAGCCATTTTGCGAGGAAGGAGCATCTGGCGGCATAGAAAAGATTGTATTTTCAATGGTGCAAGGGCATTGGCTAAGAAAGGCACTGTTGAGTCTTGCAAAAGCCAAGGCCCAGTGGTTCTCTCAGCCTGCTCTCGATACGTTTCTGTTCTTGTTGTTCGTACTAGATGGGTTTTCTTTTTTAAAAAAAATCAGACATGGGGCCACCCCTGCTATATTTCTCCCTCCACAAATGTTCAGGGTGTCTTCTACATAAGTCCAATTAACAAATTAATTACTACTACCATCCAGATCCAGCACAGGACCCAGCCACATGACAGCAGGATGCTGAACCTTAGGTTTTCAGCATTGGACAAGTATCACGTTCAACTGCGAGCAACAAGTAATAAGTAAAATAGATATGTCATACCTCAGAATCATCAATATTCGTCTGCACCATCGCAACCATGAAGTTATGGGCCACATAGAACCCAGATGAGTTTTCCTGACCCGGACGTTGCTGCGGGCACTGCAATCATATGATCAAACATGGTTAATAATATAACTGAAACACTAATTCACAACTAGAAGTGAAGCTCTACTAACTGGAACTTTGGTGACATGAGTCAAATTGACTTTTGTCTGCCCTTTCTTCGCCTTGGGCTGGATATTGCCATAAGCCCTACACATACATGAGTTGTTACAACATTTATTAGACTCGGTGACAGAATTAAGAATGGTGCAATGGTAGGTTAGAAAATACTCACTCATCTATCAAAGATATCAACCCACTCAAATTTGTCTTTTTGCCTCTTTTGGAGTCGAGGTACAAGACCTTGTGCCAGGTGGGAACGATGATGACAGCAATACAGTGCCCACCACAGTCATGCGCAAACATCACATATTTTTCCTGGGCATATTTCCTTAGGCATCTTTCAAGATACGCCATGCAGTAACTTCTATCCCTTCTCAAGGTTTGTATGGACAACGCATCTGGATCAAGATAGGCAGCTGGAGCAGATTTCTTCCTAGCTTGTTCAATGAGGTATCTAGGAATAAAAAAGCATACAAAAGCAATTCAGCAAGCAATGCAATATGAAGAGCATCCCTAGCTAAAAGTGAACAAGTCTAAAAGAGAAGAAATTGTACGTAAAGTGTTATCACGCGAAGAATTCCTACATTCAATGCAGCAAGTGTGAGGAGGCCATACAAGCCTTTAAATCCCACAGTGAGAGGCTCATATTCTAACTCAAGCAAGAAATAATGGCGCACCACCCTGCCTAGTATCACGGTTTCTCTATTCTCTAGCAAAGCGCAGGTCGACGGTGACTAGGTCTTGGCGCAGGGGGAAATGAGACCCGGGGCCCCCCCCCCCCCCCCCCCCCCCCCGCAGGACCTTTTATACCAAGCCATAGGAGGCATCCGTTGGAAAGCCAACGGACGCAACGGCATGAGGATCAGGAAAGATCCAGCCGTCTGACCCAAAAAAAAGAAAAAAACTGTACTCATCATCGTTGTTTGGGACGGCGTGAATTGGGTATCAGTTACATTGTCCCGAAGCTGACACTTTAACCTCTTGCGAATCAATGCAAACCCCGTGAATTAAAAATCAGGAGGCAAGGAGTCGGACCCCAAACGCGAGATTCAGCGACGAAGACAGAAAAGACGCGCCTCGAATCATGATGTCAGGGCACGCCGAAGGGCTGCTATTGGGGGCAAGTGAGAGAATGGTCACCCCGTCCCCCCATCTGGTCATATGAATCTCGCAGAGCGCGTCGGCCAATGGCCAGTTTCGGGGTCCCGTCCTCAGATTCGGGTTGAAAGGAGCGGAGGCCGAATCTGGAGGCGCACGGGCAGTGGCGAGACTGAATCAGGCAAGGGATCGAAGACGAGGAGCCAGATTCGGGGTTGGTCCAGTTCCCAAATCTGACCCCCAACTACCCTAATTCGGCGTTCAGGTGCTGTCAACAGCGTCGGGGGAACCGTCAGTTTTGGCACTCGGATGCGCTCGTCCTAGATTCGGAATTGCGATGCTAAATACAGTACAGATTCTGGATGCAGGTCCTTTGGGAGAAGGAGGACATGGGCCGTGCCGGCCGGTTGACATGTTTGCCCCCAGTCGGTATAAAGCATGCAACAAGGAGTCGCTTCACCAGGGTAAAATTGTTATGTAAATGCCTACAGGCAGCAATAAATAACGTCCCCATGGAGCTTGTAAACAGGATGGCTCCCGTGCGTTTTAGCCGGGACCTGATCTATAAAAGAGCATCCTATTTGTCATATTCGTGTCTTTGTTGTTTAGATTCGGTAGTTAGATTCGGGTCCCGAGGGTGCTGCCTCCGGGCCAGAATCAACAAAAAGATTCTACAACACGAAGAATTATGTTCCTGCAAATAATGTACCTTATGCTGTTATATAGAGAATGGTGTACATCTGCTATTGTAGAATTCTACAACACGAAGAATTCTACATCTACTGGCTGCTGATGTCCAAATCTTAAATGATTCAACAAAATAGCCTCGAGTTCAGTTCATGTCTGCCTACCTGCTTTCCTTACTCGTCTTTGCCAAACCAAGCTCTGCATGAGAGCATTGCCTAACAGAGAAAGGAAAAGGTCTTTTTTTACCGAAGTTAGCAAAGAAACCCCAGCCTGTTTTTTTAACTTTTTTTAATAATGCAGAAGATAGAGGAAACCCCAGCCTATCTTCATGATTATTGATAGGCCTGGAAGGCATAGGGAACATGTGGGATGCAGGGTATCAGGTAGCAACTACGTCAAGGTTGAGTGAGCTGGATGAATGTGTGAGCTGAGGCAGAACGACAGCCACTCAACCCACCCACGCACCACCTTCGCTATATTAACCAATCACAAAGGAGATTTCCACCCCCAAGCTAACCAAAACACGACATACGTTGCGACGTCACAGCTGTACAATGGGTTCCTGCTGTCAAGCATGCTCAATGGGTCATCGACCAGCTCGTACAAGAATCGCTTTGACAAGCTTGTCCCGTTCCTTGCTTGTTGTATTGCAGGATCTACAGATGGAAACGGAACTCACAAACTCTGATTCATATATAGTAACTTACTGAGCATTCTATTTGCTCTTTTCTTCCTCAAACTGCACGCAATTTTTTTTTAAATCGCCAAATTGATCCTTGATGCAGTAAGATAAGGGTCTGTTTGTTTTATGCCTAGCAAAGGTGCATTAGGCAGCCTTGCATCCCATGTATCCAATTTTGGACGCACGGGTCAAACGAAGGACTAGCCTTGTCATGAACCTAAGGCCAGGCACTGGCACAAAATTATTTTAGGATATATATAAATTTATATTTATATTCCAAATAATTGTCACAAATTTGATAAAATAGAAGTAGTGACATTAATCCACAAGCATAGGTGTAATATGACCAAACTAGAAACCAAGCTATGATATTTCCTTCGAAAATAATGCAAAGATATCTCTAACTTTTACAGATTACTCCTCTGTCCCGCAGCCCGGAACAGACGATGCTGCCTAATAGCTGTCCCGAGACAGAAGCAGGCCAATCCAATGCACATACTACTCTATGTGAGGAACCGGGCCTAAAGGCCAACCAGGCCTTTGCATGCATCCCAATGGTACAAGAACTGCAGCAAAATGATAGCAGAAACAGAGCAAACATTTGCTTCCCTGGCCTACATTTCTTGACAAAAAATGAGGAAAGATGTTTGTTCATTTGAAGCGATATTGTCCCTCTACCTTCATATGTCAAATAACACAATATAATATCACGTAAGAAAATTTAAATATCGAGCTAAATGAACTATGCTCCTGCACAAACTGTACATCATGCTGTAAATATAGCAGGATCTGCTAGCCGCTGATGTCCAATCTCATAAATGATTCAACAAAATGGCCTTCAGTTCAGGTCATGTCTGCCTACCAGCTTTCCTGACTTGTCTCTGCCACACCAAGTTCTACACGAGTGCATTGCCTACAAGAGAAAGGAAAAGGTCCGCCTTCACAATGCTGCTTCCAAGTTCCAAAAGACAATGAGTGCAACTACAATAGTTGCTACCTTTGCTTAGGCTACTGTCGAGTTCGCTAGGAACACTTAGTGACTATGCTTCAACATTGTTTTTTTCTTTCACGTAGCAATAAGAAACTAGGGGCAAAGAAGCCCAGTGTCAGAGGGGCAGCTCTTAGGAAGTGAAAAATCAATGTGACCCCACTTAGCATCAAAGTGTAAGACTGCCTTGGAGGACAGGAAATCCTTAGCCCAGCAGAAAGAGTCTGGAGACATGAGGAGAACCAAAAAAAAAAAAAAGTTTGCCCATTCAGTCTAGGAACGCTGGTCAGGCCCTTCATCTCTTATCAAAACCATAACAATATTCAGATGTTGCTGGTCATCATTCATGTCATGCTGCTCAGGAGGGAATATCTGATACCCCAGAAAATCATTTGGTAAATTGTGATCATCCTATAGATCCACCAACTGATCAAGTGATTCCTCTTCACCAAGGACATCAATCAGTTGGGCTGGTAACATAGGCACCTGCTGCATCTCATCAGCCAAAAGCAATGGCTGTTGTTCTTCAGGAGGAATTCGGGGCAGAGGGCCTTCTTCTCTAGGGTTCAGTGAAGATAGGGGTCCCAATTGAATGTTGGGAACATCCAGCTGCATCTGCATTTCTTCATATGCAGTCTGTATGTGCTCCTCTACTACTGGATTCAGAATGTAAACTCCCCCTAGGGCTGGGGAATATTCAATTCTGATATGTTGTTCTGTAGATCATTCAACTCTAGAATACCTCCACATTCATTCTCAGCTGATAACACATAGTTGAGAATAACAGGGTCGTCAGCAGACAGATTAATGTCCAAATGATTTTGCTGATTAATGATAGTTAATACATTTAAATCTTGAACCACAAAGGGACCATCTTGCATTTTTTGCCGGTGAGCTTGAATTTCAGTCAGCCAAGCCAGCCAAGTGCCCCAAGCATCCTGTGGTGGATAACAATCTGAGCACCCTGATCATTGTTTGTTTCCAATGTCTATCTGACTCTCTTGACCATTGAGCCCATTCACCAGCTGACCAGGTCCTAAAAAGTCAAATGGTACCCTGCCTCCATGTCCACATCTCCTGGTATTGGATCTTTATCTGGTGCCCCTCTTGTTGTGGCTGATGTCAAAGAATCTCACACTACAGTGTCCAAGATTCACCATCTCCTCTGACAGGATCTCAAAAAGCAACGAATTGCGGCACTTTTCCCACATCATTGACTCTACCTTTAGGAGCACACGACATTTGATTCTGGTATCAACAACTCAGTCTATCACACTGGCAAAATCCCCCACTGCACTATGGAAATGCCTCTCAGTCCAGTAGTCATTAGGTAGACCGAACAATAATAACCAGCATTCATCATTGAAGGGAGCTCTATGCCAATTGCGACCGTCATTGTGCTACAAAAAGAGATTGTGACTTTTCCAAAAACATGAGGGCTTTCTGCTACCAAATACCACGATCATAAACATAACTAAACTAAGGCTTGACCCAAGTGCGTAAGCTGAATATCAAGAAAGGCAGTGGGGCGCTCAAATCATAGAAAATCTATGAGAGCAGCTCTTACCGCTGCAAACTGCATCTCATGCACTAATAGTGGATTGAAGGTGACAATTGCGAGGTCCTTGTTTGTAACACCCTAGTTTTCAATTTTCAAAAATATATATATATAAATAGTCAATATGTTTTTGGGTGGATAAATAAATGGCAAAATAAATATTTTTATGAAAATGAAGTTGCAACATGGTAGAAACATGCTTGTGCATTCATGCTGGTGCATATTTCGTTGTGGTAAAATTTGAATTTGAATTTGATTTCAAAATCAAATTGGAAGTATATTTGAAAAGGGGTTTAAATAAAAGAAAATTCTACTTCTTTCCCTCTCCTCTCCCTCCGGGCAATCTGGCCCGCGCAGCAATCGGCCGGCCTGCTCCGCTCGGCCTGCCTTCTTCCCGCGCACGGCCCGCTCCCCTTGCCTGGCCCAGCCACAGCAGCGCAGCGCGTCGGCCGCTCCTTCTTGGGCCGTTGGGCCGCAGCCCATCAAGACGACGATCGCGTCGTCCGCGTCCGCCTCCCTCGCGCACTGCCGCCGACAGGTGGGCCCCGCATCGCCTTCGTCCTCCTCCGACTCGGCCGCGACCCAGACGCCGAAACCGACCCCGCGTGACTCGCGCCGCCATGCCACGCCCGGTCCAGCGCCTCATGCCCTAGGCTATTTAAGCCTTCATCGCGCGCCGTAACTCGCCCGCAACCCTAGCCAGCCGCCGATTCTTCCGCCGGCCGCCAAAACTCCAAATTCCCCGCCACCGACGGTTCATCTTTGCCATTAACCGGTCGGCAAGTCTTTCCTTGGTCCCCAGAGCACGTTGGTGAGGTTCTTTTGGTCGAATTTTTGACTAACTCGAGCTCCTATCGTGTGCAGCTCGCCGTCGGCCGCTGCCGGCCGGCCAAGTCCCGGCCGAGGGCCGTGGTCCTCCATCTCCCGCGCGCCGCTTCTGGCCGCTACCGGCCGCATCTGGCCGCTACCGGCCGCATCTGGCCGCCGCTGCCGGCTGTAGCGGGTCGCAGTCGGCCGCAGCCGGCCAATGCAAGCCGCAGCCGGCCGTAACAGGTCGCCGCAAGCCGTAGCAGGCCGTAGCCGGATGCCACAGGCCTTCCAGCAGGCCAGGGCCGAGGCCCCTTGCCTCCGGCGCTGGTGCAGCGGCACCATGGCTGCCATGGCCACGATCTTCAACAGCCAGAGGTGGAAGATGATGGTAATTACGAATCTGCCACCCAGCAGTTACTTACAGTTTTGCCATTATTTTTAAAAGCTTATAACTTTCACGTTTTAACTCCGATTTGGTCCGTTCAAATTTCGTTAGATTTATAATTTCATAATCTACGCAGTGGTACTACTTTTGAAGTATTTTAGAAACTTTATATTTTTAGTCTATATTTAAGATATTTATTTATCTACAGGAAATCTTTGAAAATTCATATCTTCGCCGTTATAAGTCCGATTTCGGTGAACTTGACGTCTGTGTGATCGTAGAAACGAGTAGAATAGTTTTATAACCTTTTTATTCTGTTTTGATAAGAATGATATACTGTTCCTCTAATAGTTCTTTATTTGCTCCGTGTATGTATGCTCGATTGGATTGTCTGGTGTTGAATGTTAATGTCGAGTTCAGACGGTGAGGTTTTTGCTGAGCAAGGCTACTTTGAGGATCAGCAGGACCTTGTGAATCAAGGCAAGTATAGCATGGACCATCCTTGTTATCTATTCACTATAAATAATCATTCATATGCATGTGTCTTTGATGACCTAGAGATTATAACTAGCTTTGATATCCTGATTCCTTGAACCTTTTGGGTTGCATTGGGTAGTTATGATGCTAGTGCTCTAATGATCATGATCTTATAACTTGATGTGTGTTATGCTATCAACGAAAATGATGACTTTTAACAAACATGGACTTTTGTCTGTAAGTGATTTATCATGGAGAATCCGTACAGCTGTGAGGGCTATATGGCTCTGGCTCTAGTCACTTGTAGGCCCTTTTCTAGCTGGTTGGTGGTCTGAAAGTTGGGGTTTAGGACTGCCTCTGTCCTTATGAGTATAGCCGGGTAGGTGTGTGCCATATTGGAAGGAGAGTTCCTAACACAACAGTATTTCCGCATCTCTGATTGGTTGGGAGAACCTATAGGAGGCTTTATATGTTTTGTGGTGGTTTGGAAGTTATAAGTCCACTCAGTTGCAAAACATGACTCACAGTGAAAGTGTACACCTCTGATCAGAGTTTAAATCAATATATTGTCCGTGCCCTTCGGTTAGGGCGGCCTTGACACATTTACAAAAGATAATGGTTCTCAAATTGTTAATGTGTGCATCTTAATGTCGTTCTTGCTACACACTGGTTAATGTTATTTTGATCATGAGTATATGGGAATTATCACTGCCTTGATGCTATGCTTCAATATGATTAACTTATAAAAGCTAAATGCAGTCAAACAGTGTCAGCTTATTTGAGCCTCGTTAACCCATGTTATGCTTGTTGAGTACGGTTGTGTACTTACGCTTGCTTTACTTTCAATTTTGAAAAATCCCGGATGGGTAACAGATGAAGGTTGGAATGAGAGCTATCGCGATGAGTATTAGGCTTGATGTTCACCAGTTGACGGTCCCTGTGTGGAGCTTCCGCAATAAAGATATCTTAGTTATTTATTGTTTATGTGCAATACTCTGTAATGAATATTGGTTCGCTATGTAATAAACAGGGTGATGATACTCTTTGTAATTTGTCATCCTATATGTGCGACTGTTCCTGGGGCGCATATAAGGCTATTTATGCATTCTACTTTTATCCTTAAAAGTGGAGTGTGACATTGTTCCTCGCCGGTGGACTTATTGGAGCAATAGCACGCACCATGAACACCCTGTTGGGGATGTCCTCATACTGCCCATCCCTTCGGGATGAAGAGAGTGGGGTCAACCCACTGAAGCCATGTCTTCCACGGACAAAGGTAGAGCTGGGTGAGCTGAGGTGACAGGTGAGGAGAAGAATGTCGGTTTTCAGGCTGCACCGTTGCCGCGCTCAGAGCAGTATTGCAAGAAGGCATGGGGACGTGTAGAGTCTAATCCACGGGATCAATTACCATGGAAGCAGAAGAGTGCGAGTAGTTGGGCCGTGGTTGAGCCAGTGATTTGGGATCTGCCGGCCAAGGAATAGTAATAGATGGCACAAGTTTTATGCTAGCCAAGGGTTGAAGATTTTTTAAAAACTCACTGATGGAGTTAAAAACTGGGGGCTTGAGGCGGAAGGCCTATCAGCACAACGAGACTTAAAAAACAGCCGCATTAGAAACAGTCGATTTGGCCTTAATACCAACACATTGTGATATCTGGGCGCTGGGTCTGAGGTCTAGCACGGTGAAGCGCTTTGACATGCACCTAGCCCATGCACGCGCGGCACCTTATAGGCAGACAACATTTGACTCTGGGGTGACTTGCCAGACGGCAGTGTGAGCAGCGCATCCAGCTAGGAGGTCTAGAGCTATTATTGTGAGAACGATCAGCAGCCAGGTGCCGAGGGAAATGATGGTGATACCTCATCAGATTAGAAATTTTTGGTTTGTCGATGGGCTCAAGATTCGGACAGGAGGAGTTTTAACAGCAGAGGCAAAAGATTTTTTTTTGCCAGCATGGCCTTGGGCCAAGAAGCCCGCTCGTCTTCTTGAAACAAGTGAAACTCCACCCAGTTTGGACCGCCACTGCCCCAAAGGTGGAAGGAGGGAGTAAAGATCACATGATAAAGATCGCAAATTATGGATGAAAAAGCCCACGGTTTGGAAGAAACATAGGACTTGAAAGTGTGCCACCAAGAGATGAAACTTTGAAGTGTTGAGCTGAGCCACCATTGGACGTGCACCGAACAAAAGAGACGACAAGAGCAAACGAACCAGGTCCTAAATTCGGCCAAGAAGTTGGCCTTTGCATCTGAGTCCACACTTCAGCCTGGTTTTTGCACCCCGAGGCAAACGAGAGGCCCAGGAGATCAGCAGGCGTAGTTGCAGAGGGCGTTGCCTTGAACATCGTCGCCAAGAACAGGGCATAGAAGCAAATTAGAAGGCGGAGGGGCGAGACTCACCAGAGCACATTGCGCTTACTCCATGAGCCATATAACAGATGATGTCCAAGACGGTGGAGATCTCAAACAGCAAGGCAAGGTTGACGCCTCTAGGCTCCAAGCATCAAGGACAGCTAGTGGTGGGTTACAAACCTCCGCCACGGCGACGAAGAGCACAGCTCAGCATGACGTTGTGTCGACTATGGATGGCTGGGCGAAGGAACGAGCGATGGAGACAGAGGTGTACGTCGAAGCCGAAGGGGCAGAGGAAGGCTGTGGAGGACGCTGGTGCTAGGGCGGCCGCTGTCAGAAACAACCCGGCGTAGTGGCTAAACCCCGAATAGCTTGTGGGCAGACTGTGTAGAGGTCACCTCCTGCAGTTATAGCATGTGAGCGTGGAGGCTGGAGGAAGGGGAGATAGGCCTGCACGGCTGTGGCAATCGGCAGTGGACAGCGGTGGTGGCTTGGACAACTGGCGGTGGGCGTCGATGGTGCCTGCAAGGGCCAGGGTGACCACAGGCGCTAGCTCAGAGGCAGTCTTCCCTCTCCAGCTTGTAAAAGTCCATCTCATATACGCAAATTTTCAAGTCCATCTCATATGAGCCATGATCCTCTCATACAAATAGAGAGGTGGTCTTATCCTAATAGAAAATACATCATATACGCAAATTTTCAAGTTTCCCACATCCACAATCCGTCCAAAACCGATTTGAAAACCAGATCGACTCAAAAAACAGCCCCAAGTCGCCCTAAGCCAGCTCCCAAGTAGGTATCTGTTGGTGTGTCTCTACTAGATTGGTCGGTATATCATTCGTCAAATGTAGTCTGAATATATTGAAGTGTCGATGAAAGAACATGAAACCCTTCAGTTTCCATAGAGGTGCAGAAACAGTTGGGGCAATAATGGTGGTTGGATTTTGTGAGCTGTTTCGACCACTGCTGAACGGCTGATTTCATCATTCTGAGGTTCTTTCTCTCACGTAATTTCGCCCACCCGTTCAACTTCCGTGCCGGATGAAATGGGATCCTAGCTACGACGAATACCTTCAGCGCCTATGACCAAGGTAACGAATACCTTCCTTTTATTACCGGAACAAACACTTCTATCTCCTGCTAAAGCTAGATGTGCACCAGCACACTGGCCAAAAAGGATTAAGGAGAAGGGAGCCATACGGATAGATTGGGCAAGCAAAGCAAGGCAACGTTGATGACTCTCGATTGAAAGGTTTCAAAACAAAGGTATTTGCGGAGGCTGGTTCATTCGTCCGTTCTATTCAGCAATTCAAGTCCAAGAGGTCAGATACGCTCTGAAAGGGGAGCAGCTGAAATGCCAACAAATCTCCACCACTAGAAAATTAGACGTTGTCGTGTGCCTAGGACTTTGCCATGTGCAATGTTCTGGGGTACACGGCAAAGATTTATTTTGCCGTGTGTCACACACGGCAAAATAATACACACGGCAAAGTTAACTTTGCCGTGTGCCTGGCACACGGCAAAGCATGGCACACGGCAAAGCACACGGCAAAAAAAACACTCGGCAAAACATGGACGGCCCGTTACGGCGGACGCTTACCATTTAGATTTTGCCGTGTGCCTACCGCTCGGCACACGGCAAAGATTTTTATTATTTTTAAATAAAATTTTACCGTGTGCAATTGTAAGATACATGGTAAAATATTATATTTTTGCCGTGTGCGGTCGCAAGGCACACGGCAAAATATTATATTTTGCCGTGTACAGTAGGAAGACATAACAGCAAAGTTTTTTTATTTTTTATACAAAATTTTGCCGTGTGCAATTGCAAGACACACGGTAAAAAAATTTTCTTTCATTTCTAAAATTATTTTTTAAGGTTTTTTAATTAAACTTTACCATGTGCCTATGGCCGAGGCACACGGCAAAGATAATTTTACCGTGTGCCCCTCATTACACACGGCAAAATATTTTTATTTTTTTAATTTTAGGTCTAAATTTTTTTATAAAGCCTTGTAACAGTATGTATAACTCAATGTTAAAATTTGGTCCATTTTTGGATTTTTTATATATTTTTTAATTTATTTTGTTTCATTGACTTTTTTGAAATATTTCAAATCTGAACTGCAGGTACATGGAATAATGGATTTTGGTCTTTTAAAAAATGAGATTCATGATATTTGATGTATGTTTTGGCCGTATCCAGGAGTTCACATGAAATCTCAAGCATCTCGTTGACATAACATGTCAAGTTAGGTGCGGAAAAAGTGAATAAAAATTATATAAAATCCAAACGAAGTCCGAAAATCATGAAACTTGGCGAGGTGTCGTGTCATCACATGTGTATGCTACGGTAAAAAGTTGAGAAGGTTTCGAGCAAGTTGCGATGTTGGATGCCTAGAACGCCAGAGAAGAAGGTAAAGGCTCACGGTGTTCGCCATGGTGACGTTAATGTGTTGGCGGCCTTCGTGCCGGAATTGTAGATGTGTGGGCCATCGTGCCTTAATGTGGACGTCGGCCATCGTGTCGGCTTTTTTTTACAGGTTTTGAAAACCTCCCTGTAAAGGGGAGCTCCTCATCAAGACCAAAGGTCCATCCCCTGTTGCCCGCCTTGCCTCCCCTTGCCTCTCAAATTACATTGCCGCTACGCTTCAGGTTGCAATCCAGATGAGCTGATTCGGCTGCCACTGTCCCTAATTATGAATTGCGACTCATCCCAAATAGGGTGCTAGCTGCTTGTTTAAAATCCACTAGCTGCACTTCTGCAGATACCATTCAAATCAAGATGCATAGTTTATTTGACATAGAAATGAGTAGTGTCACACATGGAAAAGACAAATGCTTTATGAAAGTATGCCTACAGTTCTTCATGTGTTTAGGCTTGATGCAGGATGTGCCTACACATCTCTCCTTGCATTACTAAACCTTCCCGAAGAAATTGGCAATCACCTCTAAATTAAGGGGCTTTAATTTAAAGCAGACTAGTATTTTATATACCTTCACATGCAAATTGGGGTTGTGTAGTAGGAGTCTGCTTGACGCTATACACTTTTAAGATGCTAGCTCTTAAATTGCTCCGAGTTGTAGACTATCTCTTACAGCAGCACTACATCAGTAAAATAGTGTGTTTTATATACCTTCACTCATTTAGCTAGTAGACGTAGACAGGTGTATAATTAGTGTTCCATGTTTTTGTTAAATTGTTATCCAACACGTGGAGATGTTTTAGTTATGAATTGTATCTACTTTTTTTTGCATGTGGAGATGTTTTAGTTGCTGAGATTGCTAGCTCTGATTGTAGTATAGAATAAACTGCTATGTTTACCATCTTAATGCTGCACTGAATGACTACTTTTTTCCTTTTTTATCAGAAAATAGAAAGTTGTCCTACGATGTTTACCATATGAATGCTGCACTGAATAGATTTGTCATGCCCTGCAAATTTAGCTATGCTCAATCTCCATGTCATGCCCTATTGATTTTATATCCATCAAGCCTAAACCACAGGACCGAGTGGCTGGTCATGTGTGAGACATAAATAATAGTACTGCGATGTGCCTATTGATTCCTAGAGTAAGTTCATTAGAAGAATCATGCTCCTAGTCAATCATTTTACTATCAATCGATGTCATACCACAATCAAGAATTGTCAGGACAAAAAATTTTTTATTCTAAAATAATTCATCAGTCATCATTTCTCTGAGCTGGCTGCAATTTATATATATACAAATGAATATTGCTTGTACAGGGTGCAAGGTGATCTTACTTATTTAGCTATTTACAAATGTTCTTGTTTCCACTTCTACGGCTCTGCTCTTCATCACTATACAAATGAATATTACTAGTTCCAGGTGATAGTCTAAATGCTAGCATAGTCCATGTAGCAGGTCTGTACCTACTCATCGATTTGCTGCAGCTGACACTATGTATGGGTGGAGGTGCTGTTTTTCATAATCATTGGCAGTAGGCTTACATAGTGAGTACATTAGCCCCTCCTGCTTGAAGACGAAGCCAAGGTTCCTGAACCCTGCACCTAAACAAGAAGGAGAAGGGAGGAGAAGAAGAGGAGAAGGAGAAGAAGGAGAAAGGAGGAGGACAGGGATCAAGGAACTGATGCAGGCAATGCCTCTATAGGGTTGTCAATTTCCATCAGCTGCGGAGAGGGATCTGATGCAGGTCAATTAAGGTATTGCTTGTCACTTGTCTTGAGGATGTAATGATGTGCTTGCCCTGAACTTGTATTGTCAAAATAATAGTATGTTCTATCCTATAATATTTGGAAACTCATCATTTCTCTTTGTAACCTGGTTCCCTATTCTAAGTTCAGTTACAGAAATTGTATCTATAGATTTATTTAGATAAATTTAATAATTGTTTAGTTGTATGACAGTATATTTATACTGTATCTGTGCATTTAATTTATTGTAATCTTAAATGACTATTTGGTAGCTGTCTTCCTATTTTCAACAGATGTCCATGATTCTATTTTTTATTAGGAAATGATGCTTGGTCAGATGCCACATTGCCTTGTTCTAAAAGTCAAATATAGTCTGAATATGTCTAATCTTGATTCTAGGTAGCTTGAAGCTTAATATTACCTCCAATACAAATATTTCCCCACTTCCCCTTCTTTATTTGTGTTGCCCATGCTTCATTGCTTGCATGCAGGAGATGGCCTCTCCAAATTTGGTACTGCTGCACAAGCTGAGTGCTGGTTCTAATGCTAACCTAGGATCTGTGGGTTTAAAACATTTAGTCTAAATTTATAGAAAGGATAAGATTTTGACTTTGTAATATGGTTTTAATAAACATACGTGACGTATGTGCATGTCTAGTGATTAAAAATATCTAATTAATATTTTTTATCATTTTTATTGTCTTTGCCGTGTGTCTTGGTTGGTGGCACACGGCAAAGTAATTTTTAAAAAAAATAAAAAAACTTTGCCGTGTGCCACAGCCTGCTCATGGCCGCTAGCTCCGGCGACTGGGAGCAGCTGCTGGAGGTGGTTCTGGGGAAGGAGGAAGGCGCGACGGTGGCGTCGCTGCTGGCCCGCGACATCGTCGTCGACATCGCCTGCGGCGGCGAGCAGGGCCACAGCGACGGCTCGCAGGTCCTGACGGAGCGGGCGGGCTCTGCGCTCCACGTGGTGGCGGCCGCCGGGGACAGCGAGCGCTACCTGCAGAGCGCGCGGGTGATCTGCCGCAGGGCCCAGCGCCTGCTGGTGGCGCCCGATGGCGACGGCGACACGCCGCTGCACTGCGCCACCCGGGCCGGGAACAAGGGGATGGTCGCCCGCCTCATCGATCTTGCCGCCGAGGGCGACGAGGAACACGGCGGCGGCCGCCGTGAGAAGGTGAGCGATTTGCTGAGGATGCGGAACGCCCGCGGGGAGACGGCCTTGCACGAGGCCGTCCGCTTCGGCGACAGGGACATGGTCCAGCTGCTGGTGAACAAGGACAGGGAGCTCGCCCATGTGGTCGCCAAAGATGGCACCTCGCCGCTCTACCTCGCCTGCTCGCTGGGCCACCACAGGATTGCTGCAAAGCTGCACGATGCCGACGACGAGCTGTCCTACTCCGGCCCCAATGGAAAAAAATGCCTTGCATGCTGCTGCTCTCCAAGATAAAGGTGAATGAAGGACTCTTCTTTCATACTGTGTTTATTAATTAAATTAAACTAGCATATGATCTGTGCTAAAAGTTGGCCCAAACGCGCGCTGGATCAAACACGCACAATAAGGTGGCTAAAGCCTAGAACACGATGAACTCATGTGCGAAGAGTGGAACACACTGTAGTTTTTGGCATAGCGCCGTAGCCCTGACTGGGTTACATTTTCTCTGATATATTGATCTCTATTAAGATTACAATCGCTTAATTATATAAGGAATCATGCTATCCCATGATCCCATTTTCTAGCAAAGAAAATATTTATAAATTTACGCACGCACACACCCGGACGATGCGCTCCTCTGCAGCTCCGCGTTGTGGACGTGTCAACGAGGCCGTGCACCAAGCGGGCCACAATGGTTAGATATACAACACTAAATAGCATGGCTTGAGTTAGTATCTCTTTTCGTAATCACCATCATCCACTACTGTATAAAATCTTTTACGAGACATTTTTGTTTTTTTAACCGTGGCGGTTATCCATGGAAACCGCCACAGTTGATCGATCCTCTCCGAGATTGTGCTGCAGGACCCAAAACCATCAAGGTTAATGCATTAACCGTGGCGGTTTTCTTATGGCAACTGCAACGGTTAATTAACAATTAATGTAACACAACCGCCACAGTTAATGCATTAACCTTGATGTTTGTTGTGACATAACCGCCGCCTACTAATACTGGCCCATTTTAGCCTGTCTTAGCCCATTAATCAGTTCTTTATATATATATACTTACTCAAAGGCTAGGGTTTCAGACTCAGTTCCATCACCCTCACTCGCTCATCTCCTTAGCCCCACACCTCTCTCTCCCTAGCGCACTTATCTCTCACGCTCACTTCTCGCATACGACGCCCGATGCCCCATCTCTCCATCCGACACCCATCCCCTCCCCCCACCCCCGCCGAAGCCCTCCCCAACCTAGCGGCGGCAGCGCCCCCTCCCATCCACCACCAGTGCCCCCTCCCCTTCTCAATAGCGGCGGCGCCCCGTCTAAGGCGACGCGGCATGTAGAGGCGGCAAGGCCTCACGTGGATCTCGGCAAGGCAATGAAGGCCTTGCGTGGATCCAGCGCCCCATGGCAGATCCATGTGGCCCAGCAGCGTGGCTGGCGGTGCACTCCTTCGCCAAGCATCTCCACAGGTGGCGCGGCGGGCGGTGTACTCATCCCCCAGCTCTTCCAGCGGCTACGCCGGCGATGGTGGATCCCAATGGTGACAGCCCTCCCCTCTCTTCAGATCTAGGTGTCTCGATGGCGGCGGCCATAGGTCCGTAGGATGGAGGCTGCGCGGCCTCGCGCAGGCGTCGTGTAGCCCCAGCGGATCTCAGGGCGAGCAGATCTAGCGGACGCCAGCGCCCTCCATTGAGCTGGTCACGTGTCCTCTTCCTCCTTCGACGAGCAGCCCATCCTTCCTCCTCTGGTGCAGATCAAGGGCATGCTGGCCGGTTCCGCATGCTTGGTGCTCAGGTCCGCCCAAAGTGGTGGTTGTGGTGGCATGCAGGGGTCGTTGCAGCATGTATGCAGTAGCGTCGATGACGAGGCCAGATCCAGGCCAACTGGGCCTGCGTCTGGTTTTTTTTCTCCTATTAACCGTGGTAGTTGTGTTAAAAAAACTATCATGGTCAATGCATTTACCCTGACGACCGGCAACCGTCACAGTTAGAGCTACGATTAACCGTGACCTTGACTTAATAGCGGTAAATAAAAAAAACTGCCATGCTAAAGATTCATGTAGTAGTGATCTTAGGTTCATACACATACGTCAATTGATCATATGGGTACCAGCAAACACAATTTCTTGCAACCGCAGAAATGACAAGGTTGCTGCTGCAGTGGAACCGGGCTCTGCTGAAGCAACAAGACATCGAAGGGAGCACACCAATGCACTGCGCCGCATCGGCGCCGGACCCTTCGCTGGCATTCACATTCTTCGTCTTCACCGCGCGCCAGTTCGAGGGATTCTCCTTGGGCTCCGTCCTGCTACGACTGCCCCTCCGGTGGCTGACCGCATACTTCAACAGCCTGGACCTTCCCCTGGCCCAGCTGCTCAGAGCCGACCCACCCGGATTCGGCGTTCCAGCCGGACACCATCGGTGGGTCGTTCCCGGTGCACGTTGCCGCGTCGGCGGCAGCATGGCTTCCATCATTGTCCTGCTCACTAGGTACCCCGGCTGCGCTGGGTTGCGTGATGCTGGCGGCCGGACCTTCCTCCACGTCGCCGTGGAGAGGAAGAGGATCGACGTCGTGGTGTTCGTGTCCAGGCACGGGGGGTCCTGGAGATCGGCAGTGCTGAACGCGCAGGACAAGGACGGCAACACCGCCCTGCACCTGGCTGTCAAGGCTGGGGAGCTGAAAATATTCAGATGGCTCATCAGGAACCCCGAGGCTCACATAAACCTGCAGAACAAGGACGGCAAGACTCCCCTGGATCTTGCCCAGGGCAAAGTTCAAGCTGGATTTTACTTCGGACTGGTCTTTCACTCTCTCAGTCTCCGTATATATAATTCCACATTTTCAAAATTTCTCAAAACTTTATCACCTATGTACTGTATGTCGTATACGTGCAGAATTCAAAAAAGAAAAAGATGTGATATGGTTTGTGTTATTTGTGGGTTCTTGCAGACTGCACCTCGTAGGATCCTCGGCATGCTAACCTCCGCATGTGCTCTGACCGCCGACCGACGCCGCGATCGGATCATCGAGTACGATCAGCATCTCACCGAGGAACAGGAAAAGGAAGAGTCGCAGAAGATAACGGAGTTCGCGCAGATCGTGGGCATCGGCTCCGTGCTCGTGGCAACCGTGACGTTCGCGGCGGTCTTCACCATGCCCGGGGGCTTCAGGACCCTCGAGGACGCTGCGGCGGCGCCCCCGCCGGCAGGGACGATGGTGCTCGCCGGGTCCTACGCCTTCGACGGGTTCGTCATCTCCAACACGCTGGCGTTCATCTGCTCCACGCTCGCCACCTTCACCCTCGTCTACTGCGGGGTCGCCGCCGTCGACATACAGCGGCGGATCACGCTGGTGTCCCTGGCCCTGGTGCTGCTGCTCAGCGCCGCCCGAAGCTTCTGCCTGGCCTTCGGCTTCTCTCTGTACCTGCTGCTCGTCAGCGTGGAGCGCGGCACCACCATCGCGTCCATCGCCATGACGTCGCTCGTGATGCTCGACGGCTTCTGGTTCCTGGTGGCGAGCTACCGCGACAACGAGGCCATCCTCAGAAGACGAAGAGTTAAACTGCAGGCGCCGAGATTAGTCTTGGGCTTCCTCGCCAACGTCGACTATCTCTGCGTGCCCTACCTCGTCATCTTCGGGTATCTGATGCTTGATGAGATGGTCATCTCACCACGTGTATAAGGTACGAAACAGGATCTACCTCAAGATAAATGATCACCCATACTCTATTATATATATATGGGATTGAATATAATGTTTGTAAAACGTACGATTGATGTTTCCCTTTACGTATACTTATGTCAAAAATGTTGTTGCCATTGAGTTCGGTATGGATTTATATGTTCCGCAATATGTTATCCTGTTGGTTGGCTGTAATTTTGTTTTTTGTTTTTTTTGCAGTCCGCGTCATTGCCCTTGGGCCAAACTTTTGTAATAAATAAGTCTAATTCTATCAGTTGCCGGATATAAACTATCTTTATTTATCTAATAAAAAAATCTCGTGAGAAACTAGTTGGAGTAATAAGCCTCCGTCTTGTATTTGGATTTCATGCTGGTATTGTACGTAGCCTTCACTTGATCCTGTTTATTTTAGCGGCATGCGATTATCGAATTCAACTTGTAGATTATAGATATAGATTCTAATAAGCTGATACCTGTTTAGCAACATCGGTTTCGAGGGCTAGCTAGCTTGCTTTTTTTTTGACTCATAAGTCTGTAACGAAGTTCTATCATGACTATAACAAATATATATATTTAGGCCCCTTCGGAATGGAGGAATCTCTCCTGTTTTCTGCAAGATTACTGTGTGATTCATATATAATTCATGTGTTCCAAAGGAGATGGAATGGAGGATTTCACTTCCGTTCATGTGAGAGTTGAACTGATTACTGTGAGATTCGTGGGAAATTCCAAATGGGGCCCGAAGTGTTGGCCCATATTTCCGTTGAATATTCTTACCAGTCACAAATAAGTAGTATTCCCCTTATGAAATCAATTCTCATCCCATGTGACATGGAGGAGCATTGTGGACACTAGTGCAGGAAGGGGAGTTGATCCTGGTTGGGAGACCCCCTTCAGTCTTGGTTTCCCAACCAGGTCTATGAATATATAGATCTAGTAACCAAGTTTAAAGGTAACGTTTAGCGCCGAATTATCGTGCGCTTAGTCCCGGTTGGTATTGTAAACTGGTACTAAAGGAACCATCAATTTTTTTCTTTATCTTTTATTATGGTTTCTTTTGAATTCAATTCATTTTGGTTTTGTATATGTATTCTATGCTATACCTAGATGTCCATACGTACAAGTTTTGGTTCAAGCAATTTATATATATATAAAAATATATACATAGATGGAAAGAGTTAGAATGTATGAAGCTATATTATATAAAAATATACATATGAGAAGTGAGAAAATATATGAAACTTTATACATAAGCTAACAAAAGCTTGTACTGTTCTTGGGATTATTCAGTCATCTAGAAAATCATCTTCACGGTTGGGAACAAAAGGGCCTAACATGTGTGTCAATACACTATGTGCGGTAAATGTAAGTTATTTTAATACTCGATTATGTTGGTGTAAAGAGCATTACTTAACATTTTTATATACGAAAAACACAATGCCCCAAGAAGTCCAGAAGTGTGTACTGTGGATACTACATAAGCACTCTCGTGACTAAAATCGTACCTACGAAAAACTGTGCTTACTTTGTTTACATATGCTCATTTTTTATATGCGCTCACTCTCTTTAGATATACTCACTATTTTTATATGCTCACGGTTTTTATATGTGCTCACTATGTTTATAGATGCTCACTATTTTTACATATGCTTAATATTGTTACGTATGCTAACAATTTTATCGATGCTCCCTATGTTCATAGATGCTCACTATTTTTTATAGATGCTCATTGTTTTTACATATGCTCAATGTTTATATGCTGATTATGTTTATATATGCTTATTATGCTTTGATATGCTCATTGTCTTTAGACATGCTCAAGATGTTTATAGATGCTCACTGTGTTTATAGATAATCACTGTGTTCAAATATTCTCGTTTTTTATAAATGTTCACATATGTTATGACATACTAAAACCCAACTTATATTATAGTAATGGCAAGAATAGAAAGGAATGAGAGCTAACCCATACAAAGATGAAAACCTCTTGGAGCTCACCGGAGACCTTTACGGCTTGATATTGGACCAGATTAGACAAGCATGAGGCACATACCATGACTGAAGATCAGGGTTAGGAAGGCATCCTCTGTACCAACATCTTCGTGGGATGGAAAGGCTAGCTTCAAGCCGGGATAACAATGTGTATGGAAAGTGACATTGGTCTGACCTTGTGGAACGGTTTGGACTTGTGGAACGGAAAAGACTTGTGAACTATGTCTATGTAATGATGAATTGTATATGTTCTTATGAATTGGACTTGTAATGTTAGTTTATATAATATTCTTGTGCTTGTAGATATAATGTTTGAATTATATATGCATATTTGTAATATATTTTGGTTAGATTGCCCCTACAAATCATTTTTGTAGGGGGCCATCTCTACAAATCAATTTGTATAGAAGGCTTGGGAACTGCCCCTACAAATCTATGATTTGTAGAGATAGTGCGGTAGGGGCGGCTGCCAAAACCACCTCTGTAAATCATCGCCAGCCATCCCTACAAAGCCTTACGTGAAAAACAATTTACAGAGGTGAGCAAGGTGCTTGCCTCTGGTTTAGGGTGACTGTAATTTAATGTCTCAAGAGGTGATCCAATTGCCCACCTCTATTAATATGATGAATTTATCAATGAAGTTTGTTTAAAAGCAGTTATCCACAAGGGAAATCTAGTTCCCTGCTACGGGCCAAACAAACATTGGATTCTGGGTGCAAACAACATGGTTCAGCTTAGCACTTTCCCATGCCGAAATCTACTTAGCCTATTGGCCAACAATTTTGTGAACTGGTTGCAGGCCAGTGTCCAACTTAATTTTGAAATTTCAGTCGTATCATGCTTTGGTTTTTTTTGCACAAACTAATGTAATTATTCATAAAGCCCCATCATTATGATAAACATTAGATTTGTTCCTGTTGCGAAGATGGTTCATGGTGATCCCACCTTCGCAAATAGTAAGGGAACACTGACAATCCCTTCTAGCTAGCTTAGGGTTAATTCTTTTTCTTTCCTACCATGTCTTACAGTCTTACACTATTATAGCGCTCCAAAATTATAAGGAGACCGAAGGATGCCCTCTAGGTACCAAGATTACCCTATACCTACTACAACATATTCCTGGATTAATTTGAAGATAACACTCACACAAGGTTACATTTGGTTTTGTAGACCTGACATGGTAAATTTGAAACTGGACTGATCTGGAAGTGCCGGACAGTTGGCACTTGATCGGCATGGCATCGTCACCGCATCTGACACCGTGACAGTGCCTTTTCTTTGGCGCGGCACTCGGCACCTTTGCCGACTAAATTTTCCACAAGGCCCCTTTGCTCGGCAAAGCCTTTGCCAAGTGTGACACTCGACAAAGCCTTTGCCAAGTGTAAAATAGGCTTTTGCCAAGTGCCACTGGCACTCGGCAAAGACCCTGTGTCCAGTAGTGGTTCCCTATGTTCACCTTTCTCTTATCTCAGGTAGCATGGCTCTTCTCATCTTCTATTCTACTTCCCTATTTGCATATGCTACGCCAAAGCCTACCCAGTTTGTCATGATTTTCCTTCAATGTAGTTATCAACCACTCATTCATTCTATTCAATGCACTACTGCCTTGATCCTCTCCAAACAAATATTTGAATATATAACTTAAACTAGACTTTAATTCCCCCTCGCCTATAGAACCAAATATTTTACCCCTTAAACTATTGAAAAGAGCCTAAATAACCCCGTAAAGCAGTTTTTAAGTTGATTTTGCTAATCTAGTTTATTAAAAATCTACATAAACCATGTACTAGTTGGCCATTGTACCGGCTACATATATCACTACACCACAACACTTTTTCTGATGCCAAATCATTTTCTCTGACGCTAAAGATTGCTTAGAGACCATCTAATGCTAAATATTAATTTAGCGATTTTATATTTATCTTCATGTGGTCTGACACAAAAACTGCTTATGTAATCATGCAGCTTGTCGCTAAAAAATTGACCCACATGAGCCCAGCTCGTGATTTTAACCCAGCCCAGGAACCATAAATCAGTGACGTTGTGTGGCCGCCGCCGTAGCTCACTTACTCAGCTCCTCTCTCGATTCCCTTCCCAAAATCGGGCCACTTGCCACCATCGAGAGCCTCCTCCTCCTCCTCTCCCTCCCTGGTGTGGTATTCTCCTACTCCTCCGCACCGGTGGTATTCCCCTGCTCGTCCCCTGCCAGTGGTGGTCCTGGTCCCCTGCTTGTCCCCGCCACTACTCGTCCTTCAAATCCTGCCATGGCGACCATGAAGGCCCCTCCAGATTTGGAACGATGGCCGCCATGGAGGCCCCGTCAGAGCCGTGATGCTGCATATCCGGTTGGAGCCGTGATGCTCTACTACTCGCAGATCCGGCAATCAATGAGTTGGAGCACTTCCGTGTCGTCATCTCTATATCATGGACAAGGAGTCCACGTGCAACTTCGTCAGTTGCTTCTACGACCCCCTATTTAATGGTAATAGAGCGCGGCGGCCTCTCGCGCACAGAGGGTGGCCACATCGCCCTTTTTACCCCCCGTGATCCCCTCCCGCAGGGTGGAGCTCTGGTGCCACGCACCGGCCGTCGCCACAGACCGCGATCGCTGACGGTGGGGGCGCCGGCGTCGCCGGGCCTACAGGCCGGTGGGGCGGTGTTGCTGCGGCCTGCGTCGCGCTGCGCCACATACACGGAACATGTAGGGTCAGTTCATGTAGGGCATGTATGTCATGTAGATGGTGTGCCCTTGGGCTGAGGCTGTGAGCCCAGAAGACGGACTCACAGCGAGCGTGCCTCCCGCTCTGCCGTTGCGCCTGCGGGCCGCGCCTCGATGGCTGTGCATGCTACAATGAGGTCTCGCTGAGCTTTGGGCCCATACCTGTTCACGCCCCACCTGTCTAACGCAGGGCCATGCCCTAGACAGTGCGCTAGCGAACTGCTCCCATTAGAACATGCCATTGTTGAGCCAGGGTTGGCCAGTCTGCGCCTTTGGGACCGGTTGTCGGACCCTCGGCCAATTGCTGTTAGACAATGGCTATACATCGTTAGAAGGCATGGCCTCTGTTTCGGTGGGCCACGATCACTGTGGGATAAAGGCCGTCTCTATCGGCTCCTCTCTCCTACAGCTGTTGTTTCATTCCCTGTCTCCTCCAGGTGAGCTTGTGCTTCTCTGCCCTCGTCCTCTTTTTGTTTCTTGTTCTTCTGCGTCCATTTGGTCGGCCGGTGGGAGGCACTGTCTGCTTGTGCTTTCGACGGGTGAATCCTCTGTGGTGGGGTCATGAGAATGGCTCCAGTTGCTTGCTGTTTACTTCACTTTCTGGGGTAGGATACTGTGCTGCATTGTGGCGGGTTCATTCACTAGGGTTGCTTGTGCGACAAAGGCTCTGGCCGTTCTTCTGGAGAACAAGGGGGAGGGGTGGTAGATCTATGGATGCCTGACATCCTAGGGTTCTGCATGTGCTTAGATCTAGGCTATGAGTATTTCTAATGGTGTGTTCTTGTCGTCGGCGAGATGAGCTGTGTGCTCCAGCTGTCTGTGTTCTGTGTATGAGCGCGCCTTACGTGTTTGAGAAAATGCCTCAGACATTCTGGATCTGACCCTTGCGTTCTCTGATCTTTTGTAGGCTACTAGCCGGCTCTAGGCAGTTGTCCAGGTATGATTCCTATGTTCGTTCATGTTGTCATTCTTTGTGCGGGAAGATGCTATTTTCGTTTACCGATTTACCTTCTTCCCTCCTTGTTTGATCTACTTCCTTTTACAGGTTAGAGACCAATAGATCTGAGCCAGGGTCGACGTAGCAATTCGTGGAGTTGGCTAGCCTGCCTTCGCTTGGTAACAAGTCCTTTCTTTCTCTATGGTTTCTACGTCTCTATATGTTCTTGGTGGTATGATGGCTCTAACCGATATGATCTGTTTGAATTTTCTTTTCCTTTTTTCATCTTTTTTCGTTTCATTTCCTTTTATTTTATTTCTCTTGAGTTCTTTTAGTCAGCGCATGTATAAGTGAAGGAAGGGGTCTCTGTTGATCTGTGCTATGTTTTGCTAGCATAGTGGCCGCTGTTTATCCATGTTTACTGTCGGGGCCTCCTATCTCTTGCTGCTTCATGCTGTTGCAGCTAGATGCGCTTTGCCCTACGTGTCTCTTGTCCTTGAAGTCAGTGGGGATGGGACTCCCCTGTATGGAGTCGAGCTTGAGGTGCCCTTGGCTAGGGGCATTGATACGGGTAGTATTGTTTTTTTCTAGGCGTCTTAGCAGAATGCGGATGCCCATGGCTATGAACAGGCTGCTTTGCAGGCTATTTCTTTCTTACAGGCCCTGTATGGGTTCATTATTGTAGACTACAATTTTCAGGGCGTAATGCTGTATAGAAGAATTGCGAGGGTTGTTGTTTCTGTTCCGACGAGAGCTACTGGGTTGGCGCAATGTGTTTCGGGAAGTTCTGGGGCTGCGACATGTGATGTCCCTGATATAGCGGTTTAGTCAGAGTGCTTTCTCAAAGAAGCATCCGCTCTGAGCCTGCTTGTTTGAGAACTTCTTGTTTTTCACATGTGCTATTTTCCTTTTTAGTTCATTCTGTTTTGATCATGTGGAACATTTATTCATTTGGATTTGATTTGTTAATAGACACCCCATGTTATGTATATGTATTTTACTTTGCCTCCTAAGGATGTAGTTTTGGTGTTTAGCATTCTCAGCAGCCACTGCTGCAGAGATTGTTCAGGATGTGTTGCTGCCATTGGCATGTGTCTTTATACCGTATGATATGCAGCCATGTACATATGGCTACATACAATGTGCAGATCAATATACAAATGCCCATTCGTGACTGTTGTATGTTGTTACATGGAATTAGACTTTATATTATTGCGCAGTGGTAGGCAGCTGTGCTTCATGGCATTCGATTCGCTTCCTGATCTATGACCAGGTGTTAGGCGTGCCTGCGTCTATGTTTGTGTCTCGCGCAAGTGGGAGTATCGTGGTGGTACTGATGATGACCCAATTCAGCATGTGGATATGGTGCTTGTTGACGATGCAGTATGTATTCTCCAGCTAGAGTGCTGGATCTTCTTTACTACTTACTCAGTGTGGCCCTTCTGTTTTGTTGTTTTCACATATGACATTCTCTTCCTTCCTACAGGGCAACAGCATGTATATTGAAATTCCACAGTCTGAGATTGCGTCTAAGAGCCTGCTTATGCATGAGTGTGGTGTCTATATTGTCAGCCGCTTCAGGGTCGCCAATGCCAAGCGTAGCTTCAGGCCTATTGAGTGTGCATACATGATTGAGTTCACCTGCCACACACAGGTTGCTGCTAGAGCTGATAATCCAGCTATGCCATTCTACGCATACAGGCTAACGCCTATTGACAGCCTCAAGCGCGAGCAGGTGACACCAGGGACTTTGTTGGTATGTCACCTGGCTATCTGCAATACTGTTTGCTCCCTTTTTCTTTGCTGGGATGTTCATGTATATGTTTTTGCAGACGCTATTGGCGTGCTCACTGAGATATCTAACTCCTACAATGTCCATCTGCCAAACAAGCTGTAGCCTATGCTTTCCAGGCATATAGTCCTGAGGGACCTGAGGTATACGTGTTTTCAAACCGGATAGTAAACTCAAAGCATTCTATACTAATACACTTTTTATATAGCTACACAGAGATTAAGGTCAGCCTGTGGGGAGAACACACTGTGGCTTTCACTCTCGATGGAGTGTAGGCAGAAACTTCTGAGAAGCTACTTGTGGTCCTGCTTGTGGGGGTTCTGATGATGAAGTACCACGGTATAGTCTATGTTCTTCGATGGACTATTTTGGCCATTTTGATTTCGGATGTGGCCTCTGCCTTATTCATCCTGTGGATGTGACCCCCTTTGAATTTATTGGCTATTTGTCTGCTTCTACAGATACCTATTATCTTTGTGCAAACACAGATGCTCGCTGGTATTTTGATCCACAGATTACAGAAGCTAGGGAATTCTACAGCAAGTAAGTGTATCTCTTGTAATGCATGTTCAGAGTATCCACTGTCTAAGGCAACACTGATTCTATACCAATGGAAATGCAGCTTGCAGGATAGAACATCAAGATAGCCCGGGCCGCTGCTCCAGCCCAGTCTGAAAAGCCTATTCGTTCACCTAGCCAGCTTGAGGCCAGGACTCTTCTCCAGCTCAATGCCATGGATGAATATGACTAGCCGGTATACATTCCGTTCTGGTCAGCTGTTACTTGCTGCTTTGTTTCCTTTTGTGTGGCTGACTAATTAGAACATTGTTGTCCTGTTATAGGACGGTGGCTATCGCTGCACCATGATCATTGGTCGCTTTGTGCCCAACACGTCCTGGTGGTTTGCATCCTGCACCAAATGCAGCAAGTCGTGTTCCCAGAATGGATCCGGTTACAGATGCAATTCATGCACATCTACATGTTTCAGATTCAGGTAAAGGGCTACACATTAGTGGTTTGCTTTGATTTTATTTTTTTGCGGCGTCTAATCTTTGCTCTATTTTTATGTCGAGTAGGTACAAGCTCTGTTTCGTGGCTCTTGACGGTACTAGCTAGGAAGAGATGATTTGCTTTGGTGACCTTGGTCGTCAGATCATTGGAAAATCTATACAGCAGGTTCTGAGGCTGGCTGGCTCCTCTGATCAAAGAACACATGGATAAGCACGGTGCTTCTTCAGCTCGCAAGAGACTTCAATTCCCAACTGATGATGATGCTACAGATGACGCTGCAAATGAGTTGCTACCTGAGGTTGATGCTACCGATGCCCATGTCAAGGATTAGACCGACACGTACCACCCTATCTGTTTTTCTGCTTTGCTAAAGACATTTGCTGCCATGTCATTGTTTCCTTGCTATTCTCTTTGCTAACGATACACTCATGCTCTGACAGTATCGCGTCATCAGTCAAGTGCCACCGGTCAACCCGTCTCACTGCGTAGTAGGCTGTGTATGCAAGGTAGCATTCCTTACCATTATTTCATTACTTTGTTTGTTGATTTGGCTTGCTGGTCTGTCTCAAAATGTGCCTGTGCATTGAAACATATGCTCATCTAGACTTGGACTTCTTCCTTTACTCATATCTCGATGTTTCTTATCTGAATAAAACACCTATACGCATACTGGTTTTGTTCTCACACATCGTAATTTGATTTCTCAGGAAGTTTAGCCATGCTTTTACCGTGATCAGGCCATGCGCTGTGCTCGTCACGGTTGCAGCTCTTGCTCTGATCAGCTCATGGACCTACGTTGCATGAAGGGTCTATCGCTTTTTCTGCTTCTAGGTCTCCACTCCTCACTTTTGGAATTGCTTCTACGATGCCGGCGTCATTCCAAAACCAACAGCCGGACGCCGGCATTCCAAAACAACAGCTCACCCCTTTCTCCTCTCCCCTTCTTCCCACTTCTACTTCCGTTTACTTCCTCTCAGAGATAGATCTGCTCGAGCACGCCGGCATTCCAAATCAGCGACTGAAGCCCGTAGCGGCCACCGCAGCCGGACGCGGCCTACCCACCACCAGATCTGGTAACGCTTCCAAACCTTCTTCACATTCTCTCATTTTCATGGCCTTGGAGTCTGTAGTTTTGACTAGGTTCAACAGTATCGTCCTCGAGGCCTTTTCCTACAAAAGGCATCACAATCTTTTGCATCCGCATTGAGTCTTTGTTTAGTTGGTTGGTAGGTAGCTCTATGTGCGCTCAGATCGAAGCCATGCTTGTATACAGGCTGCCATCTACCGAGACACGGTGCATGTGCTCTTTGCTACATAAAGTTTTTTTAGGTTCTAGCTTACGCTTTGCCATACTATATGACTACCGCATGCTGCTGCTCCTGTAGAGTACGCTCGCATGGAAGGTCTTCTGGTTTTTTTCCCGTCCAGCAAGACGAGGAGATGAAAGCCATGGAGACAAAGTTGGCGAATGCTGTTCTCACCATCGATATTGATCTGAGCACAGCAACACCAAGCATCAGAGACATTTTTTGCGCCTTTCAGAAACAATTTGGGTCTGTTCCTAAGCCACTTCATGTTTTACCATTCCACATGGACTTCATGGTCTAGTTCGCTTCACGTGAGGCACGAGATCATGTGCTTCTGTGAGAATTCCTTACCACGGACACCTTCAACATGATGTTGATTCCATGGACCAGAAGCTACAAAAGCAGTACTTTTTTTTGGTCCACTCTTGTTGCTATAGATGTCAGCCATCTTCCTCCACATGCCTGTTGTGCCCGTCCAGTGGAGCCATTGCTCTCGCCACATTGTAAAACTCTGGACTACAAGTTCAACATGAAACAGGGAACCTGTTGGGTCGTTGCTCTTGCCCATGACACTACGTCCATTCCCACCAGTGGTCACATGGCCGTTCAGTATGAGTGTGAAGCTGGCTTTTGAAATCAAGCCTTTCCTGTTGAGCTGCGTGCCTACCTCCTTCATCAGGCACTGGACTTCACAGAATTCCCTCCACCCTATGACCCGTCTACTCCACTCCCTCTTGAGGAGTCAGGTGCGTTTTTCCTCACACAGCATACACTTTTTGCTTTTTGTGTGGGTATATCAGCTAACACCAGGCGTTCTTGATTTGCAATAATAGCAGCTGAGCTTGAAGTGTATAGAGACGTACTTGAGGAGGTCTACGAGGAAGAGGACAGAGGTAAAATTCATTTCTCCCTACAAAATAGACAACAAGTCATTGACATTCGTTTGGTATATGCAGCTGAACAGGAGGATAAACTACGCATGCTTCATCGATGGCTCCTCCTTGTGTATCCTCCGCTGCTCTACTATTTGCTATTCAGCTATTTACAACAATTGGCATTGTTTGATTCAATGTACCTACATTTACAACCTCTGGCTATACCTAGATGACCTTTGGCAATGAAACTGAGCCAACCAATGCTGCAATCATACATGGGTATTAAGATGGCATTGTTAGGCTCTATTTCATTTCAAAAGGCCATCTTTTGTGGCTAGGATGCCTATACTATGTGTTGGCATCATGATGTTTTGACTTCAATTCTTTTCTACATCAACTTACAAACGTTTCCTTTTTACTTTATCCCGTAAGTTCATTTGCCAGAAGCTAGCTACCCTAAAGATGAGGGTGGATATGATATGGACTGAAGCTGACACCCACCCATCAACTGTGCTAGCCTCACCTCGAGCTGTTGTGACCATGTCTCTTCAAACCATCAGGTATTTGTGTATTAAAAATGTATTTTGTGCCACACTTTGAACTTTGTCGCTTGGTGAGCACACGTATGGATATTGTGATGTTTCAAACCTACGTCGTCATGTTTGTTTAGTGTGTGCTTTTGTGCATGACTTTCTTTGTCTTGTGTTCATAGCCGTCTAAAATTCCGACCTGTGATCCATGTCAGCGACCATGCAGCCTTATCGGGAATAGCTCACGATATCAAGTTAGCTTCGTCATTCAGTCCTTTAACTTTCTAAAACAGGTGTCTGTGCTAAGCCAGTTTGTTTGCTTCACCGTTGGTACCTGTGTTTTTTTTAATCTATTATCCTCTAGATGTCCTAACACGCGTTAACACCAGGTTCCACTTGGACATTCACCGGCCAGCCCAGCACCACCATGTACCAACACCATCAGAGGCCCATCCAGACCCACGACCAAAGTCCACCAACTCTCTGTATAGCCCACTACAACATTCGTGGCATCACGGTCCTACCAAACTTCCAGCAGTCAGTAACCCACCAATTCTCAACAATGAGTATCCCACCAATCCTCCACATGGCCTAGAACTACATTTGTCATAGCACAATGCTATTGAGCTTTCACTGCCAAACAAATACCGAATCTATTTTGTTTTCATGGGAACACGGTACGCCACCGTTTCGGTTCATGCAGCCACGCCGCATCAGAAATTATCCCAGCGCCGCTTCCCGACGAGAAGGCGGAACGCCGACTGGAAAAAACTCACGCGGTTCGATTCGTCCCACACTTCCTATTCCCACTGCTCTTAAATCCTAATAGATCAATTCAGCCTGGTGTTCATCTTCCTCGGTAGTACCTTCGTCTTCCATCCATCAGGCAATGGCGCTACAACAAGCTCCGCTGGCTGCCAATGGCGTAAACAACCTCCAGGACCTACCGCTCGACATTGCTACCAAGATCGCCGAGCGGGTCACCGCTGTCGACTATGAAGATGCCCCAGAGGACCTTGCCAATCTGCAGAGGACGTGCAGAGCACTGCACGATGCCACCAGTCAGAAGCCAGTGGCTATGCCGCTACCCTTGCGCCAGATTCTTTGACACAGGTACCTCGGCGACCACGACTTCGTAGTTCTGACGGCCAACCTTGCCAACGCCGGGAACGTCGAGGCGAGATTCCTTTGCGGCATCGGGCCGTGTTGGCGTCTCAAATAGGCTTTCGAGGTGGGCCACCCCTGGCAAAGTTTGTCCTAGCGCTAGCCCTCTACAGATCCAACAAAGGCGTAGAGTCTGACGAGGATGCCAAACAATTGCTAAGATCGCTTGAAGGCGACCGGGATGACGATCGCAGCAAGGGCTTCTAGACCACCATATAGTTATGGCGTTATCGCTGGCAAGCGTTTGAGGGTGTTGACAGGATGATCCTTAGATTCAAACCACATCGGCGACTAGCAATACCATGGCGTCCAGAGCATGGCCACTGCTGCGCCGATTGGCCCATGGGCTATTGCACCAAAGACTGTAGAATCTAGTGTTAGTGTAGACGTTTCTTCGAAGACGTTGCAGCAATAAAAACGGCTTATTCGTATTACTAAGATAGATCATGCGCTTCTTTTGTAACAAATATCAATGCTTTTGCCTGATGAATTGTACGTCATACGCTAAAGCTATACAAGTTTTATGTTTTTTGCTGCATGATCTAACGTACTAAATCCGGGGCCGTGAAACCCGCGCGCAAGGGCGCGCGTTTACACTAGTTCTAGCCAAGGAACAACTCTATCGCGGACCTGCACCTGCTACCGAGGACAGTGTGTGTCGCACAGCAGGCATGGGAGGAATTCCTCATGGAGGTGGATGAGCCACATCTGCAGGGTAGCACATTCCCTTTCCTGTACTTTTCTAGTCGTTATTTGTTCAATCCCCAAGTGTATGAACTTTGACCCATCATCAATGCTCAGCAGGACATTAAGGATTGAACCCCTGAAATCCTCATGTTCTGAATGGAGTCTAAGTTCTGTAATTATTATTACTATTATTATTATTATTATTATTATTATTATTATTATTATTATTATTATTTATATCTGAATTCATTTGAGATGTCTATTACGTTCAAATACCCAACAGTTGGATCATAACTTGTAGGAACCAACCTTGGATCGGGTGTCTTGTGGAAAAAAAGAGGACAAGGAATATCCAACAAGGACCAAGCGACTGTGTGAGTAATTTTAGCACATGGAATGATGCTTTTGTCGCTGTCTTGGTTGTGCAGCAGCACAGATTATTATGTAAGTTATCTAGTTATTGCCATCTAGAATGTAGCCTATGTTGTTTGTGCAACAAATACTTTATTTTGCCAAGTCAGTTGCTCCCTCCAATTTATGACTTAGGATATAGTACCATTAGTCTGAGATGTATCACTTTTCTGGCAACTTACACTACAAGAAAAAGAGGTATCAATAACGGGATATGTGGTCGTTAAAAGTCCAAATGTGGTCGTTAAAAGCTATTAACGACCACAAAAGTGTGGTCGTCCAAGGTCGTTAAAAGCTCCTTCGTTAATAATATTAACGACCACATAATATTTCCCGTTGTTAACTTTTCAACGACCAAACCATATGTGGTTGTTGATACTGGAGACGTGACGGCCACATTTTCAATAATAGCGACCACATTTTCCATCGTTAATAATTTTTACACCATGTGTCATGAGGCACTAACGACCATGTTTTAGTAATAACAACCACAATTTCGGGTAATGGATAATATTTTTGGGCACACTCACATTGGATACTTATTTATAATAACGCTAGCCACCATACTTGACACCATATACAATTCACAATAGAGAAAATACAGGTAATAAACTTGCAACAACAACAAATTATTATTTTATTATCCAATTTGCCAATACATAAAGATATATCTTTGAAAAAAAGGAAAAAGCAGCTAACCACGAGAGTAATAGTGCCTAACTTAAGGAACATTCCAATAAAAAAAATAGCAGCAAGAATTTATCTTGAAGCTAGTGAACACCTGTGTACTACTATAACTAAAGTACTATTCTTCAACTGCAGGAACTCTGCAACATTGTCCTCCAACAGATTGTCTTGTCAACAAGGAGAAGCCTGCAGTAACTTCAATGTTAACACTATATATGACCCAAACAAAATAAGTACTAGTTAATATATACTTAAATGAACTGGTGTCGATCTAAAGGAATGTAACTTGTTACCTTGTATATATCTATACCCATATCCATTATTAAAAGAATTAATAAGACAGGTAATAAGCCTCTTTCTAGTACACTGAACACAGTTGCTCTTTGATAGAAAGCACCTGCATATGTCACAAAACTAAGGTAAACAGATCTTTAATGCCTTACATGTGCCGCATTCATCTATAAGCCATGAGTTTAACGTATTGAATAAAGATCCGCACTGAATAATCAGAACTATGTCATAGATGATCTAAGTTTTGATAACTAGGCAATACACACTAACAACTCAAGCCTATCTTATTTTAAGATATATATTTAGTGAACTAGTTTCAGAGATCTTAATTTTTTTAGTGAACTAGTTTCAGAGATCTTAATTTTTTTAGTGAACTAGTTTCAGTGATCTTAAATTTTTAATCTTACACAGATGTGCATATGAAGTATGAACTATCAAGATTTATCTCTTATTCTGATTTAAAAAAAGTTGCACTTCAGTAGTCAAAGTATCATAAAACCAATGGAGAATAGCAATGCCTCTACTAACCAATGTAATAGCCCCGGGCGGCGATAAAGAAGCACAGAGGATAGAGCTTGATATGTTACAGGAGCACACGTGAGAAGTGGAAGGGATGATACACCTGAGATATATATGAATTAACTGCACAATCTAGGGATAAATAGGAATTAACTGCACAATCTAGAGAAATAGGAATTAATTACACCAGAGATATATAGATTTCTCGCCGATCCAGAGAAATCTTCTTCCACTGCACCTATCTGATGGAAAAATTTGCAAGTTCACGTGAGGAAAAATAACTGCACAATCTAGGGATAAATAGGAATTATAAGAGGTGGAGTATTGAGATGGGAACTCGGATTAACTTACCTGTGAAAGACACCGATGGAAGGGGATGTCTGCCAACAGCCGCAATAGAAGGCACCAGCGACGATGGGGTTGGTCTAACGTGGCAAGACCGCATGATGCGCAGGACGGGTGATGAGAGGACCATCGCTGGAGGAGGCACCGTTGAACTTGAGTTGGACGGGGCGGCAGGAGCGGCGAATGGAAGGCGGCGGGGCCAAGAACCGCTCCGCGGATCCAATCCAGGGTATAAAATGGCGGCTACAAAGTCCATATTTGCCACCACGGTTCTTTTTTATTTTACAGTTTACGACCACAGAGATGGGATGGACAACGATGGGGATTAATTTTGTCGTCCGGCCATCGGGTAAAAGCATGGACGGACTTGAGATCTCACCTAACGACCGAATATTGAGAGCGGTCGTTAGTTTCAGGTCTAGGTCTTTTTTTAGTAACTTTGGTTCTTTGCTTACTTTGTGTTGCAGTTAACGCAGCCAAAATTGTATGTTATATGTATTGAACTTCATGTGATGTGTGTGTGTATCTTTATGTGATGAACCTTTAGCTTGAATCTGGGATGATATGTGCTAAATATATTCTGACGGTATATGTGTCGTAACAGAGAATCTGTCGTTAAAACTTAGCAATGGACTATCTGACGCTAAAGATTTTCAAAGAAATAGACTATCTGATGCTAAAAGTCTAGTCTGGCACTATATGTTTTAGCATCAGGACTTACAGCGTCAGCAGATGTCTGACGCTATATGTTTTTAGCATCAGACCATCTGATGTTGTATCCGCTTTTAGCGTCAGCTCATGCGGCGCCAATTTTGGTGTTGTGGTGCAGTGTATTGGCAAAACAAATCCACCTGCTACATGCTAAAAAAAGGAATCCACCTCCTACCCAATGTGTTATGATTTGTTCAGTGCAACTATCCACCGTTGAGGATCCCAATGGATAACAGTACTACTTCCTTAATTTTCTCTTCAAACGAGCATTTGACGATATAATGTTCAAGTTCTAACAAACATTAATTTGAAGATATTGGCCAAAATGTAGATTCATAGTGCCACAAAACTGCTAGGAACAAGAGAGATGCTTTATTTTAATTAAGATCTAAATAAATGCATATTTTAAAACAGAAATACATATGGATTGCTCCCTCCATTTTCTTTATCCATCCATATATTGCATACAAGTGACATTTAGTACCAACAGAAATATAGATGGATGCCTTTTCATCCATCTGAATAAATGCATATTTTAAAACAGAAATACATATGGTACCACAAAACCTAGTAAGCAAGCATCCCATCTGCTGATAGCCCAAAAAGGCTTTGCATTTGCTGCCAACGAGTAAGTGTTGATGTTTGAGTTTCGACCTTCGGCCTTATTATGTACCCCCACGCCTAATATACCGTCAAAAATGAGAAATCAGCTTTTGCCTAATAAAAGAGAATGATGGGAGTAACTGGCAAAGTTATGACACCAAATGGAGACTATAGGATATTTAAATGGGTATGGTGTTCAAATAGAAAATAGTCAATATGATCAATTTTGATTTCTTGTATGTGTTAAATTTATCTACGTAATAATTTAGGTAACTTAACAATCTATATATCTATACCATGATGGAGCATGGGTTGATGGGCAGGTATATATTTTAGTTACTCTAGTTCTGATCAGGTATATCATGATATGCATTTAGCAGGTATATCATGACGAAAGAAATTGCTTTCCTATGTGTCCACCTAATTATTTTAAATAGTTCACAATTTTCAAGAATTACTGTAACCTTGCAATGAAAAGTAAGTCAACGGCAAATTCGCACCAACAACGATTCGGCCATCAATGAACTCATAAATTCACAAACAACGCATTTCATCCACACATTGCTCCATCAATTAGTGCACAACATCTGGCGAAGCTCAAACTCTCGGCCGCCTGACCTTTGCTTCTGCTCACCACAGACCATGTTTTTCTTTCCACCATGGCAACTATCGATCTGGCGGATGAGTACAGGAGGCAGCGGTAGGAAGCAGAGTAAATCCATAGTGCATAGGCAAACGACCAGCAAAGTTGTACATACAAACCTGTTCAACCCAAAAACTTCGGTTTAAGGGAAAGACGTGGCAATTGATTTACACTTCAACAACGTTCAGAGTCCACAGATTCCTGGGGATAAGAGGCTCCTTATGATTTGCCCTACCAACATATCATACTACTCGAGCTGCAATACTTTCTCGTACTTGTCACTCGTTACGATTTGCTCACATTTGTAATCTTGATGCCTCACAAGACTAATACAAGCTACAGATCTGATCAGGTGAAGAATGCATTCTTTAGAAAGAGCACACAACAATAGCCACATACAACTGACCCGTAATTGCCTCATCAGCTCGGGTCACGACTCTTCTTACATTTCCCCATTTGCACATGCTGTATATATTGGGCAAAGGAAACCACATCCCTACCTAATATTTGGGATTCACTCAATGCAACATTTAGAGATGTAGAAGAAAGAAACTTTTTTAGGGAAGATTTGGTTGGAGCCTTGAATTAGGTCAAGTGGCTTTATTGTAACTAGTACATGTTCCAGAGCTATGATGGGTAATTATTCAACCAGCTACGCTATCTAAATGTTTTTTTAGACCACGTCATTATTTTTCCACTATCTAAATGCTGCACATGTGTTGTTCCATCAATGAGTCATGCAACACATGAGCCAGAAACGGAAATGACAATAACTTAGGCATGCAGCAGGAGATTAACACAGAAGTTGGAAGGGTTCTCTCAGAAAAACAACAGAAATTTGGAATAGCTAGACATATCTGGGACGATGTGGTTTTCTCTGGACTATAAATGCTAGCAAATGGTGAAGCAGAAATTTACAGTGTGGCATATGAAAATTTGCTATGACATTTATCATTAACTAGGAAGCAAGTAAAATGGTTCCTTGTGAAACATAACCTAAACATGGCTCTATCTCCTAAGGATTCATCCTCTGTTCGGCAGTCAAGCACTGACCAAGCCACCATCACATGATTTGATCTGTTAGTCCTCTCCAGGGACTTCTTGAATCGAAGTCTCTGGAGACAGAAGCAGGCCAATCCAATATACCAATCCCACATCCTACTCCATGTGAGGAAGTGGGCCTAAAGTCCAACCAGGGTTCGCATGCAGCCTAATGATACAACAACTGCAGGAAAAGAGGGATCAGAAACTGAGCAAACAGTGTTTCCCTTGTCCTGTTTACATTTCCTGATAAAATGAGGAAATTTTTGTTAATTTGAAGCAAGAAATGTCCAAGAGCATTCACCCAGCAAAAATTAAAGAGCAAAGTTCTATAATAGGAGGAATTATGCTCTTGCAAAACTGTAAACATAACCTATCTGCGGGCTTCTGCGGTCCCCTCTCTTAAATGCTTCAGACAATGGGCATTTTTTGCATGATAAAAGCAATACATAAAAACTAAATCCAGTGTATATGGTAACCGATGACTTGCTTAAGAACTGGAAATTAAATACAGTTTAGTACTCATTACTCCATAGTTCATACCTTAAGACACTTGGGACAACAAGGCAAGGCTTATTAGTTGCTTCTTGTCCTCCTCATGCTCTGCTTCTCCATTACTGTGTCATTCTTTTACCAGCTCTGATTCAAGAAATCTGTGCAAAGCGGGCATAGGATGATTAGGAAGCATACTAGCTGCACTCCGGATAGCAGCCTCCAGTGCCTCCACCTCTTCAACTCTGGAACCTTCACAGTGAACATTGACAACAAGAATCCTTAGGGCGGAGAGGTGGCTGATGCCAAAATCTGGGGGACCAAATCTGCATGCAGTCTGCACCTCCTGGACTATGATTTGAAATTCAAGAGTTTCAAGCACTGGAACAGCTCCTTCCTTGAACATCATATTTACCCAACCAATAAAACTAAACTTCTTCAAACATCGGAATCCATTGTTGCTGACGACAAGGCACCCTTCAGATCCTGCTGCATTTGAGCACAACTTCAGGAATTGTAAGGCAGGGAAATCTCCAAGGATCTGGAGAGTTTCCTGTCTAACTTTAACCTCAACGTCCAGGTAGGTGAGGTTGGTCAACGAGACCATCCAAACCGGAATCTGGCTGAGATACCAACCTTTGATCACTAACTCCTGAAGGAGATGTGGAGTTGGGGACCAACGTTCCAATAAGAAGTCTAGTGACCATGGACTAATGAGTGTTAAATAGCGAAGGTTCGAACTGCCTAATTTGCCAAGTGAAGAAACAAAATTATCCTCATAAGTCTTTTTATCCCTGTGCAGGGGAGTGATGCGCCAATCCAACTGAAGAGTTCTCAATTTGGTCAAGCTGCCCAGCTCTTGCAATAAGGATGTTGAGGTAGTGTAGTCAACAACTATAAGTGAAAGAAACTCTAGCACTTGCATGTTCCCAACTCCATCTGGTAAGTTCATTCGAGGAACAATTAACCATTTCAAGTGCCGAAGTTCAACAATACTTGTAGGCAATTCACCTAGATTAAGACAATTCAGAAGATCCAGGATGACCAAACACTGAAGCTCTCCTATCCTTTCTGGAAGTTTAATATTACTTGACTTAATTCGTAGGTATCGCAACTGAAATAACTTCCCTATATCTTCCAGATAACAGCTTTCCAAATTCTCATTACCATCTAGATCAAGCACTCTTAGGGAGCGAAAGCCTGAAAGAGGAAGCATTCCTTCAGAGTATCTAAATATGTTCAGGGACCGAACATGAGTAGTAACAATAGGAATTGCTCTTAAATTTTCAAGATGATAGTATTCAAGTGAGAGTCGGTGGACCTTGCCATGTGAGGGCAACATTTGTTTTCTATTAGTAACAACAGTTATGAAATTTTCTTCAACTGACTTACATGTAATGAGATCAAGAATCATATCATGAACCTGGCATGCAGATACTCTACCATCATACTGGAAATCTACCGGTTCTATTAAGCTTCTGTTGATAAGTTCATTAAAATAGCATTCACCTTCAGCCTCCAAATTTCTTCTACCATGTGCACTAATGAATCCTTCTGCTATCCACCTTCTTACCAAATGATCCCTCCTGATCACATAATCCTCTGGAAACACACTTAGATACAATAAACAAGTCTTTAAATGATGAGGAAGGTGATTATAGCTCAGCGATAATATCATGTTCATTTCCTCCACATCACAATTTTTCTCAAGCCCGGAACCAATTGAGTCACAAACCTTCAACCAGTCAGCTCTGGTATATGATTTAGTAGTTAACAAACTAGCCATAGTAATGATTGCCAATGGTAAACCACCACACTTCTTAATTATTTCAACTGAAATCTCTTTTAGCTGGTGAGGGCACTTGTCCTCAGAGCCAAAAATTCTTCTAAAGAATAGCCTTTTGGAGTCATCCTCACTTAGCATCCTTAATTTGAATACGAGATCATGGAGTGGGGATGAACAAGATTTGGCAATAGTACCAATTCTTGTTGTCACTATTATCCTACTGCCACAAGTATTCTCAACCAAAGCAAGCTTAATTGTCTTCCAGGCTTGGGTGCTCCATACATCATCAATTACAATAAAATACCTAAATATGAGATAGCTCTATGATTCAGTTGAAACCTCTAGATTGATATCATGGTATATGCACACTATAGTGTGCAGATTGCAAGAAAAAAGCCTCATACCTCACATTAAAGAATCCTAATGTAATATGTTAAGGAGAAGTTAATTTCTAGTGTCTGTTGTCTTTGAATTCCTGTTAAGACAAGCATTGATTTCAGGAGAATCTAAACAATTTTCTGTATGGGTTAATTCAGTTTGTGACATAATAACAAAAGGTAATTCTAAAAGGTGGTGACTTCAAACAATTCCTCAATGCAGGTATAAAAAATAAAAAATACTAACAGAGAAAATTTAAACATAATTCCTTAAACAAACTAGGTTAATCAGTATTCCAGGCTAGTGTAGATAAATTTAAGATACCTCTTGTCCTTTAGGTAATCCCTCAATTCTCTAATGAGAAGTTCCTTGTCACATGAGCTGGTACTATGACACTCATCCTTCCTGACTTGAGACAGTATGGACTGAAAGATGATCACCATATCAGGATTTTGGGACAAGGACACAAAAGCTTGGCAATCAAATTTCGCAGAAATGTTTTTGTAAACTTGATTTGCAACTGTAGTCTTTCCTAATCCTCCACAACCCACAATAGATACCACCTTGAGGTCCTGCGCCCCATCATCAACTAGTTTGATGACCTCATCTCTGGTAACACTGATACCAACAAGCCCACCCAGTTCTGCATAGAGAGCTGGCAACCGACGGTCAACAGGGATCATGTTGACGCCACCAAAATTAACTGTGTCATCAATCTTGTACCTCTTCCTTCTGTGGCCCGCCTCAACAATTCGAGCCTTGAGCTCCTGAATCTGCTCAGCAATCTCATGGCGGGTAACAAGATCCTTCACTTTCTGGACATACCCAAACAAGAATCCCGTGACTCCACTATGCCTCTGCGGCTCATTCTGCAGCCGGCGCATGTAATCGTCGATGCAATCCTCGATGTCGTAGCTCATCTCCCTCACCTGGTCCCTCCACTCCTTCGTCTGCAGGTCAAGTGTCTCTGAGTCGGCAAGCCTCTCAAGCAGCGCGTTCATGCTGCTCAGCTCATCCCTGAGGAACGTGATCTCGCGCCTCATGCCCCTCTGCATCTTGTAGTCCTCCCCGAGCAGCTCGCCAAGCTTGGCGAGAAGGGAGGTCATCACCCCTGTCGCTGCACTCGCCATGAACCCATCCATCTCTCGCTGTGTTATTGCAAAGATTCAATGAACTGCCAATGGGTAACTGCTTGTTGCTCTGCAATCACTTTGAGATCTCTCACGCATCCAAACAAGCTATACCATCAGAAATACAAGTCAAACAGAGCTTCAGTGAACTGCCAGCATGTTGTGTACTACACGAACCAAAAATTGAGCTTCCAAATTCCAATTAACTAGCACTTGGCTGAAACTGCCACTATTTTCAGGTGTGTGCCAGGTTAGACAAACAACTAGATTCTTATCAAAGAGCTCGCGTCAGGCAACAGAGAGTAGTTGACTGTCTGTCTGTTTCCCCTCCCCGAAGTGTGCTCCACAATTCCTGCAATGTAAATTCAGAAGTCTGAATACCCCAACACCCCAAATTTCCTCAATCTGGCTATAGCAATTGAGGAGGATGGAGAAAATGAATGAACTACCCAGCCTTCGAGTAGGCACGGCAGAGGCTCCTGGCTAAAAATGGATTACCTGACCAGCAGCCCCGGCGAGGTGGGGCGACGGGTGAAACCTCCACCTTCTTGGTCAGCGCCGCCTGGTGCAGAGGGCTGCCGCAGAACAGGGGATCCCGAGGAGCCCGGAGTCGAGTCGTGGAGAGGAGAATGGGGCACGGAAGCCATCCCAAGACGACCAAATCATCGGCCGGCACCGTCGAGTCAACGCGGCGCGAGATGGGCGCAGGTGAAGTCAAGCAAGAAAAGTCACCCACGTCTGGTTGTTGAGAACTTGAGATGGATGCTGCCGGCCTGGCCAGGGCCGTCGATTGCCCACCCGCCCGCCTGCCCACCCCTCTTCCTGCGCGGCCGCTGCGGACTCCCGCCGCCGCCAGCACCGCTTCTTCTTCCGCGGTGCGCCGCCATTGCCACTGCCGGCGCCGGCGCGGAATTGAGAGGAGGATTTTACGGATAATAATTCGAGAGAGAGTATTGTGGGGCCCACATCTGTTCTTGGGAGTGGGACCCACTTGGTGAGTTGAGAGACTGCTCTGTGGAACCCGCCGCGGGTAGGTGTGGCCGCGTGGGTGGGTGAGTGGGCCCTGGGTAACAACAACTGATGGCACAAAGTCGCCATTTGCGCCACCGGCAGCAGTTAGTCTTGACAAGTCCGGTGGTGGAGGTTTCACTCGACGGGCAAGAACAGCGGCGGCGCGCGTTCGTCACTTCGCTTCCAATCTCCAGGCGCAGGTGAGTTCGTGATCCGTTCTTCGTCCTGATTTCCCTCTCCGGACCATTCCCCTGTGGATTTTCACTGTTCAAGCGAGGAGGTGTCCGCTCCGTGGGTTCAGTTACCCCGCACGCGCGCGAGGTGTTCGACGCTTTGTGCCACTCAGAGCATTCAGGGACCGAACCTGTCCTGCAGCCATTCCGACTCGCTACTAACCCTTGGCTGCCTTGTGTGATTGGCAGGTGCGCATGGTATGGCCGGCATGATCAGCTTGCGCGCAGGTCCGAGGAGTTCACCATCACCTGCTCAGTCGTCGTCCACCCAGGCACAGCCGGCTTCACAAGTGGCAGTTCGTTTGACAAGTCCGCTGTTCCGCTGTGCAAAACTTCGTAAGAGCCGTCCTTTGCTGGCAGCAGCAGCGCTGGAGGTCTCCAGGGACGGGTCTTCCTCTGTTCTGGCCAATACCCTGCCTTCCAAAGGTCTCTCTCTCTCTCTTTTTTTTCCCTTGTTTTTGGAAGCCTCCTCAAGGATGTTTGTTTAGAGATTAGGGGAGTCTACCGTGCGGCTCACCAGTGTCCATTCCAGTATCTTTAGCTGCACGCCTGCGCTTTGAGTGACTTGCTTATTGCTTGCCTCTGTGTTTACAGGGGCTATTGAGACATTGCGGAATGCTGATGCGGTATGTTTCGATGTCGATAGCACCGTCATACTGGATGAGGGCATTGACGAGCTTGCTGATTTCTGCGGGGCAGGGAAGGCTGTCGCTGAATGGACAGCAAAGTAAGTTCTCCATTGCGTATATTGTTTCATCTGGACGGTTGATTTTGTGGGAAGAACTAACCTTGGCTTAATGTTCTCAGGGCCATGACAGGGACTGTTCCGTTTGAGGAGGCGCTGGCAGCCAGGCTGTCTCTAATCAAGCCTTCTCTCTCCCAGGTGCAGGAGTGCCTGGAGAAGAGGTCACCAAGGTAAAGCTCGCCTTATTTAAACTTCATGTTATTCGGATTATTTTAAAATCATTGCCTAGCCTTCCTTTTTTATCTATTTGAATTCTGCAACTCTGCCATTTACCTTTTTGGAAATACTTGGTATGAGCTATAGGTGTTTATCTCGTTGCTGTTACCTCCTTGTACTTACTGAGCAGAAGGAAAAGTAATCAGTAACAATAATTGACTGTTCAAGTTTCTCTTTTTGTGACAAGACAAAAAAAGAGTAGAGTTAGTACATTAAATTTGTAGAGCCAACCTTAACATTATCATTTTGGCCAATTTGCCTTATGACCTTTGTTGTAGTGCCCAAAGATTTCTATAAAAACCAAGAGAGAACTCATTCAAAACTATTTTCACCACACTGCAATAGTGTTATCTATTGTGTTTCTACTTACAAACCAGCTTTGGAAATTTTTTTGCACCACTCACAAGATTATCATCAATAGAACTGTCTTTTGGTTTGCAGGATTTCTCCTGGAATGGCTGATTTGGTTAAGAAGCTAAAATCCAATAATATTGATGTGTTCCTTGTGTCAGGAGGCTTCCGACAAATGATCAAGGTAGGTCCTGTAGTGCGTGATTTATTTGTGTTGTCTTGTACTCGAATTTGTTCTATGCTCGTTATATTCTGATGATGGAGCAAACTGTATTCTAATGTATCTCTAGTTTAAGATATACCTACATTATCAGTTGCAATCATAAGGATGTAACTTCTCATACAAGATCCAAAAAGTACAATTTCTTTAAACCATACTTTATTTTCATTTGTGAATGTCATGAATGTAATGTTTAAACCTACATTATCAGTTTAAACCATATTTTATTTTCACATGCTTATATAATGGGTTATCATTGAGGGGCCCACAATCATCACTTTCATGTTTGTCCTGTTTCCAGCCTGTTGCATTTGAGCTTGGAATTCCTCCTGAAAACGTCACTGCAAACCAATTGTTATTTGGCACTTCGGGGGAGTATGCTGGATTTGATCCTGCAGAGCCCACTTCACGCAGTGGGGGTAAAGCAAAAGCAGTGCAGCAAATAAAACAGGTCTAGTTAAACTGTATATCTTTTGGTTGCGGCTTTTTACTTCTCACTATTGTGTTAACATTTGTTTCTGTGCAGGACCATGGCTACAAGACAGTTGTTATGATTGGTGATGGAGCAACTGATTTGGAGGTATATGGCTGTATAATTAATGCCTTTAAAACTCTATCTTGACAATAGATATGAACATGGATATGTCTTATTGGGTAAACAGTGGTTGTTAACACTAACTTCATTTTTGTAATTATATGGATGCTTCCTGGCTGATTCGATTAATGAGAAATGCAAACCTTTTGCAGTGTTTTTGTTTATCATTCGAATTTTGTAATGTTGATTCTCTTGTTCATGTAGCGTGAGATAGAAATAATAGGTGAGTAACTTCTGCAAAAATATAATTTATCAGGATGCAAAAATATTACTCAAAAAAAAAACTTCTGCAAAAATATAATTTATCAGGATACAATTGAGTGGGCCAAAGAGTTAATTTTCTTTGGGGCATGTGGAAAGTAATTGGTTGCATTGAGGCTAGTAACATCTGGCAGCTCTTCTTTAGTGAATATTTCATCTTAATGACATAAAACTCTCTGGTACCTCAGTGTATAGAAATTCACTGTACCAAGTAAAAATACTATATACAGTTACATTAATTTGCCCATGTCTTTGCAGGCTCGGCAACCTGGCGGAGCAGACTTGTTCATCTGTTACGCCGGTGTCCAGATGAGAGAGCCAGTAGTAGCAGAAGCTGACTGGGTGATTTTTGATTTTCAAGAGCTGATCACAAAGTTGTAGATTTCGCGGAGCGGCTGAATAATTGCTGCGACATTTCAACCTGTAGATTTCGCTAGCGATTCTTGAGTTAACTGAATTATCTGGTTGTAAAGTATAATATAATTTTTTATTTGTTTCCCTACTGTATTTGCATTATCCTGAAGCACAGAGTGCTGTGGTTGTGTCGTGACGTTGTCAGTGAAGTATCCTCTAAACTACTGTTGAGTATGTTAGGGAGTTATATCACTATTTTTTTTGCAAGTATTATTGTCTTGCCTGTAAAATAATGCATGGAGTAAATTTAACCAACAGTGCTGAATTGCTGACTTGCTATATCTGTTGCTATTTGAAGCCTCGGTTGATTTCTCATAATACTTATTATGAAACAGATTATCTAGCATTTCAAAGAGAAAAATGGTTCCATTCAATCTGATGCTTTATTACGGCATCTTCTCTTCTTTTCTTTTCTTTTCTTTTTGAAAGAGAATGTTCTTTTCTCCTTTGTTGGCGTAAAGGCAGAAGCGATCATGTAGAAGAAAACACAGCACTGCGAGGATGCACCACCACTGAATAAAGTACAGGCACTAACACGGTAGGATACACCGACAGAGGTAACCTTATTGCTGAACAATATATGCCATATATTCAACCAACAAATCGTGCAATTGATATGATATATTGCCAGTCGCCATCGCAAAAGCATGGTTATGCTGCTAATAGTCAGGACCATTAAGCCATGGATTCCTCCATCAGACCTACCTAATGTAGTAATGCTTAGTTGCTTTATCTCCTTTAATATCCAATCGTTCTCTCTTTCCCTCTCATCTTTTATTCCTTTTGGCTATATATAGAATACCTAACACTCGGAACCTTGTGATTGCAATAGATAGATAAAGACATATATGGGGGTAGCTCTAGCTGCTGCAGTGCACCAGCAGGTGCCTCCCCTACTCCCTGGCCTCCGATGCTTTCTCCAACCACAAGCTATCAGCCACCAGTTGTGGTCTGCTGCTGCCTCATCAGCTAGGCTTTCCACCTGCCGTATCAAACTATTCTGACTGCAGCCTACAAGCATCAGCTGGGAGCCGACTTAGGTTTTATTTTCTAGTTTCGGTCTCATTCAGAGACTGATATGCAAAATTCATTAGAGTTGAAAACACAGGGGCTATTCAGTGATGGTTTTTGCGGTTCATGAGCGGCCGATGATGTTTTGTTTTAAAAGAAAAACGTTGTATCATTGCTAATGAGTTAGTCTGATAAAGTTCAAGCGAGGCGCCAACTTCAAGAGGCAAAATCAAGTCCGGCAACATGAAAAAGAAAAAACTCTCAAACATAAGGGGTTTGGCAAAAGAAGCCAGATTTCAATTTCAGGAGCAAATTTTCCTCCCTCTCTTGATCTCCAGCGGTCAGGTCAGACGGTCAGTGAGCGAGTCACCACCCGGTGGGGTCCACCGAAACACCCCTCCATCTCATCATTTTCCCAATCATCACGGCGACGCGCCGCCAACCGGATCGGAGAAATTTCCGAACCGCCTCTCCTCGCGGGCCCCACATCGGCCACCCACCTCCACGGCTCCACCCCCGCGCACCGACGCCGACGCGGGTCCTCGCCGTCCGATCCGCTGGCGCCTAAGAACCAACGGCCGCGACACGTCGCGGCGCGCCCGCTATTAATAGCGCCGACGGCTGCCTCGGCGAACCAAGCTGGAACTGCAAACAAAGCTGCTTCCTTTCGCCTGCTATCGGAGAAACTAGTCGAGTCGAGCGGCGAGCGAGCAGGCGGAGAAGGGCCGCGGCCGGGGATTCAGCTACGGGGGCGGGCAGAGCTCGCTGAGCTACCTCTTCGGTGGCGACGAGCCCGCCGCGGCGCCCGCCAAGCCGGCCGCCGCGGCGGCGGAGCAGAGGGCGCAGGCGGCTGCCCTACGCCGACGCCGGCGCCCGCTGGCGACAGCGAGATGCTGAAGGGGATTCCGGCAGGCGTCCGCGGCAGCCAGACCAACAACTACTTCCGGGCGCAGGGGCAGAACTGCGGCAACTTCCTCACGGTCAGCCAGCCAGCCGCCGGCGTAACTATTCCTCCTCTTTCCCTTTTTACGTATTTGTCTCTGCGCCCCTGACATCGCGTGATTCACAGGACCGTCCGTCGACCAAGGTGCACGCCGCGCCCGGCGGCGGCTCGTCGCTCGGCTACCTGTTCGGCGGCGGGCCTCCCGGCAGCAAGTGATGGATGCTGGCCACCTTCTCCGAGCAGAGCTCAATCGAGAGCATCCTCTGCTTTGGCAAAACTTCGATTTTTACTAGTTCATCGTAACCTGCCGGATGTGCCGTGCCGTGCCGACGTGCTGTTAATTTCCAAGGAGAAACGTATGTTCATGTGTATCTCTGTAATTTAGAAATGTTCATGTGTATCTCAATACCTGCAATTTCATTGGAATCGGTCGTCTCATCAGTACCTCTGCGTCTCTGCCTGCTGTGTCAAAAACTGACTTGTCCTGCCTGCTGTTGCATCTGTTTATCAAAGTTCAGAACATGCGTTCATCAGAAGTCCAGAGCATGTGTATAGTCAAAAGTTCAGCACAACTTGATCTCAAAACTTGCTTGGTAAAACCACCTCATGCTGGGAACAAAAATGATCTTCCCGGTTCAAAAAGGGTGGAGCAACTGAATGACCGCATTTGCTTACACACACACACCAGCATCAGAATCAAACCAACGGACTTCAAGTCTTCACCTCAACATGGATAGAATAGGAGGAACCCTAGGAGACCAAAAATGGGGTCCCCTGAGCCTGAAGAGTATCACTCTTCATATGTGGCCATGAATCACAATCAGAAGCAAACATTGAGCAGATGAACACTACTATGCCAGTATTTCAGTCTCTGAAGCCAAATAGTTATTATTGCAACGAACTTCCAGAACCGGGACTCCATATATGATTATATGCGCGTAGGTTTTCAATTTACAGATTTCCGATGAAAACATCAGCTGACAACCAAGCAAGGCACCTCTAAGCCTCCACAAGGCAGAGGCAGGGGCACAGACAGGGCAAAGGGGGGCAACCTTCCCTGCTGACTATTTGGAAGAAATCGTAAAAGAATGTTTATGTGCACCGTTCCACCATGTGGAGAGCACTCTTGTGGCCAAAGAGGAACCCACTACCAATTCAGTATTTACAGGGCGTATTTACAGAGAACTTGCTGGGCTAGACCAACTGTATTTTCAGAATGTCATGAGAAGGTTGTTAATCCATGGTGTAGACTCCAGCCAGAGAATTATGTTGTCTCGTCAAACTCCATCTTCTGCATTGCATTACAAGTGGGAGGTCAATCAAGTGTCCATCAGAGAAAATAACATTTCGTGAAGATGGAATGGTATAAAATAGATCAGAATTGCCATCAGCTATTATAGATGTATTTATTAGAGACTATTAATTATTGATGAAACTTGAGACAACGCAGGCTCAGCTAACAATTCACAAAAATAAGATACAACAATCAGTGGGCATCAAACTATTATTAATACCTTATTAGGTTTTAATCTGACTCAAAATAAAATTATCTGCAAACAAATTCCTAATGCAGACAGTCCAGGTTCCTTGTGATGTATTTCAACCTACTTCTATAATGCAGACAGTACAGTTTTCTTGTGAGTTATTTCATTTCAGCCTAATTTTACATAATTCCACTGGCACAACATTCAAACTAAAGGATTTATTGCTTGTTTCATAGCATGTATGTAAAGAAGCTGGAATGCAGATATGAGGTGACGATTTGAGTTCCTGTAAGTAAATTCAAGTTACTGGCTTCATAACGGAACAGGTGAAATGAATTTTGTGTGGGCCTTGATATATGCGTGACAGTAACTAATAAATGATAAGTTACAAGGTTGAGTGAAGAGCTAAACAAATTACCTTTCCACAGACAGGGCATGCCTCACTTCTTTCCATCCACTCATAAATACAGCCAAGGTGGAAATGGTGTGAGCACTGCATTACTATCCTAGGATTCTCAGAATCATAATCTGCAATTTAGTAACATTAACATATAACAATAGTGAGAATGTGATTATAAAGTATCAACAGATGAACATAGAAAAATGCAATGCTCATAGTTTCCAACACCTTTCCTTTAATTCACATGTACCAAAGTTCCAATGTCATGAAAATTTTATTGTACAGATGAAGTGAGAAAAATGCAATGCTCATAGTTTTGGACACATTTCCGTTAATTCACATATACCAAGTGAACCGCACGTGTACCATTTTGCAAAATAACAACATATGTTTCCAACATAATAGAGAAAAAGTTAATTATTATTGCGATAATACCTTCAAGACATGTTGGGCAGACATCTTCATCTTCAGCAGAAGGGGAAAAATAGCTGAAGTAATTTCCATGTTCCCTTGGTGGCACCTTATCTCCATAAGCAGAGCTGGATATTTTCATTTTTGTGCTGTAGTTTGTTTTACTTGCCTTGTCTATTCTACTTGGTGTTTCCATTTCGTCCTCATCATCATTTGCTCTAAGTGGCTCTGATTCCTCCGGGGAATGGCTCAGGCTCTCACGCCTTAGCCAATCACGAGCAGGAGGGGAAAATCGAGGATCATCATAGGGTAGAGGTCTTGGGGGTGAACGGTATGTATCGAAGGAACTTTCACTTGTGTCAACAGGAGTGGCTTCAATAGCTGGAGAAACAGAATGCACTGCTCCAGCTCGGAACAAAACAGTGTACTGAAAACAAAAGAGGAGATCAATATGTAACCATTTCCCATCTGTATCATCTAAACTTAAATCATCTATTTATTCAAAATCAGTGTTCATATCAGTTTTTATACAATTGAACATTTTTTTATGAGTTCCCCATGCTTGCTATCAGCAAGCAAAACATACTTTATATTCATGACAGGTGATGTCGCTAGAGAGTAATGCAACTTTTAACCAAATACATCGGTATGTTGCACAATATGACAATTAATTTTGGCCAAGCACTGAAACAACAAATACAATGTTACCAATGACAAGAGTACAATGAATCCACACTATAAAGTGTTAAGTATCCATTCCACAACAACTCTCAATCATTTTGCATAACTGATTAAATATGCATTGCATTGTTTCGTTTTGAAATATTTACATGAGATATCATAGCATATTTAAGTTTAACAGAAACATTCAATGAAATTCACTGCTTGCAATGTGCAGTGATGGACAGAATTAAAAGGATGCCAGCAAATTTTCTTATATTGCAACTCTATCATGTGCTCACCACATTAAGTAATGAACCAACCATCCATGAGAAGAACATACCGCATTGATGAGCTGCTGGGTGAAGCATCTGAGGCACATGCAGTCCCTAAACGCTGAGGAACCTTGGTTTCCATGGTGGTCGGAATAATCAGGTTGCAGACACGAGCAGAAAGCTCCCATAATCCAAGGAAACCTCAGAAAGGGGTTCCTTGGACCCAAACTGTATAACCAGTAAGCCCGGCCAGATACCAAATGAATGCTCGAAGAAAGTGAGCTGATGCAGATGCGCAGTCAAAGCCTCTTCCCAAATCCCAAATCTGTTCACGGCAGACGGAGGTCGAAGTTGAAATGAAGCGACTGCTCCGTCTGCTCGCGGATACCTATCAATGGCTGCAAACAAAATCAGGTCATTATTCCGCAGAAGGTGCTGGACAGACACATCCACATCTACAGAAAAGAAAAATCTGAAATTGACAACAAAGTTTCATCTTTCTGCAAACTGGGACGGCACTTGGACGCAAAGCTCTGGCTCTAGGAGCACCGAAATCCCAACCACATACGGCCTGTTCGCTTGGTCGTTTCTGGCTGGCGTTCTGGTCGCTTGGTTGTTTCTGGCTGGCGTTCTGGCTGCTGCTGATTTTTTGTTAGAGAAAAATACTGTTGAATGGCTGGCTGATTTGGCTGATAAGTTCAAACGAACAGGCTGATAATCCCCATCCAACAACAACATTCGAGAAAGTTCAGACTGGCAACATAACAGCACAATCCATCCCATCCCATTGGACGCAAGAAAAAATAGTACCCAAAAAAATAAAATCGGGCCAGCGGCACCCAAATCGATTCTAGCGTCTACCAATCGACTACTGAATCAATCAATCAATCGGATATGTCGCGGGAAAACATGAACCGCAAAGGATCAACAATCCAACCTTCATGCGACGCAGCTGGCCCCGGAAACAAGATCAAAATCCCACCTTTGCCGATTACCTTGTCTACCCCGACGCAGCTGCCGTCGGCCCACCGGACACGAATCGAGAAGAGACGAGGGCAGCGAGATCCGGGGAGGGCCGGAGGAGGAACGGGTAAAAGGGGGGGGGGGGGCGGGGGGTAGAACGGCGGATTTCACCTGCATGAAAGGAAGGGGCGACGGGTTTACGGAAACCTCCAGAGAGAGCCGCGGAGAAGGAAGGAGGAGAATATCTGCTGCGGCGGCGTTGACCGATCGGCTAAGGAAAGAAAAGATCCCAGCGTGTAGGGCGCCCGGCCAGATTGGGGGCTGGCTGCTGTTCCTTGCGATTCCGGCGGTCCCTTGCCTGTCCTCTCTGTGTTTATAGGTGGAGGACTTGAGAGAGATGGGAGAACAGAGCAGCTGCTGGTGGGGAAGGGGCTTATCGGGACGGGTCTCGTGGCGAGTTGCCCGCGGACCCGGTACGGGGAGCGGCGCCGTGGCCGTGGCGATGGCGCCGACGCCGATGCAGACGGGCAGCGAAAGGGAAAGGAAGCAGCTGCGTTGACTCCGTCGTCAAGATTCTCTCGGCCTCCTCCCGTTTGCTTGGCGGCTTCCTCTCCCTCTCGCTTCTCCGGGGACAGGGAAGTCGGGACGAAGACAGGGCAGGGGAAGAAGGAAGGCGGCGGGCGGGCGGGCGGGCGGCACGAGGGTAGAGGATGGAAGGATTAGGTGGTGCCGTGGTGGGGTGAGCACCGACGCGTGTTGAGCCAAGCACCATGTGAGGTGGAGCTTCACTCATCATGCCGTGCGTGGCCGGGCCGGCCGCGCTGTGGCGACGTGGCGTCACGAGGTGACGTGGGGTCGAATGGCCCAGTCCATGGCTACTCCTATGCCCCTCCAAAAAAAAAGAAAAAAATTCACACACAACATAATGGTGAGACTCTCAAATGCGATAAAATTTTTAGTTGTTGATGGCATTAATACTTACATATGTTTCTAAACAAATTTATATTATGAAAAACACATTATGGAAGCAATATAATGGTACTTTTATGCATCACTTTCACGTCGATTAAAGTTTAAATTATTCTTGCCTCGGGCCAGCTGAAAATGACCTGTCCGGACGCATCCTAAGCCTAGTGCCGGACGCCCAGTTCCGGCGTCCGCAGCATTGAGTTATCGCGCGGGAAGTTCAAATGCATGCTCCGGACGCGTTCTATGCCTGTCTCCGGATCCCGGCCGAACACTGTAATGCATCTGCAGTGTGCAAACTTGCTCAGCTCGGAGAACGACTGTTAGAGCCCCGAACGCCTCCGGCGCTCCGGCCCAGCGTCCGGTGCTCAGTGTCCGACGCTTGGGGCACGACGCGGTTCTCTCTGAGTCGCATCCGGGGCTCTCTGGTGTAACACCCTAGTTTTCAATTTCGAAAAATATATATATAAATAGTCAAAATGATTTTGGGTGGATAAATAAATGGCAAAATAAATGTTTTTATGAAAATAAAGTTGCAACATGGTAGAAACTTGCTTGTGCATTCATGCTGGTGCATATTTTGTTGTGATGAGGTTTGAATTTTGAATTTGAATTCAAAAACCCATTTAAAAAAGTGTTTGAATAAATCAAAAACGTTTCCTTTTTCCCTCTCCCCTCTTCTTCCATTTCGGCCCGGCCGGCAAAGCAGCCCAGGCGCGGTCTGCTCTCTCCCCGCACTCCTTCTGGCCGCTCGGCCCGTCCGCGCGCCGTCGCGTTCTTCTTTGGCCGCAGGCCGCCGGCCCATCAAGGCGCTGCGTCCACGCCCGTGTCCGCCTCCCTCTCGCGCTGCCACCGCATCTTCCGCCGGCCGCCAAAACTCCAAATTCTTCGCCACCGACGGTTCATCTTCGCCATTAACAAGTCGGCAATCCCTTCCTTGGTCTCCAGAGCACGTTGGTGAGGTTCTTTTGGTCGAATTTCACCTAACTCGAGCTCCTACCGTGCGCAGCTTGCCGCCGGCCGCCGCTTCGAGCCGCACGCCGACCTCGCCTCGCCTCGGTCTTCATCTTCTCCACAGGTGAGCGCGGTGTAAGCTCCTCTATCGAATGGCACCGGTCCCTGTCAAATGGTGGCCGGAATCGTTACCTGTGTGAACGGCGGCGAAGGAGTTCGCCGCCGGCGATGGCCGCCGCCGTGTCGGGCGTCGTCCCCGGCGAGCCCGATCGCCCCGATCGATCTGGGCCGTTCATCTTGAAACCGACGGATCAAATTACACCGTAACCTTTCGGCCGGCGGATTTGCCAAAAACCCCCTGGGGTTTGACTTATTCAATTAAGAGTCCTTGGCGTATTGAGCATAATACGTTTCCTCTGTGGGAAAACGTATTTCCTGCTAAACAGATCTATAATACGCTTTGTCCACTGGAAAGCGTATTTTCCTTATAATAGCTTTCAGAATACGTTTTCTTCTATGGAAGACGTATTTTCTCTTTTCAGTGTCAGTATACGTTTTCAGCTATTTACAGTTTTGCCATTATCTTTAAAGGCTTATAACTTTCACGTTTTAACTCTGATTTGGTCCGTTCAAATTTCGTTAGATTCATAATTTCATAATCTATGCAGTGGTACTACTTTTGAAGTATTTTGGAAACTTTATATTTTTAGCCTATATTAAAAGCATTTATTTATCTATAGAAAATCTTTGAAAATTCATAACTTCTCCGTTATAACTCCGTTTTCAGTGAACTTGACGTCTGTGTGATCGTAGAAGCGAGTAGAATAGTTTTATAAACTTTTTATTCTATTTTGATGAGATTGATGTACTATTCCTCTAATAGCTCTTTGTTTGCTTCGTGTATGTATGCTCGATTGGACTGGCTGGTGTTGATTGTTAATGTCGAGTTCAGACGGTGAGGGTTTTATTGAGCCAAGTTATTTTGCGGATCAGTAGGATCAGCAAGGCTTTGTGAATCAAGGCAAGTATAGCATGGATCTTCCTTG
>CM041633.1:48565732-48760154 GCA_023333625.1 Bothriochloa decipiens | reverse complement strand
AGTACTAGGCTTGGTGTTCACCAGTCGACGTGTCTCTGTGGGAGCTTCCGCAATAATGTTATCTTAGATTTTATTGTTTATGTGTAATACTCTGTAATAAATATTGGTACGTTATGTAATAAATAGGGTGATGATACTCTTTGTAATTTATCATCCTATATGTGCGACTGTTCCTGGGGCACATATAAGGTTATTTATGCATTCTACTTTTATCATTAAAAGTGGAGTGTGACATCTGGACACGTCCGGAGCTCCGCGTCTGCACCGTTGAAAAATCAGGCCACCAGCAACTGAGAACGCCCTCAAAAAATGAACTATCTAGATGCGTCTGGCGCTCTTAAAGCCAGTGTCCGGAGCTCTCAGGACGCGTCTAGAGCTTAACGTCCACACTATTGAAGTATCGCGCTAAAATAGGCATATCTCTCAGCTTCGAACTCCGTTTTCGATGATCTTGGGCTCGTTGGAAAGCTTACTCAGAGGGCTACACAACTCACATGACCACTTGATCCAAAACACAATGGATACACTACAAAAATTCTTGAGATTGTGTGACAAAGCCAAACTGTTATGTAAAGTACAAAAACTATCGTAAAGGGATCCTTGTGACAATTTCCTAGCGTCACACTCATCGTCACAAAACGACCGTCATATAAAGTCCTCATGATGATTTTTTGGTCAACCATCACAAAATATCAGTACTTTTTATGACGATACCGTTATGTCGTCACATATTGTACCCTTTTAAGATGGAAGTTGGTGTCCAAAATGTATAGTCAACACGTCACATTATGTTCGGTCGTCACGAATGGTACGAGAACGGCGGCGTGTTGCTACCTTTTTGTGACGGGTCATGGTTTTTGTAACATCCCAGATGTTACTAAGCAATTAAAATTATAATCAAGTGTATTATCAAGCATAATCATTGAGCATCATGACATAATGCATTCATATTTTAAGATTTTCTTTTGTGTGGTGCTTTGATTTATACATGAAATAATGATGTTTAAGGTTTCATTAAACTCCTTATCATTTTATGTGAATTTTCTTGCAATTAAAATTTGTTAGTTAATTCAAATTTATTATTTTGAGTAATTATTTTTATGGAATGAATTGTTTGAGTAATGTTAGTTTCTATTTAAATGCCTAATTGTTATTTATGTGCCCTTGTTTGAATTTAAAATCCCTAAAAATTTAAAATATCCCTTTTATCCTATTTTCTATATTTCAAAATATATAAGGAATTTTGAGATACTCTCAAAATATAGTTTATAGATCTTGACAAGAGCTACAATATTGGTATTTAAAGTTTTTCAAGTTTCCAAAAATAATTTTGAATAAATTTGAAAATACAGTTTTCTAACACTTATCCCCTCTTCAATTTAAATTCATATCTCAAAAATTATTCAAAATTTTGGAAAACTTTCTGTATGAAAAGTGATTGGTTTGATAAGCTGAACATTTCATAGATTAGAAGATTTTCAAGTTTTATTAAAAAATCAAAAGTAATTTTAAATATTTTTTTCTTAGATTTTGTTTCCCTTTTGAATTTGAATTCATTTTCAAAATCTATATAGAATTGAAAATGTTTGTTAAATAAAAAATATAGCTCTTGAAAAGTTATACAAATGATATTTTTGGAGATTTTTAAGTTCCTATATAAATTTTGGAGTAATTTGCAATTTTCGACGAGTGGTAGTTCTGTAATTTCTGTGAACAGTACCCCGACGGGTTACTCCTCTGTTCTGCTGCCGCGTCATCGCCGTGAGCCATTTTGCCGTGTCTTCGAGACCTCCCGTGCTGGCAGCTGCGTGGCCACGCCCGCGAAGGCTCCAAGCACTCCACCATCTTCTACTTTCCCTTTATAAGCTGAGCCCCGACCGCCGTCTCCTTCTTTCCCCTTCTATGTTCACTTCCGCCATGGCCGCGAGCTCAAAGCCGCCCGCGTTCCTCGCGTCCGTGCCTCCTTGTCCTCACCTGTGAGCGCCATGGTCTTGCCCTCGTTGCGCTGCACCTCCCCATCCCCTCCTCCAGCTGTCTCCTTGCTGGAGAGCCGCTGCAGTCATGTCGCCTCGTCGCCTCACCGCGGGCTCGCGTGGCCGTGCCGCCACGGGCCGTCTCGGGCCAAGCTAAGGCAACCCATGAGCGCGTTACCACCTCCCGATGCTCCCACGCTACTCCCTTGCCACCAACGAGTACCCTGCCCTCCCAAAATCGTCGTTCCCGGCGTCTCTGTTATTCATTTGCGACCAAGGACCTCGGGTTTGAATTCAACTAAAGCCAGGGTCCTAACTGCACAGCTACAGACTCAGGTGAATAGTACCCCGAAGACCTATTGTAATAGTTTTTTTCAAACTTCAGAAATTCATATCTGGAGTTTCGTAACTCCGTTTTTGGTGAACCAAATTTTTTTGTGTTCCTTGTGATGCCTAGTTTTTATTAAAATTATGAAACATGCCATGTTTTGTATAAAAATAAATAGTTATATTTTATGCCTTTTATTTAATAATAGAAAAGAAGGAAAATTCATATCTCATGCTATGTGACTCCTTTTGACTTAAAATTTTTATGACATGTTTCTTATACTATGTGTGTGTTGTAGTAAAAATATTATGGTCATTGGATATTGTATGCTTTATCTTTTGATTTATCTTGTTTATTGCTTATTAAATGGTTTATAATTATAATAAAAATGTATAAATGAAAAACATGGTTCCTTTACCTTTGTATGATTCTGCTATGTCATATTAACACCTAATATGGCTATATGATTTTAGAATATATGGAGTTTTATATTTATCTTCTGTAATGCTTTTAAAATAGTTTATAATTAGCTAGTTGTTTAATCTTGTTATGCTTGCACCAATGCATTGCCGTGCATCATGTCATGAGTTCATCATGCTAAAACATGCATCATTAAATATGTGTAGTTGTTCGAGAGTGAGTGGATCTTGGTGCACGATCTCTAGAAAATGCCATCCACCATCGAAGTGAAGTCGCGGATCCATGTTGTGGTGTCGTCCATCCTGGAGTTGTGTCAAGCGTAACACCCGTGATCTTGGCGAGAAATAACTATCGCTGCAACACAGGCAAGCCCTGGATGCATTCAAACCCTATTCTATTTATAAAAGTTTTATCGCTTCAGCTATGATATGTTGCATTAAGTAATAGGAGTTGTGTGAAAACCCACCAATTGCATTACCTGTCTTATTTCCTTATTCCTTGTTACCTGCTTTGGAAGATAAGTAGTAACGCTTAGCCCTGCTTAATTAGTTAAGTGTTCAAAGTAAAAGAATGAAAAAGATGAGATTGGTTTTACTTGTTGGAATCTTGATGATAGTTAATAAATCAAGTCCGGATGGCTTACTTGCACTGGGAATGGAGTCCCTCTGTAGTGTTTCCGTCTGTTGATGCTCTAGGTCCCGTCTGTTGGTGAACTGGTGATATCGAGAAATTAGAAATCCACATGCATGAAGTGGTATCCAGTGGACCAGAGTCCCCACGCATATCATGGAGTGACATATAGTAGGCCAGAGTCTCCACATATGTCATAGTGTGTTATACTGTGGGTTTAAGTTCCCATGTATTTCGGTACACGGGGCCGAAGAGCTCAGGTGTATCATGTGGTGATATATGGCTGCGGTTGTTATCCCGGTATATCGGTTCACCTGGGGTGCATCGGAGTTAAAGTCTCTGGTATCCCAGTGACCTAGGTCCCAGCTGGGTATGAAAATGGATTCGAATCGCCGTTGCTTCTCGGAGAAGAAGACTCGATCGGTGTTCATCATCGTAGTAACAACTTGAACAATGACTAGGGTTTAATAATGAAGTTGGTTGGTAATTTTTGAACAAGACAGCTTTTCTTTCTTTCAAGCTTTTCTGCTTCTTATCTCCTGCAAGCCTTACCTTGTCCCTCTAGCCTGCATTTCCTGAGTCTTCACCCCTCTTTTCATCGGGTCAGTCTTGTTGAGTACTTTTGTACTCAGGGTTTGTTGAACCCCTGTTGCAGGTGCTAATTGGTGTTCAAATCAAGTTCATGTCGGTGGGCTCGATGTGACCTGGTTGTCCTCTCCCGACTTAGGCGCTCTACCTAAGTTGTCTTCTGTAGTTCTACTCTGCTTCCGCAATTGAAGTCAAGTTCGTAAAAGTTAACTTTTTCATATATTTTGTAAACTTAATGTTATTACTCTTCCGCACTCTGATATATGTTTTATCATAAATGTTGTAAAGTTGTAGCTACTCCTTTGTTGGTCCTGGTATGAGTTGACAAATGTGGTTTAATCAGGGTCCTTTGAGGGCACCCGACAGGGCTTTCTAAGTTATCTGGAACACATGCATGACTATCAGAAGTCTTTGAGACATTGATAGGTGCATGTGGGCCATATAATTTAGAAGGTTCTGTCACAGTTTTCATATATTGTACTGTAGATTTTGTGACGCACTCTTTCCGTCATTGCTATTGTGAACCCTGGTTAGTCCTTGCTATTGTGACGATAAGAAGTCGTCATGTATAGGTAGTTAACCATGGTTAAGAAGTTGTCATACATTATATATTCATTTAGTGATAATCTCTGCAAAAGGTCACATAACATTGATATAAAAGTCGCACCTTCATTCACATACAACCCAGATCATGTGATACATTACATAGTCCAAAGGTTCAAATACATCACACAAGCTTGTGCTTTACATATGCAAATAAGACAATACATAGTTTGTAGTTCTAGCAATACATTAGCTCCCATGTCCCTCACCACAAAGTAGAAGAATGTGCACCTTGCAACAATATGTAGCTCACATGTCCCCTCACTTCCCTTCTTACTTGCTGCAACTTTCAACTGAATCAAAGAAAATACAAAAGAAAATAAGCAGTTGGCAATAAATTTAAATAGGGTAACAATAAATTGTCTTCATTTCAATTAATATATACAAATAGTCCAGTTTAACTATTATTCTATAATAAAAAAAGAAACACAAAGTTGTTTTTTTCTAGAATAGAGCACTAATGCTGGTTGTTACTACTTACTAGAGTACAAAGTGGCTGTATGTTTATTTAACAATATCATTAGCTATCCATGTGGTTGCACAACATAATCACTGTAAAGCAAGTTTTTAAGATGGGCAACTGAAAATGAAATGCAACACAACACCAAGAAGGAATATTTTTTTATGTGTTCTTTGTTTCTATATCTTTTTTGGGTTTTATCTCTAGCCTACCCTAACTTGCTTGGGACAAAAGGCTATGTTGTTGTTGTTGTTGTTGTACACATAGTTGTACACATGCTGTTGCTGAACTAGAAAAAACTGAAGCTGAATCACTGAAATAAAAGAGATGATCTGCAAACTAATTGCCTATGCTTTTAGGTGCTACCAAAAATAAGGTAAAAAGCCTCAAACAGATAACTTTAATTTAGTATGCTAGATTCAGCTCATAGTCAATGGCCTTAGAATGAGACACCTTGACTCGTTTCAGGAACCACAGAGAACAGAGGCAAGCATAACAGGAAAGTTCAGATAGGAAACTGCAACCTGGCTTCTAGAAAGTATTAGCAAATAAGGCCAAATTTAATCCAATTAACATGAAAAATTAACAAAAGCCTACCCTCGTGAGCAGCACATGACACTAAAAATTACCTTGCCATACAGTTTACCATGACAAACTAAGTCTAAAGCTTTCATGAAAGTTCAGTATTTAGATAGACACTTCAGTATGCTTTCAGGAACATTCAATTCACAGAATATTTAGTCAGCAACATTTAGCACATAGCTAACAGTCGCATTACCATAGAACCTGGCATGTTCATATATAGCTAGAATCACTCATACGCCTTTGTTATGTTGCTTTCCTGAAATAGAGGCCAACCACTATGCAGTTATCTATTAGTTTGTAAAAAGGACAGAATAAGATATGCCAAGCTATTATTGTTTAAATGGTAGACAAGTATGCTTGCTCTTTTTCTGAACACAAGTCTGCCACCTTTTTTCTTGATAGTTTGCTATCTACTAATTAGTAGACAAATGCTAGGAAAGTGAAAACTTGGCTGCATTCTAAAATGAACGGATCACAACTATACCTGAAAGCCTTTGTTTCTCCTCTCATCTTTTATACTTATACATGCAAAATAAGTAGTTGGCAATAAACTTAAATAGTGTTAACAAAAAATGTCTTCATTTCAATTAATATAAGAAGTTGGCATGAGCTAATGAACAAATAGATTACTCAGAAATGTGATGCAGTATAGAACTGGCAGCTCAGTATTGGTTGAAGTATCATTATAAGAAATTCATTGTACTAAATTGTTTGCCTATAAAAAAAATAATGGTGGGACACCGAACCATGAGAGAATGGTGGGCTATAGAAACACATCTTACTTCTGTTCCAAGCAAAATGTTGCTAAAGGAGGTCTTATAGTTTGGTGATCTGCGCATTCTTGTGCTCAGGAAATAAACAGGCCATAAAGATATAGGAGGTCCGACCCTCCCTCTTGTCAAAGAAAAAGGTATGAAAAGCAAATTTCTAATGAAATCTTTGGTTTGTATAAGCTATTTTCCAATTCACAAATGGGGCAGGTTGCCTCTTCGAAATGGTCCAAGTTAACTGAAACATGAACAATTGAAACCGGATGACATATATAGGACCAATGGGTCATGTACAGGTTAGAAACAGATAGCAGTATTGCAGCAAACCATTGATATGCCCATATTAATTATAAAAGTTCAGTGTAGAGATTTGATCTTTGGGATGACAGGAAAACAGTTAACACACACGACAGACCTTACTATGCACAGGAAAGCAGAAGCCGTGAGTCGGCAGTTCAGCATCAGCATCTCAGAGTCCGTAGCCAACAAGCCCCTCCTTGTGTAGCTCTAGCTGCTGGAGCATGCTCGTCTTCGTCCTAACAAAGAAACCAAAGAAGTGAAAGCACCAAGAGTAAATCCCAAATTTCTCTCCAGAAACCATAATCCAAATGACAAGGTTAGAAAATCTCACCAACGAAGGGTCCGCTCGTCCCGACAGCCATGAGCTCGGGCCAGCTGCACCACGAGCACTCGGGATGCCGCCCCTTCGCCTTTTTCCACGCGGCCACGGCATCAGACAGGGACCACGCGTGGGGCTTGAGGGCAGCTGAGGGCATCGGCCGATGCTGCGCCACCACTTGAGGGTATCGCACTGCGCACACGCGCTTCAGAGGCCGTTCTTGAAGGCAGCGACGGTGGTGGTGATGGCCCTGGCAGCGGAGGCGGCCCTGGCAGTAGGAGCCCTGGCGGCGGGCGACGACGATGGTCCTGAAGGCAGGAGCCCCGGAGCTTGATGCGGCACACTGCCGCGGTGGTAGAGCTGGGTTCGTGGCCGATGGGTATCGTGGATGGAGGCGGCGGAGATGGGAATCGGGGATTTAGGGTTGGTGCCAACACTTATTTGGATGAAGTGAGGGCACAACAATTAACAAGCTACCCTTGATATGTTAGCAGACAAAAGTGTAGCATATGGGTAGTAGAGTTAATTCGCTCTCGGAAATATTTCAGTTCACGCATGTGGAGGGAATAGCCGCGGCACTTTTCCATCAAACAAAGGCAGGTGGGAAAAAGGGCAACAGAGGTCGTGCGTTCATGCCAGCTTTCATATTTAACATTCGTTAGCAACATTTTGAACCTTCTCTTTATAAAAAAAACATTTTTAACTTTGTGAAGAATGTGGACTCCACCTATATTAAAATGACTTAAAATTTTTTTAGCAGTCATCTACATCCAAAATATGGTCACACACGAGATTTTAGATTTTTCTGATAATTATTTATATTATTATATTTTAAAATTTTCATAGCTCAAAACCAGTTTTCAAAACCCTAGATGGTCTCAACTCAAAAATTCATGAATACCAAGATTGGTCCACTCATCAAGATCTACATTTGATACATAGGCCATTTTTGCATTTGATAAAATGTTAGCAAAGTGTAGCTCTAAATCTACAAGTCTCACATATAGTTTCATAAAGTATGTGTGAGATTTAAGATTTTGTAACTAGTGTTTACTAACACTTTATCAAATATAAAAATAACCTATATATCAAATGTCGATATTGATGAGTTCTACAAATATGGTATTCAAAAGTTTTTCATTTGAGGCCATTTAGTGCCTCATTTGACCGAGTTTAACAAAGTCACAGCTCGAATTTTTAAAAACATAGACTAGTGTTTACTAACACTTTCTCAAATGCATAAATGACTTATGTATAAAATATAGACCTTGATGAGTCGTAAAATTATAGTAATCAAAATGTTTGCATTTGAGGTCATTTAGTGGCTCAATTGACCAAGTTTGACCAAGTCAAATCTTTGATTTTAAAAAATAACAATTGTACTGCAATTTTTAAAGCACTAAATGGTATCAAATACAAAATTTATGAATACCAAGTTTGCTAAACTTATCAAGATCTACATAAGTTGTTTTGGTCAAATTTTCATTTGACAAAGTTTGAACGGTTTAAATTTTAAATTTTAAAATTTTCACAGCTTAAAATCAGTTTTCGGAACCCCAGATGGTCTCAACTCAAAAAGTCATGAATACCAAGATTGGTCCACTCATCAAGCTCTACATTTGATACATAGGCTATTTTTTATTTGATAAAATGTTCGCAAAGTGTAGTTCTAAATCCATAAGTCCCACATATAGTTTCATAAAGTCTGTGTGAGATTCAAGATTTTATGGCTAGTGTTTACTAACACTTTCTTAAATATAAAAATGATCTATGTATCAAATTTAGATCTTAATTATTTCTATAAATATGGTATGAAAAGTTTTTAATATGGCCTCAAATTAAACCAAGTTTTTATATGGTATGAAAAGTAAATATGGTATGAAAAGTAAATATGGTATGAAAAGTTTTTAAACTGCAGTCTAAGTGTTAGTAAATAATTCAAAAAGTGCCTCATTTGACCAAGTTTAACCAAGTCAAATCTTGGATTTTTAAACATGTCACTAGTGTTTACTAACACTTTCTCAAATGCAGAAATGACTTATGTATAAAATATAGATCTTGATGAGTTTTAAAATCTTGGTATTCAAAAGTTTTTTATTTGAGGTCATTTGGTGGCTCAATTGACCAAGTTTGACCAAGTCAAATCTTAGATTTTAAAAAAATGACACTTAGACTGCAGTTTTTGAAGCCCTAAATTATTTCAGCTAGAAAAGTCATGAATACCAATTTTGCTAAACTCATCAAGATCTATATAAGTTATTTTAGTCAACTTTTCATTTAACAAAGTTTAAATGGTTCAAATTTTAAATTTTAAAATTTTCACAGCTCAAAATCAGTTTTCGGAACCCCAGATGGTCTCAACTCAAAAAGTCATGAATACCAAGATTGGTCCACTCATCAAGATCTATATTTGATACATAGGCCATTTTTGCATTTGATAAAGCATTCGCAAAGTGTAGTTCTAAATCCACAAGTCTCACATATAGTTTCATAAAGTCTGTGTGAGATTCAAGATTTTGTGACTAGTATTTACTAACACTTTCTCAAATACAAAAATGATCTATGTATAAAATATAGATCTTGATGAGTTCTATAAATATGATATTTAAAAGTTTTTCATTTGAGGCCATTTAGTTTCTCATTTGACCAAGTTTGACCAAGTCAAATCTTGGATTTTTAAACATGTGACTAGTGTTTACTAACATTTTCTCAAATGCAAAAATGACTTATGTATTAAATATATATCTTGATGAGTTGTACAATCTTGGTATTCAAAAATTTTTATTTGAGGTCACTTAGTAGCTTAATTGGCCAAATTTGACAAAGTCAAATCTTGGATTTTAGAAAAAATGACACTTAGACTGCAGTTTTTGAAGCCCTAAAACATTTCAGCTAGAAAAGTAATGAAAACCAATTTTGCTAAACTCATCAAGATCTACATTAGTTATTTTGGTCAACTTTTCATTTGACATAGTTTGAATGGTTCAAATTTTGAATTTTAAAATTTTCACAGCTCAAAACCGGTTTTCGGAACCCCAGATGGTCTCAACTTGAAAAGTCATGAATACCAAGATTGGTCCACTCATCAAGATCTTCATTTGATATATAGGCCATTTTTGCATTTGACAAAGCATTCGCAAAGTCTAGTTTGAAGTTGTCGTTTTGTTTGAAATTCAAACTTTGAATTGTTCAAACATTGTCACATGAAAAGATGACCAAAGTCAGTACATTAACTTGATAGATCATAATTTTAGAAAAATTTAGAAAAAAATCATTAAATTTTAAGTTAGTACGAGAGAGAAAGACTAATTACAAATTTTGACCATAGATTAAAAAGAGAAATGCTTGTGTTCATGTTCTTGAATCTTGATTTTTCAATTTATTTTGCGTGGCTCAGCTCTGGTTTTTCGTACTTGAAATATGTACGTATATGTCCATATAAAAAGGGTCAGTAACCACTTTCACTATAAGTGGTAGAATAGTGCGGCGGTATGACTTAATGTACCTGTTGGAGAGGTTGGAGGTTCGATCCCTGCCTTTAGCAAAAATTTTTGCTATTTTCTTTCTTTTTGTTAAAAAAAATGAATACCATGTTAAATGGGTCAAACAATCTAAGAAGTACACAAAAGCATGCCTGTCCTGGTGGTTTGCTTGCCCTATTTCCTTCGTGAGATGCTAGGTTCGATCCCTACCTTCAACGAGATTTTTGCTTTTTTTCTTTTTGTTAAAAAATGAATACAATGTTAAATGGGTCAAATAATCTTTGAGTAACACAAAAGCATGCCTGTCCTCGTGGTTTGATTCTTAACTCTCACTCTTATTTGTTTGTTTTTGGTAAAATTGTTAAAGGGAATAAATAATTAATAATCCTAGAAAAATACCAAAGGCTATTTTCATGCTCAGTTTCATTTCACGCGGTCATGTTTGATTTCATTTTTAAACTGATTTTTAAAATATTGTTTTATAGGTTTCCTTGTGGTTGAAATATTGTTTTATAGGTTTCCTTGCAGTTCAATTAAAGAAAAGAAATGGAGCACCTCATTGTAGCACAAATGGATGCTTGTCTTAATGGTTTGGACACTTTGGTTTTTTTCTAAAGCTCCTAGGTTAAATCCCTATATATGCACAATCTCTTTTCTTCATTTTTAGTTTTTTTACCCTTGAGACTTGACGTGTACTTAGCATAGCGGTCAAGGGTCCTGCTCCTGTTGAGGTATATTGACGTTGGGAGTAAAGGGTCCCGCTCCTGCTAAGGTATATTGATGTTGGGAGTCATCATGTTTGAAATAACAAACAGTGATGTTGTGAAGTTGTCACATTAAAATAGTGCACATCGTCATAAAAATGCCATCGCTTACCGTCTCCTGGCAACTTACATTTTGTGACGAAAAATAGCTCCTTTGTGTGACACAAGAAATGATGTCATCATAAATAGTTCTAGCCCCCATCAATTTATGACGACACATAATTTTGCGTCATATTATGGTATATTATATGACAAAATCAGGCCCCGTCATGAGGAATTTTGTCATAAAAAGATATATTTCTTGTACTGATAAAAGCAGTTTTCCAATCCAAGAGCCACCGCCTCTCTTTTTTAAGCACAAGAGTTCACAGAAACATCTCTAACTCCTTCTCTTTTGTAAATGTGCCAACACCACCAAGTGTACATCCCCATGTGCATGTGTGTTAGCATTTTCATAATCATTTTCAAAGGATTTTCTCTTGCTCTCACAACGCCACTCGATCCTAGCATGTCGCAATGTTAGATCGCTCAAGTGGCACTATATGACCGATATGCAAACAAGTTTGCCCCTCTTGATAATACGGCTATCAATCCTAAACCCGGTCATTAACTTCTCTACTCTCCCCATGACCGGTGAAATGAAGTGCCCTAGGTTATACCTTTGCCTTGCGCATTTCCATTTTTACCGTCTTCCTCTAATGTGCCAATGCAACACATCCACTGACACAATCACCAAATGATATGATCCACTTCATATCATCATGCAACCTTCTTGGTCCATCGATCTTGACCTCACTTGCTCTTCATCGTCTCATGGTCCATCGGCACCAAGTCTTGCTCAAGCATCACCGTCTCATGGTCCATCGCTTCAAAACCTTGACTTGCCCTTCACACATCCACCGGTCCATCGAGTCAAGCCTCATCTTGATCTTCTCCATCTTGGTCACATGACTCCATGTCATGTCTCATATGCAATGAGATCCTTCATCACATAACCACATGTGGACTAATCTCCTGTGTATTCTCAATTTAACATATTAGTCCAACCTAAAGTTGTCACTTAATTATCAAAACCACATAAGGACCTTTCACTCAGTTCAGTAGAGCCTTAAGGGCAAGCCATAGGATTGGGACGCATTGGGAATTTTTGATGCTCGTGCACAAAATGCAAAGGGGATTGGAGAATTTGTTGCTCCATGGTGTCCATGCTCATGCGCTCAAAAAACCTGAGGTCACCCCATCTTTTCATTGAGAGGGAGCCGAAAAAATGTTGGCTTCCGTGGATTCGCCAACCGATTGGTGAACCGTAGAAACAACTGGTTTGCGCAAGATATTTCATGTTTGTTAGAGGTGTCTGGTACCTCCAAACAATCAATTCCCATGCATGCCTCCCTTAATTATATAGCTAGCAGTGTCCAATTAGCTAGATTGTGATGCTATTTGTACTTCGATTTCTTATCATTTCTCCATATTAATCTCTAAGGTAATGTTTGGCTATGAGTCAACATGGAGTGAGATGGTCCCATCTATGGATTCTAGGACGGGACAGAATGAGTTCAATTTGTCTGCTTGAAGAGGGCTATGACCAACCCATTTTCTGTTTGGTCCGGGGTGATCAAAAGTGGGATCACCCACTAACACGTGGGGTCCATTTGTCAGTTTTTTCTTTAATTCTTTCTCATGAGAAACTTTGCCCCGAGTACGTCATCAGAAATTCTGGCCACCATTGCGTGCCGGTCTGCCCACCAGAGAGTACCCATCAGCCCGCCAGCCCACTTAGAGCCAGAGGTACTTCTCCCCATCGCGGCCGCCTACCCGAATCCTCGCCTCGCCCCCACATGAGAGCGTCACCATCCGTAGCCCAGCCTTGCCCCCCTTTCCTAGAGAGCTGCCCCACTGTCATGGAGGCCGGCTCGGAGCCTCGCCTCGCCACCACGCAGGAGCATTGTCTCCCTCCTTCCCTTATGAGCAGGCAATGGGCGTCCCACCTTGGGCGACCCATTCTGCTCATTTTCCACGGGCAGGAGCGTCCCTCATGAGGAGAATATTTCCCTCAGTGTGCATGCCACTCCAGTTCACCCCCAAACCAAACAGCCACAAACATGTGCATATAACTGCCTAGCATAAGGGAGTACGTACAGGCAGATTACAGATCCGTATGGTGGATAATAGCCAGACGCTGCAGTAATCTAGCGGCTCCTATCACAAGATTAGAGTCGGCTGATTTAAAATCTACGACGAGTAGCACTAGAAGAAAGGAAAAATAATTAGTGAGGATTGTCTCCATGGTGAAGTTGTGGACACCTACCACAGCTTGACAACACGTGTGCATGTAAAATCATCCATGAACAGTGTTGCAGTAAACTGTTGCTGGAACATTAATCCGGTTGATTATGCCTAATTCTTTTTGCATTATCAATTGACAACATAACATATTGGTCAACCAAAAAAAAATTTCTTGGTGTCAAGGACCTTCGACGTACCACTGCTTGGCACCCACACATATGTACTGTTAAGTTATGGTTCACTCAATGCTGCAGCAGGTTCACAAATAACCATAATACTGATATTTTTGTCCCCTCTGTCCAAATTACAGGAAATTCTAGCTTTTGGCATGCAGTTTTATTGATTATTATGTAGTAAATACTAACTGTAATAAAACTATTTGCTTGGCTACATGTCGATCACAAATGTTGATGATTGTTCAACTACCATGGGAGATATATCTCAATTATGCTGATAGATAGGCAGAGAGCATTACCAGCTCCAGTATTTACCACGCATCAAATTCAATATATAACAACCTAACAACAGAAACAACCTTGTGTGTGTGTGTTTTTTTTTGTCTCGATGACTGATTCATCTTGCACGACCTTCATGGGAACTACTGCTACTAGTATAGGTCTGGCGGCACCTCAAACTTTGTGCAAAATGGAACTGGTCCATTGCGTGGTTCATTTTATTTACAGCTTGCTGACTTTAGCAGATTCTAGCTGACGAATCCCGTCACATTTTTCTAGCAGAATGAGACGTTGAGAGTAAGGACATACATTGTGCTCTACTCTGTACAGTCATCGAGGAAGGCGGATATGCAATCCTAGCTACTGAACATTTATTTTTCTACAACTCATCATGTTTGCATTCGTTTGTCATCCCAGATTCCCTACCTGTATAATAAAAATCACTCAGGTCCAATGTCGTGCTTACTAGAGCAAAGACAAGTTCCACTTGACAAGTGTATCACCCAAAGATACATGGCTTTGAGATGACAAAGAAACATAACCAAACCAAACCAAACCAAACCGAAACCCAACCAAAATATCGATTTTTCGCTTAGGTTTCGGTTTCTGAATCTGTGAAACTCGGTTTACGGCTCCGGGTTCGGTTTGCACCTCAAACAGAACCGATTAACCAATCAGACGGAACTATACTGTGACCTACAGACAGAACTATACTATGACCTGAGACATCCGTTTCACTTCAGTGTTTCCCAGCCCAGAGCGCACAGCCCATGTTGGCCCTTTTATCGTGCCTCCAAGCCACGCCACGGCACCCCCATCTCTACCCCCGAGCGGCCGAGCCCATCACTCCGTCTCCAGTCTCCACCCTGTCTCTTTGCGAACTTTTTTTATTTTTAATTTTTTTAAAAAAAAATTTACAAAAATATTCGGCCGTTTCAAAAAATGACAGAACTAGTCGTCTACAGTGGGCGTTTTTTAAAAAACGCCCACTGTCTGGGCGTTTTTTGTGACGTGGCAAACGGCCGGCCGGCGCCGGTGCCGGCGTTTGCGGGCGGCCAGGGGGCCGCCTGCAAAAGGGGCGGCCTGTTTTGCGGGCGGGCCCCGAGCAGTAAAAAACGCCCACACAGTGGGCGTTTTTTCCTCCCCAGGGGGCCGCCTGCAAAACAGGCCAGGCCGGCCGCGCTCTTTTGCAGGCGGCCCCCTGCACGCCAAAAAACGCCCACACAGTGGGCGTTTTTTGGCCACCTGGGGGCCGCCTGCAAAACAGGCGAGGCCGGCCGTACACTTTTGCAGGCGGCCCCCTGGCCGCCAAAAAACGCCCACACAGTGGGCGTTTTTTGGCCGCCAGCTATATATACCCAGCCCCCCTTCAGATTTTCATTATATTCACTAAAATTTTCAGAAAAAAGGGAGAAGAGAGGAGGGAGGAGAAGGAAGTAACGGCGAAGCCCTGCCAGTTTGAGACCTCGGCTTTTAGGTAAGTTTCTCATACATTACAGGTCTGTTGCTATGCATTAGTAAAATATAATGTGCACTAGAGTTGTTTAGTTTTTAGTTGACTCTGGGTAGATCTGTGAGTAGTATGTATATTAGATCTATAAATAATGATGTTAGAGCATTGCAGTTCGTGTTAGAAATAATGATGTTTCTTTTATGATTTAAACAATGGACTGCATGATTTGAAATGTGACGAATATCGTATTTTCTCTGAATAGATATGTCAACCAAAGTGATGTTTCGGTTGTTCCATGGTAGTGGCACTGTCAGATATGGGCCGTATGGTATAGATCTGTCTGAATTTGGGTCAACATTAAAGGGGATAGATAGGCCAGCGGAAAGAAATTTTCGGTCAATGTGTAACTGGTTAATGAGGGTATTTCATATCAACCCAGAGGTGAACACAATAAAAGTAAATATAGTAGTCAACCGTGGCAACGAAGAATGCTTCTGGGAATTGATGTCGGTAGATTGCACCGAAACATGGAAATGGTACGTAGAAAATGCATTGCAGCGGGGCTGGGAACCCAGCATTTTCATGGAGGTGTACGATAAAGACAATGCAACCCTGCAAGATGTGGAGGGTACAAGCATGGTTAGGACTGATGCTAAAATAGAAGAGGGAAATGACCGTGCTGAACAAGGAGAAGAACAGGGACATGATGTGCAGCAACCAGAAAGAGAAGAAGAAACCAGTGAGCCGAGAGGCTTGGCAAATGAGGGCGAGAGGATCAACTCCATTGTTCAGGAAATGGAAAACGAAGATGCGGCGAATGAGGAAGTGGAGGGTTATGAATCTTCTGATGAGGAAGGATGCAATGTGAATCCGTGGCAGTGGTCTAATGAAGACTTCTCTGGACTTGCTATTTCAGAGGGATACCATGTTCCATGGGAGTATAAGGAGAATGAGGTAATCGAGGAAGCGATGTACGCAGAGAAGGAAGAATTGATGGAGGCAGTCAAGCTTTGGGCTGTATCACTGCAGAGGAAGTTCTGGGTAACAAAGTCCATAAAGTGTGTATACGAAGTTAAGTGCATGAGATCCAGCGATGGTTGTCAGTGGAGGGTGCATGCATTCAAGGGAAAGTGGAAGGATTATTGGAAAGTGTCAATAGTCACCCAGCACAACTGTCACTTGAAAGGTGTACAGAAGTACCACAGAAACATGACATCTGCATTTATTGCTGCAGAGATGTATTCAGATGTTGTGCATAATCTGAGATATGAGCCAAGGTCAATAATAAGGCATATCGAAGATAAATTCAAATACACCATTTCATATGCTAAGGCATGGAGGGCAAAACAGAAGATTATCGAGATGAGATTTGGCACATTCAAAGCCTCATATGATAATTTACCATCTCTTCTTCAATGCATAGCCGCCAGAAATCCAGGGACATGTACAGATCTTATAACATACCCAACCATGGAGAATGACCGTGCAGTATTGGTCTTGCAACGAGCTTTCTTTGCACTAGGTGCTTGCATCAGGACTTTTGTGCATTGTCGTCCAGTACTCTGTATTGACGGGACATTTCTGACAGGTAAATACAGAGGTCAGATACTAACAGCAATTGCCGTTAATGGGAACAATCAAGTTCTACCACTGGCATTCGCTTTTGTGGAGAGCGAGAATACCAATAGTTGGTACTGGTTTCTCAAGCAGGTGAAGGTTAGCATTGTTGGTATGAGGCCTGGTGTATGCCTAATTCATGACCGTCACGCTGGCCTTCTTCGGGCAATTGAATATCTGAAGCACGGTGATGCAGAGATGGGATATGATAAAGATTGGCCAGATGTTCAAAGTCGGTGGTGTATGCGTCACATGGGTGCTAATTTTTACAAGCAGTTTAAGCGCAAGAGCTTGATGGATCTATTCAAGAGGCTGTGCGGACAGAATCAATAGAAAAAATTCAACGAGCTTTGGAGGAGGTTGGACGAGCTCACAACGAAGCATATGGAAGAACACTCAAGCCGATCAGCACCTGTTGGTGAGGATGGTTCAGAGTCCTTAGGACCGCTGCCCACAGATGGTCCAAACATCAGAAGGAGATCGGCATCTGCTGTGAGAAATTTTTCGCACTGGATAGAGAATGAGCCTAAGGAGAAGTGGTCTTTGCTGCACGATGTCGGCGGAGCGCGGTTTGGTATTATGACAACTAATTTGGCTGAAGTTTACAACTGGGTGATGCGTGGTGTTAGAGACCTTCCCTTGGTTGCCATTGTTGAGTTCATTCTGCATGGAACATGCAGATATTTCAGAGACCGGTACCAAGTCGCTGCCCTATCAATGCAAGTGCGAGGTGTTTTCTTCGGACAAATGCTGACAAATTATCTGGAGGAAAAATGTAAGAAGGCAAAGGAGCATAGAGTTATAACTCAAGGTACTAGAGAGCACCGATTTGAAATCTTGTGTGCTGATAAGGCCAAGCGTGGAATATATAGAAGAAGAGTTGTGCAAGAATGCATACTTAGAGAGGATGGGTATTGCGCATGCACGTGCCACAAGCCAAGACTCTACCACAAACCATGTTCCCATGTTATTGCAGCGAGCTCGGAGTGTGGAATACTTGATCATACTTTTGTATCTCCCTATTTCACCAAGGAAGCCATATTGCATACATGGTCACATGAAATTTATGGTTTTGGCATAGCGGGGAATTTTACAGGTACAGTACCGCAACCTACCTATATTCCAGACCCAAGTAAGATCAGAGACAAGGCTGGGCATCGGAAGACAAGACGTATTCGAAATGCCATGGATGAGTCCGAAGCAGGTGGAAGGTACACACGTTGCAGCAAATGCGACAAGGAAGGACATACTTACAAGAAGTGCCCCAAGGACTCAGACATGGCCACAACAGCAGAAGCCCCGCCATCCGGATCCGGATTGGATGGTACCCCGCCAACAGGAGAAGGGACAACTTCTAGGCCCACCAGGCCAAGGCGTGCACGCGTGCCTCGTGGTTCGGTCGTGTTGTGATGTGTAGAGAGCTTGGTTAAGATTATGTAATGTACGGTTTTTGCTTTGTTGTAACTTGAGTGAACAAACTTATTGTTTCAACCTATATTCCGGATGTAATGTTCACAATCTCAGTCTTGTATCTGAATATATTTCTGTTACATGTTGTATGTGCAGTCTTTATGTTTTAAATTCAATCATTTGTTGTTGTACCTTAAATTTATTGTTGTATACTTTTTCACTTTCTATTTGCATGTGTCATATGTGTTAACTGTGATATTGTCATGCAGGGATGGCGGACGACACACCGGAGCTGCTAGATCGAGGGATCGATTTGCAGCACCGCTCGTACCGTATTGCGGTGCAGAACGCCAATCTGCCCGTACTTCGACCGTGACCGTCCAGACGTCTACTTCCAGTGGACCCTCGGTTCTGTTCCAGGTATCCGTTGACTCTTTCAATTCTCCCAATTAAGTACACATGGCTTCTTAATAACATAAAATTTTTATGTGCAGGTTACGTGAGGCAGGCCTCCTCCCGTTGTGTCGTCTTATTGAGGCTGGAGCTGGTGAGGCCGATGAGACGAGGAGGTGGAGTTTCGATAGGTCTCTTCTAGCAGCCTTGGTCGACCGATGGAGGCCGGAGACACACACGTTCCACCTGCCGTGCGGGGAGGTCGCACCGACGCTTCAGGACGTTGCGTTCTTGCTTGGCCTTCCCCTCGCTGGCGATGCCGTTGGGCCAGTCGACGAACTTCATGATTGGCGAGACGACATGATGGCCCGCTTCGGCCACGTACAGCGTCACCCTGCACTTCCAGCTTTGAGCAGCTTCCCTCCGTACACGACCATGGGCCCGTCGCAGCAGTGGCTCATGCAGTTTACCGTAAGGCCTAATTTAAAAGAATTTTATCAATTTACAGTTCTACTCAACTTTATTAACTATATCTTTTTCAGTCCGATCAGTTACACCCAGAGGCTGACGTGTACTCTGTGCAACAGAGCTTGGAGGCCTACTTGTTGTGGCTTTTTGGCTGGGTCATGTTCACCAGCAGCGCGGGACATGCCGTCGACAAGGTCATGATCCCCTACGCGCGCGCGATCGATGCGTCGATGCTTTTTACACGAATGAGAGAATCTGCTGAGTCGATGCTTTCAAATTGGCAGGAAATATATGCTCAAAAAAGATGCCAGTCACTGTCTTCTCATGTAGGAATCTGGCTATTCCAAGTTTCCCACTGCTGAACAAATGTTCGTAGTGGAGAGCATTTTGTTCACCTGTCCTTTCCCTAGCACACGAGTGTATCATGGAGAACGATGTTTAGGGACACTGTGGTTCTTTCTCGGTTACAGTACCGCCATGCATATCCTCTCAAGATTGAGCAGAGCATGCACCATAAAATACATGGACTGCACATGGAAGTTACTAATAATCCTTTCAAGATGGAGCACAGCAACACTAGTTTCTGCCGTGCGCCTCATAAAAATGCACACCATTTCTCAAGCTCTTCGCAATGTTGATCGGCCATTTTATTTGGATGGATGAACATAGAATCGGCCTTAAAAGTTCGTGAAATGATATCAAAATGTCAGTGTGGTGCCAATGGTAGCTAACCCCCACCTTGCACAAATGTACAATTTCTCCTAAGTTAATGGAACAGCTTGCAGAGCAACTGCCTTCACAGAGAGTTTCTCTATTTTACACAATCTATGTAAAGAAGAAGACCAGAACCGTCTACAGGGGCATGAATAAGACAACGATAGCAGCAACATTTTAGGAAAAATTACTTTTTATTTACATTATTACCTTTGTGTCCTGGGGCAGTGTCACAGGCTTGGGAAACATAGGGTAGCCTAGATGCCTGTGCGAGTACTCTGCAGTTTCATTCGCAGACTCTTCTACATGACATGGATGGCTGCGAACCCAGGCTATAGGCTTCTGAAGCTTCATCTGTTGGGAGCTACTAACAAAGCCGTAGTCTCCACTTTATCCTACAGCAGTATAGGTCAGTCTACACGTGATATTTGCGTATGGAGCAGAGATCCATTGCGAATAGAACCACAGCAGGAAAAGATGCAATCGCACTTTCTTTGATGAACAGAGTACAAAGTTAAGAAGAAGCTTCTGTTAAGTTGTTAAAAAGCATATCAATGGTTTGTGTGTTGTGGCCTATTTCTCGTCAGATCCCCTGAGAATCTCACAGCTATGATGGAGGCGCTCATTGAGGCACTTTGTTGGAGTTCCTGAGTGCTCTGAGCCTCACAGGACAGAACACGGTTCCTCTCCCAACCCATGTACTAGTTCACTTCTATTTATTTACACAAGCGTTTTTTTTTTTGTTCCGAGAAGCAGCTCCTCAAACAGAAAAATACTGTTATACCCTCCAAACTTAATTAGAATTCAGTTTAGGGTTCAGTGGTTCGTCCTATTATAAACCATCGGATCCAACGAAGTGGAGGGCACACGTTATTTCCAAGCGTGGTAAAATACCTCATATTATATATGTCACACTCTATCCTTTTTTCCTTTCATTTCACTTGTGGGGCTCAATAAAACCACAACAGCAATGGGTTGCACTGCACATTATATCCCGAGAGAGCAATGGCCATATTTTTTTTTTTTTTTGCGAAAGAGAGAGCAATGGCCATAGGTATAGGAAGCACTGGGAAATGACTTGGTTCAACACATATGGGTCCTCGTGTAACCTTGGAAGGCAGTGCATGCTGAGCTCCAAGAGACTGCAGACTCGTTAAGCTTATCGGAGGGACAATCAGGAGAGTAATGGTTAAAGATATTGTCAAAGGCAAGGTACGGCCGACGTGACCTGCTCATCCAGCAAGGCGGCACGTGACAAGTAATACTGAGGTCACGTGTTGTAGGTGATGAATGACCCCCACATATTGTTCTTTGCATGCTATGTACTAAGTTACCTGCACACCCTGGTTATCCTTTAGATGTTGTGTTCATAGGACATTCACATGCTTGTGGCCGCCTGGCACATTTGGAACCCGTGTACAAGGAAAGTTTTACCCAGGCACATATGTGAGGTGGTGATCTAGTCAACCAATCAATATTCATTAGTACTAGTAGATCTTAAGTATGCCGAAGGTAGAAATGATATCAAGTTAACTGTACGTAGTGGATGTAATTGTCTTTTTTATTGAAAAAAATCCATTATATAAAAATTTGGAGGACTGGCAATGTGAGCTGAGTGGTTTCTTTGGTGGAACTCGATAATCACTTAATTGGAATCCAATTTTGCTACTCGATGGGACATTCGTACAGAAATGAATTAATTCAATCCAGCATTGATCGCCTAATTACTATCTAATATAGATATTCGTACATGGATTGATCGACAATATTATTTATCAAATTTATATCCAGTAACGACAGAGCGATGTCTATGCCACTATAGAGCCATAACCGCAGTAGCCGGAAGGACTAACATCAAATATTTTACTTCTCTGTCAAATTCATGTGCGAGCAGAAACAGGAAGGAGGGGATAGGCTTGAGATGCATCAATAACTATATCTCATCTCCGTTCTCCATTGACATATTACAAGCAGCAACAGGTGAACGGTTGGATGGATGTAGTTGTAACATGCTGGTGCAGGTAGGAAGATCGAGAGCAACTGGAAGCAGGGAAGACCAGAAACGCCGAGCTTGTAGGGACAGCGCCCTGTCAAGTGTGCTGCGTGTGTAGACGAGTCTCTAACAATAGCAATGATGTGTTAAGTGCCTAGCAAGCTCCAGACAGGTGGAGGATAGCGGGGACTGGAGCGATGACGATAGACAAGTGTACGTTTTGATTTTCTATTTGTTACAGCTTCTGTAGAAATAGGTGGCACACCAACGGACACAGAAAATAAGATATTGTTACATCAATAAAAAAAAATATATGCCATACTTGTCCAATAGGCTCAAGCTCAACCTGTTTTTCCACGGTAAATCAAAAATTTCAAAATATTATAGTAGCACGTAGATAATTGGCTCCAAAAGCTAATTGGAGAATTCAATCCAAAACTTGTAGTTGCCAGCTCACTACTTTGAAGTTAGTACATACAGAGCTATAACTATGCTCACTAATTAATATAGGTGCCACCACGATAATTGCTGGTGATGCACTGCTCCAATCGAGGCTAACACTGCCGGTCCCAGAGGCCTATTACTTCCGGATTTACAACCAGTACTAGAAAAGCGGCAGTGATGGCTCCGACTTATCACTACCGGCAGTTTTTACCCGGCAATGATGGGCTTCACTACACCATAACACCAAGATCAGGGATAGACGATCTGACGGTAAAGGCGGATACAGCGACAGACTGTCTGACGCTAAATACATACAGGGAGAGGCTTCAGCTGCTGGTGTAAGTCCTGCCGGTAAAACTGTTCAGCGTCAGACAGTACTTTTAGCGACAGACAGTTACTAAGTTTCAGTGACAGATACTCTGTTAGAAACAATACACCGACAGATCATCCAACAATCCATATACTTATAGCAACAGATTGTTCAACATAACAATTTAAATTTCAAAAAAAAAATGCAATTACAAAACCCATATTCAAGCTTAATGTCCACCACATAACGATATAGAAGCACATACATCACATAGAGGTCAAATACATATATATAATAATATAAATCTTGTCTTGCACACTACATCATCCAACAAAGTCAGCCATACAATCTTGTCTTGCATACATCATCCAATAAAGTCATCAGGCACCAAAAGCTTACATGAATGCACACCCAACAAGCAATATAATAGTTTGTCTGATATACTAAGGTTTGTGCACACAATCATTTATAGGAACTAAAAAACCAAAAGCACATCCACATCCACCAGGTTGTGTGGAGAACCACTTTCCAGAAACTAAGCCAGGGACTGCCCAACACTTCCTAAAAAAATATAAGAACCATTAGCTAGGTAAGTGGAGAAAACATGTGAAGCTGTTGTGCAATATAAGTTTGTGTAGACATCGATTTTCCAGAAATTTTGTTCATAGTGGTTGGATACATGTGAAAGTAACAATTACAGTAATATATATAATGGAAGATTGAACATAGGCCTCCTCAAGATAGTGCTTGCAAAATTATTACATGCTGAGCTAGTTAGACATCAGCTAGCTATGTATATCAATTGTAAGAGAAATGGTTGTTTGTTAAACCAAATTAGCTTGCAAGAGTTTGAATGACTAAGCCTATGTGTAAATTTAGCAAATCTGTCCAGCAGCATGGCACAACAAACAGGCTCTTGTTCTGAATGACTGGACAGCAGCATGCACAACAAACAAGCTCTTGTCCATTGGATCAGTGGACAGCAGCATGCGTGTTAATGAAGTGGAGTCAAATGTATCGTTATCATGTCATAAATGAAGAGCTATTACATCATGAAAAAATAAAAGGAAAAGGAAAAGGAAAGGACATGTTGCTGCCTTCCTAAGTAAACAGGGCAGGAAAAACTAGTTTTAGCATGATTCTAGCACCCAAAGACAAACTGAACACAGCCCCATTGTGTAGCTGATCAAATATAGCTTATGGGGATTTTTAGAAGATCCCTCAAAAGTTCCTCAGAATCATGCTAGAAAACATTCTGAACTGAAATATCATGAATATCATCTATTGAAAACTACCAGAAAACATTATGTTACTGCATCTCCCAACAAACCATCTAAACCTAGTTCTTTCTATCAGTTAGATATCCTATTATCAAAATTGGGAGACAAAAACATCATTTCAGTTTTCAAAGAGGGAGATCAACACATCATTTCTTAGAGTAAAGTAGCAGCTGGACGAATGTAAATTTAGGGGCATACCTGCAGTGCCCTTGAGAGGTGTACTAGAAGTCTTCTTGCTTTCCCTCTTCTTGCATTTCCTTACCTATTACAGAGAGGCATAATTAGGAACAGTATTGGTCATGCATCATAGATCAAACCAAAATGAGAATTATGTCAAATCTAGTCTATTACTTTATTGAATGGCCATGCAATGTTCATACTGAATTCAGTTATTCCATTACAGGTTAATTCAGTGGTAAAATATTTGGACTATTTCCTGTTTACACTGTAGAGACAGATCCAAGAAAGATCAGCAAAAAACTCTAAACAAAGTATGTCTCGCACTTACCAAAGAAGGGTGTGTATCAGCTTCCAAAGTTACTAGCTGGAGCATCAGACGAGTTATCCATGCTAAGCCATGTAACATAATCAGAAGCAATTTTTTTTTTGTTCACAAGCAGGCTCAGAACACATGGGAATTGGAAAATAAAAGCGAAATGACACAAAGATCTCCTTGCTTGACCTGTATTGAGCACAGAAAAAAAAACAGTCCTCGGTCAAAATATGCACTTATAAAATGATTTTTTACTTAACTAGACACATGTGTTTTAATTTTTTACTTCATTGAAATATCTACTAACGTTTCAGTAGATCTTGAAAAATGGAACTTTGTCTCTGTTCTTTTTCTTATGCCCAACTGTTTGAAGAAACATGGCCAAGTATCACACAGTGAATGCATAGAATGCATCTTTGTTCATAGCTTGAAGAAGACATCTTTACTCATTCTAAAGAGATTAATAGTGTCTGAATCCTGGCCACAATATATATAATTTGTTTAGGTATGCCAACAATCATAGTTCATGGACTTAAATCTACAGGATATCAATGGTCCATAATATCTTCTAAAAAATGTTAGGCAAGTACAGATTGCAAACTCAGGTTACATACTGAAATTAAACACATAGAGGACTGATAGCTGCAGCAGCTACTACAAATCACAAATCAACTTATATCTTAGTTACAGTAAAAATTTCAGAGATAGTGACATTATTTTGAGGCCCAACACTCAAGACAATAGTTGATCGAGCATCAGAAATTAGAGATATCAAAGAAGTCAATTTATCTTACCTTCACTGTTATTGGATTACTACTTGCCATTCAAGTAGTGTCTTGACTCCCAATGACAGTGGTTCACTAGAAATTTGGAGTATCCCCTCGAGCTTTATGCCATGCCTAATCAGTATTAAGAGCTTGTGATCAAAATAAAAAATATTGTAGGAAAATCTCAGAACAGCAGGTAATGAATACAAGATATTATTCAGATCATGACTTGCCAAAAATACATATTAGTATAATTCAGATCAAGACATGCTAAAATTCAAAAAATAGTTCTGAAGATGAGTTACAACCATTTGTAAAGTCTTACTTTCTGTTGTTCGTGGGCATTCAGTAAAATTTAACATTTGCCATTTTTTGTGCCGTACCAAAATGGTCATACAATTGAACTACTGCAAGTACAGATAGCTACTAGACATGGCTGTTTCCATGCCTAACCACACCACCATGAGCTGCAAGCAGCACAAATCAGATCTAGTTTCACTGCTTCAGTATGCTTCTAGCCATATTTCTACTAAATAATCTAGCAGCAGTAGTACTTATAGGTAGTAAAGAATCTAAGTATAAGAGCACCACTTCTACCCATAGATCTCTGGGCCATATTTAATTTGTACTAACTAATCAAGTAGCAGTCCTAAAAATCCCGCCTGAATTCTTCCACATGAACCAATTAAATCCCACCTGAATTCTTCCACAGAACAGAGGAATCCAATCAGGTACCTGCTGTCCTGCTCGAGGGAGAGGGATGCTACAGCTCGACGAAAGACCTGGGGTGGCGGCTCCTCTTAGTAGGGAAGATGGTTGCGGGGGGAAAGATGTTTGCAACCAGCGGGCGTCTGCTCCTCGCGAATGCGGAGGACAGGCGGAGGCTTCTTGATGGGGAAGAGGAGCACAGCTCAGCGGCAGCAACCCCTCCGGGCGGCGATGGAGAACGCGTCCGGTCGGTTGAGCTGTGGCTTCCCCATCTGCTCCCTAGCCTCCTCCTCCTCAGATCTGCGAAATAGCTTAAGTTAGGGTTCGGGTGCTATCTTTCACGCAACAGCAAGGGAAGAGAAGGGGCACATACCTGGTGGGCGCACTCATCACCGGCGAAGCACCACAGCAAGGGAAGAGAAGACGGTCGGAGCGGCAGCGTGCTGTCAGAACCGGCCGGCGGCTACTTTCACGGAGGGGCGGCAGGGGGGTGTTGGTGGGGCAAAGGAGCGGCGTCCTGTCAAGGGCCACAGCAGAAGCGTCCAATCGCGGAGGGCAGGCAGGGCTGGGGTGGGGGTGGCGGCGGAGCGGATGCGTCGCGGGGGCGGCGGCGGAGCGGATGCGGCGCGGCCATGGCCTCACGCGGCAGAGAAAAGTGAGGATTGGGTTGGGGGAATTGGGGCGAGTTGGGGTTTTCGTTTCTTTCCTCTTTTTTCTTTTTTGTTTTTCCTGGCTTGCACGTGCGCTCAGACAGGTGGGGCACGTGAGTTCATGGAGCCCATTTTCTTTAGCGGCAGACAGAATGGCTCTGTTCGATTGCCAGAACTCGCGTTGGTTTGAGCTGAATTTACTGAACTAGTTAAAACTAGTATACTAACAAACTAGCTGAAATCAGCCTGACCGATTCATTACAAATCATGATTCAGTCTATCTTCTTCGTCCTCAAGGTGTCACCGATTCATTACAAATCACGATTCCATCCACTTTTCCTCCTGACCGCTGCTGGATCAGGATCCAGCTCCCATCGCCGATCTGGATCCGCCTCCGTCGAGGAAATCAGGGAAGGAGAGGAAATCACCATTCCATCCACGATGAAGTAATCCATGTGTCCTCGAAAAACTCGGTCCTCAGAAAAAAAATAGATGCATGCACCTATTCGGAGAAAACATAGATGCATGCATGGCTGACATACGGAGAATGAAGAAAAAATTAAGATTGAGAATGAAGAAAAGAAATTGAACATCACATATTTGAACAAATCATATGCACGCACCATAGTAGCCCCTCCTCCGCAAGCGCTGTCGCAACGCCGCTGCACCTAGAAACTGGGCACCACCGGACCTGCCTCCACGACTTGGCCGCGTGCGTACAACCCATGAGGTGGACTAACGAGATTTGGGGAGGAGGTGGCCTGGCAAGTTGGGGAGGAGGAGATGGAATGACGAGATTTGGGGGAGGAGAGAGGGCAGAGAGATAGGTGGTGATAGACGTACGCGGAGTTAACTAGTTTGAATAAAAATTTCAGGTCCGGGTCTAGCTATCACTGCTGCCAGGTGTTCTAATACACCGACACTGATAGACATCGCTGTCGGCTTTTTTATACCAACCGTGATGTGTAGTTTTACTATCGGTTCTTGGTCAGTCCCTAATCATTTTATGATTTTAAAACCAAAAATTTATATTGAAGGGCTTTTATCGGCGGTTCACTCAAATCCAGCACTGATGGATCCGACAGTGGTAGTCGAATCTGTCCTAGTGATGCATGAATGGCTTGGCAACCAATATTACACAAATGATTTTATGAGAGCTTAACTTAGCTGGTCACAATAGACTCCATTAATGGCTGCTGCCACTAGGATAAGTGGCCGTCTCCATTAACTGAGGTAGCCGACGTAAGAGCAAGGCTAACAATACAACCGGCTTGCTGGCTATATAGTGCTTTGCAGTCTTCTTTTAGCCTACTCATACAGTAATTAGCTCTTCAATATCAATTCAAGACCTAATTGTTTCTCTCAAAGAACAATATCAATTCAAGACCCACTTGTTTCTCTCAAAGAATTTTCTGTTTCTTTTGTCCAAGCCGCAATGTAAGCATACAACTCACTTCACGTCACTCTCCTCCCTAGCTTATATCATGCTATTATACTTGCTCTAACCCAACCACTTCCTGACATTAGCGGAGGTGGACGCCACCTTCATTCATAGACTCAAAAGGAGGCAGTCACTTTGTAAGAGGTCCGTCTTCATTATTATTATCAAAATTAACAAAGTTGTACGCTTTAATAGGCTGTGGTGGTGGGCTCCTTTTGGCGATCACCTATGTTATTTGGATTAAAGGCGGCAGAGAGGGTGCCCACCTCCATATAGCACTATCAATACGGGCGCTGAACTTTAGGCGGATGACCTGCCTGCCTTCGTAAAGCCAGAATGGCCACCTAGGAAAACTAATACAGCAGTAGTGTACCCAATAACTCACTCTACACTGTTATGATGGTATGCAGCTTTATAGGAAAGCTACCGGTCATAGGTAAATAACTGATTTGGTAGCATACCTGTCCTAGTATCTCTGTTATACGTTGAAATGAGGTAGGTAGAGAGCTTTTATAGCTCCTGCTCACCATCTAGCAAAGGTGTGTGGCACTATAAAACCCAAACAACTGTTGCCATTTTGAGTTGTAAGTTAACGAACATGTTTGTTTAGCTCCTACTTAAAACATGTTTGTAGTTCTACTTGCCTTTGCAGCGTGATCGCCACAAGATCAAATATATGCCATATAGGACTAGGAACCATAGGGAGCAAAAGATGGAGATGATTTCAAAATTTTCAGATGTTTGCAGTCCACCTCCGTGTTTGCTCTTGAGCAAACCAGTGCCGACTACTGCTCCTCGTTGGTTCTTGACGGCAATGAGGTGTCCGTGGGCTTGCTGCTGTGCATAATGTAGTGTGGCCAAGCGTGGGTTGCAGGGGCGGCCATGCATCGGATGCAAGGTTATAGCAAACATGACCGATGCGGGACAGGAGAGGATGTGCAGCTTGGCCACGGTAAGTGCAACTACTGAGGACACCGTGCTCAGGTGGCCAGGGCATGGCAAGCACAAATGACGATGGTAACATGGCATTGGGTGTCAAGGGAGTCCAGTGAGTTATTGTGCCCAAGAACGCATGGGCAGCTATGGTGTGCCCACACGTGCATATCAATAACAAGCATCATTACTAGAATCGACGAGTTTTCCTAGGATTAATATTCCTAGGAAAAGGCTAAAAACCGGTAGAGAAATAATTTCCCTATGGTATTTCATAGGAAAAGACGCTTAGAGAGAAATTCGACGGGAAAGAGAACGTGTCTCTGTGGTTTTCGCCACAACCATAGGGAATCATTATTTCCCCAGGGTTTGGAACTCCAGGAAACTTCCTTAGTAAGCACAGCCAAGTCTGACTTGGAAAGTAGCAATTTTCTTAGGAATTTTTCCCTAGGAATTAGAACTCTAGGGAAAGTTCATATCACAACAGTATCATATTCAAATTCAAATACATATTTATATTTCAAATTCAAATGTACAAATATTTTAAATATAAATTCAAACAGGAACACATAATTAAACACTTGTTTCATCCAATTAATCCATGACCACAAATTCATACATTTAGAGTTCTAATATTATCACCAATCCATACTACAAATCCATACATTTAGAGTTATAATATTAATCAAAAATTCACAAATCCAGAGGCAAACAAGCTGATTAACTAGAACTTATGGTTTGACGACAATCAAAAGAAGGAGTACGTGCCACCACTTGAGGTTCCATTCACTACACTTGAGATCCCAGCACTTGGCCCACTCGTATGGCCACGAAATACTCCACAAGCGATCCTACTTATAGTTTCATCTAGAGTTTCCACTCTTATAGATGAGACAAAGGTACCCGCCTTTGTGATTAAGTCAGTGTTAGTTAGAAAAATGTTGAATCAATTCAATATAAGTGTGTTGTGTGATGAAGCAAACAGCAAAAACAACTTTAGATATAATTTATACGCTTCCATTGTGTGTCTATTCTACATATTTATTCACATATATTGCCCACTTAATAACTCTGAACAGGTGTTTTCCATTGTACTGTCGCAAATCATTGATCTACTATGTAGGAGACTGAAACTTTTTATCAGGTAGTGGACACTACAGGCAGATCTTGCAAAGAAATATGGGCTCAGCTTTAATATGCCACCACAGCTGTAGTCTGGAAAGAACGAAGAACAAAACTTTGCCAGCACACTAACAGACGCCAAAACAACACATGCCTACATTAGAATTCAGCATTATGTAAAACTAACAGACACCAAAACAGGACACGATGCACAGTCAAATCTGGAAGTTTATCTTGTCTTTGCTTGTGGAGTGTGGACTACTCAGTATAGTTTTCATTGACCTGTACTTTGTTCATGAAATGGTACAACAGAGATAATAACACACTGGCTAAACCGCAGTGGCCATGCCAGACAGCCCGTTATTTAGAGACATACCATGGCAGCATGGCTAGAAAATCCACTATTAAAAATGTCAACAACTCTAGACCTTTTTTAGGAAAGCAAAACACTTCAAATTTGTTCTGTTTCCTTGTACTTTCAATTCAATACCCAAATCAAGGCATCCCTCCTGCAAGGTTCTCAGGAAAGCAAATAAGGGAGCATGAATACAGGATGCAACAAAAGAACTATCTCATCTCTACTAGTCTACAATACTAAGTCCAAGGCTCAATTCCACTATCACCTAAGCCAATCCGGCAATAACCATCACTACACTGGTTGTCAATTATCAAATAGCTCGTATGCCCAAAACTCATAAATTGGGAACAAGTTCTAAGCCCATTGCAAGTCAAATGGCTCTTACCATTTCAAAGGCAAACATGTTTTATATTTTCCTTTGATTCTTTTAATACTCTGAACATATTTTCAAATGACATGCAGGCACCAACATGGCTCGCTCCCTCTCGTTTCCTTGGACTCGTCATGACGAATGCATAATTTTCCTAGGGCAAACCCAAACTCGACTAAGGAACACTGGCAAGCTCCTACATGAATGCAACAATTTATTTATAAATTATTCTTAGTTGGTTTAGGTTTGAAATATCAACTATGTGATGCACACATTTGTAGGATTTTTTTTAAAAGTTCACATTTAGGGCTTCTCCAACAACCCGGGTTATTACAATAAAATAATTTTTTAGTACAGAATTAAAACCCCGATGATAATTACCAATCATCTTGTTGATTTTGGAGTCTCCCTGTGTGTTTACTCTAAATCGTCAAAATTTTTATAATTTTACAATTGGTTTTGCTAATGATCATCAAAAATTCCATTACCATCTGTGAATGTTAGAGTTCCTGTTGGGAAGCAACTTTGATATACAAACTTCTTTTCCAAACTTTGGAAATAAAAATTTCATTACAGACTTTTGAGATGATTACGGGTCCAGCGAAGATAACAAAGATACTTCACTGCGACTATTTGCGACTTCGCTCGTATATTTTTTGGCATGTTTCAGGTTAACCGGCGAAGACAACTTCGCCGGGTATCGGCGACTTAGCGAAGATGACTTCATCACTTCGTTGTGCCCATCTCGGACTTCGCACATATGCTATCACATGTTTCAGACACATGGCGAAGATTACCTGTATAACTTCGCTGCGTTCCTGATGACTAGCAAAGCAGTCCTAGTAACTTCGCATGAAGAAATAGTGAAGTTGCCGGCTATGTCAAGAAATCGGGATCAGGCCCAAAGTTGCTTGAAGAGACAAAAAGAAAAGGGCGAAGTGTGTTTCGTCACTTTGCCAACAAGCTTTTTAGCTAAATGTATAGGAAGTATCATGACAAGTTTGTAAGATTCTTTAAATGACGAATCCAGGGGGCCTATAAATACCCCCTGGAATGTATGTTTCAGGACAAGATGAAATACAATCGCAACCCGCATATCATTTTCGTCTCATTTGCTTGAGTGTAATCTCCATACCCCAACATCTGGCGCCATCTGTTTGTGTGATCTAAGACATCCACGACCACCATGTGGACGCAAAATGGCAAGACTCAACAAAAAGGCAACTTGGGCTGGAGACAATCAAACCAAGACAAAGACCCACTCTTGAAAGATGAAACAGAAACAGAAAACAGACACCCACAAGAAGATGAAGAAACTCAGAACGAAGAAAGAAGACTCAAAGAACTCGAAGAACAACTCATCACCAAGAAAAAATAGCTGGAGGAAGAAAGAATGAGAACAAGAGAAAAGTATTTGAGGCAAAAAATCACAGAAGCAGAGGCTGAACTAAGAAAGATCAATGACGCAATAGAACGAGAGTGAAGTCATGATTCAAGATCCAAACTCAGTAAGCAAAAAAACCAACAGGAAAGAAAACCAAAGTCAAATAGCAACAGTTGATACAGAGTCGCCCTTGTCAATCGACATTCAGCTAGCGAAGTGGCCAGCAGGTTTTAAATTCAATATCATCCCAACCTACAATGGCATGTCCGACCTAAGACAATTTCTTATGAGCTTTGAAGCAGCAGTAGCATCAAGTGGGGGAGATGCGAAAACCCTAGTGAAGTCGCTCATCATGGCAGTAAGAGGACCAGCGCAGCACAGGTACTCTTCGCTAAAACCAAGGTCAATAAAATCCTAGGATCAACTTCGCACAACCTTGCTTCTAGATTTCCAAGGCCTACAAAGAGTTGAGGTCACCAGCAATGATCTCTTCAACATCAAGCAGCAACCAAAAGAACCATTGAGTCAGTACTATAAAAGATTTATACAAACAAAAGCTCAAATTCCAAACATACCAGACAAAGTTGTCATCATAGCAGCAATCAAAGGACTGCGAGCAGGCCAACTTTCTTCACACTTCAAAAGGGAAAGACCAACCACAGTTGAAAAACTATATGAAGAAATGAGAAAGTACTGTGAATCCGACGAAGACTACAGGAAAAGAACAGAAGAAGAAAACAGGGAAAGAAACAAGTCAAGAACAAACAACAACTTCCAACACTCAAGAATGACAAACACAGAGCGAATACCATTTTAGAGAATAAACCATATCAACAACTCAAGCGAAGTCAACCGCCAAGGTCCAAGCTTAAGCAATCAAAGAAACTTCCAAAACAACAGAAATTACAAGGAAAATTTCCAACAAAGGCCAAACTATAACAACCAAAGCAGAAACTTTAAAAGAAAAATTTTGTGACCCGAAGAAATGTACTGCATCATACACAGCAAAGGGGCTGGCCACACATCGAAGATGTGCAAAAGTAAAGAAAAGCATTAAAGAAGCACAAGAAGAAAATAGAGCAACTTCGCAGCTGAAAGTTGTCAATCATCTAGCTCCCCAAAGAACAAGTTACCTACCAATAACTTACCCTCAACATATGTTGCCACCACCTCCGCCAATATACAATTGCCAGCCGATAGTAATGTGTCCGCAAAATCAATGGGGCCCAAGTCAGCAGCAAAGTTTTCACCCCGAAAGTTCAGTTACAAATAGCAACAACCAAATTCTACACAACAATTTCCCTCATCTAATATCCGAAGCGTCAACAAGCAATGGGAATGCAATCATCCCAAGCAAAGGCAGAATTATGACAATCTTCGGAGGAAATAACATGGAGCTCGATACAAGAAACAAAAGAAGAAATTATTTTAGAAGAGTGAACTCCATAGCAATCGAAGGTTCGTTCAAGAAAACAAGATGGTCCCACATGCCAATCACATTCTCTGAACAAGATCTCAAACTCAAAGATTACCCGCATATGGACGCGATGGTCATAGAAGCAAACATCGAAGGCTGGGCAGTAACAAAAATTCTGATAGATGGTGGCAGCTCAGCAGACATAATATTCACAAGAACCTTAGATGCAATGCAAATTGACAAAAAAACTTTGGGAAGAGCCGAGCACCCATTAGTTGGCTTCGGCGGAAAGAAAACTCTATCGGCAGAATCGTCTTGCCAGTTTCATTTGGAACAGTGAACAACGCGAGAACAGAACAAATAGCATTTGATGTTGTTGAAATGCACAGCCAGTACAACGCAATCTTTGAAAGGGGAAGTTTAAATGCCTTTGAAGCCATAGTAAGCTACCCGTACTTATGCATGAAGATGCCAGCAGTCAATGGCATCATAACCATCTTCGGTGATCAAACAGAGGCAAGAAACATAGAAAGAGATGCAAGCCTAGCTTTTAAAAATATCCACATGATACAAGAAAAAGAAGATGATGAGCTTGAAACTGAAAACACGAAGATACAAGAAAAAGCGAAGCCCTGTGAAGACACAAAGAAAGTGCCAATCGACCCAATGGTGCCAGAAAGATAAGTTATCATTGGCACAAACCTATCAAAAGAAGAAGAAGAAAAGCTAATACAAGTCTTGCGAAGTAACAAGGATATCTTTGCCTGGTCTGCACAAGACTTAGGAGGAGTAAGAAGGGATGTCATAGAACACAAGACACAAGTTAAACATCGACCCAAACTTCAGGCAAAAAAGCAAAAACTCAGAAAGTTATCAGAAGACAGAACACAAGCTGTGAAAGCTGAAGTCCAAAGATTGCTAGATGCAAAAGTTATAAGAGAAGTTCAATTCACAACTTGGCTCGCAAACATAGTTATGGTACAAAAGAAAAACAAAAAGTGGAGAATGTGCATAGACTTCACAGATCTCAACAAAGCGTGCTCAAAAGACAACTTTCCATTACCAAGGATAGACACTTTGGTAGATCAGGCAGCAGGAAGTGAAATGCTCAGCTTCCTTGACTGCTATTTGGGCTACCATCAGATTTGGATGAAAAAAGAAGACGAAGAGTACACAAGTTTCATTACACCATTCGGCACTTATTGTTTCCAAAGAATGGCCGAGGGGCTTCGCAATGCAGGAACAACTTTCATCAGAATGACATCCACAGTCCTCAAAGACCAAATACCAAGAAATCTGCTTGCGTATGTGGATGACTTAGTAATCAAAAGCAAAAAAAGAGAAGACCATGTCAAAGACCTACAAGAAACCTTCTCAAACCTCAGAAAAGCAAATCTAAAGTTGAACCCAGAAAATACACATTCGAAGTTCAAATAGGAAAAATACTAGGGTGCATCATATCCGCCAAAGGAATCGATCCGAACCCAGAGAAGGTGAAGGCAATACTGAATATGCAAGTGCCAAGAAACATTAAGGACATACAAAGGTTGACAGGAAGATTAGCTTCGCTGAACAGATTTATATCCAAATCAGCTGAGCGAAGCCTCCCAATATTTAAAGCACTAAAAGGGAAAAAGGAAAAAATCAACTGGGGTCAACCACAGCAAGAAGCTTTTGAAGAAATAAAAAAGTATCTATCCAATCCCACAACCTTAGCAACACCTGACCCAACGGCAGATTTACTACTATATGTATCAGCAAATGAAAGTACAGTCAGTGCAGTATTGATACAAGAAGAAGAAAATGAGCACTCAACAAGACAAGTTCTAGTATACTTCGCATCTGAAGCCTTGTCTGGATCAAAAATATTCTATTCAGAAATCAAGAAAATTGCATATGCAGTACTTATGGCATCCAGAAAGTTGAAATACTACTTCCAAGCACACATAATTAGAGTACCAACAAATCAACCCCTCAAAGAAGTTCTACAAGGCTGCAAATCCTCAAGGAGATTAGGAAAATGGGCCGCAGAGCTGTCCCAATACTTCATCAAATTTGAGAAAAGAACAGCAATCAAATCTCAAGTGTTGGCTGACTTCGTGGCAGATTGGACACCTTCAAAGTACAACCAAGAAAGAATGGAGCAACCAGAGTGGATAATCTATTGTGATGGTGCTTGGGGCTTCGCCGGCGCAGGAGCAGCAGCAGTCATAACTTTATCTTCTGGAATTAAACTCAAATACGCAGCAAGATTAAACTTTCAATGCACCAACAACATCGCAGAATATGAGGCAGTATTACTGGGGCTCCGTAAAGCAAGAGCAATGGGGATTCAAAAACTAATAATCAAGACAGATTCTCAAGTTGTGGCTAGGCATATAGAGAAAAATTACAAAGCAAGAGATCCAGAGCTAGCAAAGTATCTCCAACTGCTGAGAGATCAAGAAAAACACTTCGCTGGATTCACAGTGAAAAGCATTTCAAGAAATGATAACACAGACGCAGACGAAATTGCAAAAGCCGCTGCCCAAAAGTTAGAAGTTAGAGTTACCACCAGAAGTATTCTTTCAAACTATCACTGAAGCCTCAACAAAAACGAAAGTTAAACAACCAAAAGAAGTACACATCATAGAAAGCGAAGATTGGAGGGCTCCAATTGTCGCAATCCTCAAAGGATTCTACGAACTAGAAAATGAAGTTGATGAAGCAAGAATGAAGCAAAAGACCAGAAGCTACAAAATCATCAACGAAGAACTATACAAGGAAGGAGTTTGCCAACCACTACTAAAGTGCATCTTGAGAGAAGATGGGAAAAACCTGTTGAAAGAAATACATGGTGGAATCTGTAGATGTCACACCGGGGCTAGATCAATAGTCAAAAAAGCCTTTAGAGAAGGGTTCTTCTGGCCAACTGCCCAAAGTGACAGCAAAGAAATCATTCAGACCTGTCACAATTGCCAAATGGCAGCAAGCAAAGTTAAAGCACCAGGAACAAACCTACAACCAATTGAACCAACCTGGCCACTAGCAAGATGGGGAATCGACATAGTCGGAAAGTTACCTCCAGCTCAAGGCAACTACCAATACGCAATAGTTGCAGTTGAATATTTCACCAAGTGGATTGAAGCGAAGCCAATCACAAACATATCATCTCATACAATGAAAAAATTCCTATGGCAAAACATCATATGCAGATTCGGAGTCCCAAGATACATCACTGTAGATAATGGAACCCAGTTTGACAGCGAAGACTTCAGAGAATACTGCCAGTCAATGGGAATCAAACTTTGCTTCGCATCAGTAAAACACCCACAGTCTAACGGAGCAGTCGAAAGAGCAAAACGGGATAATTTGCATTGGAATTTCAAAGTTCCTAACAGACCTCAAAAAGGGAAAATGGGTCGATGAATTACCAAAAGTAATCTGGTCACACAACACTTCAAAATTAAGGCCAACAGTTTTCTCTCCATTCAAGTTACTTTACGGAGATGAAGCAATGACCCCCGAAGTGATAAAATACGAAGGTCCAAGAACAAATATTCAAGTGATCACAGAAGAAGACCAAATAACAAGCAAGGACTTGCTCGAAGAAGTAAGAAATAAGGCACTCGAGAACATCAAGAAGTACCAACTTGAAACACAGAAGTGGTACAACAAAAAAGTTAAGCCAAGAGAGTTAGCACCAGGAGATCTCGTCCTAAAAAGAAAAAGAGATGAAGACACAGTAGGAAAATTCCAGCAAAAATAGAAAGGCCCTTTCATCGTCACAAGAACAAACAAAGAAGGTGCGTATCATTTGGCAAACCTTAAAGGTGAGGAACTCAGTCACACCTGGAACATAGAAGCACTCCGCAATACTATCCATAAGCAAGACTACAGGATTAGTCTACTTTTCAGTAGAAGTAGAAGTAGATTTTCCCTTTTTTAAGTAAATTTACATTCCTGCAACAATAACCGAGCTGCACTCTTTTTTCACTTAGGGGAAAACCCTTCGCAGAGTGAGTGATTTTTTAATGAGGTAGTCTCTTTGTAAGTCTCATGAAATATAAAATGAGAAACCAGTTTCCCCAGAAATATGTCTTTACATTGCGCAACCAAAAGTACAAATGCCGAAGAGTATATCCAACATATACTCTAATATCGGTACAAATTTTTGCAAAACTAAGTTAGCATCAATATTTTATTAAATATAAAAAATGCTGACTTATCCAATTCAAAATTTGCTACGGCAGATTTTTTGACTTTATTTCACTAAGGTGAAATATTTCTGCTTCTAAGGAAGCATTTGCGTCCAGTTCGCTCAAAAAGGAAGGGACGACCTGCTACGGTAGATTTTTTGACTTTATTTCACTAAGGTGAAATGTTTCTGCTTCTAAGAAAGCATATGCGTCCACTTCACTCAAAAAGGAAGGGACGGCCTACTACGGCAGATTTTTCGAATTTGTTTCATTAAGTTAAAATGTTTACAGCTTCTAAGGAAGCGTATGCGTCCACTTCGCTCGAAAAGGAAGGGACGATATTTCAAAATTTGCTAAGACAAATTTTTTAACTTTATTTCATTAAGTTGAAATGTTTTCAGCTTCTAAAAAAGCGTACACGTCCACTTCGCTCGAAAAGGAAGGGACGGCGTTTCAAAATTTGCTAAGACAAATTTTTTGACTTTGTTTCATCAAGTTGAAATGTTTTTAGCTTTTAAGGAAGCGTACGCGTCCACTTCGCTCAAAAAGGAAGGGACGGTGTTTCAAAATTTGCTAAGATAAATTTTTTAACTTTGTTTCATTAAGTTGAAATGTTTTCAGCTTCTAAGGAAGCGTACGCGTCCACTTCGCTCTAAAAGGAAGGGATGGCATTTCAAACTTTGCTAAGACAAATTTTTCGACTTTGTTTCATTAAGTTGAAATGTTTTTAGCTTCTAAGAAAGTGTACGCGTCCACTTCGCTCGAAAAGGAAGGGACGGCGTTTCAAAATTTGCTAAGGCAAATTTTTCGACTCTGTTTCATCAAGTTGAAATGTTTTCAGCTCCTAAAGAAGCGTACGCGTTCACTTCGCTCGAAAAGAAAGGGACGGCGTTTCAAAAATTGGCAAAGACAAATTTTTCAACTTTGCTTCTCTAAGACAAAAACTTCTCAAGCTCCCAAGCGAAGTGCACGCATCCACTTCGAACGAAAAAGAAGGGGCAACGTCTTAAAATTTACTAAGGTAAAAGTTCTCAATTACATGTTTCTCAACAAAGTATTTACACAATTTAACTCAAAGTACTTATTCCATACCTAGTCATACAAGCGAAGGAAAACTCACAAACTTCGCAACACAACAAAGAATGCTTACAATGCAATCAATTCAATTACAAAAATATATTTACAGAATTAATCATCTTGAGAACTAACTACTTCAGCAGCGTCATCAAGTATGTCGCTCACAACTTCGTCTATAATTTTGTTCGCTTTATGACGTAAATAGTCTCCACAACACTCGCCGGTGAAGTACTTGAATCAGATGACTATAAGAAGAAGTTAGAAAAAAAGAGTAATAACAGAAGAAAAACAAACCCCACACATTAAACTTCTACCTGCGCAAGGCCCGTAAAGTCAAAAACTTGGCAATTAGGAGACCGGACGCCGTAGCGATGCTTGTTCACGTCTATAAAAGATTCATAAGTCAAAATCACCAAAAAAGTTCAAGTTCAAAACAACGACAATAAAACTTACGAGCAAGAAACTCATCGACATCACAGCCTTCGCACTTCGCGCGAAAACCATAAAACTCGGCAAGCTCGAAAATAAAGTCATCTTTACACATTAACAGCGGAACAATGTCTTCGACATCCTGCGCAGCCTCAGCATGAGGAACCTGCGCAGGATGGGCAGTTAGTCAAGCATTCTCTAAGCATATATCTTACAAAGACCACAACTTAGAGTCATTGTTTCTCAAAATCCCTCCTCACAAAAGAAAACAAAGCTAGAGCCTAAAGATGGCTTCCACTAACATTGCTAGGTCCGGTACCGCTTCGACCTCTAGCGCTAGCCTCCATCTTCGCAGTTTCCTCAGCTTCCCTCCGAGCAGCTTCCGCCTCCTTCACAATTTGCTGGCATAAAAGAGAAAAAAAGTCAGATACAAAAACACAATAAAAAACAGAAATAACTAAAGTACAAAATCTACCTTCTGCAATTTCTCCCTAGCTTTATCAAAGCAATGAGCCCGACCACCTGATCTCCAATACTCCTCTAGATACTTGTTGCACAACATTTGCGTAGCCCTCATCACATTGGTAAGTTCACCCACAGAAGAAAACTTGTAGTTGGCATCACAAAGTTGTGCAAACAGAGGATCCTGACTTTGCTTCATCAAATGAAACAAAGCACGAGCAGAGTAGTATACTCCAATATCAACTGTAGTTTCAGTAACTCGAGATAAATCTTCATATTGATGACAAAGCCAACTGAAGAAGCTATCACAATCACCGAGCTCCCAACATTTTTCCTCAGGGCGGGCTCCGAACTTGTCATAGCATTCAAAGCAAAGTTTCCAAATCCGATTGCAATTGTCGAAGGACTTGTCCTGTTCCTGTAACCTTTTCTCAATGCGCCTCATGCTTTCCACTAGCTTTTCCTTATCTTCCATAATCTTCTTGATGTCATCGTATTTTTCTTCAACACGGGCAAGAGCGCTGATAAGCTTGCCTTCTAAAACGTTATGGGCATCCACAGTATCAGCTCTCTCCTTTTCCTTCTCGACAAGCTGCTTCTTTAAATTTTCAATTTCAACCTGATAATCACGCTCGCAAAGCACAAAACTTTTCTCTTTCTCCTCCAAACCCATTCGCAATCCTCTCATTAGGATAGAACCTTTGTACATCATCGACAATCCCGCATCAGCAACTTCAAGCAAAGGTTTCTTGGATATTTCAAGTTCTGCATCAGGGACAGTGAAGGCCTCGTCTATACACTTCGACAACTGAACCTCAGAAGTGCAAGGCATCGTCCGAAGTTTATCAGCCCCAATACCAATGAACTTGAAGCTGTATAGACTTAACCCTTCTTTCTGACAAAACGCCAACCCACGTTTAAGGGCATCAGAAACATCAGCTTCGCTAGCAGCAGAAATAATAGGAGTAACAGGTTCTTAACTGGTAAACTTGCTTAAGTCAACATGTTTCCGAGGAGAAGATGGCGCGTGAGGAAAGATAGTCTCTGCAAGAAAAATAAAAAAGTTAACAAAACAAGGCAGTTCAAACCAAAAAGAAATGATAAGTCGCAATACTCACGGGTAGAAACGCGCTCACCCAAGTTGCAATCAGCACTCTTTCCACTCTCTACATGGATGGTAGAGCTGGACAAACGCGCCAATCAATCATCATTTTCCACATCATCAAAAACTTCATCATCACTATCTTCAAGGTTCAGAGAGTAAACCTTAGAACCTCTAGCTTTCTTTAACACATTTTCAATATCAACTTCGCCAGCCTCAGTAGCAGCTGGGTTCTCAACCGAAGTTGTTTTCCCAGCATCAACAACTTCCTTGTGAGGCTTGACAACAGGGACCTCAACATCAGTCCTCGGCGAAGCCGATCCAGCAACTTTCTGAAAATCCCCAACTTGAGTCTCTCTATCAGAGACCAAGCTAACCCTCACATCAACTTCACCAAAACCGCCGGCAGAAGTTCCGCGAGCTTGCAAATTTTGTAAATTTTCATCAAGTGGAGTAAGTAATAGCGGAGTCAAACCAATAGAAGAGAAAGTCATACAAATTTTTCTCACCTCACCCTCAACATCTTCAAAAACAGAAAAACCAGCATCACCATCACCACCACCTCTCACAACCTCAACATCACCTTCGCCACTAGCACCAACACCAGAAATAATATTCCCTTCCATATCCAGAGTCTGATCAAGGACAACTTCAAGTTCTTCGCTATCAAGTAAAACAGAAGGACTTGATTCTTCTTCAATTTCTTGGCAATAGTTTTGCTAGGACCAGCTTTGCGCTTCGCACCCTTAACAGTCTCCTTCTTCTGGCCTTGCTTCTTTTCACGGCGATAAGCAGGAGGAGGCCGTTCACCATACTCAACATGCGCAACTTCAAAAACTCTATTCAAACGTTTGTATTCATTCCCAAGAATTTTATCGATATTATTTTTCTCACTTTGCACATATTTTCCAAGAAGATCTTTGGCCCGACTCTCTACAGACTTTACAAAATCTTCATCAGTAGCAAAAGTCCGTGGACGATGAAAATCATTATCTGGAAACTTATAGCTTATACCTCGAACATTCCTGGGATGAAAACGTTGAAATGACCATCCTTTCTTTAGCGGCCAAATCCTAGCAGCAGCATATTCTTCTACAAGATCTCTTGCACATTGCAACGAAGTCGCGCACTTGTATGCTTTAACCGCAGTTTTTGAAATCATAGAAGAAGAAAGAGACGGAGACAACTCAAACTTTTCAATCTCCATTCTAGCAGCCATTGGATATCTTTTCACCATCCTCTTAGTCATAGAATCCCTTTCCTTAACCATGGGCACTTTGTGGTAGAACCAATACCTCGACCAGTCCCCAACACCCCACTTGTTCCTTGTCGCCGGAGAAATCTGGACAGCGTTACGGGCAACCTTAAAACTCGAACAAGCAAAATACTTGGTAATCACTCGCCCATCAAGCATAAACTCTTTGAACTGAGTATGTATCTCAAAAAGCTCACAAAAAGCAGCAATGTCGACAATAGCCTCCAGGGACTTGACGGCCCAAACAAATTGTGCCAATCTAACTACACCGTTTGGAGTTAAATGATGCATCTAAATGTTGAAAGCCTTTAGCACGTCTTCAACAAAATCCTAGCAAGGAAAGCAAAGACCAGCAATAAATAGATCCCGATAAACAATGCATTCATTAGGATGGGGCTTCGGGTTAGACTCCTTAGGATCAGGGACTCTCACTTGGTCACACTCAACAATCTTCAACCGAACCATTTCATCAAGATGAACCTTCTCAAACAAAGTTTTACCAAAAGTCAAGGTGAAACCCTCATCATCTTTGACCAAATCCTCGACAAACGCATCAACATCATCAAGATTCTTGTCATCTGACCCACAGGCAAGCTATCATCATCAACTTGAGCTCTCTTGAGAGTGAACTTGATCTTGCAAACCCCGCAAAGACATCTATAAAATCAAAAATTAGAATAACCCAGACAAGATCATAAAACATAAAAACTAAACGAAACAAACCTTACCGAAATTGTTAAACACACTTCACTTCAGAGCTCAAGAAAGGACGAACAAAAGCAGCAGAAGTCAGCAAAAACTATCTCAAACTTCCAAACTTAAGAAAAATTTTGGCAGAGTTTCCCGTCTTCTGAAAACAACAGCCTCAGGGGGGAGGGCCTCGCTATTTTAGGCGGTGTTCGATCAACCAGTCAAAACTAGCCGTTAAATTTAAAATTCAAATAGGCCAACTCCAAAGTTTGGACGGTGTTTGTTAGGCAAAGTTTTATATTAAACTTCATGGGATTTAGACCTTTGGAGTAGGCCTTCGCCCGCGAGGGGCTACTGTTGGGAAGCAACTTTGACATACAAACTTCTTTTCCAAACTTTGGAAATAAAAATTTTATTACAGACTTTTGAGATGATTACAGGTCCAGCGAAGATAACAAAGATACTTCACTACGACTATTTGCGACTTCGCTCGTATATTTTTTGGCATGTTTCAGGTTAACCCAGACAACATGGCTCTTCAAGCAACTTCGCCGGGTATCGGCGACTTAGCGAAGATGACTTCATCACTTCGCTGTGCCCATCTCGGACTTCGCACATATGCTATCATATATTTCAGACACATGGCGAAGATTATCTGAATAACTTCGCTGCGTTCCTGATGACCAGCAAAGCAGTCCTAGTAACTTCGAATGAAGAAATATTGAAGTTGCCGGCTAAGTCAAGAAATCGGGATCGGGCCCAAAGTTGCTTGAAGAGACAAAAAGAAAAGGGCGAAGTGTGTTTCGTCACTTCGCCAATAAGCTTTTTAGCTAAATGTATAGGAAGTATCATGACAAGTCTGTAAGATTCTTTAAATGACGAAGCCAGGGGGCCTATAAATACCCCCATGGAATGTATGTTTCAGGACAAGATGAAATACAATCGCAACCCGCATATCGTTTTCGTCTCATTTGCTTGAGTGTAATCTCCATACCCCAACAGTTCCCTACTAGATTGAGAATTTGAACTCCGATGAACAGTTTCCATTATTGTTGTATTAAAAACTTAGTTGCATCGTATTCCATTTTGGGCCCACATAAGCTCAATTATTTTGTGCAAGCACTTCAAGATGTCGCCACTTAATTTCATCTCACAAAGTGGTAGTCACTACGGACTACTAACTGCCAGAGGTAGGTCAACAACATTTCTCTAAGTTGTACTGTGGAAGTATTTTACATTAAAACCAAAAAAAGGAAACCATCTGTGTGGCTCAATGAAAACACCAGCGACATGAGTGGCACAGGCCACTTGACTATGCTATGTTTGGTCCACGACAGAGGCCACTTGGCCACTTTCTGTTTACATTATGCTTGGTCCTTGAGAGAAATGGCCATAGGCTTAGGAAGCACTGGGAATCATCGCCCCTTTTGCATGTATTTTATAGTGACCATGTGGTTAGGAAGTGCTTTAAGACAGCTTGTGAAGCTCAGGAGTTCAAAGGTTAGCAGCAGCACTGTTACTAGAAGGCTGACGTTATTTGGAGAAGAAACATTGTGGGATGATCCTATGACAACAAACTGCCAATGACCTAGAGAAAACTAACGAGAGGCATCTTTCTCCCTTCTATGATCCTATTTGTCCTGAACATCATTAATGTGCAGCTGGCTATGGCCAAAAAGAAGTGTGCTGTAAGAGCGTTTAGTGTGCTCTGTACAAGCATAAAGAGAATGAAATCCATTATAATCCATGCTAAATAACCGAAAAACTCCAAGGAGGATATATATTCTACCATGCACAACTTGAAACTACTATAAGGACGCCTTCCGCAAGAGCATGCCTGCCAAGATCACATCATGGTACAGGCCACCGTCATATTGTCATCACTGGAGGCACAGCAGACCCTGTGGCTTCCCCAGCTGGTGCCGGCACAATATGCCCCCACGGCTTTGCCATACAACGAGCTAAAATAGCTGCAATTTTGTCATGTTGAACACTCAACATAGTATTGCGATAAAATATTTTTATGGTCCTATCCAGTGTACGGAAAAAGTGCCCCAATTAAAGCCCATTGCCAGAACGTCATTGTGGTGGCAATGGTAGCTCCCCAGTCCACGTGGACACCCATAAATGTGCAGGTTTTAAAGGAGTCCCATGCATAGAATCTCCTTCTACAGACAGTTTCTCTGCTTTACGCTATGTATACAAGAGAGAGACAAGTATATGTGCCATGAATAAGACCGCAGCAGCAGCAGCAGTTGAAGCTACAGCCAGCCGTGTGTATAGCGCCACACTTTTTACTTGCTTACTAATGTAGTCTGAGAGAACAATGGTAAAAGGTTTGGGAAGCATAGGGAAGTGTGGATGCCGGTGCGAGTAGTTTGCAGTTTCATTGTTGCACAGTCAGACTAGGTGCCTCCTTCTCTTATTGGGTTTAATCGGTTTTAAGCATACTGTTTAGAGCTTGGTCGCTCCACTGAATCGGCTTTATAAGGAAATGTGAGACCCAAAGTACAGTTATGCACCCATTCAGTGTAACCCCGTTGCTCCCTATTTAGTTATAGAGCCCAACTAACAAGAGAGTCAACGAAAAATGTGAACAAAAGCAAAAACAATATTGCACATAACCAACTGGTATTTTGAGTTCTAAATTTTCATTGTCCCTTGTATACTTCGGTTTCTCCAGAGGGAACGTGTCCTGTCTTCATTTAAGCACCTCAGCTGAGAAGTGTAGCACCGAAGACCAGATATATGCCTCATGGATTTCACGTCAATGAAGCATATATATGACGAGCACAACACCAAAAAATAGCCTTGAATTACTGCAGTAGCTACAAAATACATCATTTTTGACCCCATTGTTCGACCCGTAAGCTACTGCAGGAAGTGTTTCGTAATAACATTGTATTTAGCAGCTCTTTAGCATTCTCGGAGCTACATGGTGAAAACCAATCTGCACCTTTTTTAGATTAACTTGTGCTTTGAAGCTGCCAGTGGCTTATCATTGTATTCTGTGTACATGAAAGAGAGAATCTGCTGAGCCAATGCTTTGAAATTAGTAGGGAAGATACACTAAAAGGAGATTCCAGTCACTGTATTTTCAAATAGAAAACATGCTATTCTCACTACTAAACAAATGTTTCTGGTCGAAAGCATTTTGTCCACCAGTTCTAATCCTAGCACGAAGTTCAGTATATGCTTCTAAGATCTGCTTTACAAGCGTATCATGGAGCATGGAGTTTAGGGATCCTCTTAAGATAGAGCAGAATGCACCAAGAAACGTTCCAGAAGAGCCAGAGGGATACATCAGGGTGTGGTAGCGGCCGGGGAAATGTGCGGCTTCGTGTGGCTAGACAAACCGGTCGTGTGAATATAGAGTTCAAGTTTTACAGAGTCTGTTGTAGTTAGTCTAGTATTTTTTTGTCAGATCTATTGAGACAGTAGCTAAATCAGTGCGCCAAGGTTGCTAATCTGTTTGAGATGCTCTAAGAAGTACATCATTGGATGCATTTTTTTCCTCATCCGGTCATGTGCTTCTTAGGCACATTAACTAGCCAAGGTAAAATGTAGCAAATACACAACTTCCACAAGATATTTCTAGGCTTCTTGGGCTGCTTCCAGTTTTTGTTCTGGTCTTGTTTTACATGGAGAACTTGAGTCGGCAACTGTTGGAGCATCGATTTCTCATAAATAACCAAATCAACACAGAATAAGGATTTTTTTTTAACACAGCCTTGAGCACTGGCATATCATGCAGGACTCCTATATGACACCTATACACAGACCGCACGCTCATGTATAGATGAGACTCTACTATAAATCTCTTAACATGAATACTGAGTATACACGCACACACTATTCTCACACACCGGCCGGCTCGGTTCCCTCAGGGTAAAAATAATCAGTTACGCACGCAAGGTTCTTCCCAGACAGGAATCCAACCCAAAAAGCGGTCGCTCCCATGCCTGGGAAGCAGACCAACCAAGGTATCAATTTGTCCTCGAATAGTGAACTTCGTACCACGTCACATGGAGTTGCTCGGGCTGACGATCTGAAATGTTTGGTATATATAGAGAAAGAGGTGTCTTGAAGGCCGTATGTGTAGAACATTAGATTGCAAGCAATGGCTGAAAATGATGGCTGCCGACATAAATGTGTGTAATCCGTTTTCTATTATTTAATTGAGTGCAATGAGTGTCGTCTCCTTCCAGGGCCGTACCAACGATTCGAGAGACCCAAAACAAAACGCATAATGTGGCCCTAAAATTTAAAAAGCTACGATTCTTTCATAACATATCTATCTAGAGTACCCCTTTGAGTTTGAGGAGCAGGTTCTAATCTTTGTTTTTCAACTACTTTTCATGGCCAGAATCATACCTCCTATTTCTAAAAGACATGGCAAAGATTAATGAGATAAACAAATATCCTCTCCAATTCCCTAACTATAATATTATAAAAATTTTAAATTATCTAACTAATCGACTAATCTGCTATCCAAGATACACGACGTAGTTTCCCTAGATGCGACCGTAGATTATTAGCCTATTAGGCTCTCATCTGCTTGGCGTCTTGGCCATGGTAGCACGGTGCCGCAGAAGCGTAGTGCGGTCCTAGGCCCTGCAGCGCCGGGAGAACATGCTTTGGCACAGAAAAACGAAATGTCCAATGCGGAGCCAAGGAGTCAAAAGCACCCGGGCAAGCTAGCTGATGGGCGTGGTGGATGGTTAACAAACCAGTGATTGCAGGCTAGCCGTATCTTAACTTTTCTATTCAAGGATTAATTGATAATTACTACTACTTAAGTGTACATTTGGAGGCCTTGTAATTTTGGAGGCCCTGAACGGTCGCCCCGCCTGCACATGCTGATATACGGTCCTGCTCCTTCTTGAGACGGTCTATCTGCCAGATATTGGTAAACCAAGTATATCACATTTATACCATACTAGTTCACCAACGTGCTCTCGTACGGGTTAGAATCTAGGTAACTAAAACAAATTACTTTTATTAAATATCTTTTTTCTCTTCACTATTATTCTTAAATAATAACTAAATTAGGCACTCTATAGTCTATTTATTCAGGTATGATAATCTATCAAATACTGTTCTATATGCTTTTTTCATCCATATTCACATATAGAACCTACGTGAATCTCTTTATACAAATTTAGTTGAAACATTTGCTTAAACTATGATAGTTTTAGCTATGGTGTCTTTTTCTTTATATAAATTTAGTTGAAACATTTGTTTAAACTTTGATAGTTTTAGCTATGGTGTCTTTTTTTAACTGAAACTGTGGGGCAAAAGCCCCCTGAGCTACAGTGTCTATTTTATGACATAAACCTAAATTTTGCTTCTTTTCCATGAATTTTAAGCTTATTCATTCCTTAGATATAGTATCTATTATTTTAAAATGTTGCTTGTAGTCCACCGAATTGATAAAAAAATATTTTAGACTTTTGTTAGAACTTTCGCATCTATCATTTTTATTTCTACTGTTTTCATGAATATCAATTTGTACTCTAGCACTATATGTACCTAGTTGGAACATAAATAAATTAAAGTGTATAAACTCTTATTTCACCCCTTTAAGTGATATCATGAAAGTCTACACTTTAACCTTTGAATTTATATATTTTACATTTTTTGGTTTGGTATTATAATGCTTATTGCATCGTTTATTCAAAATAAATATGTTTTTATTTTATTAAAATAATATATTAGGTCCTAGCCTACCCTCCTAGTTTTGACAATGTCATAAATATTTGTTTTAGCATGCACCATAGCACTCCGGATTTTTAATATATTGTATTATATTATTATTGTTTTAGAAAAACAAAAAAATCTTAAATTAATATAGACAGTGTAGCGTGGCTTGCCTCGTTGGTGTCGACCGATAGTGTAGCATCGACCTATCTATGTGGAGGCATCATTTGGATAGGAGCCATTGCAGATGTCGTCATTACGTGTCTTGGCGTCACCCAACGTGGTGGTGTCATTGACGTAGGTGTGGGGCCGATCTTGATGCCGTCCTTACCAACTCCAAGCATCAACATAATAACAACCAACATACATGGAGATATGCAAGATTAGGTAAAACATTAGGTTTAGTTTCTCACTTATGGAGGATGATGTACCTGCCATCGGCCTCCTCACTTGTGGAACATGTTGTCTTCGATCTCCAGAGGATGGCAAAGTCCATGGGATGACCATGGGAGCTTCAGATGTTGAGAGATGAAGGAGGTGTTGATCATGAAGAAGTTGTTGAACAAATCATCCATGTCCGTGGATCGAGCTCGTTCACAACCTACCCAAGTTGCAGTTAGTATTGCTACTAAATTCATCCCTTCCAATCTTCCATAGCCGAGCAGCAAACTCTGCACACCGTTGACGGAGAGCCCAGACCTAACGTTCCCCATGTAGTCGGTTTGTGTGCATCTATGCCGATCAAAGATCCAGAAGACCTTTTCTGCGTCAACATCAGATGAGAAGCTCAATTCGTCATGCACCCGGGGTTGAGATCCCTTGAGACAACAAAATGTACGTGACTTACTTCCCTGCTAATGATTGAAAAAACATTATTATTAAGTTAAGAACAAAATATACTGTGATACTCAGTAAGGACTATATCAAAACTTATTTATGCTTAGTAATTCATGGATGTTCGGCGCGGAGGAGGAAACAGACGTGCTGCAGGATGAGGATTCGTGCTAAGAAAATCAAGGTAGATTATAAAATATTGGATTTATTTTTCCATTCTTTTTATCTATATAATAAGAATGATAATGGCAAGGTGGGTAATTTCTTAGAAAATTAAAGTAGATCTAATGGTTACTAATTGTTAGAGTCTAAGATTTGATGGCTGTGTGTTTCTGATTAATGTGGGAATTTCTAGCAATTTATCTTTTTCCGTAACGCGTCTGGTGAGAGTTAACGTGGAGGCTTCATTGGAGCCTCCAATTAGTAATAGTAAGATATATATGAAGTCCATGCCTGTGGTGCAACAATGCGATACTAGCAGCAGCTCAAGCTTACCTTTGCCAGTTGATTCTTTTGAACCACAATTTATACACACAAAACAAAAATCCATCCGTGTGGCAGAATAAACCACAGCCACTTGAGATACAGAGGCCCCTTGCTGCCTGGTGGGGCTAGACACACATTGCCATGACGTCACAGGACAACTGAAATGAGAGGACACACTCAGCAGTTTGCTAGTGTCGCGGACCATATGGGTGCGGAGCGCCCAAAAAGAGAATGAGCGTGTGCGGCGTGAATTAATTTTTCCAAAACATGAAACTGCCGCACGGTCGGAAAATCGTTCGCTCAATCGCATCTTGTGATTGTTCGCCAATTAGCTGCCCCAACAGTAGCTTGGGAAGCCCAATGGACAAAACTTAGGCAGCCTTTCCTGACCGCATCGCTGCTGTAGACGAACGTGACGAAGTTTATGCTGATCGACATTGCTCCTCAATGGTCCGTGGCAACAGACTCAATTTATGGCGGATGCCGTCCTATGCACGTTGATGTACTCTCCGATGCCGTCCTATGCACCCAGGATGACATTTTTTGCATTACTGTGACAATCTATGGCGGAAGTAAGGATCTCCTATGACTCAGCAGACGTCGTGTTGCGCCTGTACCATACGGACTACTATAGTGAGTACTGAGGATTGTACCCAACGATCCACGAATGCATGGCTGCTAACTTTCATGATTAAGGCCCTTGTCTCTGCCGTGCGCCTTGTAGAAACACACCAAGGTTCCCTCGAGTTTTTTTTTTCTCGATTTTGCATTTAATCCTAATTCTAAGGACTATCTACGGCTGTGTTATGCTTTGAAACAGACCTGGAGATTTTTTTTTCTCCATTTATTTGTTTATGGTTTGTAGATGTAGAAAGTAGGATTATTGTTCGAGTGTATGCTTTTGGATTGCATCTCTAATTGACAACTAAGCAGAGTACTCCATCATAGAGTATCCAATGCAAAGTTATGCACAGGCTGTAGTTCAAGTTATAGGAATCAAAAGACCTATACATCAAAATTGGAATATAGCCATCCTACCCCAGATTAATCATGTTAATTAGCAATAGTGCTTGTGCCGATGACTATACTTCCCTCCAGCAAAATGATTGTGTTACCCCTCTATATGACTAAGATTAAGTGTTGCTCACAGAGGTGAGTGTGTATAAATACCCAGAGAAGCATGGTGAAGTATAGCTGCTTGTTCTGTAATTTGTTGCTGCCAGTGTGCTGGTTGTCGTTGCAAAAGTGGATTTATGACAAGTTTTTAGGTGTACATGAACAAGCAGAGCTTAACAAGTGTGTTTACTACTCTGTTCGTACAGCTGACCCCTAAGTGGCCACGTTCTATGGTTAATTGCTGTGAGTTATTATTTTGGATGAGCCAGGCGTAGTCCATGCCTTAAATCAACAGTATATCCACAAAACTATATGTTCTATGGATTACATCAACATCCTGCCAAGAAGAGGAAATACAGGTTACAGCTTTAGGACTAACTGGGAACTCTGATTCTCTTCAAGTCCACCTTGGAATTTCTGTCACCGATAGGCTTGGGAAACACTAGGAACTGAGTTGCTGCTCCAGATGGAGAACAGACTGACATGCATTGGCACTACAGCTGCTTGTTATCACACAACTGTGCAGGTGATGCACAGATGACCAGCATGAATGACATGTCCATTCTTCTTTGCAGGTTATTTACTAATTAAGTTACCCTTTGGTTGCACACTGTGGTTATACTTAGTTGTGTTCATAGGGCTTGCTTGTGGTACAGTGGCCTGGCATGTTTCGAACCGGTGGCTAAGGACTGTTTTAACCAGGTACATATGTGAGGTAGTGATCTACTAGACTGGTCGATATTAATTAGTAGATCTTAGGTATGCAGATCGTAGAAGTGACATCAAATTAACTGTGTGTTTAGTGGATGTAATCGCCTTGTTTTATTAAAAAATATCCGTTACATAAAAATATGGTTGGCAATGTGATCTGAGTCGTTTCTTTGGTGGAGCTCGATAATTACTAAATAAGCATCCCCTTTGTTACTCTATGGAACACCTAATTAACCAGTCTTTGATACAGTTTTAATATCTAATATGACTAGTCGTACACAAGTAGGTTGACAACATTATTGATCTAATTTATAGTGATGTCTATGACACTATAAAACCATAACCGCAGAAGCCGCGGCAGCTGGATGGGGTAATATCCACTATTTTACTCACTATCAAATCCATGTGCGATCGAGCAGAGACAGAAATGAGCATAGGCTTGAGATGCATCAGGAACAATGTATCATCTCCATTCTCCATGGCCATATTTCAAGCAGCAATAGGTCAACGATGCGATGGATGGAGTTGTAGCATGCACGAGCACGTAGGATGATCGAGGAAAAAGCGTCGAGATAGTGTGGCAGTCAAGTGTGCTGCGTGTGTCGATGTGGTAAGTGCCAAGCAATCGCTCGATCAGGCTCTAGACAGTTGGCTGGTTGCGGCCAGCTTGTGCTATCAAGTCGCTTACTGCAGCTGTACTGGAGGAGTTACGATGATGGGTATAACTGGAGGGAAGAAAAATACTAGATCAACCGGCAAGTGAACATTTTTTGGCTTTCCATATGCTACAGTTTTTTTTTTTTTTTTTTTTTTTTTTTTTTTTTTTTTTTTAAGGTAGTCGGCACCAAGGGACACAACAAACATGATATAGTTCGCCCAATAGGCTCAAGCTCAACAAATTTTTCCATGGTAAATCAAGAATTTCAAAAAAGTTTTAGTGGCGCATAGATAGTTGGCCCTAGAACCTAACAACACCACACTGGCAGTTGCCATCCGAGTACTTTGATGTTGCTACATACGGAGCTACATCTATGGTCACTTATTAACAAATGCTTGTTGCGAAAAGGTTTTCAAGTTTCATAGAAGCTGCTAAGGTCTTCCTGCAAAGCTTATCATGTATATATGTGATTTTCAACTGAGTTCCAGAGTTCCCTGGGAGGGGTTCCAGTCTGACCAGCCTAATGGAATGCATGTTCAGAATGATTGGTTGCCTGAAGTTCTGGTCCAAATAAAACTGGTTGCCTCAATCACGGCATGGACAACTACTGCTCGACTGGCCTGGCTCTGGCAGAGCATAAAACAGTTTTATGTGTACATGACGAGTGAGCAGACACAGACCTTTGGAGTAGAAATCATGCTACACAGCCAAAAAGAGGCCACACTGGATCTTGGGGTACGTAGGAGTGCAGGAGAACAGTTGTTCTCTCACAACCGTGCTTCATTCTATTCTATTTCGTCCTTTTGCTATTCAGGGATTTCCTTTGTCCTTTCAATTTTCTGTAAAGTGGCTTGTTGTCTATGCCGGCCAACAAAAATGCATGCATAGTGTCAATAATAATTTTGAACCTACCCCACCCAGCACAGGTTAAGATATCACACTTACTGCTGCTGCATGTTCACATGCATTTTTCTATATTCTGCATCTCAAATTGGAGTGACTATCCACAACAATAAGGATGATGAAAAGAATGTGCTTCTAAGCACACAAATACAAGGATATGTGTTGCGCCTTCCTCTTGACAAAATGTGTACCATACTCCTAGCTAACAAGTACTAGCAGTAGCTAGTGGCGTTTAGCGTCACTAGGAACCTTCTAAAGGGGTCCACCTTGACAAACTTGATGCTTTAATTTGTGGCTGAATCATCCACCTCCGCACGCAATCTTATACTAACCGAAAGAGTTTTGCTTTAGTTTATTATTATCTGCGGACATGATTACAGTCAAGAAAGCAACAAAAATACAGTACATGCGAGCTGACATGAGGTCACTGCTTAGGTCACTCTGCTGAGGTCACTCAGCTGTAGTGCTAGCTGTCCCTTTCAAGCTACCAACAGAAACGATAAGGATCGTCACAGGTGGGAGAGGATATGTCCAAGATGCATGAACCCATCTGGCAGCTGGTTTAGTTTGGCGTCCAGTTGCAGCTATCATTACCGAAAACACAAGTGACAGGTCGTCTATCCATTTGTTTAAACAACGGTCATTAACAATTCCATCGATCTCATCCATGTACTTATTGGCAGCAAAGAGGAAAGATCGGACTTCAGACAATTGACCGACGGATTCCCGATCATCATGGTACCCACAGCAGTCTTGACAAGTGTTTTGCATTGAGCAAAGAAAACTACTGCAAGAAAGAAAGCTCTGGTTCCTGATCTGATTGGCATACAGAGAACTTTTCGATTTCCCCATACAATCTAACGTATTTACAGTTCCTCAACCTCTATGTACTGAACGCGCAGTATTTACAGTTACCAACTCAATCCATTGCTGGACAAAAAAACGGCAGCAGGGAATTATAACACAGGAGCGATGGTCAGGTGGCCGCCTTAATGTCCAGCCATCAGCGGTGATATTTTGTCACCAAGTGCTCCGGATGGATTACAGCTTTTCTCAGTGGTTGAATAAGGCACGTTGGATTCAGGAACCTTGTGCAGCTCAAGCCATCCCAGTACTGCTTAATCTTCCACAGCCGTGTTGAAGACGAAACTAGGGAAGACGGTTGTGATGTCCCTTAATTTTTAAGGACCATGAAATCGGAAAAGTATTACTTCAAATGAAAAAAAAATTAAAATTGGCAATGTAAGCTATCCTGAAGTTCCACATTGTAATTATGAATCACTTTTTCTGTGTAGATTCTTTTTCCACGGATTGCATATATCAATATGCTTGACAGAACATCATGCCAATCTACTTTTCACAAAGATCAGGAGATCAGATGCAAACCTCAGATACGGGAGTGTCATGTTCTTTAACAGGTTAGGGTGGCGTAACACAAATTCCTTCCACTCTTCTTGATTTATTTTTCCATCCTTATCGGCATCAGCATCTTTGAATGTCTGGGGAATTGAGTCCAAAAACATTAGTATTGGGTGCACGCACACACACACACACACAAAGAAATCCCCCACTCCTCTTGTGGGCATTTCCGTTGATTATTACCTACCTTATCTATAATGGCCTCAACTAGGTCATCTGGTAATTCCACATCAGATTCCATCAAAATAGCAATTACCATTTGCTTAACCTATAAGACAATCCATGCAAATTAACCACTTTAATGAAATTGTTATGGTAGAAAAGAATCCACATAAAAGGTATGGATAGATGCAGGGCACCTTTGAGAGCTTACCTCTTCACGTTCAATAAACCCAGTTTGCCTCAAGTCATACAACCTAAATGCAACTGAAACAAACAATATATATAACTACCAATATAAATTTCAATATGCCTACATATATATTACTATATTGACCATAGTTTCTGCAATTAGCATACATACAATTGATCTTGTCTTCCATTGGTGCGAAGGGATGGAAGACACTAAGGCCATGAATAAACTCATCAAAGTCGATCACGCCGTTTTTGTTCTCATCAAACAAACAAAAAACCTAGATCATTGAGACAATCTTAGTTTCATGTCATTAGCTATGCTGGCAGCATGGAATGTAAATATTTTGAGGATAACCACGGAGAAACGGAAAGCTACGTGTATGGCATAGTTAGAATGTGTTTTATGAAAATTTTACCAAGAGAAAAACATAGTAAATACTCACCCTATCAAGAAAAAGATTCTCTTCACTTGGAGTTTTGAACAATGCCAGCTGGAGTTCTTCCTGAAGAACCATTCAACAATCAACAGTGAAATGGTTAGAAACAAATTTATACGACATTACGACCATTCCTGTAGTTATATATACAACAAAAGAAAAAAAAGGGCAGACCCAGTACCGGAGGTTACCACATGAGTAGGGTCTGGAGAAGGGAAAACCGAGGCAAGCCTTCCCCTGCACAATCTGTGGAGAGGCTGCTTCGAACCCACGACTTCGTGACTTTGGCCTGCCCTTCATTTATGCAAAAAAAAAAATAAAGAAAGGGAATGCAATTTTGTTTTCTATTTCGACCATTATGCACAGAAGATCTGATGAAAATATAAGGATGAAAATATTTCTCAGACACTGAACTGCATCAATCACGAAAAAGTTTGCTGCTGTGTTTTGTTAATTAAAAAAACGTCATCCCATGCTTCACCATTCAAAACCTTCAACCTTGGTAAGCATCCGCACTGTGCGGTTCGGTGCTGGGTCGATACAATAAATGTGAGGATAGTACTCGGTACAATACATTGTGAACATGGTTCGATGGAGACCCCGGTTCTCTGCCCGTTGGTGCTCCCATGCTGGCCGGAATACCAACTCCCTCTGCTTCTGCTCGCCTTCACGGAAACCACCGGCCTCACCGGGCCGCCTCTGCCTCTGCAGCCCCGCCCACCAGAGTCTCCGTCGCTGCCACCGGCTGAGACTCCGACCCTGACCGCGGCCCCGACTCACCCGACGGACCACCCATCAGCTCGCTTGAGACCGAGGGCGGCCCCCGGCGGCTCGCCCGCGACGGAATGCCCTATGATGGAAGGTAGGTCGCGGAGCTCGGCGCGGTTGCGTATCTTGGGCCTGCTAATTCGTCCGCTTCATCTCCGGTGAGGGCGAGGAGCTCATGGTGGTGGTGGAGCAGGGCTTGTCGACCGGCCGGCGCCTGATCACCCTGTCATGGAGCTCCTACAGCAGGATCTCCTCTGGTGGCCCTCTCCAGCGGCCGCGGCGGCTCGCGGGGACGGGCGGCTACGGCGTAGGGTGCCTCGCGGGGAGGGGCGTAGGAGAAGGGATGGGGATCGGTTGGGATTTGAGGCCCACATATGAAACCGAGCCGATCCTATACATTGCGGGGTGGGCATTCATGGGGCCCAACTAAGGACCACCCCTCGGTCTGTACATTGCTGATGCTCTTAAGTTCCCAAAGGCACATGCATCATGGAACCCTATTGGGTTGTCAAACAAAATTTTATAATGCTGTCATATGTGCCTCTCACATGACAGTCTTCGATCAAATCAAAAAGAATAATATGATATTGTCTTATGTTATCCAGACCTCAGAAAATAATAATCCAATCCATTGCATGCCATGCTACAATTCAAGACGGATGTCTGTACTAAATTGCACGTCGCACTCAATGAACTAATTTACTCTTCAAACATGTCTCACAATCCCACGCAGATCTCAAGTAACCATATTTAAAGTCAGGCCAATTGTCCACAGCCTAAAGGAACAAAAACAAAAAAAAAAAATTCATCTTCCAAGTACAGCAAGGAATGTTTCATTCAAAAAAATTGATGTTCAACCCAACCCAAAACACGTCATGAATGGCAAGAATATGCACGGCAGATACTGGAATTGACTAGGGGATTTTTTTTATGCACCTTGTGGATGACGCCGTCGTCGATGATGGAGCAGCTGATCTTCTTGTAGAGCTCGAAGAGCGCCTCCACCTCGTTCATGGAGACTTCGGTCCAATTCAGTTCAATCGAAACAGAGTCAGCTGGAATGACATTGCGAGATGGAGGCAAGCAAACCAAGGAGGAGACAGGTTGGATCGATTTTTGTACAGCATCGGGACTCGTCGGCGAGGTGTTGATGGTTGCTCTGATGACTGTTTTTGGCGGCGGAGGAGGACGCGGCCGCGCCGGAGGCCGACGAGGAGTTGGAGCCGGGGCAGAGGTCCGCGAGGCAGTCGGTGAAGGCGAAGAAAACGGCCTCTGCGATGGCGATGACGGGGAAGAAGACCGCGCAGAGACGCTCCACCAGCGACAGCGAGCTCCCAGACCGCTGCCCGCCAAGAGAACAGGCGAGGAACCATGAGAGGAGAAGAGAAGAGATGTACCAAGAACACGCCGGGATACTCGACGCGAGAAGTGTGTAAATTGCAGCCACCTACCACGTCGCCGGAGGAGAAGCGGAAGCCGAAGCGGGAGTCCATGGCGGTGACCGGGCGCGCCCTGGGGTGAACTGGAAAGGCTGCTGCGGCGCTGGTGCCGCCTCATTGTCTCGGGGCATTCGTGTGCCTCTTTAAAGGGCGCATTTTAAAGAAGAAGAAACCGATCCCGATCAATCTTTTGGTTTTGGGTGGGTGCTTGTGCCCGTGCGTTCAAGTGTGAGTCGGTGCCTCTGCCTGGATCGGTGGTGTGGCGGCGTCGTTTTATATGCATCTGTGCCTGTCTATAAAAAATAAAAATTTCTCTATCCAATTTTCTTTTACCTCTATATTTAAATCGATGACGGTAGGTTCCTCTTTTCTACGTCTAGTCTGTACAGAATTAGGATTATATTTAATTTTCTGCCTCTCCTCCTGTTTGCGTTCAGAGTCCATTTAAAATTAGGATTATTTAATTATGGTATCCTAACTTCTATTCGGACGGTGAAGATCGGGTAAAAGGTAAATCCAAGTCCAACAAGAATAGTACGTAACAACGATGAAAAAAATAGTTAAAAAAACTTGACATGTATGAGAATTGTCTGTGTTGTTGTCATTCAACTTTGGCACTTATTATTACGGATGGTCTTCCATCCAAATCCAAGCTAAAATGAAAATAGTTCCGAAAATATAAATATCTTATAAAATCAAATCAATCCACCCATACATAAATCGATCGATTTAGAAATCAGATCAAGCCTCCAGGTCGCCCAAAGTGCCCGCGACGTGCCTCAGCGTTGCCATCAAGGTCCGCTTATGCAGGCAAGACGGCGAGCTTGGCTAGTACGAATTGATCCAAGTGAAAATCAGATCAAGACTCCACGCCCCGGCTTCCGCAGTCTATACTGCCAACCAGGTTTACTTGTCCAGGGGAGGCGGCGAGCTTGGCTAGCTGACACTGCGAGAACCTTGTCCGCGTTGGACTGGACGTGAAAGGCCATGATCGCGGTAGCGAGGCACACAAGGCCAAATAAACGGGAGCCGCCACTGGCCTTAGCGCCGCTGTTGAGGGCAGCTGCTACAACCGCATACTGTAAAATGAACATGTGACGCTGTTAGCCATAGACATAGCCGTCTATACTCATGATATATATTCATGCGAGTTAGATAGCATATGTCCGACTAACATACGTTATATGATTCTAAAGTGTACTAGAACAAATAACATAAATTATAATTTTTATTGCAACAAATGGACACATTTGCTAGTACTATGTATACTCCATGCAAAAAGACGAGCCGAGTAAGTTCATGGTGCCTTGGTTGCTTTCCATGTTCGCTTTGCGTTGAGATGCGGTCGCTGTGACGCGAGATCAATCTGTCCTGATATTCCCCCTCCGGTGTCCGTGTCGCACAAGGAGAGCCCAACAAGGCAAGAACACACAAGGCAGCACCAATCACACAGCACATGCCATTGGTGACTGCTTTACTTTTGGATCTGTGAACGGTCTCTCAACTGATGTGGAAGTCACATCCTACCGATAGCGAAAACTCGACACCTAGGACCTGGCGGGGCGGGGCCTCTCCACTCCACTCCAACGCCTGCTCATCATGGATTTTTTTAAATTTAATCTTTTTTTAAATAATACTTTAAAAAAATATTCCAGAGACATACTTTCTTCTAGTATTACCTTTTGACAAGCTTTAAACAACTATCTTACGGTTACTAATTTGATACTCTAACGGAGGCTCCACGTTAATCCTGATGATATACTCTAAAAAAATAAATAAATTTTTAAAATTCTCATAAAAATTAGACACATGTGGCCATCGATTCAGAAGCCTCCAATAATGATAGTCATTCTATCATTTTTATTATATTAAAAAATTACCCACATTTATCATAATAAAAAACCTTAAAATAACCCCTAATTATACATATAAATTACCCACCACTATCATTATAAAAAATTATTATATTTTGTTTTGTAAAACTAGATATCTTAACATAGAAAAACATTCTACGGTAAAACCTATTGCCTGACGTGCCTCCTCTTAGCTCTCTCTGGTGCGCGCAGAAGCCTATCGCCGCCGCCGCCGCCGCCTCATCTTGCAATCACATGGAGACTTCTCGGTAAAAAAGAAAAGAGGTCACGACACTTGCTGGTTCTTACTTCCAATCGATGGCATCAAGCCCAGGCAAATGCAGTAGTTGCCCTTGCCCGTCGACGAGTCGAGTACATGTCATGGATGTTGTCAGCATGGATTCGTCGTGACTCCGTGACCCGCCTTGCGGTCCGCCGTCTGCCCATCCAACCAGCGGTGCCGACAAGGACTGAGACGACGAGACCGACTGCTGATTGCTAGAGGTTTGTCTTTGCAGTTTGTATGATTTATCCTCTCTTCCTCTTTCTCTTAAAAAATTAGCATACTCAGTTATGATTTCTCTCATTAGTGATTATAAGTCACGAGAGGCTTCTCTACTGTTGCCAGGACAAAGGCCATCAATGGTACCGATGTTTAACACATTAGCGTACCAGAGAAAGCTAGATATATATCAAAGAAAGTATTTAGATAATTTCTAGAAGCTTTCAATTTATAGTCTTCGAATTTAAAACCATATATAATTTAAGAACATGTACTAAATTATTAAATTATGGTATAAATCTATATCTATATCTATACCTATTAATAAATTGGCAAAATTTTAGTTCACCTTTCTATCCGTCATTTTTTTCTGTCCGCCATCGGTATCCGTCTCGCGTGCGGTGTTGCCGTACAGGGTAAAACTACGTCATACGGGGAGATCAAGAGAGGGAAGGTAATAGATAAAAATATGGGGTTCCAGATGTAAAAGTCTAAGAGAGAAAGAAAAGGTGGATGCACTATAATTGTATTTCAAATAGATAAGGGTTCCTGATGCAAAAAAACAAGTTTCTTTTATTTTCCTTTGTTTTTCTTTTTTATATAAATACAAAGACCTTACAAAATTTATTAAAAATCACAGAGAAATCAGAAAAATACCAAATTAGTCTTGTTAGCTTTATAAAAATATGGTCCATCCACAAATGTTATGATTTTTATTTAGTTATGCTTTGTCTATAGGTGTGTTAAATCATTATTGCATATGTTGCATTTGTATAAGTTCGATAGTGATCGAAAATGTGCTAGAGGCAAACTTAGAATATACATAGGTGACTGAGGAGTACAAAAGGAGGACATCCTCGTCGTCGCTGAGATATTGTCGTTGAGACAAAGGAAAATGAACAAAATTCTACCAAGGTGTATAATTCCTTTCAGTAGTCGTTGCCTAATAATGCATTAATTGAATAGTGATGGTTATATTAATTTTTCAGTCTTAATTAGTACTATCCTATAACTTTTTGTGTCACGGATCTACAATGGGTCTTAATGAGATCTGTAACTCTTCGTATTAAAATTGAATTAACAATTTATAATTGTATTTTGATTGAAACGGTTTATATACTTCTTTCGTTTGAGCGCACGAACATATTTACTACCATATCATAGCCAAAGCACAATAATGTGAAAAATTATGTGCATGTTGTATTATTATTATTATTATTATTATTATTACTACTACTATTGTTATTATTATTCTTACTATTATTATAATTATTATTAGTTACTACTACTATTCTTGTTATTGTTTAGAAAACTATTTCTTATACACACCCTAAATGATATTAAATTTTAGAATTATCTTAAGCCAAACAGTTTTGGATTTGAACATATTGATAGAAAAATGTATAATATTATGACATCAAACTAACATTGTTGTGACACGTAGTTGTGTTGGGAGAGAAACACGTTCTCTAGATCTTAGCTGCAGTGAACGATGGTGGAAGGTGAGGTCATCATTTGTGTTGAATTAAGTCTATCGACTAGATAATGTTTTTATTAAGATAGATAATGTTTTTATTCCTGTTGCAACGCACGAGCATCTTTGGTAGTCTTAAACTTATTTACGAAATTGGTGCGATTCTTGCAATTTTGAGGGTGCTTATTGTGGCATGTAGGATCGCAGTGCACCAAGAATGAATGTTTGAAGCTGATTACTGCAGTGTATACATGTATGCAAATTCGTTGCAGCATTAGTCTAAAGGTTGTACATGGCTACACACATCTGCTATTTATTTTGACCACTTTTGTCTCCAGCGACATACGTTTTTTTACTTATTTTGTCCTTAGATTACTTTCACCAAATAAATTTTTAAATAATCCTCTCTTATTGAAGTATGTGCCAAGCATGCTTTCGATTTTTTTGAAATAACCCTTATTGAGCATTAGGTATAATATAATTTTTATCATAACTTAATATATAATAATGTTTTTTGTTTGCCAACCCCGTCCGCAGGAGGGAATGAGCGCCTTGAGACCTCCAAGCTGATCACATCTTTGATCGCCACGGATGCACAAGCCGGCTGCACAGAGAACTCCAGGCCCAGGCCTCAACTCTCTGTTACCATATCGCATGGTTTACGGAGTCGGATGAAGATCATAGACAGTGCATCCAAGAAGCTAGGAGGACGATGGCATACACATCGCCGCCCATAGGTGAGAAACTAATCTGATTTTCCCCCATTCTTTGCATAGCTCCATGTATACTTGCTAGTATTGTCTAGAATTCTAGATGCACCGAGTTGGCAAGGACGCCACATAAAATGGCCTCACATCTACATCAACAACAACCATTGTACTGGGTGACATTGAGGTGCGCATGGACACCATCTGCAATGGATCCTACACCAACGATGTCGCCGCTTAGAGAAGGCGACAATGCACTGCCGGCTGACACCAATGAAGCAGGTGATGCTACATTGACTATATACTAGCGAACATCGAAGAGGAAGGCATGACTACAAAGGGGCGAACACTTATTACGAACACGACATTACACTGACTACCTAGCAGCGAACACCGACGATGAGGGCAATGCTATACAGACCATTGCTAGTGGACACCTACATGGCAGGCAATGTTGCATCAACTCTATCTACTTCAACACTGCTACACCAGCCGGTGTTGACATGATGACAACGTGGCTGCATGAAGCCAATTTCAACTACTTCGACAAGTATGCACAACTTGACACCGACGAGGTGGATGACATATGTGCCCTAGCCACTAACAAAAATAAAGGAAAATCCAGGAACGAGAAAATTTATCGACTGCTCAATGAGGTGACAATTTGAACTTGAGCATACACATGAAGGAAGTCGACGTCCAGTCGAGCATTGATGTTCGGTCCAGCCTCATTGAGGGAACGGAAGGATTGACATGTGCTAACATCATGGGGACGTCGAGGAGATATATGTCTACAAAGGGAAGCCTAGAATGCGGAGCCTACCACATCTAAATCCGCACCGGCACCAGCCGCACATGCAGACTAAAGGTATGGGTATGTTGCTAGATCCCATAGTTATAATTTAATTTGTCTCCTGCAACATACATGATATGATACTTCTTGACCTAATGATACAATTTTGATTTAAATTATAATGTCCTTGGATTACTTTCCAGATATAAGTTTGGACACAATCCTTATTTAGCATCGGGTATAATTTCTGTATTAACTTATAATATTGTTTACTATTTTCTTTTTTTAAACCCAACCTTAAAATTCATCCCTATAGGGGTTCAAACCTAGCCTGTTGGGGTGCTACTGAGGATGTCCAACCACTAGGCTGGAGGCCAAAATTTTGAATAGATGATAGAATAAGCACTAGAATTTCAAATTAATACATGTAAAAAATATAACAACTTGATGAAAAGCTAAAGTTTAAAATATAAATTTTCAAGAAATCAAGTAAAGGGATGGAATAATAGTTTATACACTTTAAGTTTATTTAGGTTTCAGCTAAATGCATATGATACTAAACAATATTAATCTTGCAAATTGTTACTCAGAAAACGATAGAAACAAAATAGGTACGTCCTAAAAATCTTATAAGAATCTAAAACATATTGCCATCAAATATGGGTTGACTATAGTCAGCATTGTAAATAATAGTTATTGTATCTTAGAAATTAATAAGCTTCAAATTTTGGGGAGCAAAAAAAAAAAATTTAGGTTTATATCCTCAAAATAGTAACGAAAGCTAAAACTATCATATGGATACACTGTGGTATATTGGCGATACATTGAGGTGCTATGTAAAAGAAAGAGGTGGTATGTAAAGGAAAAACATATGGATATGGATGATAAAACATTTAAATCAATATTTATCACAGGTGAATATAGACTATAGAGTACCTATTATTATAGCTATTATTTTAGAATATTCATGAAGTGAAAAAGTTATTTCATATAAGTAATTCTTATATTAGTTAGTGTCTGCTCATAAGATTCTAACCCGTGCGAGAGCATAGGTTGGTGAACTAGTGCACTTTATATGTTGTCCTTATTCTCATCAGACTCGCTTTGAACAAGGAGAAGCTGCTAAGTTGTTGAAAAGCTGCTAGTATTACTCTGCAGAAGCAACCGCTCATAAAACAGCAAGATGACATCCGCTGCTTTGCGTCTCCATTGAGAGCACACGGTTCGTCTGCTTGTGCTAGGTAGCTTGATTTGTACATACGGCCCTACATCAATCGTACAAATTATATATACTATAGCCTTTTTATTTTTAGCTGAAGAATCCGATCTCCCATTTGTATTGAAAACACCAGAAAATACTGTGATATAAAAAACAATTAGCTGTGGCAGTAAGATCTTACATTTGCTCTGCACAGTACAGTCGTCGAGACAATGAATAGCAACCAAAACTATTTTTTTTAAAAAATTCACAGCTCCTGTATTCGTTTGCCATCCCAAATTCCTCTAGACTTCCGGTGCGCGCCATTTAATTTGGATACATATGACATGGACAGCTTCAACCGCAAGCTATGCACAATGTTTTAGGTAGGGTGCAATTAGTGGCCAAAAGTTTGCCAAAAGGTATCAAGAACGTTAATGCGGTGCCAATGGTAATTCATCCCCACCTGCCGTCAATGTACAACTTTTCCCTTACTTGATGAAGTGCCTTGCAGAGCAATCGCCTCTACAAGCGGTTTCTCTGTTTTACGCCATCTATATAAGGAAGACTAGAACTGTCTGTAGAGGCATGAATATGACACAACATCAGCAACAGCTTACGATAAATTACGTGTTACTTGCATTATTAACTTGGTGTTAGTGAGCAGTGATCACAAGCCTGGGAAGCATAGGGAAGGATAGATTCTTTTGTGAGTACTTTGCAGTCTCGATTACTGACTCTTCGTGCATGACCTTGAGGCTTCAGGAATTTACAGCTTCTTCTTTTGGGCACTACTGCTAAAGTTCCAGTCTCCACTTTATGCTATAGCGGTATAGGTTAGGCGTCACCTCTAACTTCGTGCCAACAAGAACTGCCGTACTGGATGATTGGTTTTGTTAACAGATTTGCAAACACCGGGAGCAGATAACCTTTTTTAAGCAGGAACAGATGCAAGCGCACTTTCTTTGAACAATGGAGCAAAGTTAACCAGTGGCTGCTACTGAGTTGTTTTGGTGTGGCACTCACAGCTATGATGGAGGCACTCGTTTGTGGCTCTTTGCGTGAGGTCATCCTCTGCCTACCTCTGTACTAGTTCTTTTCTAATTCCATCTACACACACTCGATCATATAAATTATATATACGTCACTCTACTCTTTCTTTTCTACGAGATTGCAGACTTTAGCTGAACAATCTATTTCTAGCAGTGTTTCATACTAATATTTTGTTTAGTAGCTCTTCACCTTTTTGGAATCTACATAGTGAACTCCAGTCTCCATATTTTATTTCAGCCTGTCAGTGGCTTGTCATATACAAATCTGTGAACACGGCTTAACAAATGTTTGCTTCTCGAAAGCGTTTTGCCCTCCTGTCAAGATTTGCATTACAAGCGTATCATGGAGCACAAAGTTTAGGGAAGTTGTGGTTCTTGTGCTGTTTCAACATCGTCATATCCTCTCAAGATAGAGCAGACAGCAGACCAGGCGCCAAGAAATTCTTATAGTTTAGCTTTGGGATTCTTGAACTGTGGTGTACGTATCACTACCGGAAATCGCGACTTTGCCGAGTGTAATATTCTTTGCCGAGCGCTAAATCTCGGGCACTCGGCAAAGAAAATCTTTGCCGAGTGTCAGACTTCGCACTCGGCAAAGAGCTCTTTGCCGAGTGCCACGTCAGCGACACTCAGCAAAGAGGGAATCTTTGCCGAGTGCCACGTCACCGGCACTCGGCAAAGAGCTCTTTGCCGAGTGTCTTCCTGTTGGCACTCGGCAAAGATATTTTCAATATTATATTTTCGAGGCACTAAATGAACTCAAATAAAAAAAATTTCTACTACAAAGTTGTATAACTTTTTAGGATCTACAAAGTTTATATTGGTCATTTTTTCATTTCATAAATCGATAGTAATGTTGTTTATAAAACCTACATCTCACTAATAGTTTGATAAGAATTGTGAACTATGTTAGAACCACCACATCGGATGAACAAATGATCAAACAAGCAAAATAATGTTTATAGATCTTAATAAGTTATGAAATGTTATAGTTTAATTTTTTTTCATTTGAGTTCATCTTGCCATGCTAAACCTACGCGTGAATTTCAAAATTCAAAATTCAAATTTCGTAAACGACCTCGGATGAAAAAATACCCAAAACAAAGTTTGTAGATCTCGAAAAGTTATGAAACTTTATAGTTGATAACTTTTTCATTTGAGTTCATCTTACCATGCTAAAGCCATATGTGAATATCTTAAATTTGAAATTCAAATTTCATAAAAGACCTCGGATGAAAAAACTTTCTAAACAAAAAGTGTAGATCTTGAAAAGTTATGAAATATTATAGTTGACCACTTTTGGATTTAAATTCATTTAGGCCCTTAAACAAGCTAATTACTCTCGGTTTAGTATAGAATATGAGGAAATGAAACTAGTTTACATGTGACAGAGTAGTGCAGTGGTTAAGGCAGAAGACACGCGAGAGAGAGGTCACGAGTTCGAATCCCACCGGACGCGAAGCGCGTGATTTTTGCGCGAAAAATGCCGCGACTTGCCGGGCGCATGGCGGTGGGTCCCCCTCAGATTTAACTTTTTTTCTATTATTTTCGGGTTTTTTCGGATTTTTTATTTCGGGCCTTTGCCGAGTGCTTGCCAGGTGGCACTCGGCAAAGGCTCCTTTGCCGACACTTTCTTTGCCGACTGGGCTTTGCCGAGAGCCGCACTCGGCAAAGCCTTTGCCGAGTGTTATTCGGCCTTTGCCGAGTGTCTTGGACACTCGGCAAAGAACCCAAATCCGGTAGTGTATAGGATATGGAAAGCTTCATCCACAGGTTAGATAGGTACAATGTTTTTGGTTGCATGCCGTTCAATTTGTATGAAAAAACCCAGAAGTCAATGTGGCGTCAGTAGTGGATCATACGCCACGTGGCCACATAAATGTACAAATTTCGGGTTTAGTTAAGGAAGTACCATGCATAGCATGTGCTTCTACAAACCTATTCAGTTGCATCATGTATATATAACAAAGAAGGCATGACCTCTGCCCTCGACGGCATGGATAAGACTACTACACCAGCAGTAGTTCAAATTTCAAACAAAGGCATGGGTGTAGGATTGATTCACACTAATATAAGCAATCAGAGGGGGGTGGGGGGGTGGTGAATGATTGCGGAAGCCAAAAAATAAATTTAAAACTTCATCCTAACCACAAAACCAAATTAAGACTCATTTTCTGTTCTGGACAGAGCACTGCACCTCTAATAAAATTAATCTCGACCAAACTTTGTAGGTCCAATTGACATCAAAATTTTACACCACAAACTATATGAAATTTGTGAACTAATGCAACTGGAATCATGTCAAACGGAGGTCTCAAACTCGAGATACAAAATAAACAATGATGGTGACGAGAATTACTGATTAAGCATTAATTTCATGATTGTGCAAAGTCTATAAAAGATTAATATGCGAAACTTCTTAGATCGTGACCTTGATGCTCTAGTGCAACTTTAGATGGATCAAAAGCAAGTCCTTGGTTAAGAATAAGAATTCAATTTAAAATCAAAAGCTGGACATGCAAATAAAGGGCAGAGTTGAGGAATGGGATTACCAACACGTCATCTTAAAAAAGTTTGATCTCTATTGCAAAGATATGTTCACAAGATGCATCACACAAGCATCCCTACAAGAATTCTCCACGAATTCTAAACCCAAAGAACAGCTACACTGCTGCCTCTTCTGTTCTTCACGCACGCACAAAGAACGACGTCCTCAACCCCCAACAAACACAACACCCGCGACTCTATTTTTATAGACCTGAGACACGCACGCTGCCCGGCCTTTCCTCCTCGGCCATGCACGGCTTCCCTGCCCTTGCAACTCGGTCACGCAAAGCAATGTAACCGCAGCCTTGATCTCCTTTCATTCGGTCAACATCCAGCAAAAGAAATCAAGGTCCAACTCCTCACAGGTGTACAAATCCAAACAGTTCTTGGCCAAGTACGTTCTGGAAGCACAACCACACAACAGTACCTGGACCAAGTTCTAATTCCTTCAGCCACGGCACAGCTAGCAGCTGGCCCTCCACGTACATGCCATCCTGCATGTACAACATGCACCACGTACATGTGAACACATCTCCTTGCTCTTCGCCAAGGCACCATCTCATCACGGTCACGTCGCAGCCCGTACATCTTCCCGTACGTCTCACGAAGCGATCGCCTTGACTTCACATACATTGTTCTCACGAACACCCCGCATGACATCCTTGACCGATAGGACGTCAGTTCCTCCCTGAACTTAGTCCCGAAACCTCAGTTCCTCCTTGAACCTAGTTCCAGTCCGTCATCGACCACGTTCTGCCTCAAGCAACACCTGCACATGAACAAACAAGCGAACAAGCCCAAGTCCACGATTTGACTCAAGTCAATCCGCACACGTCACAAGAGCATGTCATGCAACAATTCCGAATTACCATGCTATCACAAGCATATATAAGCAGCACATGCATATCACCTATGCCATAATTCAGCAATGCCAATTTCATATCAAACCAACTTTTCATCACATGATCTCACAATGGGAAGCATAGGGAAGTGAGGATGCCTGTGAGAGTGATTTGCAGTTACGGACATGGTGCCGTCTTGCACGATAGCAATGGCCACAAGCAATGGCCACAATGTGCTACTTGATACTGGCCTCAAGCTTATGGTGTAGCGGTATAGTTCAGGCAGCTGCTCTATCTCTGTGCGGAATCCATCTAATTTCTGATGGTTCGTTTTATCTACGGATAACCCACTCCACTGAGTAGAGAACCATTGTGAATAGAACAACAGCAGGAACAGATGCTAGAGACTTACATTGTGATAGTATTACGATTTACGATTTGTCACATGCTGTAGGCTGGCAAGGTGCTGAAAAGCAGATCAATGCTGTGCGTGGTGTGGCCACGCACGGTTCCTCTGCCTACCTTTGTGCTATGTCCTTTCAATGTTACATACATTCCTCAATCATATATAAATTATATGTCATGGGTCTAACCTTTTCGTTTTTATGATTATATTGGCTTTAGCTGAAGAATCCCATCCCCCATTTGCATTTGAAACTCAGCGAAGTACTGTGATATAGAAAAAAATTGATATGGGCAATGAGATGTGCACATTTGCAACATATATTTTGCTCCGTTCCGTACGGTCATTATGAGAATGAACAGCAATATGCAGCCCTTCCTAATGAACTCTTATTTTTCTAAAATTCATAACCAACTCATCACGTTAATATCCAATCCGCATTCGTCTATCATCCCAAATTTCCAACCTATATAATAAAAATCATTCAAATCCAGATGCGGATAACTCCCACTTGATAGTTGATAATCACAGACATCCTCCAATCTACGGAAATCAGGGCACGCCGGATCTCCACAAGTGGGATCACATACTCTGCCACTGGAGGCTACTCCAGCGGCCAACCCGGGCACACCGACATCATCAATGGTCGCAAACTCTCCTTCATCGGCATACATGGCGGTGGGTGGTTGTGCCGTGGAACTTGCGTAGGCATGTCCATCAGTGGCTTCATGTGCTGCGGCATGGTGACATTGGCTCCTCCAGCTCCGCTCTGGGCGGCTTCACCGCGATGCAGTGCGACTGCGCAGACAACCCCCGGTCTGACAGCGGTGGCGGGTGGTGCAACTGGGATTTTGGAGGCCATTTGTTCGGTGGTGGTGGCACAATCTCCTTGTTTTTGTTCTTCCTGCTCTTCACTGGCGTTGATGGAGGTGGTCCATCAAGCATGTTCTCTAGAGGGGGCTACCCGCCACCATCGTTGCTGGTGTCAACGATGTGGACGCCCCGGACCACTTGAACAACCGAGCTTTGTGCCACACATGCGCCAGTTGAACAACAGAGCTATTGGTAACCATCATCTCGGCCCCATGATCCATGGCGTCGAGACATTTTTCCTCGACACCATGATTCATGGCACTGACCCTAGGGTCCAAAGATGAGTTTACATCTGCCAGGGGTCTAAATGTTAAATTTGTTCAAAAATAGTGACTAATTGTAAAAAATTGGGACAAAAAGATCAATGTGGCAACAATAGTAGGGCATCCCCAGATTGCCACATAAATGCAGATTTTTTTCTCTTTACTTGAGGGAGTATCGTGCACAACATCTGCCTATACACCGTTGATTAATTCTCTATTTTACACCATTCTATATAAGAAAGATCTGTTAGTTTTCTATGGTCACCTAGGTGTAGATCAGTGTGTGGATTCTTTGCCATTTGTAATAATTGAGTAGAAAGTCATGGTGCACCATCATGAGGCATGAATCAGAGAGCGAGGGAGAGGGAGATGACCAGAGGTCCATACCATTATTGGGCTTCACTGGTACATTGATGGAGGCAGGGCATGGCCAGCGAGGGTCGAGGAAGAGGTTGGTGAAGTCCGGCAGTGGAGTGCAGTGGTAACAGCGACGGTGAAGGACGGTGGAGCTTCCCGTCGCTTGTAGGTGTCCCTCTCGATTGGTCTATTGAGGCAGGTGGGGTGTGGTGGCATTCAACCTCGTGACGTGAGCCTAGACCCCCACCTTCTATATATAGCCTATGCGACGAGGGCCCACCAGCCATCAGTGGCTGAGCATCCTCGATTAGGATGTGGTCAGGGGGTTCGCCTTGACCATTGGGTCATGACGGTTGAGATCAATCCTAATATTCTCTCCCTTGATCTTATTTTTTTATTATTCTTCAATTTCTTACTTCAACTTTCAATTTCAATCTTTCTTACTTTTGTCCATTCCATCATAGATTTGTGCATAGAGCATGCTCCATCATCACGATCAATCGCCGATAGACTTAACAGCTACAGCACACGTCTCCAATTTGAAACAAAACTCTCTTCTAGGCCCTTTATTGTTCGAAAATCATAAGCTTTCTCATAAACCCATGTCGACTGTGTATTCTTTAAACACACTGGGTGGTAAGCCTTTGGTAAGTGGATCCACAAGCATTTCTTGTCACTCATATGTTCAATACTTTTTAGTATAATTCTGGACTTTCTCCTTTACAACATATAACTCAGTGTCAATGTGTTTGGCAGCACACTTGACCTGTTGTCATAGGAGTAAAATACTTAAATGGTTTGTTGTTGTTGTCAACCATTGTCAACTCCGCGTAAAGGTTCTCTTAACCATTTCTCCTGTCCTCTAAGCCTCATAACATGTCATAGCATAACTTTGCATCATTCATGATATCACAACTATTTCTTTGGAGGTTTTCCACAATAAAGCTCCAATAATGAGTGTTAGTGATTGTGGATTTCACTACACATCTCGCTGAACTTTTATCTTTGTACCCACAACTACTTTCATCTTTGTGCCCACAACTTTCATCCTTATTCAACATGAGGCTATAAATATTTTCAAAAAGATTCTTTATTCCACTCTAGTGATCTATATCTGGACTAGACTTCTGCCAAAATATCCTGGATACATGAACTATGTCAGGGTAACTTCTTACTCATAAGCATTCATTAAGCTTCCGACTGCTGAAGCATATAGGACACCCGTTTGATCGATCCATGTCGATTCTTCAAGACATGTAAAGTTCCCAAATCTATTACCCTTGACTACAAAAAAAGGCATATGTTTTTCTCGCATGCATATTTTATTTCTTCAGAATCTTTTCTAAATATGCCTTTGTGATGGTTCTAATTCTCCTTTTCTTCTATCTCGGTAAGTTCCAATCCTTAGAAAGAATGATGCTTTACTGAGATCATTATCATTCAAACTTGAGGACAAGAACGTCTTCTTTTCCTACAGTAGATTATCATCACTACTAGCAAGTAAGATGTCATCCCCATATAGGATTTGGAAAATGAATTTCTCATTCTTAACTTTTGCACAAATGCAATTGTCCTATACATTCTCTTTAAAACCCAAACTTCTTATTGACTCATCAACTTTAAATTTTATTTTTTAGAGATTTGCTCTAATCCTCAATTGGTTTCTTGAGGCAGCATTCATTATGTTCTCTTCCTTTCATGATAAAAACTTTAAGGTTATGCCATATAAATATTCACATAAACCCCATTAAATAATGTCACATCTATTTGATGTGACTCTAAATCATAATGTGTCACTAACATTCACTGTAATCTATTCATTCTCTTCGTATGAATCTTTCATCACAAGTTGCACTATATATCTTTCTTCATTCCCTCCAGAGCCACATCACGTCTTGTAGACCCATTATAGGCTACTGTTTTGGCTCCGTTAGGAATTTCTACTAAATCCCAAACACCATTGGTATTTATCGACTTCAATTCATCTACCTTTGTTTCATGCCATTTGGATGAGTGAGCGTCTCTCATGGCTTTTACAAAAAAATGGGATCACCATTTATTTGAATTTCTTTATCAACATTGACTTCATAGTCATGAAATTTTTCTCATTCTTTGAGACCTACTAGGGCCTTGTGGCACTTCTTTCATATGGGCCCGTTGTTGCTCTTCATTGCCAATGGGAAATTTTTCTATCGGTTTTTGTATTACAAGATCTTTATTTCCTTATCCATCTTCAGAAATTCCTAGATTCGCTATCCAAGTCATCTAGATTAGCTATCCAAGTCATCCTGTCTAACAAATGCAATCTCTTCTCCTTTGTGCAGCCTCCGTCGATGGGTTTGAATCATCCCGCTAATGCGTCACCAATTGATGCCGCCTTTGCTTCACCTATGTCACATGGTCAGCTTGGTGATTGCTCACATTTGTATGATTCACTGTGATCGACCTTTGATTGCAATCCAATAATGATGGACCTGTGATAATAAACTTGTGATGATGAGCATGTGAACTTATGAATTGTGTTTGTGGATGTGATATATTATGAGAAAAATGGCTTGTTTATGATATATAATTGGTGTTGATGATATATATGTGATGGTTGATATATATATATATATTGCTTGTTTCAATGGAATGCAAAAGAAACAAAAAAAATACAAAATTTAGATCCTTTGCCGAGTGCCATGGTCAAGGCTCTCAGCAAAGCTGGGAAACTACGCACCGCTGTTTCCTAGCTTTGCCGAGTGCCGTGGCCAAGGCACACGGCAATTTTTTTTAAAAAATAATTTCTTTGCCAAGTGCCTTGCACCACGGTACTCGGCAAAGACAATAGAAATTATTTTTTTGCCGAGTGCCAGGAAGCAGCACTCGGCAAAGAGATGACTACTTGCCTCTAGCGAAATAATTGTGTAACTCCTAAGATCATATCCTTCTCATAGAGGTAATTAAGTTTTTGAGTACCTTTAGGAAATTGTATAAATACCAGAAGAAGCATGGTGAAGTATGGCTGCTTGTTCTGTAATTTGTTGCTGCCATTGTGCTGGTTATCTTTGCAAAGGTGGAGTTTCGATGAGTTTTTAGGTGTGAGCAATTAGTTTGGAAAAAGGAAGTACTTGGCCTTCAATCTTCACCTCCTTGACATGCTATAAAACTACCACCAGTAGAACAATAACACTACATGTTCTATGCATTACACCAGAGCATCCTGCCAACAAGAGGAAATACACGATAGCTTTAGGATGGACTCGGAACTCTGGTTCACTTCGAGTCGACCTTGGAGTTTCAGTCATGAATAGGCTTGGGAAGCACTAGGAATTGATAAAATCCTCTAGTACAGTATCAGTTGTATTCAATGTATGATCGTGGCTAGACCTTTGCATGCTGATGCTACGCCACTGAGAGCACAGTTTTGAGAAACATGGGGAACTATCCCTGCTTGCTGTATTTGCAGGGGCCCGGCGGAGGCAGGATTGCATCTTTGAGTATTCCCACATCTAAAAGATAGGCACTCATATAGAACCTAACCACCTTGTCGGCTGGCCTGTGAGGGTGCCGGTTGGGACACAGATAGAAAGTCCTTTCTTTTTGGGCTGTTTTGGGCTACAATCAGTGGAAATACCAGAGAATATTGCATCAATATAGTTTGGTATTCCAAGAATATCAAGGAGTACCATTGGATCAGCCCAGTTATGACTCATTACATGGTGTACATGAACAAACAAAGCTCTAAAAGTGTGTTTCCTTTAGATTGGCTGCAGCAAACCCCTATTTAAGTGGCCATATTTTCTGTGGTTAATTCCTTTGAGTCATTATTTTGACTTGTTTTCTATATATAAACTAAATATGCATCTACAACCTGTAATCTATTGGTTTTGAGCACGAGCCATATACTCCACAGTTAATAAAACCGCCAAATCATTACAACGACTTGATATTCACATGTGGTCCAAAGAGGAAATGTTCATTTTCTGAAGGGTCAATTTGGATGAACCAGAGATAGGCCTGAAGAAGGAAGTGCCCATATATACAAAGCCAAGCCTTCAGCCTTTACTTTCCTGGCTTTGTGACAAACTTATGAGTTATAAAAGTACCAGTAGTTAGAAGGGCACAAACATCATTGAAAAGCCTATGGGCGCACATAAATAGCCCTTACATACCAAGTTGGTATTAAGATGGAGTCATAGAGATTGAATAGAATTATGCTTAGTACAAGTTGGCTTTCTACACCAATTTGATCCCTCATATATACATACCTGTAAATACGTACCCTGTGAGAGTCATTGCAAGTAACAAGAAATCTTGAACAAATTTGTTAGGGTTTCCAACATATTCACCCTTTTCACATTGTATTGACAGCCTTAGTCTAGCATCATTTGATCTCCTGTTCACATTGTCTAATGGAGATCAACCTCCAAATTCTCGAGAGGGTGCCACCTAAATTAGTTATTAGCTTCTATAATCAAACATGGATTATATTAGTATTTTTTTAAAAATTTAACACCTTACTAGTGTGAGTTCATCTACGGTGTCATCAGGGAGACAACACCTAAAAAGGCATCTTCATCACGCTGCACACAAGCAACCTGTTGCTATAGAGAAACATGAGTACGCAAACCCAGTGTCCAAACTTTGGCATTAGTTGTTGTGCATGTCCAGTTTTTTGCATTACTTTTTGACAGTGCAATGTCTTTGCTATCCAACTAAAAATGCTTGCTGTCGGCAGGACTTTTGACCTAACACTTCTTAGCATCTCTTTATGGGATATGCTAAGATATCCTCACTGCAGCTGCAAGCACGCAGATAACGGTGGAATTTTTTCTCTCCTCTGGGCCTCAAATTATACAAACAACTCAACTATCTTTGTATCCAGTTTATTGCATGATATTGACGCCTCTGGCAGCATCCATTTTCAATGGTTCTGGCAGACCACAGATGATCATTTCCAACGAATTAGTCATAGTACCTGATGCCATTCCTCACTTTCAGTAACTACCTGTACCATGTATGGTAACTTTACATACTTAGAAGTAGGTAGGGGCAAATAAAAAACTCTATCCTTGTTCATATAAAGTCACTGCTCGAATTCGAGACGATAAAACCACAACTACACAACAACAACAGTTGCAGCAGATAGTTCAACTTACACTGTGTTTGCTTGCGAGCAGATAGCATACTTGCATTGTGGGCTCATCCTGTGCAAGAGCGTATACTCATAGGATTGGGAGGTTTTGGGAACTTTAATTTTGCCAATTTCCATGGAGATAGAAATTGGTAGCCTGCCATGTGCCATAGCTAGGTTCCGTACCTACGGATGACAGTGTAGTTCTGTTTTATGCATGGACACATATTGCTATATGAGCTGGGCTGAAAGCTAGACTATGGCCAGTAGTCCTAGCGCACATGTCGAGCAACCTAAATGGCATAGTCTTAGCAGCTGTCATGCTTCCCAAGTTTCTTTGTTCCGCTCAAGATGGAGCGGGGCTCCTATCATGTAGTTTGAGGATAATCTAGAGTTACAATTGATTTACTTAACCATGCGCCTAACAACAGAGCACACAATCTCAGTTTGGCAGTTTATCTCGTGATCTGTATAGTTATAACCATGAGGAACAATAATTATGGGATTGGTCTATGATTAGACTGTGATGGCATTGTGTGTAACTGCAAAATTTCTTTACAACATGAAAGTTGGTTATTTCAAATTGGATATTTGTCCTGGATGGATCCTTTTTGGATTGATCCATCGTTTGAGATTTGCTCTGTTGTGTTTCAATATTCTAAGATTTTTCAGCCAGGATTGTGCATAATGCTAGTCAACCTTTAATAGCGACAGCAAACATGAACCATCATTTCTCTTTTATGATTGCAGGTTTGGGCGCAAAAGCGGTTCTTGTGTAATATAGATTCACACCTGATAATTTTTAATCTAATTAGTCATCCACAAATATTGATCGGGCTTGTACCATGAAACAAAGCCTGTCTGTGGCACGATAAGACCATAGCAATTGCAGCTGGAACTGAATTTAGTTTTCTTGATTGCTTAGTTACAAATATTATAATTTCAGCATCGAATAGTGGAACAGTGAGAGTGCAATGTGCATCTCGGCTTAAGAAGCATTGGGAACTATGGCTCCTCATCTGTCATTGCACAAACAGCATCAGGCCTGGGAAATGTGGGGGATAATAGGACTCACAGAAACCGATCTTGAAGGGTTTGGAGCAGCAGTAAGACCATATAGGAGCCCAAGGTGTCGATGTGCCAGCCAGAAGATGGTCTCCATGAGATCGCACAGATGCCAGCCAGGACATGGCCTCATCATGCAGCAGAGGACGTACTCAGTGCCATGCATGCTTAGCATCTGTGCGGCCTTGATATTAATTGCTTTGGTAGACAACTGTGCTGCTGGCAATGAGAGCGTCTAATCGTGAGGAGCAACATGGAAAGTAATCCGACTTTTATGTAGGAGAGACAACCAAGGACAGCCCATGGGCCATTGCACACACGCCATGAACTTGCATATACGTGTGGCATAGAGACTCCTTGCTCCTGATTGGCTGACTCCTAACTGAATACGTACAGAATTAGATACGGTAATGATCGGACAGAAAGTTGATGGCAGACTGAAATTTTCACAATTAGGTATTAGGTAGAGATGTGCAGCACTAGAGGAAAGCAAGGAGATTTGGATGTTATTCATACTGAATCAACGCGCAAAATAGAAATTTTCTTCCGTTTGTGTAGTGAAGATTCTGAATTCAATGCATTGGATTTTAATGTGCATGAGTCTGGATTCTTTTGGTAACTGTTGTGGTGGCTGTGTCGTAGTCTGTAGTAATTTGAACATGGATGAATGGTAGACCGATCAGTGGTAGTCCTTCCCCTGGACGCCAGTGACGGACTACCGTACCTCTTCATTAGTGGATCAGCAGGAGGACGGGGAAAGATTTTTTCATGTGCATATGCTCCATGCTTAGCATCTGCTCGCTTGTTGAAAGCGTTTTGTTCACCTGTCAAGATCTGCATTACAGGCGTATCATGGAGCATGAAGTTTAGGGAAACTCTGGTTCTTTATGTGTTTCAGCTTCGTCATATCCTCTCAAGATAGAGCAGAGTATGCACCATCGAGTTTTTGTAGTTTAGCTTTGGGGTTCTTGAATTGGTGTATATATAGGATATTTCACAAAGGAGGAGGTCAAGAATGCTATTTTCAACATGGAGCATAAGAAAGCACCCGGTCCTTATGGCTTTCCCTGCTGAATTCTATCAGAAATTCTGAGAAACCATAAAGGAAGACCTTATGCAAATGTTCCATGTGGCTTTCCCTGCTGAATTCTATCAGAAATTCTGGGAAACCATAAAGGAAAACCTTATGCAAATGTTCCATGATCTTCATAGAGGAGAATTGCAAAGTCTAAGTCTTAACTTTGGGGTGATTACTACCGAAAATCCAGGAAGCAAAAGCCATCCAACAATATAGACCTATTTCTTTACTTAAAGTACTGGCAGATGAACAATGCTTTGCGCGCATATGAGTGCCCGTGCAGAGAGATCAACAAGCAATGCAGTGGCTCAAGGTCCAATTGGGAAGTGTACAGTGGCCACACACTGTAGTAATCGAGCACCTCACCATCGCTATGTTGGAGTGGACAATATTTGAATCTATAATGTGCAGCACAAGAGGAATGCAAGCAGATTTCGAATTCAATGCATTGGATTTTAATGTGCATGTGCCTGGATTCTTTTGGTAACCATTGTGGTGGCTGTGTCGTAGTGTGTAGTAATTAGAAAATGGATCGGTGGTAGACCGATCAGTGGTAGTCCTTCCCCTGTACGCTAGCGACGCCCGCCCATACCTCCTCATCGGTGGATTCAGCATGAGGACGGGAAAAATCATTTTAATGTCCATATGCTCCCTGCTTAGCATATGCTCGCTCGTGGAAAGCGGTTTGTTCACCTGTCAAGATGTGCATTACAGGCGTACCATGCAGCATGAAGTTTAGGGACATTGTGGTTCTTCCTCTGTTTCAGCTTCCTCGTATCCTCTCAAGATAGAGCAGAGTACGTGTAACAAGCCTAACGACGGCCCAGCAGAATTGGAAAGAAATTGGACCGACTCAGGCCCAGAAGAGGAGGAGCGCCGCGGCACCAACGACACTTGGGCCAACGAGGCCGCATGTGCGCGCCAAGAACCAGAGGTGCGCAGCCCATTGGCGCCACGGCCGCCGTAGTCACACCCGCGTCGATTAGGGTTTACGTCGCTTAGGGGCTAAGTAATCATTGGGCTATAAATAACTGGGCATTGTAATTAGATTGAATCAAGTAATAGAAGTGATTTTCCCTATCTCTCTCTCTACCGGCTCCAAGACGCCACCGCCCATAGGGGCCGCGCGCCTGCCCTGCAGGGCCGCTGTCACCTGCGTCACCTCACACGCCACTACCCGTGGCTGCCACCGCCGCCGACGGGCATCTCTCAGGGCTGCCACGTGCACACCTGTATATAGCCTGTTATAGTACATGTGCTTCTGCGAAGTCAATTGGAGTAGGAAACCATTGTGAAAAGAACAGAGGCTGCCACGTGCACACCTGTATATAGCCTGTTATAGTACATGCCGTTTAATTTGGATGAACCCACAGAATGAACCAATTATTGGCTCAAAAGTTTGCCATGTGACCCAATTAAAGCCTATTGCCAGAACGTCAATGTGGCGGCAATGGTAGCTCCCCAATCCACGTGGACACATAAATGTGCAGTATCTCTTGATTTATAGGTGTGCCATGCATAGCAGCTCCTTCTACAAGCAGTTTCTCTGCTTTATGCCATGTATACAAGAGAGACAAGTATCTGTGCCGTGAATAAGACCACAACAGAGGCAGCATATGAAGCAAAATTTATGCCAGTCGTGTGTATTGGGCCACACGTTTTACTTGCCTTATTAACTTGGTCGAGAGAGCAGTGGTCAAAGGCCTGGGAAGCATAAGGAAGTGTAGATACAGGTGCAAGTAGTTTGCAGTTTCTTCGGTGCCTAGATGGCCTAGGTGCATCCTACTTTTCATGGTTTTTACCTTGGTTTTAAGTGTTTAGGCTTGGTTGCTCCACTGAATCATCTATATAATGAAATGGAAGAACGAAAGTATTTGGGGCTTAAGCATTTCTACCCCTGCGTTGAAGGGAATGGTAAAGAGAAATGGACATAGGCTTAGGAAGCATTAGGAAGCCTTGCTGCAGTCAGAAATGGACATATTGTTACAGGTTCTAAGAAATAGCAACCTATCACTGTGTATTTCTTAATCTCAACAGAAGAAATCAGCAAATACATGTGCTTTCGCTAATTAGCAGAAAGAAGGATTCGAGGAGAATTATCTGCTGTGAGCCTGACAGGATATGAGAGAAGAAGTTTATTCTTGTAGCGTTTAGCCAGGTTATTTTCATGGTACACATAGCCCTCAATCGTATGCATCATGCACAAATACAGAGTTCTTGGTTGGTTTACAGTTTTGACTTCCATACCAGTGCGTTCTGGGATGAAACTCTGTTTTCAGTTTCCTAAGCCTCTGATTGCAGTGTGTTGCAATGCAAGCATACCAGTCAGGAGCCAGAAAGTTTATTTGTCAAGAGCGAAACATTTAGAGATGAAATAATGTAGTGTTGACGCCGATTCGTGACCGTGCCAACACACCGACGGGCCTTGGACGCCCAAGAGGTTGTCTTCTACAACCTGCAACGCAGCAAACACACAGCGTAACTAACTAAACCGATCTAGAGATCGAAAAGGACGATGTGGAGCTCGTGTATGGCTGGATAAGCTTCAGAACCACCTCTGGAAGGATCCGTTGGGATGTGGCACGTGAAGGATCTCTTAGGACCAGCAAGGCCGCCTAAGATGCCAATGAATCTCGTGGAGAGAAGCACCGGACAGCAAGTAGAGAGGTTGAGGAGAGAAAAGGGGTAAAAGAAGTTGATAGATAGGTTTTTGATTCGATTGATTGGATGGGATTAATCGGCCATGATCCTCTCGTATATATAGAGGGCGTGGTCTTATCCCAGTAGAAAACAACTCCAACAGGTGATCTTCAAGTTTCCCACGACCAAAACTTGCCAAAACACGATTTATGAATAAATCAGTTCGGACTCTAGCATCAAACCGGCCTAGCCGGCCTGGCACTCAGCTAAGCCGCTTATCACGGGCACGGGCTGGCCTCCTGGGCAGCCCGGCCAGGACCCGGCTAAGCCGGCCTCGGCACCCGGCCTAGCCGGCCTTCACTTGCCACGCCAGCACTGGGCCGGCTTAGCCATACTCATGAACCGGCTTAGCCAGCCTAGCTGGCCCACATGGCTACCAGGCACGAAGCCAGTTTAGCCGGTTAGGACCCGGCTAAGCCGTCTGGGGGTGGCCGGCCTAGCCAACTTGGCCAACCGGCCTAGCTGACTGGGCAGGCTCAGTTGTGGCTCGCCGTCTTCTTCGGTGATTGCTTGCTCCATTGATGATGCCACTTGACCTCAATCATGTCTAGGGTCTTTATAACTTGCTCATCTTGCCAAATATACTGCTGGACATTTTTGGGTGTCAACATATGCCCCCCTGTTTTCAAGTGCATGATGCATCGAACTTGAAAACACCTATCAAAAACAACCGACAAGCACGATACCCATCACACCGGCTGACCAGTAACTAAGGGCGATGTATACATCAGCCATTTTTGTGATAAGGGCGATACATGTATCGACCATTACTTGGTAGAGCACTTAAGCATCTTGCCAAACACTTGGAAAGTACTTTTTGAGATACCTCCCATTAATTGCCTTTGGGAGAGGCTCACCTTTCAATGTCTCCAGCAAGTATGAGTTCCCGAAGATGACTCTAATCACTCTCAAAGGACTTTTCCAATTGGGCGACCATTTTTCAAATTCGCCGCTCTTCGGTCCGATAGGAAGTATAGTTTGCCACACTAGATCTCCCACTTGAAACGATTTGCTTCAAACCTTTTTGTTGTAAGCCCTTGCAACACAAGCTTTATCTTTCTCAATCTCCTTGAGAGCCTTTAATCTTTTATCCGTTACCTCATCCACATTGCCCATCATTAGATCATGGTACACAATAGGAGATAAATTATTTTGTTTAGCAAATCTGTATGCACTCAAGTTCACTTCGACAGGCAACATGGCTTCTTGACCATATACTAACTCAAAAGGAGTAACTTTTGTAGCACCATGCTTTGATTTGCGATACGCCAACAAAGCTTCTGACAAAGTTTCATGCCACTTCCTTGGTTGTTCTTCAATCTTCTTTTTAATAACCTTTATTAGAGTCTTATTACTAGCTTCAGCTAGGCCATTAGCTTGAGCATAGTATGGAGATGAGTTAACCAACTTGATCTTATAGGATTTGGCAAACTTCTTAACCTCTTTGGATATAAAGGAAGTCCCTTGATCTGTATTTAATGATTGAGGAATGTCGAATCTATGAATGATACGCTCAGTGATGAACTCAATGACCTCTTTGTGAGTGATTTTCTTCAAAGGAACCGCTTCAAACCACTTAGTGAAATAATCAGTAGCAACCAAGATGAATTGATGCCCCTTTGAAGATGAGAGATGAATTTGGCCAACGAAATCTAGTCCCCAACCTCTAAATGGCCACGGCTTCATAATAGGATGGAGTTCTGCAGCAGGCTCCATCTGAATATTACCAAACCGTTGGCACTCATCACAACCTTTGTAGTAGAGAAAATAATCGGCAATCATAGTAGGCCAATAGAAACCAGCCCTTCTCAACAACCACTTCATCTTCAGGGCTGATTGATGCGTACCACAAATTCCTTCATGGACTTCTCCCATTGCCACTCTTGCATCATCAGATCCTAGGCATTTGAGCAACAAATCATCAACAGTTCTTTGATAGAGATCGTCAGGTTGAATAATATACTTGAATGCACTCCTCTGAACTCTCTTATCAACTTTGGCACTAGGATCCTGCAAATATTCCATTAAGGGAGTCCTCCAATCTTCCAAATCGCTATTAGTATCACCAAAAATTAAGCTAGACCAATTTAGAATGCCGTTAGGTGAATCAACAGCAGCGCCTACAGAGGAGTCAGCTCGGCTGACTGCAACAGTCGGCTTAGCCAACTGGGCTGCCCAGTCAGCAGGGCCGGCGAGGCCGACTGGGAGTACCAGTCAGTAGACCTGCCTAGGTTGGCCTGGTGACCCGGGTTAGCAGCCTTGAGGCCGGCTAGGCCGACTGGACCAGTCGGCCAAGCCGGTTCTTCCTGTCCTGCATAGAAAAAATTTGAATCTTGGTGCATCGGCTTTTCTTGTATTTGAAAATTATGCCCACTGACGTCAAAGCTTGATGCTTGCTAAGCTAACATGTTGGCCTTTCGATTTTCATGTCTCAGAATATGCCAAATTTTAAATTCGGCAATCTTAGAGATAAGGTCAAGACAAGTATTAAGAGAAACTCGAAGTGATTCATCTAGACATTAAAACTCACTAGCAACCTGCAGCACAACCAGCAATGAATCACCATAGGCCTCAACATGCTGCACCTCCATAGAAGTTAACATGATTGTTAGTGCATTGAAACTTCAATCGGCTTGACATTCCTGTCTCAACATTATTAGGAGAAACAAGAACAATACCAACACCTTGGCCATCTTTACAAATCGATCCATCAAAATATAGCTTCCATGGGGTATAAGTAAGATAATTGACCTCTTCATCAAGATCAATACCATGCTCAACAATAAAATTATAAGAACTTGACCTTTTATAGATTTTAATGGTTCATAAGTCAAGTCATATTCAATTAAAGAGTATGCCCATTTTCCCAACCTTCCACTAAGGATTGGACAATATAGCATATGTTTGATAATATCAGCCTTGCATGCTACAACACATGTACTTGACAAAAGGTAGTGCCTCATCTTGTTGCATGCAAAGTACGGTGATCAGCATAATTTTTCAATATGGGCATACCTTGTCTCAAGATCAAGAAGACGATGACCAAGATAAGCAATAACGTACTCCTTCCCTTCATCTTCTTGAGTCATAATAGCCCCAATGATCTTTTCTTCAGCAGCAACATAAAGTTTAAATGGAACTCCTCTCCTAGGTGCACGAAGAATGGGCGGTGATGACAGATACTCCTTTATCTTCTCAAATGCTGCTTGTTGGCTTGCCCCCAAGTGAATTCAGATTCATCCTTCAACTTGAGCATAGGAGTAAAAGGAATAATCTTCTCGGATAGATTAGCAATAAATTTTCTCAAGTAGTTCAACTTCCCAAAGAATTTCTGCATATCCTTCTTGCATGTAGGTGGTTGAACATTCTTGATCTTCTCAATCCTCTTAGGATCAACTTCTATGCCTTTGTCATGAATGATAAAGCCTAGAAACTTCCCAGCTGACACTCCAAAAGAACACTTGAGTGGATTCATCTTCAAATCATAGCGGCACATCCTTTCAAAAGCAAGACATAAATCGGCTAAATGAGATTATGGGCAACCGATTTAATCGCACTTTCATCAATGTAAACCTCCATAGTCACCCCAATTAGATCATGGAAAATCAAATTCATTGCTCTTTGATAAGTTGCTCCTGCATTCTTCAACCCAAAGAACATAACTATCCACTCAAACAAACCAACAAAGCCAGTACAAATGAAAGTTGTCTTTGATGTGTCTTCTTCTGGCATGAAAATCTGATTGTATCCAGCATTACCATCAAGAAATCTAATCACTCTATATCCAGAAGCATCATTGATCAACATGTCAGCTATAGGCATAGGATATTCATCTTTGGGAGTGGCTCTATTAAGACATCTAAAATCAACATAGACTCTAATTTGCCAGAATCCTTCTTCTCAACAGGCACAATATTAGAAACCCACTTCGCATACTGGCATGGATGAATGAATTCAGCTTGCAACAACCTACTGATCTCCTCCTTAATTTGATCATGGATAGCCGAATTGAAGCACCATAGATGTTGCTTGACAGGCCTAAATTCATCTTTGATTTTGAGCCGATGCTCCACAAGATCTTGGCTCAATCTTGGCATCTCTGTATAATTCCATGCAAAACAATCAAAATATTCCTTGAGAAGCGTGATTATTTTAGCTTTGTAATCGGCTTTCAAGTTTTTATTAACAAACGTCGGTCCCGGCATGGAGCCATCCCCAATATCAACTTGTTCTAAAGGGTCAGCCAACGTGAAACCTTGGCCCAACTTATTGAGCTCATCAAAGTCATCAATAGCTTCACAGGCATCGGTCTTTTTAGCCTGATACTGTTCAACACGACGATTTAACCATTCAACATTATCCATTGATTACATAATGGTGCTAAGCTGATTGTCAATCGGCTTAAGTGATATAGGAATAAAGCCTTGCCTAGTGAAACTTACAAAATCGTACTCAGACAAGTCTCTTCCTGAAAAGCAACCAAAAGCACCATGCCCCCCCCAGCTTCACATGCATCGGTTGTGGCAACCTCAACCGATGAATCAGCATGGACGACCACAATAGCATCTCCCACCCATTGGATGAGAAACTGATGCAAGCTGGATGGCACACACTCATTAGCATGAATCTAATCACACCCAAGTATCATATTGTAGCTTCCCTTGATGTCTGCGATGAAGAATGCTGTAGCCAAAGTCTTGCTCCTGATGGTCAACTCAACATTAGCAATGCCTCTAGCTAGGATTGGGGCTTCACTGCCAACACCTGTGATGGTCATGTTGGTCTTCACTAGCTCCTCGTCCTTGTTCCCAAGCTTCTTGTACAATGAGTAGGGCATGACATTTACAATAGCACCACTGTCCACTAACATGCTATGGACTGGCATCCCGTTGATGTGACCCTTCAAGTGGAGTGGCCTAAGATGATGCACTCGCACTACCGGCTTCTTGCATATAGCATCTTCAATGGCGAATACCAACTCCGCTGCTGGTGGTTCCTCTTCATCATGTTTGATCATATAGTAATTGGAAGAGAAATATACTACATTCACATCTCCACATGGCGGCGACGGTTCATTGTCCACCATCTCTTCTTCTGGCACCTCTGGAGCTTCAATGCCCACCATATTAGCAAAAACAGTAGCGAACACCTTTGGTGAGTCACCAAGATCTTCAGATCCTATAGGAATCGACATGGGCATCTTAGAAGACACCACAGCCGATTCAGGAAGCATCACGATAGAATCAGTAGAAATAGCCAGCCTGGCTGACTCCTCAGTCGGCCTAGCCAGTTCAGTTGGATTAGCCGACTCAAAAGTTAGCTTAGCCGACTCCTGGCCCTCCTGGCCAACAGTCATAGTAGGGGCCGGCTTAGCCAGCTCTGGAGCCGGCTTAGCCGACTCAGTCGGCCTGGCCGGTTCTAGGTCTGGCTTAGCCGTCTGAGTAGGAGTAGCAGCCGCGATGATGGTCTTTTGTCGAATCGCTTGGGGCTTTTCTGGTGCAGGTGGGTCTTCAATGATCCCAAGAACTTCCTTCTTCAATTTTCTTTGTCGAGCACGCTGTAGTTTCTGCCTTTGGGTTTTATCCAGCCCTTGTAGACACCACATGGGTTGAGTATATTTGGGATCCCTCGATGGCTCTTCCTTTTCTTCAATTCCAGCAACTACCCGTAACTTTTTCTAGTTGCTTTGCTGAATTTTCACCTCCAATCACAATCGGCTTGTTATCATTAACAACAGAGGCTGACATTGAGCCGATTATGATGCTAGGAACATGAGCAAGCTTTTTGGGCACCTCAACCTTCTTTGGCACATACACTTGCTACATAGGGGCCTTCTTTGACTCTTGAGGATCTTCAACCTGCATTTAACCACCTTCTCTTGATTCACTCCTCTAGAGCTCGATTGATCACCCAATCGGCTAAAGACGGAAAGCTTTGAAGATGGACCAGCAACATCTCCCAACCTTTGGAACACAGGAGCCTGAGAATATGGCACCCAAACTCCTTGCGGTCCCCACTACAGCATTGGGATAACAGGTGGAGCTGGAGGAATTGGAGGTCCCCAACAAGATACCCTAGGACGAGCAACCTGCAAGGAAGAATCAGCTAGTGGAGTCATCGCCATTTTCTTGTTTCTATCTTATTCACGCTTCGGCAGTGTTGACTTTCTTTTTTTATGGGCCGATACTCAGAATCGGCCTTTTGTTTTTTGTATTTTGCCATAAGTCGATCAAAAGTACAAAGTGGCTTCACCACGGGTGGTTTGACTTTCTGCTCTTTCTCCTTCCAAACACCAACCTCTGGCTTCTTAGGAATAAATGTGCGCAACACATGAACACTGGAGGTAAGGCTGCCTAGAGGGGGGAAACCATCCTGGCCGACTGGGTCAGTCAGCTTAGCCGGCTTGCTAGACCCAGCCAGGCCGACTGTGGCAGTCGGCCTAGCCATCTCTAGCTGGCCGGTGCTAGACCGGCTAGGCCGACTGGGGCAGTCGGCTTAGCCAGCTTGGAGTCAGCCTGGCCGACTGGAATAGTCGGCCTCGCCGGCCTCTGCAGCACCGCGTGTGTCTCATACCATCTTTGCCTTCTCAAAGCCTCCGCTGATCCAGCGATGATTGTAAGCTTTTTCTTGCCTTCGTGGTCCTTCTCCAACACCACTTGTCGCTATGAATTCTTTGGTACATCCGGTGCAGCACGCGGTTCACCGATAATGACATTCTTGCCTTTAGCTTTATCAGCTTGCTCTGGTCGGATCAAGATTGCTGGATTTCCTGCTTCAATTGTATTCATGTGAGTAGGAAATGGGTTCTTGTTGATCTCCATGTCAGAAAAACTCAATCGTCCCTCATTAAGGGCCGATTGGACCTACCGACGAAAGACATTATAATCATTAGTTGCATGAGAATAAAAGTTATAATATTTACAATAAGCGCGTCTCTTAATCTCATCTGCAGAAGGCATGGTATAATGAATTCTAATGTATCCGATTTTGAGTAACATCAAAAATCTAGTCACATTTAGAAATATCATAGGTAATTTTTACTTCCTCATTCCGATTCTTTTGAATCAGCTTGAGAGAAGGACAATTGATATGTCTATTCTTCATTGGCCATCTAATTTCAGTGGCCAACATCTCCTTACTTTCATCATCCGAATCATTTGAAAAAGCACCAAGAGCATGTGTATTCGAACGATATGGTTTATATGCATCATGAGATTCTTTAAGGCGTGATTCCCAGAAAACGGCCCTCTCGACAAGATGACTAAGGCTAGCAAACTGTACATTCTCCAGTTTGTCTTTAATCTTATCATTCAAACCATTAAAACATATATCAACAAAATATCTTTTAGAAATATTCAAATAAAAGCAACTATTCTTAATCTCTCTAGCTTTCTTAAAGAAATCTTAAACAGATTCATTACGCACTTGTTTAATGGTAGCCAGATATGCTAGCTTAGTTTCTTGAGCTCCAGTATAAAAATGATCATGAAACTTTTCCTCTAAATCAGCCCAAGTACAAATAGTCAAAGGTGGTAAAGAAGTAAACCAAGCAAAAGCAGTACCAGTAAGAGATAAAGGAAGACTATGAAATCTCATATAATCATGATTAGCAACTTCACCTAATTGTGCAAGGTATATACTTACATGCTTCATGGTTGATTTATTATCATTACCACTAAACTTTTAAAAATCCGGCACCTTCCAGCCGTCAGGAGCTTTCAAACGATCATAAGCTCAAGGGTATGGTTTTGAGTACAGATGCTTGGAAGATTTCATATTAATGCCTAAAGTCTCTTGAATGGACTTAGCAAAATCCTCCTTGAACTGATTCAAAATATCGTCGATATCGGTAGAAGGAGCTTTGTCCTGCATATTTTCAAGCATTGGGTTGGTACTAGGAGACTTTGGTGGGTTAGGTAGAATGTTATTAACCTCCAAAGCTCTTGATGCTCTATAATCGGGGTTCGCAATGTTTGGGTCGATTTTTGAGCACCCCCTACTCAACTTGTGCTAGCATGACCGGTCTTATCGGTTAGAAAAACCAAAGAGTCCGATGTTAAATTTTTAGCTTGATCATAAGGAGTTTGTTTATTAAAAAACCCTTGAGGCATACTAAATTTAGGTTGTACTAAAACACCCGATTGATCTAAATTGGTTGTTTTACCCTCTAAAGTATCTAAATGTTTAGCAACACCTTGATATCCATGTTGTATGGTATTATTTGTTGAATCAGTAAGTGCATTATTGTTCTGCACAATCATATTACACACATATTCTTGCGAAATTGAAACTTCATCATATTTAGGGGAATTGTTTTGAGGATCTACCTGCTCAGATGATGAAGTACCCATGATTTCAGTAATGTTTGGCGCCTTGAACTGTACCACCTTGTCATGCGGACCCTTGGAGCATCCTTGAAGAAAAGCCTTCTAAAGCTCCTCGATCTGCTGTTGAAGCGTGGCCTGCAATTCTGGCATGAGCTCCTCCACAGACGTGGGATTGATGATGTTGCCACTATGGACTTCGCTTGAGTCCTTCGTCACATCACCATCTACACCTATGTCGCTGGTTGGTTGATATATCAATCTATGCCTTGAATTCCCCAGCAGAGTCGCCAAAAAGTAGGTTGACGCCGATTCACAACCATGCCAACACACCGGCGGGCCTTGGAAGCCCAAGAGGTTGTCTTCTACAACTGCAACATAGCAAATCTAGAGATTGAAAAGGCCGATGTGGAGCTCGTGTATGGCTGGATAAGCTTCAGAACCATCTCCGGAAGGATCCGTCGGGACGAGGCACAAGAAGGATCTCTTAGGACCAGCAAGGCCGCCTAAGATGCCAATGAATCTCATGGAGAGAAGCACCGGACAGCAGGTAGAGAGGTTGAGGAGAGAAAAAGGGGTAAAAGGAGTTGATAGATTGGTTTTTGATTCGATTGATTGGATGGAATTAATCAGCCATGATCCTCTCGTGTATATAGAGGGGGGTGGTCTTATCCTAGTAGGAAACAACTTCAACACGTGATCTCCTAGTTTCCCATGACCAAAACTTACCAAAACACGATTTAGGAACAAATCGGTTCGGACTCCAGCATCAAACCGGCCTAGCCGGCCTGGCACCCGGCTAAGCCGGTTATCACGGGCACGGGCCGGCCTCCTGGGCAGCCTGGCCAGGACACGGCTAAGCCGGCCTCAGCACCCGGCCTAGCCGGCCTTCACATGCCAGCCGGCTTAGCCGTCCTCATGAACCGGCTTAGCCGGCCTAGCTGACCCACGTGGCCTGCAGGCTCGAAGGCGGCTTAGCTGGTCTCAGGACCCGGCTAAGCCACCTGGGGGTGATCGGCCTAGCCGACTTGGCCAACCGGCCTAGCCGACTGGGCAGGCTCACTTGTGGCTCGCTGTCTTCTTCGCGTGATTGCGTGCTTCATTGACGACGTCACTTGACCTCAACCATGTTTAGGGCCTTTATAACTTGCTGATCTTACAAAATATACCGCTGGACATTTTTGGGTGTCAACAAGTAGCGTTAGTGAGCCGCAGAATACAACAGAGAAGCATCATTCTTATTTATGATTGCAGACTTTAGCGGAGGAATGTGATCCTATTTGTCTTGAACAATCAGCAAAGTACTGTTTGTTTAGAGCTCCTACTTGGATAATGTTCCGACTACTTGATAGTAACTAATGCCAAATTGGACATTGTCATGAAAGAATCATGATCGTTTTGTATTTGCTCTCATTTCCAATATCACCTGGTTTTTAAGAAAGCATTGTGCATGGTGCAATTCAGGCTTCACTAACCACGGTCGTTACATATTCAAATTAGAAGCATCATATTTGTCTTCTCTGTTTTATGATTTGGGCAAAAATCTCTTCATTTCTAATATACGGTCACAACTGATAATATCTAATCTGACAAGTATGATCCATATTACGTTAGTACATAACATAATATCAAGTTACCAGTCGTAGGTAGACAATTAATTTGAAAACATACCAGTTGTAATATCTCTGTTCTGCTGAGAAGTGGTAGGTGGGGAGCTTTACCCCAGTTGCATAGCATGTGCTTCTACAGACCTTTTCAGTCCCTGTATTACACCATGTATATAAAAGAAAGACATGACCTCAGCTCTTGATGACATGAATAAGCCTACAATACCGGCACAGTTCAAGCAAAGGCTTGTGAAACATGGGGAAGTGTGAATGAATGTGGTAATATTTTGCAATTTCGGGTCCTGACATTCCTTGCATGACCGCAATGGCTGCAAGCAAGGGCTTCAGGCATCTCGAGTTTTTTTCTGTTGGAGGCGGCAACTCGTCTTTTGTCGGGCGGCCGCTGTAGCATTCTGCGAAGTCAATTGGAGTAGGAAACCATTGTGAAAACAACCACAGCAGGAACAAGCCAGTGTGGATAACTTTGGATGTGTTCTGCAGTTCCAGACATCGACCAGTTGCACTATCCGCACCATAGTGCCGCTGCTATACACTCTGTCGCACAATAGTTGGTCTACTAGTACGCAACTTGTAGCTCCACCGTTAAAGCCGGTGCCTCGTGTACATGTGTCCATGGTCATCACGCCCGTGGCACCTCGCCTTTACAGATGACGTGATATGTTTGTTGTATTATTTTGCACTCTATCTTCCCTTAATGAAGCACGTGCAATTGCACGCTTTCGAAAAAAAAGACCAGTTGCACTATTGGAATCTCCTGAAGCCAGGGCAGATGACGTCTCCAGCTTCTTCTGGTGGAAGCTGATGCATCGCCTTCATGTCAAACTTTGTAGCTTTGTGCAAAATCTATGTGACTTCCGATGGTTCCTTCTATTTGCAGATAAAGCAACAACAGTAGAAACAGATATCAGGCGCTCCTTACTATCATCAGACTCCCATTGATCTACAGAATAAAAAAAGTTAAAGAGAAACTTCTATCCATTGGTTGTGGCCAATGAGATGTGGACACTGGATAGTGTCGGCATACATTGTGCTTTGTACAATCATTAGGAGAGTGAACAGCAATTTGCAACCCACATTAGGGAATACTCTCAGGATCCTCATCTGGAAGCAGAGCAATCATAGATCTCAGAGCATCACGGGTTGGTAATTGGTATAGAATCAAATTTTTTGCTGCTTCAATACTTAATGATTTCAACTGAGCCGTCCCAATATTTTAAGTTTGGGCGCTCAACGAAATCGTGTTCCTCATGGAACATGAGAACAAAAATATTTTATAAACCTATTGATTGTAGCCCCTGGCTCCTGTTTACTGAGCCCGTCTGACTACGGAGTAAAGAAAAATGTGACTAAAACAAAAGCTATATTATTCTAAAAAAACCTATATTGCACGTAAGGTACCAGTGTTTTAAGTTTTCCAATGTTACATTCAAAGCTTCATGCACAATCCCTCTAGTGCTGGGAAGCTAGCCACAAGTTACATTTAAGTCGCATGCCGTTTCATTTGGATGAACCCACAGAATGAACCAATTATTGGCTCAAAAGTTTGCCATGTGACCCAATTAAAGCCTATTGCCAGAACGTCAATGTGGCGGCAATGGTAGCTCCCCAATCCACGTGGACACAGAAATGTGCAGTATCTCCTCTTGATTTATAGGTGTGCCATGCATAGCAGCTCCTTCTACAAGCAGTTTCTCTGCTTTATGCCATGTATACAAGAGAGACAAGTATCTGTGCCGTGAATAAGACCACAACCGAGGCAGCAGATGAAGCAAAATTTGTGCCACTCGTGTGTATTGGGCCACACGTTTTACTTGCCTTATTAACTTGGTCGAGAGAGCAGTGGTCAAAGGCCTGGGAAGCATAAGGAAGTGTAGATACAGGTGCAAGTAGTTTGCAGTTTCTTCGGCGCCTAGATGGACTAGGTGCATCCTACTTTTCATGGTTTTTACCTTGGTTTTAAGTGTTTAGGCTTGGTTGCTCCACTGAATCATCTATATAATGAAATGGAAGAACAAAAGTATTTGGGGCTTAAGCATTTCTACCCCTGCGTTGAAGGGAATGGTAAAGAGAAATGGACATAGGCTTAGGAAGCATTAGGAAGCCTTGCTGCAGTCAGAAATGGACATATTGTTACAGGTTCTAAGAAATAGCAACCTATCACTGTGTATTTCTTAATCTCAACAGAAGAAATCAGCAAATACATGTGCTTTCGCTAATTAGCAGAAAGAAGGATTCGAGGAGAATTATCTGCTGTGAGCCTCACAGGATATGAGAGAAGAAGTTTATTCTCGTAGCTTTTAGCTAGATTATTTTCATGGTACACATAGCCCTCAATCGTATGCATCATGCACAAATACAGAGTTCTTGGTTGTTTTACAGTTTTGACTTCCATGACGGTGCGTTCTGGGATGAAACTCTGTTTTCATTTTCCTAAGCCTCTGATTGCAGTGTGTTGCAATGCAAGCATACCAGTCAGGAGCATGAAAGTTTCTTTGTCAAGAGCGAGACATTTAGAGATGAAATAAAGTAGCGTTAGTGAGCCGCAGAATACAACAGAGAAGCATCATTCTTATTTATGATTGCAGACTTTAGCAGAGGAATCTGATCCTATTTGTCTTGAACAATCAGCAAAGTACTGTTTGTTTAGAGCTCCTACTTGGATAATGTTCCGACTACTTGATAGTAATTAATGCCAAATTGGACATTGTCATGAAAGAATCATGATCGTTTTGTATTTGCTCTCATTTCCAATATCACCTGGTTTTTAAGAAAGCCTTGTGCATGGTGCAATTCAGGCTTCACTAACCACGGTCGTTACATATTCAAATTAGAAGCATCATATTTGTCTTCTCTGTTTTATGCTTTGGGCAAAAATCTCTTCATTTTTAATATACGGTCACAACTGATAATATCTAATCTGACTAGTATGATCCATATTACGTTAGTACATAACATAATATCAAGTTACCAGTCGTAGGTAGACAATTAATTTGAAAACATACCAGTTGTAATATCTCTGTTCTGCTGAGAAGTGGTAGGTGGGGAGCTTTACCCCAGCTCACCGTGCAGCAAAGCCAATTGAGAGGCAACTATAAAACCCCGGCAACTGTTGTCATTTTCATTTGTATGTTAATGAGCATGTTTGTTTTGCTCCTACCTGAAACATGTTGTAGTTTCACTTGCGTTTTCAGATAAAAAAACATGAGATATGACTGGGAAGCATAGGGAGCAAAATATGGAGATGCTATGCCACTACTTGGAGATTCTCAGTTCATACTGGCGCCGTATGTTCCTCTGTGTTGGTTCCTGAGCAGTGAGATTGAGCTGCTATTCCGTGAGAAGCAATGGAGGTGGTCAAGGCAAGAATGGGCAGACAGTGAGTTGTCAGTCCGTTTATTGTGTGTAACATGTTTTTAGCTGATTCACCTCCTTAGTCCAAACATGCTTCTGTGTATCTTATTCTACGCAGAGAAGAAATTTTGCATATATAACACAATTAAAGGTTATGTACTTCTTCATAGCCACAAGACACTATGGTAAATATAAACAAACTATACCAAGTTATAGAAGCATCATGTGTGTCATGATGCACGATACTAGAGCCAAAGTTATTGCTGACAGCCAATTATGTTGGTGGTGGGGGACACACAGTCAGCGTGCATTTCTACAGCAGCATAAACCAAGATTTCATAGTGATTGCGATATCAGTAAATAAATTAGGCAAAATTTGCCACAAGACACCATTAGACGTTGTATTTGGCAATAGGCCACTAAAAAAGAGTGTTTTTGGAGGAAACCATTACAATCTCATATATATTTGCTGGAAGACATTATAGTTCATATATATATAATAGCATTTTGTATCTTAAGCAGGTCACAAGACACATAAATCTGAACAAAAATACCAATGAGCTTAACTAGTTTGGTAGGAGCAATGCCAAGCCTAACTATTGCCCTAAAGCCAAAGCCTTGCCGCGCTGCCCACTGGCCACACTCGGCGAGCGTTTCAAGTAGCTGCACCCCGCAGCGACAAGCCCACATGCGAGAACTCCGTTGCTTGCTCCATCCGGGCGTTCAACCATCCTCGTCATGTCGCCTCGGAGACGACAAACATGTGAAGAAGGTTGTTGCCACTGATTGTTGATCTATTTGTGAACTTTAATAGATAGGTTCGAGATATCCTCAACACACAATGCTCAGTGGACATCTTGATTTCGTCCATGGATTTGCTCGAACTCTTGCTTGGTAGAGCGTGTACATTGCTTCATTGAAAAGCTAGGCAACCCAATGGTGATTCTGATATATTAAAGTACGTGCTTGGAACTATAAATTGATATTTGTATATTTGTTGGTCGTGGCATATACTCAATCGTAATGGGCCTTTATATACATCTCCAATATAAGTATTTACCAACAAAGCATGTGAGCTATGCACCCATGTGTTCAGAGATGGGCATGCATATGTATGTTGCTTATTTATATCTTGTCCTCGACAACAAAATGCTTCTAGATATATGACACATACAAGTCTGCACCCACATATGAGAAATTATTTGTACAGAGCATTGTCAAACAAAGGGAACTAGTGTACATTGTATGTTGTTTGGCACGCCGACCTGCTGGTAGTAGCAACAAACTTATTTATACATTAATATGCAAGAAAGACAATTCTAGATATTTCCTTTGTCAACTTGGTCAAAGATAGCAATGCCACGGGCTTAGGAAGCATTGGGAAACGTCACTTGTTTTGCCTGTCGCCTGCAGTGGAGGCACGATCCTGTGGCCATGCATGGAAACATAGATAAGCCACTGTGGAGACCAGTCCTGACACCGATATGCTTCTTCTAACTTTTTATTTACCTCATTTACCATGTTGTATCCTGGTACTGGCTTTCTTTCAATCCGTCCGAAAGGGGCGGGCATTTTCAGACAGAGAGGTCTGGTGTAAGAATTCCACTCCAGCGTATTGCCTATCCCCTTCTGGCACGAATACTGCATGTTAAGCATCACCATAGATAAAATTTAAAAGCATTCATGTTAAGAACTTAAACCTTAGTGGACATGTTTCAAAATTGTTGGGTTGAAATCTTAGCTGCAATCTTAAATTGTTCCCGGCCCATCATTATTAGGACCAATCATTTTGTGCATGCACTAGAAGATGAATGAAGCCTTTTATTGTATTTTCGGACAACAAACAGGGTGAGGTTGGTGGTACCATGTAAGTCGTTTCACAAAGTCATCTGTGCGGCAGAGTAAAACCACAGCAACTTGTGCAGCAGAGGCTGCTAGCTACCTGCAACGTCTGTTTTGACCATACATTCTATTTCCATTCTGATCTTGATCCAATAGAAGTAGACCGAAATGGACATAGGCTTAGGAAGCATTGGGAAGTATCACCACTCTTGCATGTTCTTCATAGCAGTAGTATCGTCATTTAGCCTTGCCAGCTTGAATTAACCTGGAGCAAAACTGTGAAGGTTAGCAGTCAGAAGGTACGGTCCAACCTCCACTTATGCTATTACGTTTTTGCTACAAGTTCTAAGAAAAAGGTACTTAGCACTGTGTAATTCTTCATTCAAACAGAGATTCCTCTGCCTTGCTTTTAGCTAGTTTATTTTCATAGTACACAGAGCCCTCAATCATATCCATTATAAGTGTAACCTCCAGTTTTACAGTTTTGTAAATCATCAACTGTTTTTCTTTAGCCGAAACAAGTTATGACAGAAAGCCATGTTCGTTTTTTGCTTCAAATGGTTGGAACTTAAGTTATCGTGTTGGGAATTAGTTTGTACCTGTATGAGTTTTGTTTAGAGTGATCTTGTAATAAACTTGGTCGGATACCTCTCTTTTATGAAAAGCTGAAGCCAGAACCTTTGGTTCTTTTATCTAAAAAAGATAGTCATGACACAGTCCGTGCTGGTACGGCTGTCCTGGTAGCTAGGCTATATATCATTTTACAAGACGAAACAACAATTATTTTTTCATACGAAACTCTATAGTGGAACCTCTTCAACACTGGGATGAATGGCTGGCTAGATGTTTCGCACTTAAATTCTCTGGTAAAAACAAAGATTTTCATGTCGTTTTGGGGATATCCTAACTTTCTTCTGTTACTTATACCAATTGCCAACAAGCAAAAGAAATACCCAAATTTCTTTAAGCTAACGCAGAAGGGCAATCTTTCAGGAGAATTTTTGCACATCAGAAAACGAAATAGTTTCTTTCTAGTTGTCTATCCACGTACTCTTCTTTGTACAACAAGAAACAGGCTCCTTTTTCTAATTTTGCATTTGTTTGTTTACTGGGCGCTTAGGAGAAAGAGAAGAACAAGAAGAGGAAGCACAAGGTATTCGATGGTTGTGCATGGCTTCCAGCACAAATTTGCACAGATATTGTCGTAGAAGGAAACATCCAGATTACAGCAGGTTCTCCGACCTGGCGGCACTACTCTGTTTCATGGACAAAAGCTTTTAAAAAAAATCCATAAAGAAAATGAAAAGCACGTACGAGTTTGTTTATTTGGTGTCCAATCCAAAGTTTTTCTTTCTAGTTAACTCTGTGAGCTTTAGTGAATTTCAAGGACATTAATAATTAACACATTTTTAGTAAGCTTGATTCATATGTTTGTCCACATAGTGATTTAATTAGCACAAGCATTAGTTCAAGTTATAGGCATAGTATAATTGAAGAGCTATACATCAAAATTGGAATGTCACTATTGTTCATGTTAGATATTGAGACATGTATGGAGACATGAAATTCATAAAGAATGCAGTAGGAGTCTTGTGCTTAACATTTGGTAGTACAAGGTGTTGAATTGCTGGTGCCGCATGACTACTTCCTTCCAGCAAAATGACTGTACTATCCCTGTGCTGAGGGTTACAAATGGCCTAAGATAGTATGCAACTCTCAGGTGTAGTTATGTCTTTGAGTACCTTCTTGTGGTGTATATATACTCATGAAAAGGATGAAGTCATTCTACTTTATTTCTTTTCTCCACCACCGATCTGCTGCTGGTTTTTTGCTCTCAAACCTTTAGTCACCACCAATGTGCCGTTGGCTTTTCGCTCGAACAGTTTGTGCACGGGGCTTTTCACCAGATTTGGCATGAGAGGGGTTGGGATACATAGAGATACAGATCTTAAAGATCCAGCTTCTTTGAAGGACCCAGGCTTGGTGTAGAGCGACTGCTAGCTGGAGCAATACTAATGGGAGTACACAATCTAGTTTTACAGTGTGGCGGTGCACCAGCTAGCATGGGCATGGTGGCCCGCCATGCCTTGTCTGCAGCTTCTGCACGTTGACATCAGACGCTATGACACGACACGGTTAATCCATAGTGCCTGCTAGTGCTAGTGCCCCATAGCCCACGGATTTAGTAACGAGATTTACTTGCATAAAAAAAAGATAACTACAGCTGCGGCTAATCAAACTATGTCATTTCCAAATTAAAGTTGCAAAATTAACAAGATTTGCTGCACACAATTAGATGCAGAAAAAGACTTTACATTTCAAACTTTGCTTATGTATCGTATTCTACAAAAAATTAAAATTTAATAAAATATATATTTCACCTATTACCACTGAGCACGTAATAGATGATTCTGACCATCTAATATAATTAAACTAATGGCTCGCAGTTTTTGAGAGTACCGCTACAAATCCCATTTTTTATCAAACCGTTTATTTTGTTGTTCCATTGTACTGGAAGTTCTTATTCTGTTTTTTCCGATAGCGTTATAATCCATAATCTTTTCTTGTATGTACAAACCTTTGTAATTTCTGTATTTAATAACCCATAACCTTTGTTCTTTTACACAACATATGCAAAAGAACTTCATCATGGCAACTGGATATCTCCTTCTGGTGACAAGCAGCAGACATGTCTCGAAACCATGTCCATTTGGTAGAAAGATTGTAGAAGCAAATTTTTTTTACCACTGCCGCAACAACTATACAGGATTTAGTTTTGCATGTCCAAGTAAACCAATATGTTTCTCCTATTTTGATTTTACTATTTGTCACTGATGAATCCTTCTCTTGTACAAAATTTTGCAGCCACGGACTCAGTGTCATTTTGTACACATTAACCCATTCTCCCTCTATTCAAAAAATGCCTCTAATTATTGCACGTACTTAAGGAATTTTTTGGTTTTGCCTAAAAATAATGTTTTCAAAGGTTTTTAAGAGAAATGCCTTTATATAACAAGAAATTAAGGCATGTTGAAAAAATGCCTTAACAAAATGCCTTCTTTGCAGAGGCATATTGTAGTGTTTGTACATCGTCTCTAGGAGTTTATTAGGAGTTCATTAACAAAAAAAAAGTTTGGTCTATATAAGGAATGAAAGACATTGCTGGAAATTTAATTAGTTTGGAATGGTTGCTGCCTCATATATGTTTTTTTGCGAATACACAATCCGGATTATTGTATTAAGAAGAAGAGTTCACACGAACACATAAAGCGCTCTAACTACTGCTGAGAGAGGTCTATGTGCATAGCCGTAACTGGACCTTCATAGCACAGGATTTTTATGTCAATATTACATATAAAGGAAGGACCAAAGTGCGAGCATCTCCGCGCTCTACGGGTTTTTGATAAAGAGCTCCTAGTGCGCCCGTTGAATGCAAGAAACGCCTTGTCAATGGCCTCCACCTCGCTCGACGACAAGGCCCCTGAACGCAGGTGAACCCAGATTGGCCGGTTGCACTTTGCTGAATCGTTGCTCGAGGAGTACCGCAGCCCGCTTGGAAGCTGATATGTGAGCCAACGGTTGGGTGGCTATCCGTCTGCTTCTGCACTTCATATGCAGGGGCATCCTAGCTCTCGGCCTCTATCATGGTGGAGAGGCAATTAGGGGCGGATCCCGCCAGCACCTCATCTCGGAACCGTGCGAGGCGCCCAGCGGACTCGCGCGGTGTGGGCGTCTCGTCGTCTAGCTCAACATCGGATTGGCCAACCCAAGGAGGCGTCTGCTACGCCAACTCCTATCCTGAGGACTGAGCCAAGGAGACATCTGCCAACGGAGGCGACTCTGGGACCCGCCAGGTGTGGATACGTCGGTACGACTCTAGGTTCCCGAGGATGCATCAGTTTCTGCGCCGATGTCTGAGGCGAGAGGACAGCTACGGCTAGGAGCTCCTCCAACATCGGGTCGAAGGAGATCACCAAAGTGGGAGGACCATCAACTGTGCACATCACCTCCGCGAGCGGTTCAAGAACCATGCAGACGCCCACACGGTAAAACCCGACGGTAGGTGCTGGACTGGCTGAGCTTCTGAAGTAATCGAGGTGGAGGCTGGTGCTGATTGCACGGACTCATTCGATTGCCCGCAACACCTTCCACGCTTGCATCGCCTCTAGCTTCTATATCGTGAGCATAGTGGCAGGGGCAGTGGTTCTCACCGTGGCTCCACCCAGGCCATGCGAACCACCGAGGTCTGTTGGCTCATCGGGACAGCCCTAACCACGATCACCCGCCGTAGTGGAGGTTGAAGACGGCACTCTACACTACTGCTTGCACTCCTATGCGATGTGCCAAAAACTGCTTGTAGCAGAGGAAGCGTGCTGGCAGCCTGTAGGTTGCCACCATGTGGGCCACCGATAACCCCTGAAACATAACTATACCCTTTTACAGTAATATTTTTGGCCAACAACTTAAGTTCGTTCTAGTAAATTCTTCAGATTTTAGATATCACTTAACAATTCTGTTATTTTTCTATACATACTAAATCTGAAGAACTTACTAGAGGGAGTGTATGCTACTCTTAACTCACATAACATTGTTGTAGTGCACACAAGGACAGTGTGATTATAGCGTATAAAATCATAGTGTCACGTAATGGATTAATAAAGTTTATGCGCTATTGTCTTTTGTAAGTGCAATGGGCATCCTCGACGTGGACGCTTTCTGGGTTTTAGTTGAAGCATAAATTAGCATCCTGAACCCCTGATACCTGCTTAATCTGTTGACCTCTTAATTTCGGAGCAAAAGTACAGATTCCAATGTAATCGAAGCAAGTAAAATCACGGAAAACTCCTTAGTTCTGGAAAGCTTCAGACACAAGCCATTTGGTAAGTTAACTGGAACTTTTTTTATGGGAGCTGAAACCTTTTTGGTTGAATACCATTTAAATGAGGTCATCACGAGCCTTATTGGGCCTAAAGTTTCAGAACATGTAAGTAAAACCACAGATGCGCCTCGCTTTTTCTAGACTTGCTTGTAGTTCAAATGGTGGCCTTATTCCACAGATAGGTGACCACTAGAAATTAATTTCTAGGGACAATTATTTTGCCGACAACACATAAAAATGCCCTCTATTTGCTAGACTATTAGTACATAGTACAGACAGTAGGAAAAGCATGCGTGTATATTTAATATTTTGACATTCACCATGAGGCATTTATGAGAAGAAATTTCTTTCATTTTGAGAGGGTGACATCTGTTGAGACAGTAGAAATTTCTTTCACCATCGTGCATATTTAATATTTTGCTTAATAGCTTCCATAGGTTTCTTTATGTCATTTCTCATCTGCGCCTTGCAAGAGAGTCATGTGCTGCGGCACAATAAAAGCAGAACAACAAGAGGGTGCGCTAGACGTTATGTTTCCATTATCAACTTGGTCCCATATGACAATGGCGCTGGGCTTAGGAAGCATTGGGAAATAACTTGGTCCAAGGAGTTCTTGGTCCACGTCATATTGCCAAGAAAGGATGTGGTCTACATAAATGCTTACTTGCTGGGCAGGAAGCTTAATGGATTGACAATCAACAAGAGAGTAATGGACAAGAGCTGTCACAGAGATGCTCATGCACAGGCTGGTTTCCACTTGTTGCAAGTTTCTTTAGTTAGGGATGACATCTACGATTAGAACAATAGACCCACACTCGATATTGCATAAGCTATGTATATGTTTTCATGACATTTATTTGTCCTTTTATAAAAGAATCAGCCATTTATATAAGGGAAGTCTGGTTGCAGCCTCCACATCATTTTAGTTAACAATAAGTTATATGCTGAAACCATTTTAAGATTTATTTATCTTTTAAAGAATATTTAATAATTAAATTTATTAACCACATGGTAGCTTTTACTTAAACTACTACTTTCACTCAAAAGTACAAGGTGTTTGTTTTTCCTAGATACACAACTTTTGGTACACAACTTGATATAAAATATGTCTAGATTAGGAGAGAACACCACATATATCTACAAAAACCAAAACATTTTAGACTTTAGAAGGAGAGAGCACTATACTTGTTTTGGTTTAAACTTGCATACTTAAGGCATATCCAAAAGATTAGGCAAATCAGTCTGTAAAGCTAAATATAGCAAATATTAGGAAAAAAGTCTCCATGTGACTAGGTAAATGGCTACATATATAAATTCAGTCGACCTGCATCTCACAGCGTTCGATCTCAATTCCTAGATAGCATCTACCGCTCTCCATCATTTCTCCTCCTGCGTGATGGCCATGTTCCCGTGAACTGTTCATGCGTCCGCATTGCCTTCGTGCTCACGAAGGCGCCCCCACACTGCACCCCTGACAACTTCTCCCTCACGCTTAAAGCCCCTATTCCGTCAGCTCCACTTGGAAGCAGAGTCCCGGCCATGTCCCTACCGCCGCATGTCCGTGCTCCAGCGGCAGCTGTGCAAGCTTTGTTAAATGGCGCCAGCATGCCCTTGTTGATTGGCAGCTGGTAGTAGCGATCATATCCAGCCAATCTTCTCGGTAACAGACTCATGTCATCCCCAAAAGTCCAGATTAGCAGAAAACGAAGCCATACACGTCAAAAAAAGGCTTGCCGATCCGAGAAATCATTTTGACGTGTGGCACTTTTTTGAAATATAGAGTTCAAGTTTTACAGAGTCTGATAGTTAGTCGATTTTTTTTGTCAGATCTCTTTAGAGGGTTAGCAAAATCTATACGCCAAGTTGGATAATCTATGAGAGACGTTCTAAGAAGCATATCTTTGGATACCTTTTTTCTTCATTCGGTCATGTGCTTGTTAGGCATATTAACTAGCCAAAATCTATAATAATTGCAGAGTAAAATGTAGCAAATAACAATTTCCACTGGATATTTCAGGGCTTCTTGGGATATCCTGTTTTAGATGGAGAACTTGACTGGGCAACTGTTGGTGCATTGATTTCATAAATAACCAAATAAACAAAGAATAAGGAATTTTTTAACACCGCCTTGAGCAACTGCATTTCATTCACGACTCCTATTTCACACCTATACATACGGCACGCTCGAGTATAGATGAGACTGCCCTAGAAATCTCGGAACACGAATACAGCGCATACACTCACACACTGTTCTCAGACACCGGCTCGGTTCCCTCGGTAAAAATCCTCTATAAGGCACGCGAGGTTGGTCCCATACAGGAATCGAAACCACATAATCGGTCACTCCCATGCCTGTGAAGGAGACCATCTAAGCTATTGCTCGGCCCTTGTGTAGGAAACTTGGTACCATCTTTCATGGAGGTGCTCGATCTGACGATCTTAAAATTTTGGTCTATATATAAAGGAAGAGGTGTCTCAATGGCCGTAGGTAGAACATTAGATTGGAACTAATGGCAGAAAATCGTGGTCCCCACATAAATTTGTGAAATTCTTTTATTATTATTTATAGAGTGCAATGAATATCATCTACTTCTTGACATAGTCTATCTGCCAGAGATTGGTAAACCACGTGTCTCACATTTATAGCATATATAAATATGTATATGAAACCCACGCCTGAGGCACAACATTGTGACAAGGAGCAGTTCAAGCTTAACTTTTTGCCAGTTGTTTGTTTAGATCCACAAAATCTGTTCTTGCAATGTCAACCTGTGTTGTGGGTGTAGTTTATCACCATAGTTTCTACTAGCCTGTTCAAGATAAACCTGTGTCCTGCGCCACAACGATATGTGCATTATCTCACAGAGGAAAGGTCAAAGGACTGGGAAGCACAGGGAATTGTGGCTGCTTATGCGTGTAGTTTGCAATGGCATACTTGGGGTGTCGCGCTCAGTGTTTTCGTGCGTGACTGCAATGGCTTCTAGAAAAGTAGTCCAAATCTTGTTCATCTTGGTGTTCGAAGGAACCACGAAGCACCTGGATCCACTTCACTGCTAGAGGTCGGGTACCTCCACTGTTGTGCAAAATTGAATATTCTTCTGCCACCCATGGTTTTAGCCAATGCAAGCATAAAAATTGCAGGAAGAAGCAAGTGGTCACAAATCTGGATACTGCTTCAGCGATCTGAGGTTCAGGACACTACTTGTATTCCAGTCTTGCTGCAGGAAGAAGCAGGCGGAGTCAAGTTCAGTACTGGTACATCTGCTTCCTCTACCCGATTCAAGCCTTCCATGTCGGCGTTGCCACTGCCAAAGACGCCAAGACCTGCGAAGCCCGTGGTGCCACCCTACCGAACAGCTATTTTCATGTCCGTTGTATCTGGTGCTCCTGCATCTGTTACTATGATACTCTGAGGATTGTTTCGATACTCATCGGCCCTGTTTCGATACTCATCGGCCCTGGTAAATAATTCAGTAATAGAATAAACCACGTGGCATAACTCATCATTGTTTAAAACATAACGCTCTTTGGACTAGTTAGAAACCAAATAACGCTGTTTGTACTATAGACATTTATTATCATTTGAGAGAGTGTTATTAAGCCACTACCACCTTTTGGAGACGGACCACGGTTAGAGAAAAAGAAATAGGCAGAGGTAGGTCCACACCTTTTATCTTAGTTGTACCATGTAACTATGCTTCCTGAAATAAAAAGGAATTGAAATGAATTGGAAAAGGAAGTCATCTCTGCGACACAATAAAAACCACAGTAACATTAGCTGCAGTGTCCGCTTGGCATCTGCATGGATAGTTTGGAGTTCGGACCATGTATTCTATTTCCATGATCAACTTGATCCTAGACTAGAGGAGCAGAGAGCAAAGAACATAGGCATAGGAAGCACTGGGTAGTGTCACAGCTTGTGCTCGTAAATCGTAGTGGCTGTTACATCATTTCTGTCCTTGCCAGTGTAATTGATCCTGGAGCAAACCTCTCAAGACCAGGAGTTGGATCGTACGCTCGAACGTCCACTTTATTCTATTGCTACAAGCTGTAAAAGCAGAGTAACTTAGCACTGTGTGGTTCTTAACCTCAGCACAAGGAATCAGCAAACACACACATTCTTACTGATAACAGAAAAAGAAGTGGAGTAGATGCTCTCCTCCAAACCTCACAGAACAGGACAGAGCACAATTCTTGTGTCTGGCGTTTAGCTACTTTATAGTACTAAGCGTCGTGTTCATAGCAGAGAGAAGCAAGACAGTTGAGTATTTGTCAAGAGTGAAACATTTTTGAATGAAACATATTCTTTTATGATTCAAAACTTTAGCAGAGTAGTTGGATCCTTTGTTTGTCTTCAACACTCAGCAAATTAGTGTGGTGTCACAATTTGCTGTGTCCGATCATTTTATGCACGTACTAGAAAATGAACTTTTTATTGTATTATCCCCTCCTGTTCACGGACTACTAAACCATGTAAGTGTGTTTCACACACAAAAAAAGAAAGACAATCACAGAACATAACGATTTCGAAGGGTGTCAGATTGACAGTTATGATACTGCATTGCTGGTGTAATTATAATCTAGTTGACTATGCAAATCCAGTGTCAAATTTCATATGACAATGTTTCTGCCAACCAACAAAATGTTGATGTCAAGGACTCCTTACGTAGCACAGCTTAGCATCTCTATTGAGGAATTAGGAGTTGTTAAGATATGCTTCAAAAGTGTATTGTGAATGGTGTCTCTCAAGCTTTTGGCGGTTTTAATCTGTTTTTGTACTCAAACCAAATATCTGGAATAACTATGGGATTTGTAACATTTTGGGGCATTGCTTGGACACATAGGGTGACAAAATACTGATGATTTACTAAGATACCATGTGTAACATCTCTATTATGTTAACTTGGTAAGTGGTGGGTAGAGATCATTTATCTGCTTTTAGTTTGGAACAGAACCATGTTGGGGAGCCATATATAAAACCTGAACAACAACGCCACCCTTTTAAGTTAAAATAGGCTTATCTGATAGGCACCAGTGCACCAAAAATTTTACATATATTATCAGCTTGATCCAAGGAAGAGAAAATGCATATATACATTCAACAGGACTGGGAAGAATAAGGAGCAATGCATTCTTTTCACTGCAACATTAATCTGCTATGTAGAAATAGCAGACCCTTGCCACAAAGAAATTAGAAACGTCGGATAAGAAGCAGGCCTTATTTTCACCATTGAGGTGGTATGGACACTGGTTCATCGGTTCTTGAGGATACTGGCAGCACTGATCTCACATCTCGTCTTTATGCTGCAGAGACATGGTTTGGTTTAGAGCGACTGTCGGAAAACAGAATCCCCTTACTGGTCAGATGACCACTGTACCGTGATTAAAGTATTCTAAAGTTCTTGTATCTTTTTCTAGTGTGTTTCTTGAGCATTTAAGTGGATGCACCAAAAATGTATTTTTTTTAAATTTGTCTGCCACAGCCCATCCATATGGAGCCTGATCACTAGAGAAACACGTCTCTATAAAGTCTAATTGTTTATTGTTTGCAGTTTTAACTAGGGGGCTTATAGTAGAGTTGTTAACATAGTTTAGCGGGAAGGATTATTTGTGTACGTTGATCGTACGAATAATTAATTATTTGCAGGGAAAGATATTTAAGTAACTGCAAACTTAGCTGAATAGCTCTAATTGATATCTTCTTCTTTTGTCGCCAGCGCTCTCTGCTGGCCGGTTTCTTGGGTCACAGTGTGAGCAGCAGTAGCTCGCCACCCTTGGTTGATGGGTTCCCATCCGATATGGCAGGTAGTCAATCGTGGCAACATGATACAGTTATACAGTTGACCATGATACAGTTGACCATGATACAGTTATACAGTTGACCATGATACAGTTATACATGCCCGCAACATGGCAGGTAGTCAATCGTAATTGGCTTCGATATAACATCAGCAATAAACGTATTTACTAAGCCACACACCCAAAGCACGTCGGCGATTGGGGCCATGCTTGTGTCAGAGATGAGATAGTATGCGCTGTATGTTGTTTATTTATATGTTGTTCTCAAGTGAAAAATACATCTTGATATATAGCGCGTATAAATATGCACCCACATATGAGAAAATTAAGAAACAGGGTAGTATGCATATGTTGTTCTTTTGTGGACCGACTTGCATAGTCTGTTCTCAAGAAATAAGGATGACTGGGCAAGTAACAGCTTGATCCGAGGAAGAGCAAATACATACGGAGCAACGCATACTCTTCACTGCAACCATGGATCTAATTAAAAAAAGAAAGAAATGTCTGATAACAAGCAGGGCTCCTCTTGATCCTACAAAGGCAATATGATATTTGGTTTAGAACAATTGTCGTCGGCAAACACAATCAGGTTGTAGATCAGATGAGCAATGTGATTAAAACATTCGTCTCATGAACGTTTAAAAAGAGGCTCCAAAAACATTTTGTATTAATATGCAATAGTATTGCTGCAGCTCTTCCACATGCATGGAGCCCAATCACTAGATAGTCTAACAATTGTTTATTGACTGCAGTTGTAAACAGCAGGCATATAAAACAACAGATTTGTCACTATGGTTGAGAGGAACCGCCAGTTCTTCACGGATGAGTTTTCTGACGTCATTGATGGTACAAACAACTATTTTTTTTGCAAGTGAAGGAATTTAACTATTCAAGTAATTCTAGACTTAGCTCATTAGTTCTAACTTATATCTTCTTTTGTCGCCACGCTGTCTGCTGGCCGGTTGCCCGGGACTCGTCATTTTCAGCCAAAGGGGGCTGCAACGTCATGCATATAAGTTGTATTTTCTGTGGCCTCCAACAGTCTGCTGGGGCATACCGCTAAGGGGAGTAGGAGGAGGTGATTTCCCGTGCCATGATGTAGGGTTGCTTCCCCGCCACTATGCGAGGAGCAATTGCTCGCTACCCAGGGGTCAATGCTGCCCATCCAACGTGGCCGTCGACTAATTCTATCCAATCCCGTAATCCATGCAATGCCATTATACCCTTTACAGTAATTTTTAACTAGTTTCCTGTCCGTTATCTTACGTTTTAGCCCACAACTTAAGTTTGATGTAGTAAGTTCTCAAAATCTTATTACACTCGGCAAAGAAATTTGTAAAAAAAATCTTTGCCTAGTGCCTTAGCACTCGGCAAAGAATTTAAAAAAATATTTTATTTGCTGAGTGCTAAGGTACTCGGCAAAGAATTTTTAGAAAGAAAAATTAATTCCTTGACGAGTGCCTTCCTAGGCGGCACTCAGCAAAGTCTCCATCAACGGCGCCAGAGCCGTCACGGCCACTTTTCTTTGCCGATTGCCTGAGAAATGACACTCGGCAAATAGCTCTTTGCCATCAAAATGATTCACGAAGGCTCTTTGCTAAGTGTCGCACTCAGCAAAGGCTTTGCCGAGTACATCTGAGCCTTTGCCGAGAGGACGGATCCAGAAGTGATCACAATTAACAATTTTATTGTCTGTTATTTTTTCCATGCACAATAAGGAAGTATCTAGCCATCAATTTGGCATTATTTCTTCCATTCTAATCTATATCTCTTATATATAGATAAACCCCATAAATATATTTTCTGTAGTTTTGTGAAGCCATGTCATCACGAGGGCCCCACCAAATCTAAGTGCACCATGAGGAGTAACTTTAAACACTAAAATATAGTGATTTCCAAGCCACTAAGCCATCAAAAGGCATTCTACTTCGTTCCTTTAATACACCAAGCAACTTCCATGATGACTCTATCCAGCTTCAAACACTCATGTCTATCAAATTCTTCTATTAGTTTCACTTTTATAATAAAGCTAGCCAGTAGCGGAGCCGGCAAGTAACGAATATATAGTATATGTAATAACTAATATAATATGTATACATGTATTTATTATCAGATTAAATAAAAAATAAAATAATAAACTTACCACCGATCACACCATCTATAACGGAAGTGGGAAGTCACAAGGCCCAGGACACGGCCCACACAGAAAAGCTCCTCAGCTTAGTAGGGCCGACCACCCAAGATCCTGCGACCCCACCGACCACCCTGAAGTGGGCCTCATCTCCGCGGCCCAACAACACCGCCCACATTCTTCTTCCTTGCTCCCCCCTGACGCCGCCCCGTCATCTTCGTCATCTCCGCAGCGCCAGCACTTCCTCGCCGCCCGCCGTCCACCGCCCCACCGCGAGGGCTGGGGGTCGTCAGAGCTCCGGCGAGCTCGGGCCCCATAGCCCTAGATCGCTGGAGTTCCGGCGACCCCTAGCCCCCGCGGCGACCGCTATTTTCCCCTTCCCGCCCCATTCCCTCCTCCGCCGCCATGGACATGCTCGCCCCCGCCCTAGCCTGGCCCGGCAGCCGTCCCCCGCCGCCAGTGCACCCCAAGCCGCCCCGCCGGCATCACCACCGCCTGTCTTCCCTACCCCCCAGCCGACAGGCTATTCTATACCCGCGGATGATATGGAGATGGAGGGGGCAGTGATGGCGCCGTAGAGGCGGTGGACAAGGCAACGTGTGGTGGAGGAGGTGGAGGCGCAACCGTGTTGGGCCGTTGGGCCACTCTGGGCTGAATACGCTAGCGAAGGTGGCAGAGAAATAGTGCCAGACCACAGTGGTCAGCGCGAGGCTGCCTGCCACCCTGGTCGGCGCTGAAGATTTCCCGTTCAATACGCCGCTGCCCTGAAGCCAATGCCCCGACGCCCCTTAATCAGTGCATGTGACCCCTTTGGCCTATGCCCTGCTGCCCGGCCTTCGATCCGTCACTCGTCTACAGTTTGCAGTTTCCATGGTTGCGCCGTCATGGAGACTCGCCGAATTCGCTACTTCTCTTGTGAAAATAGCTAAAAATTAATCATATTTTTGTCTTTTAGGTGATTGTTTAGTTACTTTTAATAAGTGGTATATTTTCTTGAAGTTTTTTTAGATGATACAAACAAGACATTTACGTCTATCTTTCAAAGCGTCAAATAAGATAAATAGCATTGTAAGTCTCTGGTACTTTTTAGCTTTTAAACTCTTTCCTGTTTACTCCCTCCGGGCTTTTGAACTATTTATTTACTATATTGTATTTAGTGCTGGTTTGAACTTAATCTATAAATTTAAGTCCTACTGTGTTATTTAGAGCATATATACCAAATCATGTCGTCAATTTCACAATTATTATTGAATTAATAAAAATACTGATTTGGTTGTGATTTTTTTGGGCATACCCTAACCTAAAATCCTAGATTCACTACTCAAGCTAGTAAATAATCAAACTCATTTGTATTTGCTCTTACATACTCGCAGCAACGCGCGAGGCATTCTCCTAGTATATCATACAGTAGTTCAACTTGTCAGTGGATTCCTTTTATTGCAGGATAGAAGGAGTATATGCTAGATTTAAGTCACATTATATGCTGGACATGGGCGCTTTGCTGGTTTTGATTTGAAGCCAGGAGCTATTGTAAAACATAAACAGCCAACATGATTTTAGAGCAAAATTACCCGATGTAATCTATGCAAGTAAGACGACGGAAAACTCCAAGTTCTTGAAAGCTTCAGACACAAGCCTTGTGGTAAGTTCGCTGGAATTTTTTTGCCTGAATACGGATGAGGTGACTATGAGCATGTAAATCTTGAGAGCATGTAAGTAAACGACATGTTGTGCGTCCATTTTTCTAAACGTGGTTGTAATTCGAACTATGGCCTTATAAATGTTTGCAGTGATGGGTCACCACTAGATACTGACTTCTAGGGACATTTATATCTTCTATATATAAAACCCACTAAGCTAATTCTCTGTAATCTCATGAAGCCACGTCATGAGCGGGCCCCACATCTCACTAACATTCATCCCACGCCGGTGCAGGTAGCCAAAGCGTCTCCCCGGCCGCCAGCAATAAATCGTGTCTGCCTGTTCTGTTCCCCTTCGGCCTCCACCCGGTCCCCTTCGCCCCTTCGTCTGCTCACAGGCCATGATCACCCATTCATCATCTTCCTCTCGCTATTTAAATTCGACTCTCCTGGTGACGAGTCCACGAGCGATGAAGACATAGATCAGGTCAAGAATCACCAGTCGATGAAAGCTCACCTCTGCAGCCGGTGAAGTGGAGCGAGCAGCGCGGCGGCTTCCTGTACGGGCGCTCAGCAGGCAGCGGCTCCTTCCACGAATCCGCGCAGTGAAGATGTAGATGAGGTCAAGAATTGCGAGTGGAGGAAAGCTCACATCTGTAGCCGGCGAATTCGAGCAAGTTGCGCGGCGGCCGAACCCCTGGCGTGAGAGGACGACTTCCTGGATGGGCGCTCAGCAGGAGGCGGCTCCTTCCACGAATACGCGCAGGTGAGGTCAAGGCATGGGGCAACTCCTAGCGGGCAACAGTGCTCCTACCTCGACTTAGAGCGGGCAGCAGCGCTCTCTTCCTCGACTTTCGACCGCAAGGGAGACTCCGAGCGCACAGGCTAGAGTCCCTCGAAGTTGTTTCTGTAGGACACCTCCGCTGTAGCTACTGGCGCAGGCCACCTGCGCTCGCCACCGTTGCCGCTGGAAGCAGCAACCGCCGCCGCCACTCTCTCTTGCGTATAGTAGAGACGAGAGACTACTTGAGCCAGTGAGAGAGAGAACTCAAAGTCTAGGGTTACGTGGTGGACCGCTTGAGGCCATTTGGGCCTGGTGTTTCTTGGGCCGAAATTGTCTTAACTGCAGCTAAATGCAACTCTATTAGCGGCTATCTCCGGCTAATTGCGGCTATTAGCGACTAAGTTTGTTAGCGCTGAAATTACGTCCTGTTAGCTTTTGTCAGGATCAGAAGACTCCGAGCAGGTTGATGGTGGCCAACACTGTTTACAAGATGCACTGTACAGTCTATTTAAATTGAACCCAAGGTAGTTGGTTTCATTGGTACTCCGTAGCTAGCATAAAATTTGTAACTTTGATGTAAAAGGCCGCATTTGTTATGCTCAGCAACCCGTCTTTATTGCTTCTTCATATCCGTAGCAACGCGCGAGGAATCCGTTATTACCAACCACCCATAAAAGTACCAACTATTTGCAAGGATATTAAGACAATACAGATTTTAAGTAAAATACCATCAATGCAACCAATCTTTTTGTGCATTTAAGAAAAGAGATTGACATGTGTTGTATCTTGTTCCACACACGTATTAGCTCCCACAGGTATGCACAGGACATTTCTCATCTACACCTGTACAAGAGAGTGATGTGTGTGGCAGAATAAAACCACAACAACAGAGGGTGTGCTACACGTTTTGTTTCCATTAACAACTTTGTCCCAGACAACAATGGCCTTGGGCTTAGGAAGCATTGGGAAATAACTTGGTTCAAGAGATCCATGTCCATGGCCAAAAGCCTTAGAAGAATGTGGAATGACAGTAACACTGAGCTGTCATAGAGACATGGATACACACCATGATACACATGCTCTCTCAGTGAGTAATGGACACATGGTATCTCAGACATTAGCATGAAACTTAATGGTAGGACAATCAAGAGAATAATGGTTAAGATCTGTGACATCTGTTTCTGAGATCCTGATACACTCTGGTTTCCACTTCTAGCTAATTTCATTGAGTAGTGGGGACGTCTGGTACGGTTAGAAGATGCGCGAGTAGGAAGGAGATGGAGCTGTGGCACAGGGCCTTCCCCTTCGACCCAATTGAGGCCGTGGTGACTCGGTGGCTCATCGGCGCAAGGAGCATGCAGCGAGTTCCAGTGGCGTCCGGCCATATGGACCTCTCTGGTGGCGGATCGGTCCACTCCTTCCCCTCGGCGGCAGGTCCAAGTACGGCATCAGATCCAGTGGCAGGGTGGGAAAATCCGGTGGCAAGAAGGCGAATCCAGCCAGCGGCGCTCACCCTAAAGCGAGCGACAATGGCGTTGCCCCGTGCATGAGCTCGGTGGGCCCATGATGGGCTTGGGGGGCTCATCCCTGGATTTTCCTTTTTATTAATTGATTAACCATGGCGAGGAGCAAACCTCCATGGAAAATAGGTCTTTTACAGTGACAGGCGGTTTCTAAAACCGCTTAGGTTAGTCGATTGTGCCCGCAACGGTTATGTTTTATGTAGTAGTGGTTAGCACCAAAATGAATCAATTCATTTTTAAAAATATTTGTCCTTGTATAAAAAAATCAGCCATTTACCGGCTGATGGAAGCTGACGATTTGTGGAGAAAGAAACATTTTGGGATGACTAAGTAATGCTTATGACTATCAGAATAGAGGAGAGAGGTTTCTGCATAATGTTCTGACTACATGATAGTAGTTGATGTCAAATTGGACAATTACATGGATAAATCATTTTTGGACTGATCTATCGTTGTAGATTTGACCTTATTCCCAATGTCTCACGATGCACGATACTGGAGCCACAGTTATTGCTGACAACCAAATATGTTGTTGGAGGTCGGCAGACATTTGACGTGCATTTCTATACACCTGCATAAACCATGATCTCGTATGGATGGGCATATCAGTAAATAAATTAGGCAAAATTTGCTACCGGCCACCATTAGAAGTTGTATTTTGCTATCGGCCACTAAAAAACAGTGTTTTTGCTGGAAACCATTACAATTTCATTTATATGTGCCGGAAGTCGTTATAGTTCATATATATAATTGCATTTTTTCATATATATAATAGATTTTTTTATTTTAAACAGGTCATAAGACACATAAATCTGAACAAAAACACCATTGCTCTCTAGCCAAAGCCTCGCTGCGCTGCCCACTAGCCAAACTCGTCGAGCACTGCAAGTAGCTGCACCCTGCAAGGCGACTGCGAGTTCCGTTGCTTGCTCCCTTCAGGCATGTGCCTATACTCGTCATGCCGCCGTGGAGACAAGGAATGAGTCAAGGCTGTTGCATTGATTCTGGAATTGGCATAGGAATGACATGGATATATTTGTAATCTTTGATATGTTTTTATTAAAATCTAATGTATTAGGCATCATACCATAGAAGTAAATATACAGGCACTCATGATTGACATGTGTCAAATCTTAGCTGCAAGTCTTAGACTGTGCCTGAATCAGATGAACCCCATAATGTGCAAGTCTTACTTGCCTTACTTGGCGCAATCATTTTGTGCATGTACAAGAGGATGAAGTGTTTTATTATATTTTGTCACACTGCTAAGTACTATCCCCTTCTGGACACGGACTACCAACAGGGTGGGGTAGGTGGCGCGCATTTACTGGATTTGTAACATGTAATTGTGTCTCACACACAAAAAAAGGAAATAACTGAAAAAGGAAGTCATCTGTGTGGCAGAATAAAACCAGAGCAAGTTAAGCTGCAGAGGCCGCTTGCTACCTGTAATGTCTGTTTCGACTTTGGACCATACATTTTATTTCCATTCTGGACTTGATCCAATGGAAGTAGAGAGAAATAGACACAGGCTTAATAATCAAAATAAAGAACCTACAAAAATGATTTGGGTGGGGGTAGCCGCTGTATGCTGGGCTATTTGGAGATGCCGGAATGATGTTATTTTTAAGAAAATTAAAACTAACTCTATCATGCAGGTCATTTTCAGGGGAGCTTACTGGCTACGCTCTTGGGCTCAGTTGCAGCGGAATGAGAATGCTAAAGACATCCTTGCAACCATCAGCAAGAAACTAGAGACGATTGCTTTAGAGATTTCAAATAAAGGATAGAAACACATATACTATTTGCTTTAGTATTCTGGTCGATTGTTACGACCCGTTTTGTTTTATTCTGTTTTGGTAACACTTTTGTAACGCTTGGCTGTGTACATCCACGGATGTAGAGGCCGGATATTTTTATCCATTATCTAAAAAAGGCTTAGGAAGCATTGGGAAGTATCTCGGCTTTGCTTGTAGTTCCTCGTAGAAGTATCGTCGTTTATCCTTGCCAATTTGAGCTAGCCTAGAGAAAATATCTGATTATTCGCTGTGAGAAGGTACGATCCAACCTAGACATTGTGCTATGACGTTAATGCTACGGATTGTAAGAAAAATCAAGTTACCACTGTGTAATTTGTGATATCAACCGAAGGAATCACCAAACACACTCTCGCTGATCAGTATAAAAATGATTTGAGGAGAATCCTCTGCTGTGAGCCTCACAGGATGCGACAGCAGAGGATTCACCTGCCTAGCTTTTACAATTTTGTTCTTTCTTGTATTAAACTTGCATGACGTGCGTGGTATGCTGAAACTCTGCATTCAGTGTGGTAAGCCTCTGATTGCACTGTGTTTCAAGCATACCAGTCAGCAGCAAGACAGTTGATGATTTGTTAAGAATGAAACATTTTGGGATGAAATTAAGTAGTGTTAGTGAGCCACAGAATAGAAGTGAGAAGTCTCTTTCTTCTCTTATGACTGGAGACTTTAGCAGAGGAGTTTGATTCTATTTGTCTTGAAAAATCAGGAAAGTACTGTGGCATCACAACTGGCAATGTTCAATCAGATGTGGACAGTAAGATCTCAATCCTTGTATTCATCAGCAAAGTACTTTATGTCCATTTGTATTCATCATCCATCCCAATCTTTTTCAAATTACAGAAATCTAAAATAAACCACGAGGAATCACTGAAGGACCCAACAGAACAATGATATACCATTGTGCAGAGTATGCATGCTAGGAGTCCGATCCATCCATCAGGTTAGCAATTTGCTATGGGACCAAAGGCAAGATTACATTGGAGTGAGAAAACGGGTAACCAATTCAACCCAACCTGGGCGCCTTGTCGATGAACTAGTGGATGTAATTCTCACCGAAACAATGGTGGCCCCCGTCGTAGACGCCCCAGATGACGGGCACCGGCTTAGTCTTGCTCACTGCCACCACGCGTACAGATCCCGCTGCGGCCACAGACTCCGCGGAGTGAAGGACAACATATCTAGACAAGATAGGGGATGGAGGGTGGGAGCAGAAGAATGGGGATGAGCCGGCGAAGACGAACTCAGGCGGCGGATACGTGAATTCTTTGTAAGATACGTGAATTCTTTGTAACCGTGGATTCTGTAGTACTTGATATGGAAGTAGACAAGAGAATTCAACTCATCCTCGGGAGACCATTTCTCAGCACCGCCAATGCACATATTGATGTTGGAGCCAGAGAAATTCAATTCACCATCTATGGGACCCAAGAAAGATTCCACTTCAAACCCAAGGTCGTGCAGTGCTCACTGATCATGGCAATTGATTTGGCCACTATTACTCTCGTAACCAAAATCAAGAAGAAGCCCAATCTAAGACCACGATCGAAAAGCAAGCAAATGTGGAAGAGGAAGGTCATCCAACCGGTGACACTTCCAAAGAAAATTCCTACACTGGTCCAAGGAGACGGATCTACTGCAAGGACTTAAAGGAATAATTCTTCCATCAAGGTAAGTACACTAACACTTAATTAAGCATTTACTCCATAGCATTTTTTACTTCATTTAATTGTTTTATTTTATCATTTAGTTTCAACTCTTTTTGCTCTCAACTTTTAATTAAGTTTAAACCTAATATAATCAAGTAATAGACATCCTAAGCAAACTTGACACCAGGTGGAGCCCATGGGGGTCAACTGACCCCACCCTGGTGTCTCTCACCTGCCACCTTTTGTCCATGGCAATAACTTGCCATGCCATGATGTTTTCCACCCACGACAACACTTTTTCTAGCATCTGAATGAACCTAGCATGGAAACATTTCAACATTTCAGTCATTTCTTGTGCATACACATGTTCTAGTGCTAGAATACACTGACCAGAACCTCATGGGAGATAATGAGGGGGTCGGCCGACCCCATGGTGGGCCCCACCTCCTCTTGTCCTCTGGAATGAGCTGTTATACACATATAAACAAAGTGCTGGCTGTCGATTTGCAACCTAGAAGCTACAACCTCTTTCTTTCTTATCTCTTGCTTTAACAAAATGTGAGGAGAGGTGTGCAGATAAGTATGAGTGGACCTAGGAAGTGGAGTGAATCATTCATGACAAAAATCCATCTCCTCTTCCTAATTCCATTCATGCAAACCTTGATCAAATCATCTCTTGCAAATTAAGGGAAAGATGCTTGCTTAAATCCTTAAGCAAATCACCCTTTTGAGGAATTCCTCTCGCGAAGCATCTCATGAGCAAGCAGCCACCAGCCATGGTCATGTCTTGCTCCCTCCTTTTGCTGTTTATTCCTCTCACCACTTACTCCAAGAAAGGATTCCTTGAGCAAGCATCCAAAGGAAAGAATGGTCGGTGCTCCACCAAATATGTATTGAACCCCATTGACACCCACTTTTGGCACAGAGTCAATGGAGGAGATGTGGGGGTCGGCTGACCCCTGCTGTGTTCACCAGCACCTCCCCTTCCTCTCTCCTTTTATTCCCATGCGTATGAACCCTTTGCTCCATTCAAACCACCAGCAAAAATCTTGAAATTCTGAACTCTCTCTCTCAACCTCTAGCAAAGTTCTCTTTCCAAAAAGAAAAACCCAAAAATATTTTTGCATTTCATCCTTGTTCTTCACTCAAGTGTTCATCACCCAAAGGAGTCAAGAGAGGTAATCAACCAGTAAGAAGGTTCATCATTTAACACTAACCTCTCTTGTCCAAGGGTGATCGTCTTTCTTCCCTAGTAGGCATGAAGAATCCACTCAATCCCGCAGCAAGAAAGGTGCGCGCAGCTTTCAGTGGAAGCTCATCAAGGCCTTCATGCCACTGCATCAGTTCTGGGGGTGAACAATCCATCCACAACACAAAGGAGCATGCATACGAGGAGGACATGCCACAACATGAAGAGGAATTAAATGAAGAAGCACAGCCTCTGAGGATGGAAGTCCAGGAAATCGGCTGATGTCTAACTGTTGAAGAAATGGTCATCCTCAACAAAATCCGCCACCGTGAATTCGAACACACCAAAGTATTTGATCCTCAATTCCTCCACCACACAGGTATGGACTAGGAATTCTTTGAAGTTTTTGGTGCAATAGGATGGGGTGAATTTTGGGATTTTTCTAAATATCTGGGCAGTAAGCTTCTTAACTTAGAATTCATGAGCACCGTAAAAGAAACTAACGATTCCATTTATTTTCGCTTATGTGGTCCTGATTTTAATTTTGACTGGGAAAATTTACACATGTCTTGGCTTTATTAATTGTACAACCAATATTGAGCATGCCACTAAGAACTTTAATAAGCAAGAATTTTGGTATAACATAATTGGGGAGAACTTTATTGGAAAAGCACAGCCACGCACGAGCCATATTTGCAATCCCACTCTACGCTTCATGCACAAATGGATGGGTGTCACTTTATTCTGTAGAGACAACATACGAATTGTTAGGGAAATTGCTAGTGTAATACTCTATGCCATGGTTCATAAAATTCATATATCACCAGTGAAAGTCATGGCACAACACTAGATATCTGCACCAAAAAGGATAGGCTCATTTAATTTCACCTCTATAATTACAAAGTTTTGTAGCAATATTAATGTACTTGATGACTCCATTCAGTACCTAACCACTCCTAGATTTTTCTGCAAGAAAGAACATTTCATCCAAGCACTCGTTATTGCGGGTGGCCCCAACGACACAATTGATTTTCAATTCCATAACTCGCAAGCAAGACTCACTTTGCCATGTCCAGAACTAAAATTGTATGGGGGCTACCATTAATTCTTAACCTTCCTTGGGTTGAAGGACGTGCTAGTTTTTTAGGTCCATTCACACAAGGAAAGGCACGAGCAGCACAACATAATGATTCTGACAACGACAGCGACTATGCAGGCACTTCAAATGCCATGCATACCTCCCGGTTTGGAGGGAGACACAGGTCTCGGGCACGAAGTGCCTGAGTTCCTCTTTCTTCTTCATAGGAAATCGGATCCCACAGCGAGCGTCATAACATAGAGCTTCTCAACACACAATTTGCTTCACTGCGCACTAGCCATGAAGCAATCCACAATGCCACAATGCAATGCAGTAGCAGCTCTAGAATTATCGGGAAACTAGTGGTAGAAACCGGGCCAATCTTTATGCACACCACAACATGCCAATACCACCATATATTCCCCAGTATCCACAACAACAGCCACATCCATACCCACCTCAGCAGTATCCTCCACGATATCCTCCAAAGTATCCAACTCATTATCTACCATGCCCACCATACCCACCTCAGTGAGAAGCCATGGGAAAGGACAAGCTTGGGGGAGATTCTCTCCCCCACTCAGGTAAGTATTATTACTTTTAATCATGCAAGTTTAATTATTGTTAAAAATATATATACTATAAATAGTAAATTCAAAAATTGTAAAAATGCCAAAAATATTTCCCATGGTTATTTTTTACTTTATGAGGTTATATATGTCATGCATGCTTATGTTTCTCTTGGAAATGATGAATAAATGCTCTGTTAATATTTCTTTAGTGCTTAGTATATAACTTGACATTTCCTTGAGTATGGATCACTTGGCTCACACAAACCACTATGAGCCTGAACACTTTTGTGGGATGCAAGTGCTAGAACTAAGTCTAAGTTGTTGTGAGATATGAGATAGTGAAATGAGAGCTGCTATAATATTGTTCTAAGCATCTATGATTATTGGAGATTTATTTTTGAAAATAATGAAAACTTAATTGTTCCTCAATGGTGATAAAATCCTACCACAACCATATATGCTTTATGTTGATTTGGCTCCTAAATGATGAATCCTCAAGGCCCAAATGCAACAAACAAAGTAGAACAAATGTAAAGACGAATACAAGATGCAATGTATCCTTACATGCTCTCCAGGGAGCAGCATTTATAGTAGCCCGTAGGTAATTACATGATGATTCTACCCCCGCGAAGCGGCCTCTTATTGTGCACTTGGAGTCGACAAGGGGCAAACATGTCAAACTGCCATTGTCTCCATGTACGGTCTGCTTCGACACCGTTGAACATGTGGTGCCATGACAGGTTTTGTCCATCTTGCCGCCTGGCCATCCTGCAAATGATTAGTACACAATTGTTGATCCGCAAATTCAGCTGGGTTAGCGTTGGTACGCTTGGCGCTGCCCCGAGCTGAGGCTGTGCATTTGGTGCACGGTGCATTCGGTCCACGGGTCAGCTTTGGCATCCATCATTGTTCCCCGAAGCTGAACCTTTTCAAGCTGCCTCATCAGCGGATTCGGCAGATGCCATGCCTGCAACTTGCTGGAGCCGAGACAGAGCTACAGTTTCGCCTATCGATGCGGCTTTGATTGCTCGCTCACTTCCACTAAAGCTGCACAAGGTACTGAATGTACCCGACGGTTACCTTCACCATCCCGAATTCACGTGACCCAATGGGGGACGGGGTGGCTGCTCTCTCTCATACCCCAACACTTTACATGATTGAAAACCTTCGGCATAAGCTATTTGCTTTGTGTTGAGTTTTGTCAAGTCTTGTTTACCTTTGTCGAGAGATTTTTCATACTCCTAAAATCAAGATTACACGCACGCCACATATATTATTTTTGCTGCTTCTAAACTGGAAGTATGCACACACATGCTATCCATTTGCCATCAAAAATAAATTGCTCCATGATCTAAATTTTTAGTATCTCTCTCTCCATTAGGCAAAATATATATATATATATATATATAGAAGGACACATGAATGTCCTTAGTCAAAAAAATGCTAGCCGTGTCTCAATAGAAATAGAGAGAGATCTTAGCAACTAAAGGAGCATTCCAGTCCACCATAATACCACACACTTGCACATCTTGATCTGGGGGTATGACATGCCTCTCCGAGGGTCCGAGATTTGATTGTACAATATATGCAAAGTAAGTATGCTATTTTTATTCATTCCTACCTTGAGCTCCACATAAGACTTTTTAGAAGTAGGAAGGAAGGAAATCTTACTATATGCCTTGGTGAGGAATCATACACCATTTGAGTGACATGAGAGTACCATATGAGGAACATTAAGTTTTCTTTTGAAAAATATTGCAAAACCTCTAGTTTGAAACTTTGCAGGAAACAAGAAAATTAGTGCTTGAGTCTAACTGTTCTGTCTCTCAACCGCCAAGACAAAGGAAAGGCCATGAGCCCCATGAAGGACTAAGGTAATTTGGGTGAGTTTTTCAAAGCTAAATTTTCCATTCTAAGTTAAATGTTTTGTTACATACATGGTACTCTTGAAATGTGAAGATGGTAGCAACTCCTAAACCACCGAGACTAAGTTTAATTATTTGCTCGGGACGAGCAAAGGTTAATCTTGGGGGATCTTGTTGATGGTGGATATGCCATAAAAATCCACATCAAGACACAGTCAACGGTCTTGGAAACAGAGGAAGAGTAACATTATATAGACATATTTTTATCAATAAATGGTTCCACTTGTACTCTTAGTATTTGGATACAGCACTGATCAATTTGGACAAAAATGAGCCCCTGGAACCACCATAGGGGGTCGATCGACCCCACCATGGGGAGGTCCAGGGCCTGGTGACATGGCATGATCCATGTGAAGCCTCACCAAGTCAATTTCCACCCTTAGATATCATTTGTGCTTTCAATCAAGGGTGAGAGATGAAGATACATGGATTCATGGGCCCACATAGAATAATTCATCACGAAGCAAAGCGTAAGACACACACCATGACATGTGGGGAGACCAGACGAAGGCCACAGGGGGGCCTACCCTACCTAGGAGGGGTCGGCCGACCCCCTCACTATGGGCCCTGGCCTCCAGCTTCGCTCCACCGCCTTCCTGCATGCCTCCATGGCGGTTCATCCGATGGTGGAGAGATGGGGAGCTTGGCACCCCCTCTACTCCCCCTATAAATAGAGGCTGCATCCAACGTCTCAAGAGATGATTCAATTCATGATTTATTCATGATCCAAGTGAGATACAAGTGATTAGTAGTACAATTGTAGTGTTGTCTAGTGTGGAAGTTAGAGTTGAGTCGAGCGAAGCTTGGGATCTCCAGAGTTGTCTTCTAGAGAGTCTGGTATTGCTTTTGTATCTTTCTCTTATAAGACTTTTCTTTATTTAATATAATATTCTTCTTCTACTTTTCTGAATATTTACTTTATGCAATATTATTCTCGAAATAGTGTTGTAGTGCTCTATCTTGTCTTATAGTAGTTACACGCTAGACTGTGAACCTGTAAACAACTCCTTGGTTGTTTACCATTGCCTATAACAAGGTGCTCTAGTTGTATCATATATTCAGCTAGAGTAGTGAGGTTTAGTGTAAGCGTGGTGCTTAGGCTAAGTCTTACCTTTGGTTGTTGTTGGTCCACATGGACAGTTCATGAGCGCACTCCTGAGAGGTGACAAGTCTTGGGCGGCATTAGGTTTTTCTCACCACGTTCGGACTAGTTCTTAAAAGGTAAGGTGTTTACTAAGAGTATAGTCGCTTTAGTAGGGATTTTGTCTCATGCTTTCTCGTCTATCCCTTGCAGCCATGTCGTAAGGTAACAATCCTAGTTGTATCCATTGTTTGATTAGATTAGAACACGGAAGTAGTATTAGAACCACAGGAACCTTTCTCACTCGTTGTCCTCCCACCTAGCTATACTATACTAGTTATCTTTTAGTTATCTCAATTAGTTATCATTGAATCATCACCTTCCTTCTACCTTTCGTTTATCCCCCTCTACACTAGTTGCTAAATTGAGATAAGGAATTATTAATACTTCTAGCCACGGCTTTTCCTTGGGATAAAATAAATTACGATACCTTTGGAATACTCTGGGCTAAAGTGCTAAAGCGGTATATTCTATGCGCTTGCGGAATCATCCAATAGATATTAGAAATATCAACAGCCACCGTTGCCGCCACCGTCTACGGAAGGTCGCCATGTCATCTCGACAAATTAGGAAAGTAAAGATAAATAAAATAGGAGACGGAATATCCGCAGGATCTTTGTTTGCTTAGAGGTTAAGCGACCACGGGCTATAAATACGAGGGAAATTGTAATTGATTAAATCAATAATAGAAAGAGTTAATTCCCATCTATCTAGCTCTTGGCTCTTGGCTCCCTCGCCCTCCACCCAACCCTAGCCGCCGCCACCCTCACCCAACGTCGCCGCCCTGGCCAGCCGCGCGCCGCCCCCGGGCGGCCGCCCCGCGCCGCCGCTGCCACCTCCTTCGCCCTCGCTCCCGCCTCCACGTGACAACCGGTCTTGGACCTCTTATAAACACTATTAGCTATAAATTCAAAGGGGGCCCTCAGGTTCTGTTTAGTAATTTCTAACTAGCTCTAAGGATCCAGTAAAGCCGCCTAATAATTAGAAGGCATAGGTAATCTACCTAACTATAAACTTACTAATAATATCAAAAACACCCTAAAATACTACTTATACCATCCCTTATACCAATCACCGACTTCAATATATAGCCATTTATTATCATTTGAGAGACTGCTATTAAGACACTAACACCATCTGGACACGGACCATGGTCGCGGAAAATTAAACTGGCAGAGGTAGGTAGACACAATTTATCTAAGTTGTACCATGTAACTGTGCTTCCTGAAATAAAAGAGAAAAGAAAAGAATAGGAAAAAGATGTCATCTCTGCGACACAAGAAAAAAACAGCAACATTATCTTCAGTGTCCGCTTGATTTCTCCAACGAGAGTTTGGAGTTCAGACAATGTATTCTAGTTCCACTATCAACTTCATCATAGAGAAGTAGATAGAAAAGAACATCGGTTTATTAAGCATTGGGAAATATCATGGCCTCTGCTTGTAAATCGTAGTGGCCGTTTCATCATTTGGCAAGGCCAATTTAAAAGGATTCTGGGGCAAACCTCTCAAGATCTGCAGTCAGATCGTACACTCGAACCTCCACGTTTATGCTATTACTTTATTGCTAAAATCTGTAAAAAAATAACTTAACACTGTGTGGTTCTTGATCTCAGCACAAGCGGAATCGGTGAACGCACACACTTTTGCTGATAGAACAAAGAGAACTCGTGGAGATTCCTCTGCTCCAAGCCTCACAGAACAGGACTGAACAATTCTTCTGTGTATCTTTTAGCTAGACAATTATTTTCATCCACACAGAGCCCTGAATCATATGCACTGTAGTTCTAAACTGTATGAAATACAGAGGAATTCTGTTTTGTTCTTGCCGCACTGATAGTTTGGACATCCTGTGTTGAAACTCTTTTTCAATGGTCGTGAAACTTAAACAATCTAATTACACCGCGTTGCTTTCATAGCAGTGGGCAGCAAGACAGTTGAGGATTTGTCGAGATTGAAACAATTTTCAACGAAACTCAGTAGTGCTAGTCAACCAATAAATACAAGCGAGACGCATCCATCTTATTTTTTGATTGTAGACGTTTGCAGAGTAATCGTATCATGTGCATGTACCGGAAGATGAAGCCTTGTATTTTCAGAGAGCTAAGCATTTTTATCTGCTGCTGCTAGACACGGACTGCGAACAGGGTGTGGTAGGTGGGCAGCATTTATCTGATTGGTACAATGTAAGTGTGTTTCACACACAAAAAGAAGAACCAAAATAACAGAAAAACAAAGTCATCCGTGTGGCAGAATAAAGCCACAGCAATTTGAGCTGCAGAGGCCCATTGCTATCGGCAATGTCTGTTTCGACCATATATTCTATTTCCATTCTGAAATTTTTTTTTGGGACTTCTTCCATGCTGAACTTGATCCAGTTGAACTCGACAGAAATAGACATAGGCTTAGGAAGCATTGGGATGCTACACACCACTATTCCTGCTGGTCAGTCAGCCCTTGATTGGCACCACACATTATACTTGTATTATCAACCTGGCCTCAGAGAGCAAAGATCAAAAGCTTGGGAAGCATAGGGAAATGTGGCTGCTTGAGTTGGTAGTTGCCATTTGCTTCCTTGGACTTTCGAACTGGATATACAAGACTTAGTTGTGCAATTGAATGCCCCTCTTTCTCTCTGAAACTAGACGGGACTCATTTTTGGATTACGTCCTTAAAAATTTATGTGGTGGCCAAGAGTTCCTGTGGCATACCATGACGTCTCATGGTAGATCAGGAGGTATACTGCTTGGTGTCGACCTGAATGTTTTTGATATTGGAGCCATTGATGAGGGAGATTTCTATGTGAAATTTACCCTAAGATGCAAAAATAATGACTTCAAATTTATGCTATATTCAGTTTACGGGCCAGCGCAATCTCAAAACAAATGTACTTTCCTAGCTGAATTAGCCAATACTTGCTCTAAGGAGTCCCTTTCGTATATGTTAGGAGGGGACTTCAATATAATGAGAGCTCCAGAGGAAAAGAGTTCCGGGGATTTCGAGCCAAATGGCCAAATTTTTTCAATGCTGTCATCGAGTCTCTAAATCTCAAGGACATTGTGATGTTAGACCGTCAATATACTTGGGCGGGGTCAAGGGAAAAACCAACTTTTGAAAAGCTAGATTAGAGTCCTCATCAGCACAGAGTGGGAAGACCAGTACCCACTGACGACGGTCGAATTTAAAGATAGGAATATTTCAGACCACACTCCCCTGGTACTTAACACAGGTGCCTCGACTCACCAGACCCAAAACCGATCTTTCAAATTCGAGAGGGGATGGTTGATAAGGGATGGATTTTATGACATGGTTGCTAATATCTGGCAATCTGAATGTTCTGGATCAATTTCTCTGGAACGTTGGCAGTCAAAGATCAGAAGACTCAGACAACATTTAAGAGGCTGGGCTAAACATACAGCGGGGTCATACAAAAAAGAGAAGAAAACTCTCTTAGCTCATTTAGAGAATCTTGACAAGAAAGCGGAGTGCACCTCCTTATCTAATCAAGAAATTAATCTTAAACATTATCTGAAAGAGCGTTTAGTCTGCCTTTTAAGAGAAGAGGAACTAAAATGGTATGAGAGAGCCAAAGTCAAAACCCTATTGGAGGGTGATGCTAACACTCGGTTCTTTCATCTTGTGGCTAATGGGAAACATCATCAGCAGCATATCTATAAACTTGAAAATGATCAAGGTACTGTGGTTGATGATGAGTGCCTCAAAAGCCATATTACAAATTATTATAAGAATCTCTTTGGGCCACCTAAACATTCTGCGATCACACTAGTTGAAGATCATAGCTTAGATATCCCACAAGTATCCCTGGAAGAAAATGATATCCTCATTAGTCCATTCACCGAATTTGAGGTGAGGGATGCAGTCTTCCAAATGGAGCATAATAAAGCTCTAGGCCCGGATGGATTCCCTGCAGAATTCTATCAGGTGTTTTGGGGAGTTATCAAGGATGACCTTCTACACCTCTTTGCAGATCTCCATAGGGAGACTATCGATCTTTACAGCTTGAATTTAAGAATCATTACCTTAATTTCAAAAATTCAAGGTGCTACAAAATTCAGCAATATAGACCAATTTGTGTCCTAAATGTGAGCTTCAAAATATTCACAAAAGTGGGCACAAACAGACTGAATATGATCGTTAAAACAGTGGTGAGCCCAATACAGATTGCCTTCATGCTAGGCAGGAATATCTTGGAAGCAGTAGTGATATTGCACGAAACTATACATGAGTTACACACCAAAAAATGAGATGGGGTCATTTTTAAAATTGACTTTAAAAAGGCATATGACAAGGTAAAGTGGTCTTTCTTACAACAAACCTTACGTATGAAAGGTTTCTCCCCCAAGTGGTGTAGGTGGGTTGAGAGTATGGTCACTGGGGGAAGTGTGGGGATCAAAGTCAATGATGATATTGGCCCATACTTCCAGACCAAACGTGGACTCAGGTAGGGAGATCCTATGTCACCCATCTTATTTAACATCGTTGCTGATATGCTAGCTCTTCTCATTAATAGAGTAAAAGCCGATGGCCAAATAAGAGGAGTCATCCCCCACCTTATTGATGATGGTCTATCAATCCTACAATATGCAGATGACACCATTATCTTTTTAGACCACGACATAGAACAAGCAAAGAATCTGAAACTTTTGCTATGTACTTTTAAACAATTATCTGGGCTTAAGATCAACTTTCACAAGAGTGAAATCTTCTGCTATGGTGCAGCTAAAGAGATGGAGCCTTATTATACTAGTCTCTTTGGGTGTAGTGCAGGGGAATATCCCTTCAGATATCTAGGGATCCCAATACACCATAAACAACTCCTGAATTCTGAATGGAGAAAGGTTGAAGAACGTTTTCAACAAAGGCTCTCTTACTGGAAAGCAAAATAGTTGTCTTATAGGGGGAGACTAGTTCTCCTTAATTCTATCTTAAGAAGTCTACCCATGTTTATGATGTCCTTCTTTGAGATTTCTAAAGGAGTACTCAAAAATCTTGATCATTTCAGATCAAAGTTCTTCTGGCAAGGATCTTCAGACAAACATAAATATAGACTTGCCAGATGGGACATCCTATACCGTCCTAAGGCCCAAGGGGGTCTAGGTATCCTGGACTTACAATTGCAGAATAAATGCTTATTGGCCAAGTGGTTGGTTAATCTACTTAACACAAAGGGTATGTGGCAATCCCTTTTAACGAACAAATACCTACAATCAAAACCCCTCACTCAAGTGACAGCCAAACCCAATGATTCATATTTTTGGAGAGGCCTCATGCACATCAAAGATAAGGTCTTGGCTAAGGGTTCCTTCGATATTAAAGATGGGACCAAGACGAGGTTCTGGGATGACACATGGGTAGGAGACAAGCCTCTAAAAGTTAAATACCCTTCCCTTTATAATATAGTGCATGATCGCCACGCCACGGAATTAAAAGTGATGGCTACTATTCTCCTAAACATCTCTTTTCGTAGGGCATTGATGGATAATAAACTTTTGGAATGGCTAAATCTAGTAGCACAGATTTCTAATATTGAATTGATGGAAGGTTCAGATTATTTTAGATAGAACTTAGCCAAATCTAGATTATTTTCTGTCTGCTTGCTGTATCTCCATCTCATTGATACACAACTACCCTTTCTTCATAAGAAACTTTGGAAAATAAAAATCCCTCTAAAGATCAAAATCTTTCTTTGGTTCCTATAAAGGGGTGTTGTCCTAACCAAAGACAACCTTGCTAAGAAAAACGGGAAAGGGAGCCAGAAATGTATCTGCTGTAATATAAATGAGACTATCCAACACTTATTCCTTGATTGTCCCTGCCAAAATGATTTGGAGGATTATTTTCTTTGCTATAAATTTAACTCAACCGAGATCCATCAACCATATGTTTGGTGCCTGGCTTCTTAATCACCATAAGAGGGTCAAAGGGTTGATCTGGATTGGGATGGCTGCCATGTGCTGGGCTATCTGGCGATGTCGGAATGATGTTATTTTTAACAAATTGAAAACTAATTCTATTATGCAGGTTATTTTCAGGGGAGCGTATTGACTCCGTTTCTGGGCCCCATCGCAGCGTGATGAGCAAGCCAAGGACACCCTCTCGATGATAAGCAAGAGATTGAAGATGATTGCTTTAGAGATATCTAATAAAGTATGTAAATACTTATATTATTTGTTTTAGTGTCCTGGTCTATCTGTACGACCGTGGTTTTCTCTTTTTATCCGAAATGTTGTAATAATGGATTGTGTATATTCTTGGATATAGAGGCCGGATATTTATATATCCCTTATTAAAAAAAATTAAATGCCCCTCTTCCACTGTGTGTTCTACGCAGTGCAGACATCAAAATTAGAAGTATATTGCTGCTTCGAATGACATGGAGGGCACTGAAGCCGATAAATTATTCATCATTGAGCCGCCAGAGCGTGAACTAGGAAGGGAAAGTGAGACTAGTGGTTATTATATATGAATAGTTTAGTATTTTTCCTGGGCCAATGAGAAATACTAATGATAAAATATTTGCATTGGACGTCCACACCTTTGTTTCTGTCCAAGATGGATTACATAGTGCAGGTGGTCAACTTACGAATGGTGTTTCAATGGTTGCTTTGCAAATCATATGAAAAAAGCCCAAAGAATGATGCAGACGTATTCATGTACTGCTAATCATATGAAAAATACGTACTATTGTAGTACATTATCACAATGTGAAAGCACTATCTCCATCATCATACGTTGAGGCATAGGTAGGCAAAGAAGATTTCTGTTAATTGCACCATATGTGCAAGGCAAGCATGTTTGTTAAAGAAAAAACAGAAGCCATGTGTGCAGTACAATGAAACCACAACAGCTTGAGCTGCTGATTCCATTGATCCAAGAGACCAATATAATGGACATAGGCTTAATAAGTATTCACTTAAGTCTAATAAAATCCGAATGTGAGCTTGAGAGTACCCATGCTACCATCGGGTTATCACCATTGATAGTACGGCAGTTTCGGTAACCAAATGTTGCCGACGGTGGCTAAGACTATCTTCTAGAAAAATATTTTCAGAGGTTGACATTGAGGTTGGACCCACTATTATTTTTTAGAGGCAGTGACAGTTAAGAGTGATCCGTGTGAATGAAGGAAGTAGTTTATGGAAATAATTTTTGTAGCACAAAATCGACATTAAAAGCCACATCTGAATTGTGAGATCATACCAGCAGAGGCAGAGTCACGGCATGTGTCTCCCTAGTGACCAACTAACTGTGGATAGGTACGTAGCCACAAGAGACCATTGCATTTAGCTCGGACCACACATCTATCAATGACGAACACAAACCCAGTAAACATAGCGCACAACTGCCGTAACCATAAAGACGAATTTATATCCAGGTTATTTACGCAGAAAAGAGCCACAACATTATGTGAGCCTTAAGCTTCTGCAGGAAGTGTTTCCGAAAACATTTTGTTTAGTAGCTCTTCAGCCTTTTGGAAGCTACAAGGTTAACATCTGCCTCCACTTTTTTTGGGATTAAGTTATGTTCACAAGCTGTCAGTGGCTTATCACTGTTCCTTTGATGTGAGAAGGGATAATTTGTTGAGTGAAAGGCTAAACCGCATATGCCCAAGGAGCTTGGAGGATAGGGAACCTTTGATTTCAGAAGAGCTGGTGTGCCCTCCTGGTACGTTGGGTGTAGCGCGACCGTCGTTGTGGTCGGGGGCCTGCAACAAGGAGAGGGCGGTCTTGGCTCTTTTTTAGGCCGCCACGGTCTTCTCGTTCGGGAATGGAGAATCCACCTATTTTTGGACTGACAAGTGGATCGATGGGTCCAGCATTGCGAGCTTGGAGCCCATGCTGTTGGCGGCAGTAAGCGTTAGGTAGAGGATGGCCACTGTGGCGGAGGTGCTTCTTGCTATCGCCAGGTCTCGGCACATCGCCGGACCAGCGTCCATGAAGGTTCTGACTGAGTTCAGCCATGTCTGCGAAGTCCTAGAGAATGTGAACCTCTCTCAGCAGCCCGATACATTCGCCTGGAGTCATACTGCGAATCACTCCTACTCCGCAGCTTTGTCCTACGGCATCATGTTTCTTGGCGTCATCTTGCGGACAGATGCTCCACCCCGAGTTCGCTTCTTCTTTTGGCTCACCATGCACGGATGGTGCTGGACTCGAGACCGCAGGTTTCACTATGGCTTGCAGCCTACGAACGAGTGTATTATGTGCACTAGTAGATAATGGACATCTCCTCCTGAATAGCTGTCACACTCTATTTTTGAGAATAAAAATAAAATATATAAATAGCCTTATATGCGTTCCTAAAATAGTCACACATATAGGATGATAAATTACAAAGAGTATCATCACCCTATTTATTACATAGCGAACCAATATTTATTACAGAGTATTACGTATAAATAATAAATAACTAATATATCTTTATTGCGGAAGCTCTACATAGGGACACATCAACTGGTGAACACCAAGCCTAGTACTCATCACGATAGCTCTCATTTCAACCTTCATCTGTTACCCATCTGAGATTTTCTAAAATTAAAAGTAAAACAAGTGTAACTACACAACCGTACTCAACAAGCATAACATGGGTTAATGAGGCTCAAATAAGCTGACACGGTTTGACTGCATTTAGCTTTTATGCATTAATCATATTGAGGCATAGCATCAAGGTAGTGAAGATTCTCATATACTCATGATCAAAATAACATCAACAAGTGTGTAGCAATAACGACATTAAGATCAACACATTAACAATTTAAGAACCATTATCTTTTTTAAATGTGTCAAGACCGCCCTAACCGAAGGGCATGGACAATATATTGATTTAAACTCTGATCAGAGGTGTACACTTTTACTGTGAGTCATATTTTGTAACTGAGTGGATTTATAACTTCCAAACCACTACAAAACATATAAAGCCTCCTATAGGTTCTCCTAACCAATTAGAGATACGGAAATACATTGTGTGTAGAAACCCCCTTTCAATATGGTATAATCCTTCCCGGCTATACTCATGAGGACAAAGGCAGTCCTATACCCCAACTTCCAGACCACTAACCAGCTAGAAAAGGGCCTACAAGTAACTAGAGCCAGAGCCATATAGCCCTTGCAGCTGTACGGATTCTCCATGATAAATCACTTACAGACAAGAGTTCATATTTATTAAAAGTTATCGTTTTCGTTGATTGCTTAATACACATCAAGTTATAAGATCATGACCATTAAAGCACTAGCATCATAACTACCCAATGCAACCCAAAAGGTTCAAGGAATCAGGATATCAAAGCTAGTTATAAACACTAGGTCATCAAAGACACATGCAAATGAATTGTTATTTATAGTAAATAGGTAACAAGGATGATCCATGCTATACTTGCCTTGATTCACAAAGTTCTGCTGATCCTCAAAGTAGCCTTGCTTAACATAAACCTCACCGTCTGAACTCGACATTAACAATCAACACCAGAAAATCCAATCGAACATACATACACGAAGCAAATAAAGAGTTATTAGAAGAATAGTATACCAATATCATCAAAATAGAATAAAACGTTTATAAAACTATTCTACTCGCTTCTACGATCACACAGACGTCAAGTTCACCGAAAACGGAGTTATAACGACGAAGATATGAATTTTTAAAGATTTTCTATAGACAAATAAATACATTAAATATAGACTAAAAATATAAAGTTTTCAAAATACTTCAACAGTAGCACCACTGCGTAGATTATGAAATTATGAATCTAACGGAATTTGAACGGACCAAATCGGAGTTAAACGGTGAAAGATATAAGCTTTTAAAGATAATGACAAAACTGTAAATAAGTGAAAGCGTATTCTGAAACTGAAAAGAGAAAATACGTTTTCCAGAGAAGAAAACGTATTCTGAAAGCTGTTACAAGGAAAATACGCTTTCCAGTGGACAAAGCGTATTATGGATCTGTTAAACAGAAAGTACGCTTCCTAGGGGAGAAAACGTATTTAGTCGAAAACGCCAAGGGTTCTTAAAAGATAAATCAAAAAGCCGAGGGGCTTTCTGCAAAACTGTCCCACGAAGGGGTACGGTGTATTCCTGGCCGTCCGTTTCAAGATGAACGGCTCAGGTCGGTGGGGGCAACCGGCCTCACCGAGGAAGGAGACGGACACGGCGGCGGCCATCGCCGACGGCGAGCAAACTCGCCGGAGAAGTTCAACCCGGCGTTCCCGACCACCAAACCGAGCATGGCCGGTACCGTTAGAACGAGGAGCTCCTGCCACGCTCACCTAGGTAGAAAATGACAGCCGAGGGCGAATGAAGACGGCGTGCGGCTCAGGATGGCGGACGACGGCGCCCTATGAAATGGTGGCGACTCGATCAAGCCAAATTGAACCAAATTGACGACGCAGGAGTACTCAGGGGATCAAGCGAGCTCAAGGACCAACTTACGCCACTAAATGTGCTACGGCTGCCACGATCTCAAGCTTCGGCAGATCCTCAGTGGCGGCTAGGGTTCTGCGTAGCGGCTGCTGCTCGGGACGAAGGCAAGGCGGCTGACGCTAGGGTTTGGAGAGGGATTGCGGGCGCGGATTAAACCCTTTTATAGCCCGAGCGCGAGGTGGTGCAAGTGACCGAGCAGGGGACGGAGGCGGCGTGGATCCGTCTCGGCGTCAGAGTCGGGACTGAGTCGGAGGTGAACGACGACGGTGCGGGTCCGCTTGTCAGCGATAGAGATAGAAAGCGACGCGCGCGCGGAGCGGCGGCTGGCTTGATGGGCGTCGGCCTCGGCCCAAGAAGGAAGCGGTGGAGCGCAGTCGGACGGCGCTGGCACCTTGATGGGCCGCGGCCTTCAGCGCAAGATGAAGGCGACGGCGCGCGCGACTTCGACTCCAGGCTGGGCCACACAAAGGAGAGCGGGCCGGAGCGGAGGCAGGAAGAGCGGGCCAGAGGCAGGCCGTCGGCCGGTTGCGGGCCAAAAGGAAAGAAGAAGAAAAGAGGGAAAGAGAAATGGTTTCCCATTTATTTGAATCATTTTCCAAAAAGCAATTTCAAATGTGTTTGGAAATCCAAATGAAATTCAAACACCCCACAAGAAAAATATGCACCAGCATGAATGCTCAATCATGTTTCTACCCTGGTTGAACTTCTTTTTTCTAAACACATTTATTTTGCCTAATTATTTATTCACCAAAAATTCATTTTAACTATTTTTGCAAATTTAAAAAATCTAGGTGTTACAATGGCAACCCCCTTTAGTCCCGGTTTTCCAATATGCACACCTTCCTCCAGAAGACCTTAGTACTTAAGTGCCGGCGAAGTTAGCATATGTAATGTTTTATGTTGGGAGCCTTTTAATTTGGATATAGCCAGAATGATCCTTATTGGCCCAAACTTTGGCCACGTATACAGAAAGAATTGTCGCAATTATAGGCCATTGCCAGAAGACCAATGTGGCGCCTACTGCATCTCCCCAGGCCATATGGACACATAAATGTGCAATTTTTCCCTTTACTTAAGGGAGTTCCATGCATAGCATCTCCTCTAGAGACAATTTCAAGAATGATCTGACAATATAAGGTATGAATAATACCACAACAGCAGAAGCAGCTCAACAAGCTAAGTTGGTGCTAAGTAAGTTGCATTATTAAGATGGTCACATAGAGCAGTGGTCAAGGGCTTGGGAAGCACAGGGAAGTGTCGACACTTGTGGTGCCTTCTGCTTTTGGTGTGTCACCATAATGGCGATCACATTATGATCCAATGAGCAATGCTCATTGTGACGAAAAGGGCATTTGTCTGCCCTGTCCTCTGCTCTCAAGCTCAAAATACCACTAACATCATGTGATTCCCCCGCCTCACCTTGTGCTAGTTTCTTTTCATGGGACACAGAACAATGAATCATATAAATTAACGCTCTAACCTGAACCAAATAAGTTGTTTCAATTATGTTGTCATTTGTCTTGCACTCCTAACGTCCTTGACATATGGCGTGTTCAGCAGCAACTGGGAAGTAGGAGTATTTAACAAACTGTCTGCAATCCGTGCGCAGCAGCAAGACAGTTGATTGAACAAAAGAAGATTAGTGATATGTTGACTAACTTTCTGTGAGATGGTACAAAAGACAGTCATGATACTTACCCGTAGAGACAAACGAGAGGGCATGATTCTCCTTTTCATGATTCCACTGACATTAGCAAACGAATCACAGCTTGTTTGTGTTGAACACTAAACACAGCAGTGTGATAAAATATTAGCTATGGCTATGAGATGCGGGCAATCATTGAGGGAATGACGAACATTGCGCTACCCTGCCAGCCTAAACAACATTTATGTATCTACCACTCATTCATAACGTAGTGCCAGCCTAAACAACATTTATGTCCATTCAATATTCGTCTCCCATTCCAGGTTAATTCGAAACCTGTGATCACTGTTTAACGTAGTGCTGACGCCAACTCTCACAGGTGGCAACACTTCAATTATGATCTGGAATGGAATATGATTCCTAATTCATGAAACAAGATTCAAGTCCGAGGAAACAAACAAGGCATAATAGATATGCTAGTTGCAGCATTATACAGCAGCTCATTTTCTATACAGCTGGTAAAACTTGTGTATTTATAGGATATGAACGGCCTCGAGCTAGGCACAATGTTTTATGTTGCGTGCCATTTAGTTTGGATGGATGAACACAGAGTGGGCCTCAATGGCAAAAAGCTTACCAAACACTATCAAGAACGTCAATGTGGTGCCAATAGTAGGTCATCCCCCACCTGCCATAAACGTACAATTTTTCTCTTACTTAATGCTGTGCCCTGCAGAGCAACTGCCTCAACAGACGGTTTCTCTTGGTTACACTATCTATATAAGGAAAACCTGAACTGTCTGCAGGGGCATGAATAAGATCACAACACGAGCAACATTTCAGGATAAATTACCTCTTACTAGCATTATTAACTTTGTGTCTGGGAGCAGTGATTAGAGGCTTGGGAATCATAGGGAAGCATAGATGCTTGTGCGAGTTCTCTGCAGTTTCGTTCGAGACCCTTCTAGCATGGCCTTGATGGCTGCAACCCAGGCTTCAGGCATCCTGAATCTTCTTCTGTTGGGAACTACCGCTATAGCTGTAGTCTTCACTTTATGCTACAGTGGTATAGGTGAGTCCACACGTCAAGCAAAATGAGACTGTCGTGGTTCGTGTTACTTACAGATGGAGCAGAGAACCATTGTCAATAGAACCACAGCAGGAACAGATGCAATCGCAATTTCTTCGATGAACAGAGTACAAAGTTAAGCAAAATCCTCTGTGAAGTTGTTAAAAAGCATATCAATGGTCTGTGTACTGTGGCCTTTTTTTCTCGTCAGATCCCCTTAGAATCTCACAGCCATGATGGAGGCACCCATTTGAGGCTCTTTGTGAGAGGCCCCTAGTGCTCCCCTCACAGGACTGACCACGGTTCCACTGCCAACCCCTGTACTACTTCACTTCTATTTCCGTGGTACACAGTGACCTCAATCATAACAATTATATATGTCACTATATCCTTTTCCTTTCATTTCACGTGTGGGGCTCAATAAAACCACAGCAGCAATGGGTTGCACTACAAATTATGTCCGACAGAGCAACGGCCATAGGCATAGGAAGCTCCGGGAAATGACTTGGTCCAAGAGACTGCGGGCTCGTTAAGCTTATCGGAGGGACAATCAGGAGAGTAAGGATTAAACAAATTGTCAAAGGCATGACCTGCTGATCCAGCAAGATGGCACGTGAGAAGTAATACTGAGGTCACGTAGAGTGGGTGCTGAACAGATGGCTACCATGAATGACCAGTCCATTTGATTGGAAACAAACCCAGATATTCTTCTTTGTATACTACTATTTACTAAGTTACCTGCACACCTTCGTTATCCTTTAGATGTTGTGTTCATAGGACATTCACATGCTTGTGGCCGCCTGGCACATTTCAAACCAGTGTACAAGGATAGTTTTACCGAGGCACATATGCGAGATGGTGATCTAGTCAACCAATCGATATTCATTAGTACTAGTAGATCTTATGTATGCAGAAGGTAGAAATAATATCAATTTAATTGTATGTAGTGGATCTAATTGTCTTTTTCTATTGAAAAAAATATTATATAGAAATTTGGAGAATTGGCAATGTGATCTGAGTCGTTTCTTCGGTGGAACTCGATAATCACTTTTGTGTCTACATGATGAATAAAAGCACTGAAGCAAGAAAACCACTTTTCCAATCAACATCGCTAGTCGTCAGCCAGCATGCACAACCAAAAAGAGGCTACACTTTGAGCTTGGGGTTCGCCAATAGTTGTTCAAACACAATCGTGCAGTTGATGAACAGATGGCAATGCACAAATGACTTGGCAACCCAAGAACTCACTCAGCTCTGTTTCAATATATTCTATTTTTGTCCATCTGTGATTTAGGGCGTTCCTTTCTCCCTTCAATTTTCTGTAAACAGTGGTGCACTAACAGTAACTAATATTTATATCTTCTAAAATTGTTGCCCGTGCAGACTGTTCTGACAACATGATAGTAATTGATGTCAAATTGGACATTTGCCATGGAATAATCATGTTTGGACTATATATATATATATATCTCTTTTTGGAATTGCTCTGATTTCCAATATCACCAGATTTTTAAGCAAGGCAATGTAAAATGTGTACCTAAACTATATTTGTCAATGTTGAAAGTAACCAAAAGGAATCCTAAACCTGCATCTAAATTAGGTGAGCGGTGAGCACGAGGACGTCCCATTGCCAAGGCGGCTTTACATCCAGGTGGAGACATGGCAGATCTGCCCAGTGTGACTGCGTGACTAACTAGGCGCATACCAGATCTGGCTAGCATGACAGGATAGTGTGTGACCTTGCACAGAGCAGACACACGGAGTGAGATGATGTGAGATTACGGTGAGTATGGACAATAGCCGTGATCGGTGGGTGTAATGCATGGGAACTGACCCTGGCCTCATGCAATTCTGCTCATTTCATCAGTCTTCGGAAGTAGAGCCGACATCATTTTTACACTTGAGAAACAATTTCGTCTACTTTCCCCACCCACGTCATTAGCTATATATAGCTCATTTCATCAATTAGGAATGTGACTATCCTATCCCATACGATTCGCACTAGCTATGAGCTTTTTACCTGTGTGCCATTATAAAAGTTCAAAATGCCCTACATACCATCGAGCTGAAGAAAAGTTCCTCAGTGCCCTTACTAAAATTTTTCTTTACCTGCGTACCATTTCCGTCACATTGCCGTGTGTTTCTAAAATTACCTGCATGCCTGGGCATAGATGCCATATGGTCATGACTACGTCCATCCTGCAAAATGATTGTATTACCCCTCTAGTCAGGGCTATAAAGAGTCAAATATTGTGTCCAGTTCTAAGGGGTATGTCTGTCTTTTAGAACCTTCTTAAGTTGTATAAAAACCCCAGAATGTGTGCTGTGTGCCCTCTCATTCTACTATATTTCTTCTCTCCACCACAATCGGCTGCTGGTTTTTTTCTTCAATTCTTGTAGTCACCGCAAATGTACAGGGGTTCCTTGCACCAACAGTTTGCGCCGTAAGCATTTCATCAGTTTGGGCATGAGAGGTGTCTGGACACTTAAAGCCATAGATGGCACATGTCATGCTGCTATCAGTGTCCTGACACTACACATCGGCGACGTGAAGGTCAAATTATTGCTTCTTTCCTTTCATTTGTAAGAAGTGACCGACCTGAGGGATGATGTTGGTAAATGGTGTTTCGCTAATTTTAACCATGCAAGAAAACCGTGCCTGAGGCACAATACAACTACAGCAGCAATTAATATGGGTGATATGCGAGTTGCTAGGTTGCACGTGTATTGCTTTATTGGAAAGTTTTTTTTTTTCCTTGAGAACGCTTTATTGAAAAGCTAGGCAACCCAATATGGCTAGGATACAAACGTACATGCTTGTAACTCTATGCATTGGTTTTTGTATGTTTGTTGCACATGGAACGCAGTCAATTGTAATGGACGTTTATATATGTCATCAACATATATACGTATTTACCAAACCATATGCCCAAAGGACGTGTACGAAGTCCTCGAGGACAAAATGCTTCTGGATGTATAGCACATATAAGTGTGCACCCACATATATGGATTTTTGTTGTACAGAATATTGTCAAACAAAGACAACTAGGGTGGTATGCACTGTATCTTGTTTTGCACAGAGGAACACACTTATATGTATCATATGCAAGAAAGACGTGAGAGATACCGCACAATTCTAGCTATTTCCATGGGCATCTTGGTCGAAGACAGTAATGTCCGTGGGCTTAGGAAGCATTAGGAAATGTCACTTGTTTTCCCTGTCGCCTGCAGTAGCGGCACCATCCTGTGGCCTCGCATAGAAACACAGATAGTTCGCTGTGAATACCTGTTGTGCCACATAATCATTTTCACTTTGCCACGTGCTTCTGGAGGCACATACGAGGAAGAAGATGGCAGCGAGGTAGTCAGAGATCTTGTATCGTGGTCCTGCGCAGCTGTACAGGAAGAGCACGACCTTGCAGTTTCCAGATGCAGAACAAGATAAGGTAAAGAAAAAAAAAATCACGTGTGTATCAATGATGCTTGGGTACTGGAATTTCTTTTTGCTCCAAAAGGAAAGAACTAATTAAAAGTGTCTTCCGTGTTGCAGCTCTGCAGTGACGAAGAATTGAAGATGCATTGTTCACGTAGCCACCAACCGTTTAGCTCCCGGGCCCACCTTTATCAAAATAATTTGTATATGTCTACTTGTCAGTAGCACTAATATAATCAGTAACCTTTTCTATTTTACCCTTGCTTCCCTAGTAACACGGCGGCCTGAAGGAAGGTAGGCATGTATCCTTCTCCGTGCACCGCATGTGTGCAGTATAGTAATTCTAACCAGCATCCAGCGCGGTGGTGGCGTTGTGTTTATGGAGCCGTTACTCACCATCACGCAGACATAGGAGGCTTCGAGTCTGGTGTACGTGTTGTATTTGCCTTGGATGAACCGTGAAACAACACATGCATGAGAAAGTTGAAAGCCTGTGCCAGTGGTGGCGCGGATGAACCGGCCTCGCTAATCTAGCATTTCAGACGACTGTATCCCGTCCGTGCATGGTTAACTTCCCGCACACAGCAGTTTGCAGTGGTGGCTGCCCCCGGTTGAAACTTTTGAGCTGCTGGTGTTTCTTTCTCTGGCATCATAAATAAGTTATCAAGGCCCTAAACCTAGTTGAGGTCAAGTGGCGTCCAAACACGAAGCAAGAAATCACCCAACGAAGACGGCGAGCCATAGCGAGCCAGCCTAGCCGGCTAAGCCGAGTTCCCTTGCTGACCAGGATGGCTCCCCTCCTACGTCCGGTTTAGCTGGGTCCTCCGGCCAGCCAAGCAGCCTGGCCGCACTAGGAAGACTTGCCCAGTTGGCTAAGTCGGCTCATCTTGGATTCATAACCAATTTTAACCTAAGTGGTGTTTTGGCAAGCTTTGATAGTCAGCTTGGAGACTATGATCTAGAGTAATTTTTTAGAGGGATAAGACCATCTCCCTCTCTACATATGGGAGGATGATGGCCTATTGATCCCATCCAATCAATCACCAAACAAAACACAAATATCTTCTTTTGCCATAAATTATATTTGAACGGTCCACGTTTCATTTTGGGCAAGATAACGAACTAGGATTAGCGCTCGATTAGCGGCGCTATGACGCTAAATCGGTTTAGCAGCGCTATAGAGGCAATAGCGACAATATCGCAAAAACGAACAATATCGTCGCGTCAAGTCCTTCGGGGCGCTATAGCGGCGAAATAGCGTGCTATTTGTTTCCTGGACCATAATTTTCTCCTATCAACATTATAATCTGCTGTCTAGCATCTCACTCTATGGGATCTGTTGGCCTCTTAGGCAGCCTTGTGGGCCTATGAGATCCTCCACGTGCGTCCTGCTGACAGATCCTCCGGAGGTTCTTCGGAAGCCATTACAGCCGAGCACAAGCTCTACGTCGGCACTATCAATCTCTAGATCGATTCGGTCGATTACACTGCATGTCTTGCTGTTGTTGCAGGTTGTGTGTGGCTTCTAGGGCGTCCAAAGCCCGCTTGTGTGTTGGCTCGAACCCATTTCGGCGTTAACAAAGCTGGTCGTTGAAAAGCTCGAGATATCCTCAACACGAAAAGCTTAGTCATCATCTTGATGTTGTCAATGGATTTGTGTGTGCTGTTGCTTGGTTGCACGTATACATTGTTTCTTTATGAAGCCAGGCAACCCAAAGGTGACTAAACATATATATGCTTGGATCTCTCTAAACTTATATTTGTATTTTTGTTGCACATGGTATGCAGTAAATTGTAACGGGCCACTAATATACGCATTTATCAAGCTATATGCCAAAAGCACGTATGTGTACGATGTGGGGGCACACGTGTTCAGAGGTGAGGTAGCAGGCACATATTTATGTTGCTTATTTATATATCTCCCTCAAGTAGAAATACTTCTTGATATAAACATGCACCCACATATGACAAATGTATCTTGTCAAAGCAAGATCAAATGCATCCGATTGGACTTCAACCTGGTAATGGTCCGTGATCCAGACCATAACCAAACCAGACTAATCACGTCTACCGTCAAAACTCCAATCTACTCCACACCACTCATTCTTCCTTCAAAACCAGTCCACATCAAATTGCAGTGTTTTAAATCCAAACAAGACCAATCTACAGTCTAAAACCACGGTTCGAAACCGGCCACGAAGTACAACATCGCTTGGCTGTACCTGCGCCGCCGCCGTTCCAGCGGCGCCGCACGGAGTCAACGAATGGCGGGTACGCGAGCAGCAGCGCCACAGCCGCGAACTGCTCCTGAGCGTGAGCGTCGGGAAGCCCGCGCCATGGTGGACGGCGTCGGCGTGCGAGAAGACGGTGGCGCAGGTGCCGTTAATGGCGATGCTCACGCGGAGCTCGTGGGATTACCAGTCTGTGCCGCGGCAGGAGACGAGACATCGAAACGATGGTCACGAATTGCTCAGACCATAATTCGATCCAAGCCAATCCACTTAACTGCTAGCCCAAATCCAACCAACCCACCAACATTTTCAGCCCATTTCTCCCCACACTGGTTTGGCCCAGTAAAGAAACCAAACCACAAAAATCGGTTCTAGCCCAAACCGTTGCCAGCTTTAAGACTGGGAATCACAGGGACCAAAAGATGGAGATGCCATCAAAATTCTCACAGGTCCACGTGTTTCGCCAGGGTTGTTCCTCCACAGAGAGATGCGGCGGCTGTTTGGTGAGAAGTTTTTTTTAGGGGAGTTTGGTGAGAATTAGAGGAGGTGGTCTGAGGAGTTGTCAGTCCGTTTATTGTACGAATCTTGGTTCCAGCTGATTCACCACTCCTTCCTGTAAACATGCTTCCCGCCACTCCTTTCTCCAAATTTATAGAATGAATCGTTACTTTGTATATTCTTTTCGCACTAATTCTTGAGTTTTATAGTAGAATCAGTACAGTTCTGGTGCCAAAGGCCTACTAAATTCGAACAAAAGAATTAGTCTATAAAGCCAATTCGAACAAAAAAGGACCTACTAAGTGATAGGCAAATGCCTAATTCTCTTGTCTATAAATGGTCTAATATTATACCTGCTCTCAGGGTAAGTGTATCTTTGAGAACTCTAGGAAGTTGTATAAATAAATACCCCCGAATGTGTGAACTCATTCAGAATATTTCTTCTCTCCACCACTATCCTGCTGCTGGCTTTTTTCTTCAATTCCTCTAGCCACCACCAATTCACTGTTCATTCTTTGCTCCAACAGTGAGCGCACAAGGAATTTCATCTGTTTGAGCGTAAGAGGTGTCAGGACACGAAGAGCTGTAGATGGTACACATGATGCTGTCATAAAGGTTAGTCTACTGTGACGTCGAGTACAGCCACTGATTACTAGGCTCTGTGTGGATAATGATCGTAAATAGTGTTTCACTTATGTACACATGCAAAAAAAAAAAAAAAACAATGCCGGAGGCACAAACAAACTCACAGCAACAGTACCTAAAATTATCTCAGTTGCTCATTTGGCCCCACACTTTTTAGCTGCATAATCCACATGGTCACAGGGAGTCATAATTTTTCATGAGTTGGAAAGCATGGCTGCATGTGACTGTAGTTTGCAGAAGTGACAGCATTGGAGTCACAGTCACATACAGGGAGGGTGGTACATAGTGGGCTCCAAGTCCCGTACTGATCAGGGTCGGGTTCCATTGACGATGAAAGCCGGGTTGATGCTTGATTTGTCAGTTGAGACACCGTCACTGATGGCTGCTCGGTGGTTGAGAAGCATGGGAATGACGCTGCCACGTGCACAGGTGCAGAGTGTTGAAGCAATGGGTTCACATTGATGGCAGAACATAACCGGCGCAACTTGTTCAAACCCGCGTGACCTGTTCGTCCCCGTTGTTCCTGAAGATTGAGATGGAGCGGCTGTTCGGTGAGATGTAGAGGAGTTGGTTTACGGAAGAGAAAAATGCATAGATAATAAGGAGTTGACAATCCGTTTACTGTGTGAACCTTTGGTTTAGCTAATTCACCTGCTTAGTTAAAGCTTGTGCTTCTCCGATACTTGTTTCTCCAAATTTGTAGAATGAGCTGCAACTTTGTATCTTAGTTTGACAGTAGTTCTTGCGTTTTAGGGAAGAATCAGAACAGTTCTGCGAAACCAAATAGACCATTAATCTATGCAAAGAAGAGATGTTGCATATTACAATTAGGTTAATTATGTACTTCTTTGTAGCTGCTAAATCGATAGGCCTCAAGACAAAAGATATAAATTGTATAAACTATTATAAAGATGAGAAAAACCTAGCCAATGTAAATGTGTACCTAAACTCCAATCTTTGTTTAAGTTACTACATAACCCATAATGCAAAACAATATAAAGTAATCTTCTGGATTCCGAATTCTTAAAAGTGCCATATAATCATTTTTACCTGCCTCACGCTTCTGGAGGCACGCTGGAGGGCAGATTCCAGTGAGGCACCGGTGTCTCAAGATCGTGCTGATGCACATGAAGTGCATGGCCTTGGAGTTGAAAGCAACTGGATCAATGTAATGGATCTGATTGAAGTTGCAGGAGATCTTCATTTAGGTTCGGTGAATCACTTACGTAGTTGAATGGACAATTATTTCAGGTTTTGGCTTGCTCTTCTATAATCTGATTTTTTACTCAATCTTGATTTTAATAATAACTGCTTGCTTTGTTGTATTTTGAGACATTGCATGGTACCTGATGCTTATGAAATAGTGTTGATTGGGCAAGTATCAGCATTGCTCCGAGGAAGAGAAAATACATATACATTCCACACGACTGGGAAGCGTCAGGAGCAATGCATAATCTTCATTCTAGCCATAATCTGCTATGTAGAAATGGATAACCCGTGCTCTAAAATTAAAGAAATAAGTAACGTGAGAAGAAACAAGGCAGCCTGCACAGCATCTAGATAGCATCGTTGTGTGTGGACAGCTAACTGGTTGTGCACGTTGGCTCTAGAGGATGCTGGGAGCACTGATCACGCATCTCCTCAGGATCCTGTAATGACAATATTTGCTTGGATCAGATGAACACCTTGTTAGTCTAGGATCTCGATCACACGCTGTATGGTGGCTGGATTAACTCACACGAATGAAAAACAAGAGATCGCACACATGAACACAGAGAATTGGGATGGCAACTGCCGGCTGACCACCGGGAGATAGTGCCCTTTTTCACTATTGATGGTTCACGATACAATGCGCCTAACCGGCTTACAAATGCGATACACAACACACCGAAGTCTTGACTACTTAACCCAGTGGCCAATGTAACACTTTTACAAAGCAACAACCGCTTAAACTCAACACCAATGCACTAAAAAACACACAATGCAGATAACTGCAGAACATGGGCGCGGTCACCGCAGCAACTGCTGCTCTGGCTCGACTACTCTAGTTTGAACTTGAGCTCCTGCCTTGCTGCCTCCACCTAGGACTTGCCACGTTGCTGCTTGATGTCAGTGACAGGATTACACCAACATACTCCCCCCAAGCCTGGCACACACTAAGATCCCTCACTCCAATCGGATGACTCATAACTACAAACTTCATAGCTGTCATCGACTTTGTCAGAACATCAGCTCTCTACTCATCTGTTCCCACTCTCCTAGCCACAATATGCCCCCTCTCAATGCACTCCCTGATGAAATGATACATCAAATCAATGTGTTTGCTTTTGCCATGAAACACAGGGTTCTTCATGAGAGCTACTGCAGAATTGTTATCAATGTAAAGTGTGACTGCCTTGGGTTTTTCTTTGGTGATCTCACTGACTAAGTTCTCAACCGTAAAGCTTGTTTAGCTACAGTTGTTGCAGCCACAAACTCTGCCTCACATGAAGACAATGTGACAGTCTTCTGCTTCTATGAGGTCCAAGTGATCAAGTTCTCATTCAAATAGAATGCCATTCCTCCAGTGCTTCTCCTCTCCACTGCGTCACCACCATGATCACTATCAGAGTACCCAACAAGCTTGTCTACACTCCCACCTTGAACATACACCAGTCCAAGATCAACTGTGCCTTTCAAATATCTCAAGATTTGCTTTACTGCCTTAGCATGCATCACAGTGGGCTTCTCCATGAATCTGCTAGCAACTCCCACAGAGTAAGAAAGATCTGGCCTGCTATGCAACAAATACCTCATACACCCAATCATTTTCCTGTATTCAGTGGCATCTACCTGCTGCCCTCCCTTATGTGCATTCAAGTTGCAACTAGGATCCATTGGAATCTTGGTAGAGTTACACCACTCATCCCAAACTGTTCCAAAACCTTCTTAGCATATCCACTTTGCATCACTGTAATGTAGTCTTCTTTCTGGTCTACCTCTATCCCAAGGTAGTAGCTTAACATACCCAGTTCTGTCATTTCAAATTCAGACATCATCTGCTTCTTGAACAACTAATCTCCTCTGGGTTACCCCCAGTCATAATCAGATCATCAAAATAGACGCCCAAGATCACTGCACTGTCACTAGTACCCCTGATATACACTGCCTACTCACTTAAACACCTTATGAAATTCAGCTTCTTTAGGCTTTTGTCAAGCTTGACATTCCAACCCTAGGAGCCTGTTTCAGGACATAAAGTGCTTTGCTTAGCTTAAACACTTCCTGTTCTCTGCCCTTCACCTTATAGCCTTCAGGTTGTGAGACATAGACCTCTTCTTCTAATTCACCATGCAAGAAAGCAGATTTGACATCTAAGTGATGAATCTTCCAACCTTTATTAGCTGCAAATGCAAGTAGCACTCTCGCTGTGTCTAGCCTGGCAACAGGTGCAAACACTTCTTCAAAATCAATGCCCTATTTATGCACATAACCTTTTACAACTAGTCTGGCTTTGTATTTCACCACTTCACCATCAGAGTTCTTTTTCACCTTGAACACCCACTTCAATCCAATGGGTTTTTTCCCAATAGGCAACTTGACCAATTCCCATGTCTTGTTCTTTTCTATGAATTGCATCTCCTTGTCCATTTCTTCAACCCATTCTTGATGACTTGCTGCTTCAGTATAGCAGGATGGTTCTTGACTTTCAGCTAGCATTGCTTCAACATCAGATTTCATCAGCTCAATCTCTGAAGTGTCATCATAGATCTCATTCAGGTTTTTGAATCTCATTGCTCCAATTTCATTGGCTGATGTAGGTGTAAGGATTTGAACTTCAGATTGCACATGTTGGGGAGTGGAGAAGCCTACTTCTGGATGCTCATTCTGACTGTCAGATGGCATCTCACCCATTTCGGCCACTGTTGCTGATCTGGCACACTTCCTAAATTTTCTGCCACAGCATCAGTGTAGCACTTAGCTTGCATTTCTTGCCACCGCTGCTTAGTTTCAGCTTTTCCACTTCTATTATAACCAGCTGCTGATTCATCCTCAACAACAAACTCAACTAAATTTTCCACATCTGAACTTTCATTCCACTTCTACTCCAGACCCTCTTCAAACACTGCATCTCTGCTAACAACTATCTTATTTGAGTTTGGATCATGCAATCTGTATGCTTTGCTCCCATCCTCAACTCCAAGATACACCAACCTCCTACTTCTGTCATCAAGTTTCTTCAGGTGTGGGGTTACCACTTTGGCATGTGTAGTACACCCAAACACCTTTAAATGACCCAAACATGGCTTCCTTCCAGTCCAAGCTTCATGAGGTGTCATATCACCTAACTCCTTTGTTGGCAACCTGTTGAGAAGATAAACTGCATGCCTCACAGCCTCAACCTAGTATCTCCCTGGTACTTTCATGCTTTTCAGCAATGCCCTAGCCATATCCATGACTGTCCTGTTTCTTCTCTCAACAACTCTATTTTGTTGGGGAGTAAATGGAGCTGTGAAGTGCCTTCTGATTCCTGCTTGTTCACAAACACCAGCAAACTCTCCTACAAGGAATTCCCCTCCCCTATCTGACCTAAGTGTCTTTATCTTGCACTCAGTCATGTTTTCAACCTCAGCTTTGTAATTTACAAATGCAGCAAGAGCCTGATCCTTGCTTTTTAGCATATGGACCTCCATCCATCTTGAGTGGTCATCAACTAATAGCATGAAGTATTTGTTCCCTCCAGCTGTCTCTGGTGTAATTGGCCCACACAAATCGATTTGAACCAATTTGAGCTTCTCATCAGCATGCCACTGAGTTGATCTAGGAAAGGTAGCTCTAGTCTACATTGCTGCAAGACAGTCACTGCACACCTGCTCTGGATGACTAATACTAGGCACTCCAGTAGCCATTCCTTTCCCACCAACTATTTCAGAGATCTAAAGTTGACATGTCCTAATCTCCCATGCCATAACCAAGCTTTGTCATCAAAGCTAGCCATCAAACACTTAGGTACTACTATTTTTGGTGCAATCTTGTACAATCTGTTCTGGGTTCTAGGCAGTTGTATAATTTGTCTGACAAACTGCTTATCCACTACTTCAAGCACATCATCATCAAGAGTTGTTCTATGGCCTATCTCTGTCAACTGACCAAGACTGATCAAATTACTTCTAATCTTAGGGATAAAATAAACATCAGACAAGACCCATTGATCTCCATGCTTGCCTTGAAACACAATTATACCTCTACCAACAATATCAACAGTAGAGTCATCACCAAACCGTACCTTGCTATTGATGGCCAAATCTAGATCTCTGAACTTTCCTCGATCACCACTCATATGGCTGCTTGCTCCAGTATCCAAGTACCATATGTTTCCTGATGGAACACCTCCTTCAGACAAATGGAGCTCTGGCTTCACCTTTGTCTCATTCAGGAAAAGCTTCTAAACATTCTCGCCTAACGAACACTGTAGCTGATCCAGCAACAGCGTTTCAGCTAACAGAACTGCAGGTTCTTTCTCCACCTTTGCATAGTGAGCCTCCTCCTTCTTCTTCTCAGCTGGACATCGAATTGCATAGTGCCCATATCCATGGCATTTGAAGCATTTGATGTGACTCCTGTCACGCTTCCCGTTGCCATCCTTCCCGGCATCAGCTCCGTCGCCATGGCCACTGCTCCCTCCACCACGGCCACGACCACGCCCTCGCCAACTGCCTTCTCCTCTCTTTCCCTTCCTCGAGGAATCACCACCGGCACTCCTTTGCCTAGCCTCCAACTCCACCTAGGTGAGCAACACCTACTGCCCAGACTGTAATCTAGTGCCTCCGCCGCTCGGCCGCATCGTGCGCTCCTCGAAGGCCTTTAGGCACCCAACTGCCTCTTCAAAAGTAATTGTCTTTAGGTCATAAAATTGTTCGATCCTCGCCACCACCGTGAGGTAATGATCAGGAACAATGTCGGACAATTTCTTCACCAGCGCTACATCATCCAAACTCCCCCCAAGCTGTTGTACTTCATTGACAGTGTCGATAGCTTCGCAGCCACCTGATCCAGCGGCTCGTCATCCTTCATCTGGACATCGTCGAACTCACTCTTGAGAGTTTGTAACTGCGCATCCTTGACCCATTCCACTCTGACAAATCTCACCTTTAATGAATCCCACACCTCCTTCCCCATCTTCTTCTTGGCTACCTGCATCAAGATGTCATTGGGGATACACTGAAGGAGGTGTGCCTTCACCTTCTTGTCCTTCGCCTTGAGCTTCACTGCCTCGGCCTCCATCGGCGCCGTTGCCGCCAGATCCGGCTCCACGATCTCCCACTCCTCCCGATCCTCCATGATCACTTGAACACAGATGCACCAACTGGTGTAATTCGTGCTCGTCGGTGACGGATACACCTGACGCGCTTCCCCGTTTCCTCGCGCACCGTCCCCACTCCCGCCGCCGCTTCTTCCGGCAACATGCGACATGACTTTGATCTATGAGTGGCTCCGTGTGTAACCTGGTTCCAATACCAGATGTTAGTCTAGGATCTCAATCACACGCTGTATGGTGGCTGGATTGACTCACACGAATGAAGAACAAGAGATCCCACACATGAACACAGAGAATTGGGATGGCAACTGCCTGCTGACCACCAGGAGATAGTGCCCTTTTTCCCTATTGATGGTTCACGATACAATGCGCCTAACCGGCTTACAAATGCGATACACAACACACCGAAGTCCTGAATACTTAACCCAGTAGCCAATGCAACAATCTTACAAAGCAACAACTGCTTAAACTCAGCACCAATGCACTAAAAACACACAATGCAGATAACTGCAGAACGTGGGCGCGGTTACCACGGCAACTGCTGCTCTGGCTCGACTACTCCAGTTTGAACTTGAGCTCCCGCCTTGCTGCCTCCACTTGGGACTTGCCACGTTGCTGCTTGATGTCGGTTACAGGATTACACCAACACACCTAAAGTATTCTAAAACTGTGTTTTTTCTCAAATACACAAGAGCATTGCATATCATTGCATTAAGGAGAATCAAAGTTTAATTACAAGAGTTGGCCGATGGCCTGCAAAAACGATAAACAAGACAACAAAAAGAGGGAAATTTGGAAACACTTCTGTAGGAGTTTGAAGGGAGCTCAAGTTGTTACTGGCTGGGGTTTGATGGGAGCAAGACAGATCCTATGGCCAGCACCAGCTTGGCAACTTAGTCTCAGTGGCTCCTCTTCAGACAACGGAAAGCTAAGCAGTGCAAGCATATTGATGTCGCAGATAAGGTGTGGTAGCTTCTATATTGATGTGGACATCGATGAACTAACTCGGTTACCAGGAGGCAGCCATGCAGCAAATTTACTATTTAATCCCCTTCACAGCACTCAGTATCATCCAGCGCCGTGTGGTGTTTTTGGAGCTGTTAATACCCTTCACCTGGACATGGGTGGCTTTAAATCCCTTGATATGGCATTGGTCTTGTCGATGGATTGTCTTGTGTTCTTGCCTGCTATCACGTGTGTACATTGCTTCAACGAAAAACTAGCTAGGCATCGCACAGGTGACCATGATACAGTTGTACATGCTCATAGCTCTCTAATTTGTCATTATTTTTATATTTGTGGCACATGGACGGTAGTCAGTCAAATTTGGCCTTCATATATATCACTAATATATGTATTTACCAAGCCATACACCCAAAGCATGTCCATGGAATGGGACATGATGCTGTCAGAGATGGGATAGCATGCACTGTATGTTTCTTATTTATATGTTGTCCTCAAGTACAAAATACCTCTTTATATATAGCACATATAAATATGCGCACCCACATGTGAGAAAATTGAGAACCAGGGTGTTATGCATATTATCTTCTTTTGTAGGCCGACTTGCTGGTAGACAACATATATGCATCTCTCGAATTTACACCCATATGCAAGAAAGACGTGTGAGGCACTACACATTGTAGCTATTTCAGTTGTCCACATGTTCCAAGAGAAAAATGGCCACGGGCATAGGAAGCACTGGGAAATGTCACCTCTTTTGCCACGGGTCTCTAGTGGCAGTAGGGTCCTTTGGGCTTGCACGGCATCGGTGGATTGCCCCCCAAATCATTCTTTCATGCAACATCAGATCCACAATATTCTAGATCTCCAATTGTTAAAAGTGCCATGTAATCATATTCACCATGCCTCATGCTTGTGGAGGCAGGCTACTGCAAAGATACCAGTGAGGTAGTCCGTATATCAAGATCCTGCTGATGATCCTGATGAGCGTGGCCTTGGAGGTTAAGGCAATTGCATCAATGCAATCGACCTGATGACAGTTGCTGTGGATCTTCAATTTGGTTGTGAATCAGCGCTGTAGTTGCATGGACAATCATTTCAGCTTTTGGCATCCTGTTCTATCATCTGCTTTTGTACTCAATCTTAATTACAATAATAACTACTTGCTTAATGTATTTTGCCACTTTGCGTGGGAACAAGACCGTTAAGAAATAGGGATAATTGTGCAAGTACCAGCTTGATCCGTGGAAGAGCAAATACATAGGGAGCGATGCATACTCTTCACTGCAACCATAATCCGATATGTAGCAATGGATCTAATTAAAAAAATAAGAAACATCTGACAACAGGCAGGGCTCTTTGTGCCTGCACAGCACGAAGATACCATCGAAGTGGTCTGCACACTGGCTCTCCACTTTGGTTCTTGAGGATGCTTGGAGCACTGATCTCGCATCTCCTCTTGATCCTACAAAGGAGGTATAATATTTGGTTTAGAACCATTGTCACCGGCAAACACAATCAGGTTGTGGATCAGATGAGCACTGTGATTAAAATATTTGTTCCATGAACGTTTAAAAGGACGCCCCGGAAAGAATTTGTAGTAATATGCAATAGTATTGCTGCAGCGCTTCCCCATGGAGCCCAACCACTAGAGAAACACATCACTAGATTGTCTAACAATTATTTATTTATTACAGTTGTAAACAGCAGGCATATAAAATAACAGATTTGTCACTATGGTTGAGAGGAACAGCCAGTTCCTCCGGCTCCCGGATGAGTTTTTAACGCTATTGATCATACAAATAACTATTCATTTGCAGTGAAGGATATTTAACTATTTAAGTAATTCTTTCGTCGCCACGCTCTCTGCTGGCAGGTTGCCCGGGACTCAACATTTTCAGCCTACGCGGGCTGCAAGGACATGCATAGAAGTTGTATGTTCTGTGCCCTCCAACAGTCTTCTGGGGCACACCACTAAGGGGAGTAGAAGGAGGTGATTTCCCATGCCCTGATGTAGGGTTGGCTCCCCGCCACTACATGTGGAGCAAGTGCTGGATGCCCAAGGGTAAACACTGCCCGTCGAATGTGACCACTTAATTAGGGTCGTCTAACTCTATCCATTCTTGTAATCCCTGATATGCCACTTTACCCTTTACAGTAAAATTTAACTAATTTCAGGTCCGCTAATTTAGGTTTTAGCCCACAACTTAACTTAGATGTAATAAGTTCTCAAAATTTTATATCGCAATTAACAATTTTGTATTGTCTGTTATTTTTTCCAAGCACACTAAAATTTGTAAAACAACATGAATTATTTGATGTGATACCAAGTGTGCCCTTATAAATGTTTGCTGTGATGGGTCACCACTAGTCATTGACTTCTAGTAAGATTTGTTTTACTACCAACCACCCGTAAAAGTACCATCTATTTGCAATGATATTAAGACATAGTACAGATTTAGGTAAAATACACGCTTGCAGTTTTTATAGTTTCGCTTTCGTCAATGCATCCAGTCTTGTTGTGCACTTAAGAAAAGAGATTTCTATCATTCGGAGAGGGTGACATGAGTTGTATCTTGTTGCACACACGTATTAGCTCCCACAGGTGTATGCACATGACATTTAATTTCTCATCTGCGCTGTACAAGAGAGTCACGTGTGTGGCAGAATAAAACCACAACAACACAGGGTGCAACACATGTTATGTTTCCATTATCAACTTCGTCCCAGACAACAATGGCCTTGGGCTTAGGTAGCACTGGGAAATAACTTGGTTCGAAAATGTGACAAAATAAGCCTTACAAGAATGTGGTAAGACGTTAACCCCGAGCTGTCTCAGAGACGTGGATACACACCATGATACACATGCTGTCTCAGTGAGTAATGAACACATGGTGTCTCAGACATTAGCATGAAACTTGATGGTGGGACAATCAAGAGAGTAATGGTCAAGATTTGTGACATCTGTCTCTGAGATCCTGATACACTCTGGTTTCCACTCGTATCTAATTTCTTTGAGTAGTGGGGACATCTGTTATGGTTAGAAGAACACACCCAGACTACGACATGCTTCTAACAGGCTGAGGTGTTACAAGGAAGCCCCATGCACAGATGTGAGGGAGACAAGATGCGCGAGGGGGAGATAGACAGAGCCGTGGCGCAAGGCCTTCACCTTCGACCCGGTGGAGGCTGTGGAGGCTCGGTGGCTCGTTGGCGCAAGGAGCATGCGGCGAGATCAGGTGGCATCCGGCCATATCCACCTCTCCGGTGGAGGATCCGGGCCAGTCCTTCTTCCCCTTGGCTGAATCTGGTGGGGGCGGCCAGATCCATGGCAAGGGCGGATCTGTCTGGCGGATCCAGGTCGGGCTTCCGTCGGATTTTTTTTTAATTGATTAACCATGGTGGGCAGCAAACCACCTCGGATTAGGCCATTTACCTTGACCTTTGATGAGGCGGTTGCTAAAACCACCTTGGTTAATTGATTTTGCCCGCACGGTTAAGTTTTATGTAGTAGTGGTTAGCACGAAACCGAATCGATTCAATTTTAAAAATATTTGTCCTTGTATAAAAGAATCAGCCATTTAACAGCTGATGGAAGGCTGATGATTTGTGGAGAAAGAAACATTTTAGGATGACGAAGGAATGCTAATGACCATCGGAATAGATGAGAGAGGTTTGTGCAGAATGTTCTTACTACATGATAGCAGTTGATGTCAAATTGGACATTTTCAAGGTAAAATCATTTTTGGACTGATCTATCGTTGTAGATTTGATCTGCTTTCCAATATTACGAGATTTTTTAGCAAGCCTTATGCATGATGCGATTCAGGTTTTTCAATATTTGTCTTCTGTAATGTAGGTTTTGGGGCAAAATCTTTTCGTTCGTATTATATAGTCTCACAACTCATAATGCCTAATCTGACAAACATGATCCCTATTATGTTGGTAGACAACATAATATGAAACGTGCCAGTCGTAGGTAGAAAACTGATTTGAAAAGATATGAGTCGTAATATCTCTGTTATGTTGAGAAGAGGTGAGTAGAGAGCTTTTATTTCTCCAGCCCACCATGTAGCAAAGTCAATTGTGTGGCAGTATAAAACCCCAGAACTGCTGTCATTTGAATATGTAAGTTAACGAGAGCATGTTTGTTTAGCAACTACCTGAAAGACGGCAGTTTTACTTGCTTTTTCAACTTGCTCGAAGCAAGATCAAATCGATGCGATAGGACTGGGAAGCAAAGGAAGCAAAATATGGAGATGCTATCGCAATGCTCAGAGGTTGTCAGTTCATATTGGCGCCGTATGTTCCTCTGCGTTGGTTCCTGAGCAGTGAGATGGAGCTCCTGTTCCATGAGAAGCAGAGGTAGTCAAGGCAAAAATGGGCAGACAGTGAGTTCTCAGCACGTTTATTGCGTGAAACATGGTTTTAGCTGATTCTCTTCGTTAGTCTAAACTTGTTTCTCTCGCCATCTGTTTCTCTGAATTTCTAGAATGAACCGCTACTGTGTATCCTATTTTAGCAGTAGTTCTTGAATTTTCGGGTGGAATGGGAACAGTTTTGTTACGCCCAAAACACCATTAGTCTACACAGAGAGAAATTTTGCATATACATGACAATTAAAGGTTATGTACTTCTTCATAGCTTCCATGTAAATCATTAGTCCAGAGGAGATAAGAAATAAATTCTATAAATTATTACAAAATAAAAAACACCTAGCGTATAAATGAACTAACTTACATAACCCATAATAGAAAATAATACAAAGTGACCCTCTACTTTGCATATAAATTAACTAACTTCATGATTGTTCAAAATTACCTAAACTTGCATCTAAATTACCTATCCAATCCTCTAGAAAATAATATTCAAAAAATCATAAATTTCATACTAAATACTACAACTATTATTAATATAGAAGAAACTATACAAAGTTATATGAACATCATGTGTGTGTCACAATGCACCATACTAGAGGCACACTTATTACTGACAACCAAAAATGTCATTAACAGCCAAAAATGTCATTGGAGGCGGGCAGACAGTCTGCGTACATTTTTACACCTTCATAAACCAAGATTTCGTATTGACAGGCATCTTTAAATAAATTAGATAAAATTTGCCACCAGACACCATTAGAAGTTGTCTTGAACTTTGTTGGGGATTGCCCCAGGGCAGCGGAAGGTTCCTACCTCCGATTTTACTCTAACCAGCAAACCAGATGGTTTCTGTCTCCATGCGCAGGGTGCAGTAAAGCGGAGACCCTCCGGAGGGAGGACCTCCGTCGCGGAGACCTCATCGGCGCCTGTGAGGCAGCCGGGAGCAGAGAGACTCGATGAGGGGGACTCGTCATGAGCAGAGGTCCTCTAGAGCCGATCGGAGGTGAGCATCTGCGACGAGGGCTCCAGCTGCTAAAGGGCTCCGAGCTTAGGCATCAACAGTTCAGGAAGAAGGCCCGTCAAGATGGCGAGCTGGGCCTGTCAGAAGGTGGGCAACAGCTGTTGAGCGGCCGTGGGCCGTCAGAGCGGGAGTTGGTGGGCCGCAGCCTTCGAACTCGGGCAGAGAAGGCACGGGCGACATTACCCCCAAGAGAGCCCACATGTAATAGGGTCACCTGTTACGGTTTCACAGCTCCCATTGGGGGCACGTTTGTATTTTTCGTCCTGGGTTCAGCGGCCACTATAAAAGGTGCCGGCCCCCTATGTAATAAGGGCAATTGTCCTCTAGTAGCTACAATGTTACCTACACGAGAACCCACCTTACAATTCCCTTAATTATACGTAGTGAGTTGACTTCAGTCTTACCGTTTTTACCTCTCTCTAAACCTACTGGAACCGTGTTCCAACAGTTGGCCCCCATCATGGTCTGGCCGAAGATAACACCTGCAGATGCCACCAAGAACGAGAACCTCCGCGAGGAGACGTACCACTGCTGAGGCGAAGGTACCAGAGCCCCAAGCTTGAGGAAGACCGAAAAGAAATGCTCGAAGCACCTATGCCTCCAGAGGGGAAGACGAAGGTGACAATGATAACAACAACAACGGGCAAGGGGGGAACCCTCAGAGCAATCTCAGCAAGTCCAAAGCCAAGAAGATGAGATAACCAGGCTGAGGGTGGAAATGCAGCGCATGGAAGCGGAAAGAAACAGATTGAGGGTAGAACAGGCTGTAACTCAAAGAACAATACAATCATCATGTCAAGCAAAAGAGATCAAGCAGCAAATGGCTATCCTGCAAGCGGAGATCCAAAGAATGCAGCCTCCAGCAGCTAACATAACCAATGTAACTCAACCACCATTACCCAGCCAGCACCTTACTGCCAACATACAACCATTTCACAGAGTGATAAAACTGCAACCCTCATCATCAAGAATCTTCGATCCAAAATCACCATTGTCCGAAGGCCTGCAAAGCGCACCATGGCCTCATACCTACAAACCAGTATCATTGCCAAGATTCAATGGCAGGACAGATCCAAGGCAGTTTATAATGAGTTTCAAGGCAGCAGTAGCCTCCGCAGGGGGCAATGACCATGTGATGGCGAAGTCATTCGTGATAGCAGCAGAAGAAGATGCCCTGGCATGGTACTCCAAGTTAAAGCCAAGTACTGTATATTCTTGGGAAAACTTACGTGATCAAATACTTGAGTCATTAACGTTAGCAGACCTATTCAGCTATAAGCACCTTAAAGGGGAACCCCTCAGAGACTATTACCATAGATTCTTGCACCTTCGCGCCAAGGCACTTAGAATCAGCAATCAAAGGACTTAGAATTGGACCGTTTGCTTGCCACCAGGCAAGAGAAAAACCAACAACAATGGCACAGTTACACAAAGAATTTGAGAAGTATTGCAGATCAGACAACGACCTCCGTGAAAGAATAGAGGAAGCAGATAATCAAACCAAGCAGTTCTCGGGCAATGGTAACAGGAGGGACAACAGACCTCAGCAAAAATAGAATTACCAAAACCAGCAGAAGCAGGTTTTCAATGTCCATAGCAGTCAGCCCCAGCAACATAGCAATAAGAAAGAAGAAGGTAATCCAGAGAACAAGAACCAAAATGGACAAGGTTACAACAAAAATAGCAAACCCAAGAATTGGAACAAGAATCAAAAGCCAAAAAAGCCATATTGTCTGTTCCATGGCGAAGACAATGGTCATGTCACAAGAGAATGTCCAGAGGCTCTCGAGACGATAGAAAGAATGAAGACCAAGCAATTGCAGCAACAACCTCTATAGCAAGGTACCAGAGAAGTAATCCACATGTATGGGCATCAGTGGCACCAGCAATACAACCCAAGTTTCCCAGAATACAGTGCAAGTCCAATCCCGCAGCATAACCTAGCACAACAGTACTACCCAGCATTGCTACTGGCCTGGAGACCTGTGCATAAGCAAACAGGACAGTACCCAAGTCTCACATCAAACAGAGCAGAGAGCAACGTGACTTACATTAACCTAAGACCTCCACACATTGCGTTCATCGAAACACCACAATAGCAACTACCTCCGATGGGACAGCAAAAGCAATATGAAGCTTTGCCAGCACCTCTGCAGCATACCCAATCATCATCAATAGCCATCAAGGCAGAGCCTCCGATTGAGACTACCAATAGCCTCATGAATCCACACTCTGCCCTACCAACTGTTGGAATGATACTACCAATAGCCGAGGCTCAGCCCTGGAGTTTGAAACCAAAAAACAGAAAAAGGATCACCTCCTCCTAGTGAACAATCTAGCAGTTCAAGGCTCATTCAGGTCAACAGAATGGTCCAAGGTGCCAATCGAATTCACAGAACAAGACCTCCAACTAGAAAGCTATCCTCACACAGACGCCATGGTAATCAAAGCAAACATAGAGACGTGGGAGATAAGCAGAATACTAGTAGACTTTGGGAGCTCAGTAGACATCATCTTTGCCAATGTGTTTGACCAGATGAAGTTCAGCAGAAGCCAACTACAGCATCCGAACACACCGCTGATAGGTTTTGGCAGAAGAAAAATTTATGCACTAGGCAAAATATCATTGCCAGTGTCGTTCAAGGATGGATATTGTGCAAGAACAGAGTACATCACCTTCGATGTGGTAGACATCTACTACCCATACAATGCAATTCTAGGAAGAGGATTTGCAAACAAATTCAACATGGCCATACGCATGGGATACCTATGCATGAAGATGCCTGCACGCCAAAAGAAAGCAAGAAACATTGAGAGAGCAATTTATAAAGCACACAGAAACATAAATACTATGGCCGCGGAAGAGCCTCCGGACATGCTAGGGGGAAAGACAAACATGGCAGACCAGGAGGACACAGTAACAGTACCCTTAGAGGAAGTCATCTCAAACAGAAATGTGACCATAGGGGCAAACCTATCAGAAGCAGAAAGAAGAGACCTACTAGAGCTATTAGCAAAAAACAAAGACATATTTGCTTGGTCAGCATCAGACCTACAGGGCATTAGCCGAGACGTGATGGAACATGTCCTTGATTTAAACCCCAATGTCAAGCCTAGAAAGCAGAAATAGAGAAAAATGTCTGAGGAACGAACACTAGCAGCAAAGGCGGAGGTGATAAGACTATTAGATGCCAAGGTCACCAGAGAAGTCAAATATTCGAAATGGTTAGCAAATGTTGTCCTAGTCCCAAAGACAAATGGCAAAATGATAATGTGCATAGACCTCACAGACCTCAACAAGGCCTGTAAAAAGGACCCCTTTCCCTTATCGAGGATTGACGCATCAGTGGACAAGGCAGCAGGTTGCAAGCATTTTTCGTTGTTAGTTTGTTTTTCAGGATATCACCAAATATGGCTGAGAAAAGAAGATGAAGAAAGGACAAGTTTTACAATGCCCTTTGGCACGTAATGCTTCGTACGAATGCCAGAGGGCCTCAAAAATGCAGGATCAACCATCACAAGAATGATTCAGATTGTCCTGCAATCACAACTCCAAAGAAACGTCATAGCTTATGTTGATGATCTAGTAGTAATAAGCAAGGAAGACGAAGATCACCTGGAGGATTTAAAAGAAACATTCGCTAATCTCAGAGAAGCAGGGCTAAAATTGAACCCTAAAAATGTATCTTTGATGTAAGCAAAGGAAAAATGCTTGGAGACATTGTCGGTCTGGAAGGACTAAGAGCAAATCCGGACAAGACAAAAGTAGTGCTAGCAATGTCAGAACCCACCACAAAGAATGAAGTCCAGCGACTAACAAGTAGAATAGCAGCGCTTAACAGATTCATCTCAAAATCAGCAGAACAAAGTCTGCCATTTTTCAAAACACTCAAAACTTGAGACAAATTCGAATGGGGTAGGGAACAATCAGAGGCATTCCAGCAACTAAAGACCTATATGACAAAAGACCTGATGGTCACAACACCGGATACAGATGCAATGTTATTGCTATATGTCGCAGCCTCGCAAACGCTATTAGTGCAGTTCATGTCCAGGAAAAAGAACTCAACAACAAACAAATTCAGCAGCCAATATACTACATATCAGAGGCACTGCAGGGAGCAAAGTTGAACTACTCAGAAATTGAGAAGATAGCATACGCTTTGGTCAGAGCATCAAGAAAACTAAAGCACTACTTCTAGAATCATGAAATTCTGGTACCAACAGCACAGCCATTAACCGACATCCTGGGTCACAAGGAGTCGTCAGGGAGAATCAGCAAGTGGGCAACGGAGATCTCTCAGTTCAGAATCAAATTTGTAGTAAGAACGTTAATGAAGTCACAGACACAAGCAGATTTTCTGGCGGAATGGACATCTTCACCCTATACAGAGGAGAAGGCGGAGGCCTCAATATGGACATTGTGTACAGACGGGGCATGGGGTCTCTAGGGAGCTAGAGCTTCCGTGGTACTAGTATCAACATTAGGAGCAAAAACAAAATATGTAGCTAGGCTATGTTTCAAAGCAACAAACAATGTAGCAGAATATGAAGCCGTGATTCTTGGGCTCAACAAGGCAAAAGCAATGGGGGCAAAACACATCATCATCAAAACAGACTCACAAGTGGTCGCAGGACAAGTAGAAAAAGAATACACAGCAGAAGATCCAGAACAGGCAAGATACCTAGAAGTAATCAGAGGTCTAGAAAAAAGATTCAAAGGATTCACGCTCAAGCATATCCCCAGGGGGGACAACACGGCAGCAGATGAGTTAGCAAAGGTAGTAGCTAATCAAGCGGAGGTGCCCAATGGCGTGTTCTACCAAAAACTACCACAGCCGGCAACCGCAAAAGTAAGCAAAGCTTTCATGGAGGTATTTCTAATCTCCACTGAGGACTGGAGAAAGGCAATAATCAACCAGATCAATGGGGTTCACATCACCATAGATGAAATGGCAGCAGCTAGATTGGCAGTAAGGGCAAGGAACTGTACAGTGATTGACGAAATACTCTACAAAAAAGGGATAGTACAACCACTGCTCAAATGTATTTCAGAAACTGAAGGCAGAGACCTCCTGCAGGAAATACACTCAGGGACACGCGGGTCACACATCGGACCAAGGGCACTATCAGCCAAAGCAATTAGCCAAGGATTTTACTGGCCCACCCACATAAAGGATGCACTACACATAGTCAAAACATGTAAAGCTTGCCAAAGCTTCGCACCACACCAATCTGCCCCAGGGGGGCCACCCAACTCATACCCCCCGTCTGGCCATTACAAAGATGGGGAATGGTTCTCGTTGGCCCACTACCACCGGCACCAGATGGTAGCAAATATGCAGTGGTAGCTATTGAATACTTCACAAGATGGATAGAGGCCAAACCACTGGCGATAATCATCTCCAAAACAGTGAAGAAATTCTTCTGGCAGAACATAATTTGCAGATTCGGGATACCTAGAACATGGAAAGCAGTTCGATTCCAAAAAATTCAAAGAATTTTACAAAAGCATCAGAACACTGGTAGCCTTACCTCCGTCTACCACTTAGAAAGTAATGGGGTAGTGGAGAGATCAAACAAAATCATATTCTCAGCAATCTCAAAAACACTATTAGATCATGAAAAAGGGAAATGGGTCGATGAGTTGCCCAACATAATCTGGTCCCACAACACAAATGTGTCAAGGGCCACCGGATTCACCCCATTCAAACTACTTTATGGAGAAGAAGCAATGATGCCAGAGGAAATAAAATACCAAAGCTTACGTGTAGTCAAGGAAACAATAGCAAAAGATGAAGAATACAGCAAGGAGATGACCGAGTCATACAGGCTCAACGCCATAGACAACATTGAGAAGTACCAAGGGAAAACCGAAGAATGGAGAGATGCAAAAGTTGTCACAAAAACCATCACAAATGGTGATTGGGTAATGAGGCGGAGGCCAAATGCACAGAACCTAGGAAAGTTACAACCAAAGTGGAAAGGACCATACATAGCCAAAAAAGGGGTCGTTCTATCTCTAGGACCAAGAAGGAAGAACATCGCCAGGACCAAGAAGGAAGAACATCGACTCACTCTTAGAACATCAACAACCTAAGAAAATACTACACATAGCATAGCATGTAAGAGCAGCTGCGGAATTATAAGCGGAGGTCCATAGTTTTTACATTTTCACAATTTACATTCCTACAAAAACTGGCTTGCACTCTTTTCCTCACACAGGGGCTCCAAATTGGAGGTGAGGTTTTTAACGAGGCCAGACCGTTTGTAATCAACCTCTGAATTTATAATGAGGACCCCCGAGATAAATGACAAAATAAGTCGAAAGCGGCCAGCAACGTGGCCACAACATTCGACAACACTTCACGCTACACAAGGTCACCTCAGGCCTATCGTCCAAAGCACGATGAGTAGGCATGATGCGACCTCCAAAAAGGCAAAAGGCACTTGAAGAAAGACCTGTCATATCAGGCATCAAGGCAGGCATTAGCAACTAAAAGTTGCAAAAGAATCGAAAAGAGACCTGCTAACTAAGGCAGCCACCGATGGCTCGATATGAGCACAGAAACAAAGCCTCTGCAACCAATTACCAATAAAGCGGAGGTCGCAAAATTGAAAAAGGGCAACCTCCGCACGAATTCATAATAAACGCAGAGGTAGCAGAATGAACAACTCAAGCCTACACAGTCTAAATTACATAAAGAAAAATAACCTCAATGTCAAGCGAAGGCAGCAAATCATCATAGATAGTAAAAAGACCACACATTACAAAAACTAACAGTGGAGATGAAAAAATAAATATTGGCAATTACAGTGTACATGTCACAACAAGATTGTGCAGAGCATAGCTCTCCGCAGAAATAAGAAATACTGCTACTAGAGAAAAGCAGGTGCTAGTGCAGCTTGCCTTGGGCCTTCCACGAGACTTATTCTACCAACCTCCGATAGCACACAGCCATGAAGAACCAAGCGCAAGAGTTGCTGAGCACAAAAGAAAGCTAGAAACTCTCCGACGCGTAGCAGCACCCAACACACCAAAACAACTTTTGGTTGTACAATGCCATGCACCTTCCATCGACAAGCGGTAGCTGCATAGGACATCTAGACAGCAATCATAGGAAGAGTCTCCACAGCAGACTGCCACTTTCGATGGTGCAGAATAAAACAAGGTAGCATATTGTTGATAAACAGAGGTGGCAGGAACCCAGCTAACCAGCAGAAGGTCCACTAACATGGCTAAGCAATTACGAGTTCCTACACCGTACCCTAAAAAATTTTGTTCCACACCTCTTATCAAGAATAACGCCACCATCGGTTCATAATCCAAATAAAACAAGAAATCAAAGCATTTTTATAAGCAATTTATAAGCAACTGCCAAGCATCATTAAGACAATGATGAAAACCTACCAATAAATAATTCACTTACAACACCAGTACTAGGATAAGTATACCCCAACAACCAAAGTCCAATATCCAGAGCCAGTAAATGGGAAAGATCTCGAGAACTCATAAACCAAGCAAGGTGATATAAAAGATCTATTCCCCGCGCACTACTCTACATTTGGCAAACCAACTATTCATCACAAAACAAAAGAAATGTAAAACAACACAGCCAACAATGGAGTCCGATGTTACCCTATACCAAGCATAATACCCAAGAGTACCGTGTAAGAAATCATAACAAGGATGGCACAACAAGAAAACCGGAGGATATTAGGACCTCCGGTACAGCGTCCTAAAAGCCCACATGAAGAGCAAGCCAATCTGGATCGTCGACAAGACAAAGGCAAGGGGGGGATACCATGTAAGAACTCGTAACGTCCTCCTATCCTTGTCCAAATCGACAACAATCCAATGCTACGGTTCAAGCATCATATACAGTGGAGGCACGAAAGACAAGCCTCAAACTATAAATGCAAATGTAGCAAGGTGAATGTCATCAGTAATAGAACGGGCCTTCGTAGCCACCAAGAAGAAACAACAGTGGTATGCTAATTATGTAATGAAAAACATACTTTTTAACACCCTTCAATAGTAAACATACTTTTTAATTGCAACATTCAAGAAGAAATCAGGAGCCAAAATAGAACCTGGCTCCGAAGCCTCCAATATAAAAATAACACCCTTCGCTTGAGAGCGGGGGGTCAACCGAAGAAGAACATGAAACCGCAAAAACTACATGATCTGAGAAATGACCTCCGCGATATACAAACTCCCAAGTGGAGACAATAAAGGTAAAACATAATCTTTGTTAATTAACATTCTAAGTTTAAACGATAAGGAGCATCGCGGCCACCACATAACAAAAATACAACACTGAGTCAACTCAAAATACATACATCTTAAGTTGACTAGTCACTCCACCCAGTTAACCTGCTGGCACAAGACATAGAAGTGGCATGAGGGCCATTGATTCTACAGCCTACAAAAGAGCAAAGAGCGCAGCGATCGGAGCTACATCCGGAGGCAAACAAGCTTCCCTGAAAGACAGGTGCTGGCGGAGACTAATCCAAACCCTCCACAAAACACCCTCTATCATCTTCTGGCTGCACACCACCCTATGCCTTCGGAAAGAAAATCAGTTGAACAAAGTGCAACAGTTGCTCGGTACCAAGAGAAGGAGGTGGATCTCCAATGCAAGCCCACTTGAGTTACAATGTACCATCCTGTAGCTGCACACCATGCTGCACCCTCCATCAGTAAAGAACCACCGCATATAGCTTCATATTTGCAAGCACAGTGAAAAGGATTACAGTCGCACACCATCTCCGAGGATACAAGGTAAATCCGCATAGTGTATCGATGATAATCAGAAGCATTCAGAATCTAAACCATTAGCACCAAATTCACTAACATGGCTATTCCATTACGAGCCCTCACACGGTATCTCCAAAAACAGCTCTAGAAGCTGTCATTAGATTAAGACGTGGCGAAACAATCAAAATGGCACGAGACGAAAGCTGCAAGGGGGATTTTGTTCTAAATCCTTCGGCTCGGCTTGTCGTCTAAAGCCTTGCAGCTTTCGTCTAAATCCTTGTTCAAAATGGCACGAGACGAAAGCTGCAAGGTAAATCCTTCGGCTTGGCTTGTCGTCTAAACATAAAGAACAAAATCAAACATATCGTAGACGGAGCGTGTAGGAAACGCCAACTTCCAATAATCCCACAATTCGACATTAACATAAACACCATCGCGCATAAAAGTAACCGGGTCGACCTCCTGTACAGGCCCCAAACTGCAGACCTGCGCAGGATGATTCGACCATTAATAATTCACATCTCCAAGAGCACCAAATGTATTTCTTACACGCACCCGATAGCGCAAAGTCAGCAAAAGAACACTTTTCTACGAGTTATAAAATAAGATTAGCCCTCAACCTCCTCCTCGGCAGACGAATCTTGAATTCCAGGATGAGCCTCCAGCTGAGCCGCCGCCTGCACCTTCGTCGACTCGGCACCAGCGCTTGCGGTGCTGGGCGGAGGCCCAGAGATGCCAGCACCCGAAGTCCCCTTAGCCTGTGCAGAGGTGTCAACAAAAGCAGTTGGGGCTTGAACATCACGCTTGCCATACATCAGCTCCTAAAACAAGCTGAAGTAAGAAAAAGGCGACCAAGCTATTCACAATTGTAGTAAAATAAAAGATAAGGAAAACAAACCGCACCACTTCACGAGAGATTTTGGTAATAGCCACAGCCTCGGACCGACCAAAAATTGGCCATAAAACTGCGCACAGTGGTCTTGACAAACCGGTCCGTCCTACCAAGCTCACTAGGATCAGACAACTCTGAGCATTCGAAGTTACCGATGCGTGGAATCTCCTTAGATAAAAAACCTACAAAGATAGGTAGCAGATGCCTTAGCGCTGAAATCGGAGACCCTAGTCAAAAATTACGGAAGCCTGCTAAGGTTGGTCTTGATCCAAGAGAAAATCTCGGAGGTCAAAGTCTCGGGAAGAAGAGGACATGCAATACCACCAAAAGCATGAAGAGTGGAAACATAAGTCTCCGCCACCTTAAACCCAACCGACCTCAAAGCGCCTAATTCCTTCTCAAGATTTTTCACCTTAAGTCTCAAAGCCTCCGTCGCCTGCTTTTCTACATCAACCTCCCTGCGAAGAAGTTCAGAAATCTCCATGGCCTTATCTGCGCGTTGAGTGGCGAGGGCCTCCGACTTCTGAGTTGCGTCAAGAGATCTATTCAAAATAGTAGACTGGGCCTCAAGGTCAGAAAGCTGCTTCTTCAAATTTGACACCTCTGTAGCCAGCTCCTATTTCACTCGGCTCTGGGACTCCACCTCCGCTTTCAGTGCAGCAATCACTTCATCCTTTTCGCCTTCTCAGCATGACTGCTGGACTCAACCGCTATAGACATAGCATTGCTCTGCAAAAATTTTAGCAACATCACAAAACAACACAAATCCAAACATCATAGGGTAACTTTCAATAACATGGTGATCAACTTGAGCGCACATCAGAACATCATGAGGAAGCTGCACAAGAGGGCAAGTCAAGTCTGCACCCATTATTTTAGTCATCTTCCCTATACCGTCGGCCCAACCAAGAAGAAAGCATTTGTCCTTGTCAGCACCACCATCAGATGGAAAAGACCCCGATCCACCAACACTTGGTGGAAGCTGAGACGGGGCAACCATAGCCTCAGTACCAACACCTCCAGCTGAAGGAACGAAGGATGTCGAGGCCACTGGAGGCGCCATCTGTGCAGCTTTCACAGTGACATGAGCTAAAACAAATAAATCAAAGAAAACAAGTCAAAAATAGAATTAAGAAACATAAAAAGTCACAACCACCGCATACGAGCTCACCGAGCAAGCAAATCTCCCCTCCCGAAGCCCCACCACAAGAGACCTTCAAGCAAGGAAATCTAGATAAGTCATACTTTGACTAAGAATCCCACCTTGATTTGTAGTGTAAGCATCTTCATGATCCTCCTGGGGCTCCAGAACCTCTGTCGGCTTTTGCGCATCATGAGCAGTAGCCACCGCCTCCCCAGCCTCGTCGTCATCAGAAATCACATCAAAATAAACACTTGCAAAAGGCTTTGCAGCCGACTTAGATGGGACAGCATCAGCAATAGGCTACGGCGGTTGTGGGCCGGTCCGGAGATAATGCATCAGTCGTGAAAACAAAAGACACCTCTAGGGATGCGGTAGCACGCAGCGGAGATCGCCCTGACTGACCCTGTGAATTGCCCCGCCATAATGGCGGCAATCTCTGTTAGAGTATCCGTGCCGACCTCCGAAACCACGGCATGACCCCCTCTTTTTCATAAAGATCTTCGAAAACATCGTTAGCCTCCACAGACTCAACGGAGGCCCCCCTCTGCTTCTTCAAACCTTCGCAAGTCAAGGAACCACCCCTCCTCTTCTTCCCTTCAAGAACCCTCGTAGCAACTGCAGCAACACCAGCAGCAGCGACCAAATCCTTCTTGTCAACCTTCCTCTTAATCTTCTCAGGCACATCCCACTTGGTATAATGGACACCGAGCTCCTTGAATACTCTATTGAGGCGAGGCATAATGCCCGCATCGGACCTCCGGGCAAGATACTCCTTCTCAGAAACCTCACCCAAAATCTCAATAGCTCTTTGCTCCGTCTCACGGACAAACTCAATAGCGCTTTGGCCTTTAGCAAGTCGAAGGCCAAGTGTGGACCGGGTATCCCACTAGCAACACCAAAAATAGGAAGATCCAGTTTCTGCATAGTAAACTTCTTCCTATCTTTGCCACTCAGCAAAGGCCAGAAATCGGAGGCTATCATATCCTCCACTAGGTCCCTCTCGCCAGAATAGTGGCACACAGCAGTAAAGGCCCTCAAACAAGATTTTTTTCTCGGAAACAGCCCCTTCCGGTTTAACGCTTGTGTGCTGATCCATTGACGTCATCACGGAGGCAAAGGGAAATGCAATGACCTTCTTGCCATCCTCCCAAGTTTGATGAACTCCGGAAGTCTTCACATAAAACCAGAAATCCATCCAATCAGCAGGCTCCCACTTACCCCTATGACACCAAGAAATAGCAATCTTCTCTTTCCCTTTGCTCGGGTTCCTCTTGGCCATGAAACTACATGACGCAAACTGAGGCTGCCTATTCCCAAAGTATTTTGGTTGCTTTTGCAGCTCATAATACTCAACAAAGGTATTCATGCTCAGCTCCCTGCCATAAGACTCAACAACCCAAAGAAACTAGCTCCTATTCAAGAAAGCATTAGGGGTTAGCTGATGCATCTAAACATCAAACCACCCAAGCACATACCGCAGAAAGTTGTTGGCTGGAAAACGGAGGCCGCAAGTAAAGAAATCCCTGAAAACAATAGCCTCATCCTTGTTAGGAAGTGGAATGGTGTCTTCACTCGAAGTCCTCCCATGACCAGTAGGAATGAACCCTCTCTCCTCAAGCTCCGTAATCATTGCTTGGGTCATTCGGCTACGAGCAAAGTCATAGGTGACCTGCGCACTAGACGAGTAACCTTTCGGAGGCATCAGGTCGCTCAAGGAAGCTTCAATGTCTGACAAGGACTCAGCAAGATCTTGAGCCTCCATGGCGGCCAGCATGCACTCTTCGAACAACTCCAAGAAACCCCCAACTCCGACCCCCTGAAAATGGGAATACGGACCGGAGAATGGACAGCGACACGCGCAACAAGGGCGTTTGGGTGCCACGGTGGCTGGATGCAAAGGAAAAGCGTAAGCGGAGGCAGCAATGAGTGGTGGAAAGCAACCCACGATGAATCGATAAACGTACGGGTCCTTTTCACCGCACTCACCCCTTATATAGGCGGTGAAGTGGCGTCTCGAATTCTCCATCCAACGGTCGCGTCGATCCATGAATTGGACGGTTCGAATTGAAAAAATTCAAAGTGAACAGTCACGATCACACACTGTATAACATCAAAATTCTTAACCTCCGGTCCAACAGTAACCGGGCCAAGGGGGGAGGGAAGGTAGGAACGTCCTCCACGGCCAAAAGGTTATTTGATAGCTATGTCCCGCCTCCGCTGGACCTAACCCTCAAGGGGGGAATGTTGGGGATTGACCCTAGGGCCACGGAAGGTTCCTACCTCCGATTTTACTCTAACCAGCAAACCAGATGGTTTCAGTCTCGATGCGCAAGGTGCAGCAAAGAGGAGACCCTCCAGAGGGAGGACCTCCGTCGCGGAGACCTCATCGGCGCCCGTGAGGTAGCCGGGAGTGGAGACTCGATGAGGGGGACTCGTCACGAGCGGAGGTCCTCCAGAGCCGATCGGAGGTGAGCATCTCCAGCGAGGGCTCCCGCTGCTGAAGGGCTCCGAGCTGAGGCGTCGATAGTTCAGGAAGAAGGCCCGTCAAGATGGCGAGCTGGGCCTGTCAGAAGGTGGGCAACAGCAGTTGAGTGGCCATGGGCCGTCAGAGCAGGAGTTGGTGGGCCGCGGCCTTCGGGCTCGGGCAAAGAAGGCACGGGCGACATTACCCCCAAGAGGGCCCACGTGTAATAGGGTCACCTATTAGGGTTTCGAAGCTCCCATTGAGGGCATGTTTGTATTTTCTGTCCTGGGTTTAGCGGCCACTATAAAAGGTGCCGACCCCCTGTGTAATAAGGGCAATTGTCCTCTGGTAGCTGCAGTGTTACCTGCCCGAGGACCCACCTTGCAATTCCCTCAATTATACGCAGTGAGTCGACTTCGGTGTTACCGTTTTTACGTCTCTCTAAATTTGCTGGAACCATGTTCCAACAATCCTCTAATACCATAGGCCAGTAAAAAGAATGTTTTTATTGGAAACTATTACAGTTTCATGTATATTAGCTGGAAATCATAGTAGTTCATATATATAATATCATTTTATTCTTAAACAGGTCGCAAGACACATAATCTGAACCAAAATACCGATGACCTTCACTAGTTTTGTGGGACCAATGCCAGACTCGGCGAGTGCTCCAAGCGTAAAAAGTGCCCTCTGCAGAGCCTCGGCACTGCACCCTGTGGCGACTAGCCGACATGCGAGTTCCGTTGTTTGCTGCGTACAGGCGTTCACCCATGCTCGTCATGGCGCCACGGAGACGACGAACGTGTGAAGGCTATTTCCATTGATTCTGGAGTTTTTATTAAAATCTAAGATATTAGGCATCATACCATAGAAATAAAAAAATATATGCACTCATATTAAGAACTCAAACCATGGTGGACATGTTTCAAAACTTAGCTGCAAGTCTTAGACTGTACAAGACTGTACAAAACTTAGCCAGCATTTATCTGATTTGCATCAGGTAAAGGTGTTTCAGACACAAAAAAGAAACGAAATAACTGAAAAAAAAAGTCTTCTGTATGATAGAATAAAACCAGAGCGAGCTGAGCTGCAGAGGCCGCTTGGTACCTGCAATGTCTTTTTTGACCATATATTCTATTTGCATTCTGCACTTGATCGAATATAAGGAAACCTCTGAAGCTTAGCAGTTAGAAGGTACGGTCCCACCTCCATTTAACGTTGTTGCTACAGTTTGTACGAAAAATCAACTTACTACACGTGTACCATATAATCTCAGGCGAAGAAATCAGCGAACACGTGTGCTCTCACTAATCAGCAAAAAAGGATTTCCTGCTCTGATGAGCCATGGCTAGCTTTGAGCTAGTTTGTATTCATGGTAAACAGAGGCCCCAATCGTATGAATTATAGGTCTAACCAGCACAAGTACAGTAGAATTCAGTTATGTTCTTGCTTGTTTTACAGTTTTGACTTCCATGATGGTGCTTCTGTTTAGACAGTTTGTTTTCGACGTGGTAAGCCAGACTCTCTTTTCGATGCGGTAAGCCTTCAAACAATCTGAGTCCACTATGTTGCATCAATACCAGTCGGCAGCAAGAAAGTTGATGATTTGTCTAGAGTGAAACATTTACGGATGAAATTAACATGTGTAGTGACCCACATAATACAACGGAGAAGCCTCTTTCTTCTTTTATAATTGCAAACTTTAGCAGAGGAATATGATCCTGTTTGCCTTGAACACTCAGCAAAGTACCATGGTATCACAACTGGATATGCCCAATTAGATGTGGAGAGTGGGATTATAAAATTTTCCTCTCCACATCTATCGAGAGAATAGGCTACAGTTGGATCCCATGCCTAATCTACAATCATTTTCTACAAGTTGATGCATACTTAATCAATTTAGTTCACTTTGTTTATTTTCTATTCATCGTGCATCTTAATCTTTGCAAATCACTGAAGTTGAAAATAAACCACAAAAGTTCACTGAAAGATAATTTGTTGAGTGGATGCTTTGAAAAGCGAGACCGAATATGCCAATCATTGTCACCATATGCTCGAAAACAAATCTGGCTGTTCCCACTGTTCAAATGACTTCTGTGAGCACTTACTAACACATACTTATAAATTTTTATTCCCTCCCACCCTGTCCTAGTCCAAACATGATTCTCAACAGAAGCTCCAAAGATCTGCTTGAGAAGCATACTATGATCGGGATATTGTAGTTTCTTCATCTGTTTCAACATTGTCTTCCGGTGTCAAGATGGAGTGTACCAAGCAATTGATTGACTGCAGTCGGAAAGTTGTGAAGAGTCCAGGAGTTATGAGTTGGGCGCTTGTTTTTTTCAAAGCATTTGATGTTTTGTTTTTTGCAATGTTCACACTGACGATTGTTTTTACTTCATGTCAAATGGTGATTTATTATTTGACATTTGTCTTGGATGAATAATTAAAATAGGAACTCTGTAAGTGATTTTCATGTTCCAGAAGCTTTTTTGGTCAAAAAAGTTCCAGAAGTTACACTTTCTATATAGCTAGTAAAATATTGGGCTGCTTGAAGTGGTGCATATATAGGACATGCAAAGCTTCATCCACATGTCCTCTAGTGCTGGAGAAGCTAGGCATAACATTTTAGGTTGCTGACCTTTTAATTCAGATAAACCAAGAATCCTTTTTTCCTGAAAAGTTTGCCACGGGATATATATATGGGCGTGTAACAGATATCATCTCCTTCGACAGATGGTTTCTCTGCTTTACATCATGTATAAAAGAAAGACATGTCTCATGCTTGAATAACACAGCAGTTGTGTGTATGGCACCATACAAGAGTTGAAGCTAAATTTGAGCATGTTGTGTGTATGGCGCCATTACTCGCTTGTTCTGAGAGAGAAGTGGTTAAAGGGTTGGGAAGCATTGGGAAGTGCGGATGCCTGTGCAAGTAGGTTGAAGTTGCAACGCCGCACCGGTACACTAGGTGTCTTCTACTCTTCTTGTGAAACCGTAATGGTGGCCACCAAGGCAGCAGAATCTCAAGCATCTTCCGGTGGAAGCTATTCCCTAGTCCAAGCCTTCCATCATTTTCTGCTGTAGTGCTGCTGGGTGGGCAACTCAAATCGTCATCCACCCTTGATTCTAGTTTACACACTGCAGTGATTGGCATGTTCCAGCAGTTTCACTTTCTATATAGCTAGTAAAATATGAGTGATATCACCCAGGCTTCTTGTAGTTTAGCTTTTGGCTCCATGAACTGGTGTATATAAGACATGCAAAGCTTCATCCACAAGTCCAAGAGTGCTGGTGAATTTAGCCAAAGCGTTCTAGGTTGCGTACCGTTCAATTTTGATAAACCAAGAATGGGCCGAAGTGGCCTAAAAGATTGCAGCGTTTAAGGGTGTGTCATGCATAGCGTCTCCTTCCACAGACGGTTTCTCTCTTTACACCATGTACATAAGAAAGACATGTCTCAGGCATGAAAACACCGCATCAGCCGCAGCAGTTGAAGCTAAACCTGTGCTGGTTGTGTGTATGGCGCCACGGTTTTCACTTGGATTACTGGCTTGGGAAGCATAGGAAACTGTTGACGCCAGTGCAACTAGTTTGCAGTTTCATCGGTGTGGAGAAACACTGGGTGTCATTCTCTATTTTCTGCTGTAAAGCTGCGTGGTAGAAGCTATTTCATGGTCCCAGCCTCGATTTTCTGTTATTACGTTACTTTTACAACCTTGTGAGCAACTTAATTACCTCTTAAGTACGCAGTCTCTGTATCTGTAGAGTAAGAAGGAGATGTTGTTATGTTCTTGAAAAGCATATCAATTACATGCGGTACAACCAGATCATTTAGAATCCAAAAGCTATACATATGATCGAGGAATTTGTCTACAATGCTCTGCCTTGAGCCTCTCACAATGGCGCAAACAACATAGAATTCTTCTGCCTATGCATTTAATTTTGGTGTCTCTTGTTTTGCACAATTGACTTGCTCAATATATGGCATGCTGTGCCGTAACTGGTAAGTAGGATATTTGACAAACTGTCTGCAATGGGTGCATATCATTAAGATAGTTGATGGAAGACAGGTAATAGTGATATGGTAACAATTTTTTTTGTGTTATGATCAAAATACAGTAGTGATAATGAACCATACAGTACCGGTGAAAGGGAAAATTTCTCCTTTCTATGATGCAGAGTACAGAATTCAGCAGAAGACTCAGACCCAGTCTGTGTTGAAAACTGGAAAGAGAGATAGTCTATTCAGATCTGCACGTTGAAATCAACAAGAGAATGAACAACAATATGCAACTGTTTGTCAAAAAAAAAAAAACAACAATATGCGACCCTACCATATCAAGATTGCGCACAAATCTTTCGTAGTCCTCGAACGAGGTTCAGTATAAGGTGGTAAGATCATATTTACAAGCCTATCATGGAGCGCAACTTCCAGAACAATGTGGTTCTTGCTAAAGGCCGCTGCTAGAATGTTATTGTGGCGTCAATTTCAAACAAGGGTAGCTCACCACGTAGCCACATAAATGTGCAATTTGCCCCTTTTACTTAACCGTGTGCTACACAAAGCTTCTCCTTCTATGGACGGTTTCTCTGTTATACACTGGGTATATAAGAAAGAAGCAGGCCACGAACAGTTCAGAATAAATCTATGCCGCTTCTTGGTCTGGCACCACACCTTTCCGTTGCATTACTAGCCTCACAGAAAAGCGCACCATTTCCAACGTTTTTTTTTTTCCAGTTTATTATGTAAATTTCTAGTGGCCATCATATCACGTGGAATGGTAACTATTGGTTTCTTCTTCGTTAATACTTTGGATGCATTCGGTTTCTTTCACAATGTTGACATGGAAGACTGTTGTTACAATATATCAATTGAATATATGCTTTGAAGCTTTCCAAAAAAGGAAATCTGTAAAAGATAGGCCGGTTCCAGCATTCTAACCTGCTGAGTAGGAGTGTCACTTTCCAACCTCTGATGACTGTCTGACGTACAGATGATTGTTTTGAATAAAAGCTTTGTGACCACCTGTCCTGGTCCTAGCATCAAGTGTAGTAGAAGCTGCTATGATCTGCCTGAGAAGCGTATCATGAATCGGATATTAATTCAGAATTCTTGCTCTCTTTCAGCATGGTCATATCCTTTGAAGGTGGAGCAGAGCACCAAGGAATTCATTGCCTGCCGTTGGAAGTTTGAGCAAAGTCCTAGCGCTATGACTGGGGAACTTGTCTTTGATCTATAACTCTGTAGTCATAATCATGTGAAATGATAACTATTAGACTGTCCAATATTCATACTATCCTTGAATTCCATGTATTTATTTTTTTCAATGTCGACCATGATGAATGATCTTAATACATGACAATATTGGGTTTATGTTTTGACGTTAGTCTTAGATGAATATTAGAAGAAAATGGACTGAAAAGAATGGATACATTTAAATCATGAACGAAATATAACTCAATTACACCGGTATCATTTTCCATATAGCTAAGACATGGGTAACCCAAATATGGTGAAGGCAGGTATCTTGTAGTTTAGCTTTGCGTCCCTTGAATTGGTGTATATATATGATATGGAAACGTTCATCCACAAGCTACACACAATGTTCAAGTTGCACACATTTTAACTTATTGCACCAAAAGTTAGCAATGACGTCAATCTGTGTCCAGTGGTAGCTGACCCGCATGTGGCCACACAAATGTGCAGTCTTTTCCTTTCCTTAAGTGTGTGTTATCCATACCTCCGTATTTCATACACCATGTTATTATAAGAAAGACATGACCTGTTGTATGCGGCATGAGTAAGACTACAACACCTTTGCTAGTTCAAAATTCAACGAAAGGCTTGGGAAGCACCGGGAAGTGTGGATGCCTGTGGAAGTATTTTTCAGTTCTGGACGCTGAGTTTTCTAGCCGGTCCACAAATCCCAAAAGCAGGGGCGTAACCGCTTATGGCATCTGCAGCATCTTCTATTGGAAGCTTCTGCTCAGCCGCCATGTCCTCTTTAAACTGTAGTGGTTTAGGTCGGCCCGAAGGTGTAGAATTGTGTGAAGTCTCGGGATTATGGTTCGTAATATTTGCAGATACGCCAATACTTTGTGTGTTGAACAGAACCACCGTGAGCTGAACAGAGCCACCGTGAGCTGAACAGAACCACCGCAGGAATCAATGTCACAAGCCGTGAGCAACTATGCACTTTGTGTGTTGTCCTTACTCTCGTCAGAAACGGAATAAAAGCATAGATATAGCAGTCGTGTGTGTGGTGTGGCCTATTTCTCCGCAGATCCCATGACCCCTGTGTAAAAGCATAGCAACGGCTGTGTTGGAGGCACTCACCAAACAGCCAGAAGAAATCCTCTGCTCTGAGCCTCCTATGAGAGCACACACTTCCTCTGCTTGTGCTCGGTTATTTGATTTGTACATGCTGCAATCAATCATATAATTATATATAGGTCTAGCCTTTGTATTGAAAACATCCCAAAGTACGGTGATATACGGACAGTAAGAACATAAATTGTGCTCTGCAAGTACAGTTATCGAGAGAATGAACAGCAACCCTTCCTAATCAACATTTTTTGTTATACAATTCATGCTTATATAATCAGCTCATCGTGTACTGGTCTGCCATCCCAAATCCCCAGCCTGAATAATAAAAATCAGTCACATGCAACGTAATACATAATAAATCATGGAAAAGTCATACTTGACATTTGATAGTACTGGACATCCTCCAAGCACCACTGACTCGAGAGCACACATGCAGCATGCGATGCGATCACACAACGGTACACGGTGATGACGGGTCATTGGCTCCGGCGGCAGAGGCAAAGACTGTTCGGAAGGAGGCGGCAGCAGCAGAGAAGCAGCATTGGCTATTTTGTTTGGCTGACTTTTTTTTTTTTTTTTTTTTTTTTTGTGGATGCGGATATTTGGTTGTACCGTTTGTGATTATCTCAGTCGTGGTTCTCACACTAGTAGCTTTCTCGTTAGTAGTTGTTTCAATCATAAGTACTGTACCCCTGAGATAGGGGTTAAATTTGGGCTTTATTGGTGAAAATTGCAATGCGCCTTCCCAATCATTGATTCAGACACTGATGCATGGCAACCACTTTTGCCAACTGTCCTAGTCCTAGCTCGAAGTCCAGCGGAGCGTGCTAAAATCTGCTAAGAAGCCAATCAAGGATGGGACAATCTGGTTTCTTCCTCAGTTTTAGCATCGTCAACTCCTCTCAAGATGGACCACAGCACCAAGGAATTCATTGCCTGGCATCGGAAGTTCGTGAATAATTGTACGGCTATGATTTGGGAACTTGTCTCTGACCTATGCCTCATTGAAAAACATACCTTGCCCGAAACTTTTTGTTTATTTATTACATAAATTTGTATTCATAATCATGTGGAATGATAACTCTTTGACTCTCTCATGTCCGTACTCTGCTTCAATTCCTTGCATTTCCCTAACAGGCATGCCGGTTGCAGCATCCTAGCACAAAAGTTTCATTTTATATGTATCACATAAAACAGGTTTAATTCAAATGCAAAGGCAGGTATGATGTATAATTCAGTTTTGGCTCCTTGAACTGGTGTATATATAGGATACATGTAATATCCGATTTTAAGAACAAACCAGATATAAACTATACGTGAGTCTCTAAAGAAAAATTCACAAATAGCTATAATTAAATAGTAATATCAGTAAACAATGCTTATATTATATAATGACATAGTAAAAGAGAATTATACCCTTAAGTAGCTATCAATGGAAAGACACTCTGATCTTCGGTGTAGACTCCACTCCACTGGATCCAACTGACTGGTTGACAACAAGCCTAACACTCCTTCTGAGGTGTGGGAAGAATAGCAAGAGTGAGTCCATGTCGAATTCCGCAAGTATAACAATAAGGCAGTACCCATCAACTCATGATCAATGTAATATAAATAATATAAAGCATAAAACGGCAAACCATGAACATGTTAGCAAACAAAAGTCATCATCTTAATGTAATAATTCCAAGGCCGTCCTAACCGTAGGGCACGGACGATATATCGGTTTAACTCTGCGCATAGGTGTACACTTTCACTGTGAGTCATGTTTTACAACCCAGTGGGTTCATAACTCCCAAACCACCACAAAATATATAAAGACACATATAGGTTCTTCTAACCAATTGGGGACGCGGAAACATTAAGTGTAAGAACCCTCTTCCAATATGGCACAATCCTTCCTAGCTATACTCATAAAGACAGAGGCTGTCATATACCCAACTCGCAGACCACTGACAAGTTAGAAAAGGGTCTACAAGTGACTAGAGCCAGAGCCATATAGCCCTCACAGTTGTACGATAATTCCTGGAGATTCCCTTACAGATAAATCCTCAAGATGCTAAAAAGTCATTTTTATTGTTTTATTGCTTAAACATTAATTAAGTCACAAGATCATAGTCACATAAATAAAACCCAAGCTATGCTTACATTAAGACTTGCTTTACACCCAAAGCAATGTGCTTAGAGAAACATTATCTTTGTCTTCCATTCGATAGCTTCTGATCTCCAATGCACACAACAGTTCTTGTTCTACTCGTAGCAAGCACCATACATAGGCAACATACAACAAACAAAAAGAGACAACTAAGAACAAAACACCAATCATAACCAAAAGATTTAAAACAACGTACTAAGAGAGATCACTACTACGATCATGAGGACACTAGAGATACCGAGAACCGAGCTATGGTTAAAAAGGAACGACTATTGAGATCTTTATATTATATAAAAGATAAGAGACAACTACAAATTAGATCTATTTTAATTAAATAAAACTATGCAAAAGTCTTTATTTCAAATTAGACATCAGCACATTTTATTTAAAAAGCTAAGTTAAACTAGACATGTTTTATTTATAAACATGAACACTAACACGCACTCTAATATCCTGAACCTGAGCTAAACAACTATATGACGCAGGAATAAAGCTGTATCTACAAAGGGTTGGAATTACGTATAGAGATAGAGACATGACATCAGCACCACCTTTGATCAATAAAATAATGGACATGGATGTGAGACTGACCTTTTGTAATTTGATCAGTAGGTTTTTGCAATTGATGTATGAAACGACGATGGACGTTGCTGCTAATGTTACAGGTTCCGAGCAAGGATTGCTACATCCGATCGACATGACATCTGAGTGCACACATACGGAAGATCAGATTCATGCAAGGTAGGAGACATGACTGGGAGGGACGGAGGGTTCGTGTGCACTAGCTCACCAGACCAAGGATGAACAGCGGCGTCAGGCGGCCGGAGAGAACATGGAGCAGACAGTGGCAGCGAGCCAGCAATCGAAGGCAGCAAATGATCTTCTTCTTATGTGATGGAGATCGGCAGTATTCTCACCAAGGTGCATGTAGATGGAGCGACGACGGTACCAACTTGGCCAGCATGTGCCTGACCTGAACGTGACTACATAGTCGACTTTGCTGGCTGGTTGGAACACAGGCCGTTGGCCTCGGCAGGCGGCAAACTCTTGGCTTCCTCAGCTTCTTGGGCAGGGGAAGCACATCTAGCAATGCATAGCGATCAGGCAAGATGCAGCTGCGGCACGTCGGCAGGGTGCGTACATACGATCGATGGCTGCAGGTGGACAAGAAGCAAGGGTTGTAAGGAAACATACAATGTGTATGGCCTCAGGCTGGTGTAGATGACAGGGGATATATATAGGGAGGACACAAAGAGGTGCTCACCGGCCGGTGGTTATCTGCTTGCAAATCGCACTGACAGATTCATGTGCGTGGACGAGAAGACCTCCAATGATGATGCAAGCTCATGGCGTCATCTTCTATTCGACAGATTGGCGTTGAAAGCAAATATCAATGTGGCGGCTGGCTTAGAGTTACAACAGAAGTACGATGGACTAGGAAATCTACACATCAATGGCCGTGGTCCAACTTCGATCGGATGGGAAGTAGACTAACAGAGAGCATGCACGCCGGCGGCGACGACCACGTGAGGTTGTGCACTCGGCGAGGTCACGATGGTGGCGGCACCAAGCTAGGGTTAGCCGAACAGGGACACATATTTTATAGACAAGCTGAGTTGGAAACGTATATCCGTATAAGCGTATACAGCAGGAAGAGGATGTACTGCTGATAAGCCAAGCTGGACCTCCATTGGGCTGGCTTTGAAGGATGATATGATCCTTGTTTGCATTAGTCTGATTCAAGGCCTTAAAGAAAACGATAGAAGCAAGTCTCTCTTCATAGAATTAGATCATTTTCGAAATATTAATTTCATGGATAAAACGATTCTAGAAAAGTCCAGAATCTATTTTTAACCCGAGAAAAAAATCCAAAGCCTCCAAAAATATGGAGAAAATTACCGGAGACATTTTGGAACATGATGAACTCAAATAAAGTATTTAGAGCTCATAAACAGATATTTTAGAGCATCCAAAAATTAGACAAAGCTCTAAGATAAAGAAAAAAAGATTCTACAAAAGTCCAGAAAATTCCCGAGAAGGATTGGAAGACGTCTAAACATGTTTTGCAAACTTAGCACACACAAAAGCACTAAACTCAAGCAACAAGCATACATCACATCAAGCAATAGCCCATCAAATTAATTTAGAAAATCTTGAAATTCACATTTTCCCTATAACTAAATGTGCACGAGCTCAAACTAAATTTACTAAATTTAGTAAATTTTATCCAAATATTAAAATATTTATTTTAATTAGAGTTTTCTAAGCACAACCCAAAATAGGACATTTTGGGGTGTGACAATACAGAAAGCTTCATCCACAAGATAGGCTCTATTTTTTTGACTGTGTGTCATTGAATTTCGATGAATAAGCCCAAAAGTTAGCGAAAACATCAATGTGGTGCCAATGGAACCTCATCTCCACGTGGCCTCATAAATGTACAATTTTCAGCATTACATAAAGGGAGTGCCATCTATAGCATCTGCTTCTACAGACCGTTTCCCAGATTTACGCCATGCCTACATAAATGATATTAATGGAATCAATACAATAATGGATGCTTTGTGGAGAAAGGAAATCTCAAAGAAATGCCAGTTGCAGAATTCTGGCACAACAGCTTCATTTTTTATATAGCTAGCAAACCATGCATGTGTAACTCTAATGTGGTGAAGGCAGGTATCGTGTATAGCTTTGTTTTGGGCTCCTTGAACTGGTGTATATATTGGATTGGGAAGACTTCATCCACAAGCTAGGCCCATTTTTTGGGATGCGTGCCATTTAATTTCAACGAATAAACCCAGAATCGTCTTTATTGGCCCAAAAGTTAGTAAAAACGTCAATATGGTTCCAATTGTACCGCATCCCACCTAGTCACACAAATGTATAATTTCCACGTTTAGCTAGCTTCTGCTTCTATATATAGACTATTTCCCTATTTTCCACATAAGAAATACACGACTTATAGTTCGTGGCATGAACAAGACCACAACGCCAGTAGAAGTTCAAACAATGGCTTGGGAAGCATAGGTAAGTGTCGACGCCTAAGCGCATAGTTTGTAGTTTCAGACATGGAAGCTTCTTGCACTATAGCGACAGTACCAACCAAGGGCTTGAGGCATCTGCAGCCAGTGGCGAATCCATGACAAAAAATGACCTATGGCGAACTTTCTACTGCTAATTTTTTTCCTGGAAGCAATCACTAAGTAGAGAAATCACTTTGGAATCAGAGCTTTAGTCCCGGCCATTTTTTGGCCTGGGACTAAAAATTTAATTAATTTCGGTTGGAAACACCAACCGGGACTAAAGCCCATCCCAACGGCTCCAAACGGCTCCAAACGCAGCCTTTTTAGGCGCGTATCAGGCCGGAGGCTTTTTATCCCGGTTGGTAATACCAACCGAAAGGAGATCTAGGCCAATAGTCCCATTTGGTATAACCAACCGGGACTATGTTTCCCTATATATATCCCGGTTGCTGCTCCTCCACTCGAGACAGCCCAAAATCTTTCAAACTGCTACGTGTTCTTGCTTGGGGGAGCAAGAAGCTTTCCATCATGCATCATCTTTTCAAAAGGTTAGCAACTTATTCATATATTTCTAATATTTTAATGGTAAATAATTAGATCATTCCATGGTTAAGTCAAGATGATGAATTTATTTTTATTTGTTTTACATATATTTCTACATGAATGTGAAGTCACGCGGTGAACGGTGAAGGCACGAGGAAACTAATTCACTTCTCTTCGATTTCTGGGAATGGCTCATGAAAGTGAAACATGATATTATATGTTGGGTTAATTTGGTCACTGATTTTTTACTTTGCATATATGAACATGATTACATTCAATAAATTTAACTTTAGTCAAAATTAAAGAAATGGCCGGACGTCATCTCCCTCCGCCGGAAGTCATTGGTTTTACCGGCTATGTATGCTCGAGGGGTTTCTATCCAACATTGCCGGAATTGGAGCGGCTGCAACCCACATAGTAAGCAACTCTATCTATATGTTTGTAGTAAATTTATTAATTTCATATATGTGTAGTTAATATATACATGATTCTTAAATGTACCGCAGAGGATTGAACTAATCATTTGGCTCAAAGAGACATTATCTTATTTCCGGGTTATGCAAGTGGATGTTCGGACCTATATACTATAGATGGTGGTGCACTATTGCAATGTTAAATCCGCTTTGCAGTTGGTCTTGGTCGTGGTCGTAGACTTGTATAAATCTCAGAGGTAGGAGCAAAGGTACCTGATCGATCGGTTGCCATAAAATATGCCACCAAATCATGTGAAACTAGGCTCGCGAGCATTGGGATCACCTTGCCTACTCTATGCACAGTGAAGATTCAAGCTATAAAGCTCAACATGCGTGACAAACTTACGGACTTGTGTGCACAGATATCTCAAAACCTTCCAAATCTACTTTTTGATGTTATAAGTTGTAAAGCTTGGTTTTCATAATCATATTCTCTGTAATACTTACAGATAGAGGAGTATGGCATGAGCTATACAGATGCAGTTTTGAAGCTATTTTAAACCAGGCCATGCATAGATTGGGTTATGAGTGGAAACATGCCCATGAAGAACCGATACTAACTACATAAGGATATTGTTGGTGTATGCACCTGCCCCCCTACCTTCACCGGGAGAGTCGGGGGAGGGAGGACGAGGGTCTTACCAGAAAGGAGAAGGAACAAGAAACAAAGGTCAGTGAAACAAGCAAACGGGCCCACAGAATGACTTGCATTAATTGGCACTGGAAATGGCATAGTGCTCCCTCGTACAAGGTGCCTCACCCTCAGTATTTATAGGGTATACGAAGGGTCATGGGCTTTCTACACTAGGGTTCCGCTCTATATTACACTGCAGATGGGCCCAACACAGGGCTACTTTGGTACATGCACTGTATTGTCTAATTGCTCCCTTGCCCTGCCCGCGCGCTACGCGTCGGTCCCTTGGTACGCCACGCGTCGACCTCTCGGCACGCCACACGCCGGCCCACCATGAGTCCACGCCGGGGCTGATTCCCGTAGCCTCACTGCGCCGCTCGGGTCTCTGGCTGGATCTCTGGTACCTGCAAAACATGAGACCGAACAAGAGTGCCTGGCCACCAGGGTTGACATGCTGTACGTACCTCCGCCGTGGCGAGAGGCATTGGCGAAGTTCCATACCTTCGCTATTGGAGCCGGTTGGAGGTGTTGGTGTGCCTCCAACAGGAAAGGCGTGAATGGTGGGTGCTTGCACCTTCGCTACTTCCTTTGCGCTGGGGGTCTTGGCCCTTGATCGGGCCGCGGAGCTACATGATGGCTCCTGGCGGAGGTTGCTCCCCCCAACAGATATCAATCAAAGGTGATAGTGACTAAGAGTGGAGAACCATTCATTGTTGAACCACCATTAATCATTGTTAGTCGCTCTTGTCCTACTGGTTGTCAGGCAACGGAGAGTGCACTAATTAATACTTTGGACTTCATCGATAGTATTATGGGATACAAGATCGGTGATCTACACTACACAAATCTTCTAGTTCGAGAGAGAGAAATCATCACTCCTTGCTTTGGAGAGTAGTTGGACATATGTGTAATAAACTTTGTGGTTGAACATCAAGTTTATCGTAATTTTTAGTTAAGTGTTTATGAACATGATGAATGGCTAGTTGTAATTTGTAAGATCCAAATTAGCTTCTTAGCTTCAATTCTTAATATTTTGGTATAGTATTCAATGCAACCAAAGTGTAAAAGAAAATAAAAGTAAAGTAATAAAAATAAAAAAAGAAAATAAAATGAAACATTTAGTCCCGGTTTGTATTACCAACCGGGACAAGAGATGGGCTACGTGGCTGCGCATGCTGCATGGCTGCGCAGCCTCTAGTCCCGGTTGGTAATACAAACCGGGATTAGAGGGTACCTTTTAATCCCGGTCCTGCAATAGGGACTAAAGGGGGGCTCTATTTCTGGATTCGCAACCCCGGTTGGCATACCGGGAATAGAGAGGGGTTGCGAATCGGGACTAGAGGCCATATATGCACTAATGAATCATATGAAATATAAGAGATAATATCATAATAAATGTCGATCTATCCATAAACCATGTCACAATCGCATAATTGATGTTTTCTAAACATTGAAATAAACATAATTGCATATTCTAGTGACATGGAATGAATATTACAATTGAAGAACACTAATTTTGTCGTGGAGGCCGTGGCAAATTCATTCTCTGCCTTTTGATGGCTTGAAACTGCTTCATAATCGCTTCATCATCAAGTCCTTTAAATATCTCACGTTGCGTGTAGCATATCATCAAATCATTGAGCCAATCATCAGCTATCTTGTTACGCAAATTCTTCTTTATAATATTCATAATTGAGAAGACTCTTTCCACGGATGCTGTTTCCACTATAAGGACCAAAGTGAGCCCAATAAAGCGATAAATCGATGGAAACATCTTATTTCAGTTTCCACCATCTTTACTGCTAAACTTCCAAGATCACGGCAACCAATAAAATCTGGATTTCTACTAACAAGATCGACAAAGAGCTCTAGTTGATCCCTTAAAGATCCGAGATCACTAATGGAGAAGTCACTATCATAGATATCTGTAAGTCGAGCAATCCTTTCGACATCAAACTTTGCGAAAGATTCCCTTGGGCCTAGGCAAGAAAAACTAACAAGTCTGTAGAAACCTCACTGAATCAGTGATCCATCTCGGTTATGGCATCTAATGCAGCATATAGAAAGCTTCAGAGGCATTTCTCCAAGAACTAAAGCCTTCCTTTGTCTAGACATCATGACCAAAATTATCATCCGATGGTTTATCCTTAAAAAGAAAGCAGTAAAATAAAAATACAGGATCCTTCTCCACACTATATTCTAACCAATCATATTTCTTAAACCATGCTTTACAAAAAACCCTAGCATCTTTACGGCCTTCAGGCTTACGAGGAAAAGGATGATCAATAGGTTGGGTTGGGCCCTTCAACAAATAAGCTCTCTTCACTTGATGTCTATTGTTTGGATGAAATTTCTCAATTGGGATACGAATTCCTGGATCTGCAGGTATTTTTTCCGGGCTAAACTCTGTAATGAACTCATCATCCTTGTTCATTTTCTTGTGGTTGTTCTTGAGCAGCAGGCTCAGCCTGTGCCTCTTTCTCTGCAGTTTCAGTTAAAAAAAAGTAACCAAATGGAATCCAGAACCTGCATCTAGATTTGCTAAGCCGGTGGGCATGGTGACGTGCCATTCGCAAGGCGGGCTTATGTCCAGGTGGAGGCATGGCAGATCTGGCCAGTGTGACTACGTAACTAACTAGGGGCATACCAGATCTGGCTATATGACCAAGGCTGGGACCGTCGACGTGGCTTAGTGTGTGACCTTGCACAAAGGAGAAGCATGGAGTGAGATAAATTAAGATTGCCAATGCCATGAGCGTGGACAATAGCCGACGTCGGTTGTTCTAATCTATGGGAACGTACCCTGGCCTTTGAAAGTGGAGCCAAAATTATTTTACACCTGAGAAATAATGTCTACTACTTTCCCCTCCAACGTCATTATCTATATATCGTGCCACATTAACATTTCTTGTTACCTGGCAGCATATTTAACGCTATAGAAACCATATCTGGTTTCATGGGAACAGACCCTTAATTCCTAGTTTGTCATAACATATTTATTCTCCATTAATTCTAGATGTCAATCACTCGATCGGTCGTAGCATTGTAGTATGGATAGATTGTATAAAACATAATTGTGTATTTTGTTATGGTCAGTAGGTATGACAAGAAGGATTATTATTAGAGTTTATTTTGTATTCAGATTGTATCTGTGATTGACGACTAACCAGTATCCCCCCATACAGTATTGAAGTTAGAGGTATAAGCATTATTTCGAATTATAGGCACAGCAGTTAAATAGCTATAGTTCAAAATTAGGAATACGCTATTCATATATGTATCGAGTAAAACTTACTGAAGGATGAAGTAAAATGCAGTAGCGGTGTATGCCCTGGCATAGATGCCATATGGTCATGACTACTTCCATCCAGCAAAATGATTGTATTACCCCTCGAATCAGGGCTATAAATAGTCTTATAATGTGCCCTTCTTTTAGGGGCAAGTCTGTCTTTGAGAACCTTCTTGAGTTGTATAAATACCCCAGAAAGTGTACTGTGTTCACTCATTCTACTATATTTATTCTCTCCACCACAATCTGCCGCTGGTTTTTTTGCTTCAATTCTTGTAGTTGCCACAAATGTTGTGGGGTTCCTTGCTCCAACAGTTTGCGCACTAGGCATTTCATCAGATTGCGCATGGGAAGTGTGGGGACATGTAGAGCAGTAGATGGTTTCCTTTCATTTATAAGAGGCGACCAGCATGTGGCATGAGTATGGGAAATGGTGTTTCCGTGATTTACACCATGCCAGAGGCACGATACAAGCACAGCAGCCGAAGCTAATTCTATGCGAGTTGTTATTTTGACCCTACACCTTTTAGTTGCATAATCAACTTAGTCAGAAAGAGCCATATATATTTGTATTTATGCGAGTTTAGCATGCTAGCATGTGTACGTTGCTTCATTGAAGAGCTAGGCAACCCAAAGGTGACACTGATATAAACGTACACGCATGGAACTCTCCAAATTGATATTTAGATTACTCTTTGCACATGGAGCAAGTCAACTGTAGTAATGGTCCTTTGTATATGTCACCAATATACGTGTTTACCAAGCCTACCTATGATGCTCTTGGTATCGAGATGTGGTCATTTGGAGGCACTGAGGCATACGACATTTGTATAAGTTATTAATTTGCAGTTCTAGGTGTGATACTGATTTGTATAAATTAATTTTGGTACAATAGGAAATCTTATTATACTACCATAGCACAGGAGATTTCGGTCTCAATTAACAATATATGGTGTTCCATGTGAAGACATATCTGCTATGACATTTCGTCGAACGACTTGTAAGCATCAGTGGGTCCGTTATCTTGGCGTGGAAGATTAGCATTTTTTTTACTGTCATTGAACCTCGGCCTAGTTAGGGTGGGCACATCACTCTCAAGCTTTGCTTGTGTCATGGTGGCGTCGACGAACCGGCACCGTATTGTCCATTGAGTATTGACGATGAGGGGTGGGGGCAAGAGTGTCCCTACGCAGACACGGCTGACCCTCGACTCCTCCGTCGCGGGCGTGGTGGGCCCTCGGCGCACAGCGGCTCCACCTGCGCGAGCGGTTGGAGTGCCTGCAATTGAAGTGGTGGAGGAGGCAGCGACGGCGTAGCAGCATGAGACGGAGACGGAAGACTCTGTTTGAGCGTTTGAGGAGGCGGCGGCGCTGTGCTCTGGCATGGAGATTCATATGCGTGGGCAACACGTGGCCAGATGTGGTGCAAGCGTGACTGGTGCAGATTTCGTCTATTAAAGAAAGATTGGACCATCATCTTCACCATTTGGTGGCTTTTCCTTAAACCACTCCCAGTCCACCAGCATTCCGAATTTCAAGGTGTTTTTGTTCTCATCATACATAACTTTTGCTATGCACCTAAATCAACACACCTAGAAAAACCAAAACATGTTGTAAGTTAGAATGGAGAGAGCACTTTTTTCGGTTAAAATTTCCATGCAAAAGAAACATGGATGATGACACTTACATCTGTACCACACTGAGTATAGATTATAAAACACTTGCAAGGTAAAGGTGCATCTGTACTCGTTATTAGTAACACCATTATATAGCATTGATCTTTGCTTCCAGCTGTGACCAGTGACACAATAAAATACCAGCAGCAGTAGTGGCACCACTGCATCGTTCATTTCGTCACCACCATCAGCTTTGTCCAAGTTCAAGCAAGAGCAGAGACATGGATGCCCCAGGACTGAGAAGCATAGGGAATAATTGCTACTCCTCAATGTACGGTTTGCGTACTATCCTGCTCTCTGAGTCGATGCACTTGTAAATGGTCTAGGCCGCATCTCATTCCTGCAGAGGCAAGCTAGGTTCCATGTAGCAATCCTCACCACGAAGCTGCCGGCCGTGCATTGATGATGTTTGGACCTGAAACGTATATACGCAAACTGTAATATTATTGATACTAGAACATATCACATCCTTTAAAATATTTATTTCTGAATTAGCAGGAGAGAAAATAACATTTTGTTTTTCACCCTGGCCCTTTCATCATCATTCATCCCCTAATCTGGATGCTTTCTGTCCCTTGCAGGTGACCATTGGCTCGAATAGGCAATACAATTAATGTAGGTGATTTCCTTAAGACATCCACTTCTATGAAACATTAACAGACATGGTAGCGTGTCCTCAGCGACAGCCAACCAATATCGGAGGCGCGACACTCTATTGTGCTTGCCACTCTAATGGTTGGCCACTTTCTCACAAAATCTTTTGTTGTTCAAGTTTCAGTTTTAGCCTTGTTTTCCATGGTCTGGCATCTTTTGGAGTCCTCCTTTGTTCACAAAAACAAGTTTTGTTTAACCAAAGCCACACTAGGAGCTCCTCTTATTAACCAAATAGTTTGGTTTATATAAGGAAAGAGGTATCTGGAAGCCCATTGCTAGAACTTCAATTAGTTCACAACCAATAGTGGCTCCCTCACATAAATGTGTGCAACTTTTTCCTTCCATTATTGAGACAGTCTTTCTGGGAGAGATATGTAAATCACGTCTCTCCAATTTTCTTGTTATTATATATAAGAAAGCCATGCCTGTGGCACAACAATGCGACAATAGGGGCAGCATAGGCCAAATTTGTGCCCATTTTTTGTTGGGCCGCACACTTTATAGTAGCAGTATCAGCCTGGTTTCCGAGCGCAGAATAAGGCTTGGGAATCATGAGGAAATGTGGCTGCTTGTGTGTGTAGTTTTGTATCGTGCCTCCGCAAGGAAGTGCGGTGTTTGGTTGCTTGACGGCAATGGCCCGCAGCAAGACAGTCAAAATAGCAGCCTTATGCTGCTTCAATCTTCTTCTGAGGAATCTGACATTAATTCTCCACGATTGGTATTACATTGTGTAGTCATCATCATGTGAAGCCTGGGGGATTGAATAAATGTGTGGCTGAGCGCAAGAATCATGACAAAAGTTTTATGTATTCTATTTTCTATCTAGCCTTTAAGTTGTCAAATATTGTAGCAGCACCGTGTTCTCAGGGAACAATTTTTCTGCAAAGTTTATGGTGCAATAGCTGTGCTGATTTTTTATGGTGCAATAGCCGCAATGAATGCCTTCATCAACTCTCTGCGCCTACCTCTGCAGGAGCCTCTCTTCCCCATCACGCCGTGCGCGCATGTGACAAGAGCGCGTGATGATGACTGGATGCCACGTTGGAGTTCCCACCTTGCGGCAAAGTCGGCATACCGTCTTCCGAATCCGAAGCTGCAGGCCAGATGGATCATGCTAAGCAAGCTGACTGGGCAGCCATCCACCAATGTGCCGGACTCAGTTGAGTACCATGAAGCCTTTGCCGCAGCAAACCTGCCCATCAAGAAGCAGGCTATGGGGGTTCTGTTTTCTCAGCACGGTGCCGGTTGGGTGCGCTACACACCGATGCCGGATTAGGTCGATCGTGGTCCTCGGCCTCAATGTCACGCACAATCGGTTCAGTAGTCAGTACGACCTCCGAAGCTCCGCCATTTGAGCCAGCGTATTTTGTTTGTGTGTTGTCCATCTAATTCTCTTGGCACCTCGCCATTAAGATAGTCGGAATGTAAAGACAATACTAACTTCCCTTAATGAGATATGTGCAATGCATGTTTTTCAAAAAAAAAACAAGTCATTCTTGTTAAGTGCCTGTTTTTCTCTGTCTCGAATATGCTCAACTGCGCATATCATTACATTAGAAGAAATAATGTTTATATTACAAGTGCACCAATTGTGGGGAAACACATCCAACTTTGTTTGTTGCTGGCGTACCATGGATGTCCAAATGTTGTTGACTACAGTCCTCCTGAGGCCATTTTATCCATGAATTTTTTTTTTGGACCACACATTCTAAGTTCATTATAAACATGATCCCAGAGAACACTGAAACATCTGTGCTGCACAATAAAACCCAAGCGACATGAGCAACAGAGGCCACACGACTCAGTGATGTTTGTTTTTGACGGCATATTTTGATTCCATTGTCAGCTTCACCCTTGAGAATAATGGTCATAGGACTTGGAAGCCTTGGGAAGCGTCGCCTCACTTTCAGGCAGTTCATAGGCGCTGAAATGTCCTTGCAAGCTGGAAACCATGGGCTGTAAGATTGTTACTACTGCATGGTTCTTAATCTCAAAAAAGGGAATCAGTGAACGCGTTCTCCAAAATCAGGTGAGAATAAGGATCAGCAGAAGCTGTTAAATTGTTTTTATTTGGGAACATGTTTTCTGTATGATTGAGTGACATCTCTGGGCGGTCCTCTGCTCTAAGCCTAACAATTCAGCACACGGTTCCGCTGCCTAGTTTTGTGCGAGTTGATTTTCATGGGACACTCAGTCTGAGACATCAACCAGATGAATGTTAAATCTAGCCTGAACAACACTCAAGTGAATTGATTTCTTTTTTCTTCCCTGTTTCACGGTGTTGGATTCCTTGAAAGTGTGTTATGTAAAGAAACTGTCAGCACTGTATTACATCCATAGCAGCACAGTTGATGGAAAGCTAGCGATTTGTTGAGAAATAGAACATTTTGGGACGCTCCTAAGGCTATGCAGCCTTTCCAAACATAAAACTTACATGAGAAACAACATCATATATCTATGGGAGTTCTAGTCCATGGATCTAGGTTCGAGCTAAGCTTGCTCTTAATTAAAAAGCAGGGGTGTGGTCTGCCCCTTCCTGCCGAGTTTTATCTCTGGGAATTGTAGGCTAAGGAAGCCACCACTTGAAACTCTTCTTCCTGGTTTGAATCCAACATCTCGCTTCATCCTTGATCTTCACAGCTTGCTCAACCACCAGAGCACCTTTCTTCTGAAAAATTCTTGGGTTCCGTTATTTTCCATAATTCTTGTGAAACGAGGATGATGAAGTGCCTCAGAATTATTTTGGCATAAAAGACAACTTGACTCACCATTCTTTCACTGTTGTGTTACTTGTGTACCCCTCAAAGGACGTTCTTTGCAGTAAGCCATTCGATAGCCAGAGACATGTCCGCTGGGACCTGGGAGGTATAATCTGTACAAATTACACTCCAGCAACGACATATGCCTATCTCCTTGAGGCATGACTGCTCCGTGTTAGCCATCACCATATATGAAAAATACAGGCATTCATGTTAAGAACTTAAATCTTGGTGGGCGTGTTTCGAAGTTGTTGTGTTCTAATATTAGCTGCAATCTTAAACTGCGCCTGGATCACATAATGGGCCTTATTGGGCCCAATCATTTTGTGCGTGTACTAGAAGATGAAGCCTTTTATGGTATATTTTAGAGAGCGCTAAGCATTAACCCCTGCTGGACACGGAGTACCAACAGGGTGTGGTAGGTGGGCAACATTTATCTGATTAGTACCATGTAAGTGTGTTTCACACACACAAAAAGAAACAAAATAATGGAAAAAGAAAGTCATTTGTGTGGCAGAATAAAACCAAAGCAACTTGAGCTGCAGAGGCCGCTAGCAACCTGCAATGTCTGTTTTGACCATATATTCTATTTCCATAATGGGCTTCCAATACAGGTAGAGAGAAGTAGACATAGGCTTAGTAATCATTGAGAAGTATCACTGCTTTTGAATTAACCTAGAGCAAACCTATGAAGGCTAGTTGTAAGAAAATGAAACTCACCACTATGTATTTCTTAATCCCAACATAAGGAATCAGCAAACACACGTGCTCTTGCTAATCAGCGGAAAAAAAGAATTTGAGAGAAGAATCCTCTTTTAACTGTCGTGAACCACACGGGATATGAGAGCACACCATTAATTCCTCTGTCTTAACTTTTAGCTAGTTTGTTATCATGCTACACAAAGCCTTTAATCGTACGCAATATAGGTCTAACCTGCACAAATACTGAATACTTCAGTTTTGTCCTTGCTTGTTTAAAATTTTGACTTTTCCATGACGGTGCGTTCTGTGCTGAAACTCTGTTTTCAGTGTGGTAAGCCTCTGATTGCATTGTTGCGATACCACAGTACTTCGATGATTTGTCAGGAGTGAAAGATTTTGGGATGGAATTAAGTAGTGTTAGTGAGCCACAGAATACAAGCTGAGAGAAACTTCAGTAGAGGTATCTGATCCTATTTATCATGAACAACCGGCAAAGCCACTGAAAATTGTGTCCTCCAAATCTATCTGAGCCTAATAACAACCGGCTAAACCAGATGTAGACAGTGACATCATAAATCGTGTCCTCCACATCTATCTGATCCTAATCAACGTTTATTTAAAAATTAATTTCACTTTGTCAATATTGTGCCCATCGTCTATCTCAATACAATCTTTGCAAATCATAGATATCTAAAATAAACCAAGAAAAATCACTGAAAACCCCAATAGAGCAATAAATATAACACTGTGAAGAACATGCTGCTGTTCACAGAATATCACCGAATTCGTTTGGGGGTCCTTGACAGAATAACTGAAGGGGTCAAACTCTACAGAAATACTGTTATCGCGAGTTCAGGCAGACACGAAAATAAGGTTCTTAAATAAAGATGGTGACACAACAACTTTGTGCAGGCGAAGAGGAGAAGATGTTGTGCGGATGGTGGAGCTAGCTTGATGAGTGACCGGCAGGGTGGCACCATTGCCGACAGTAACAGGCAGAGAATGAGGAACAGGAGTAGGATGAGAGATAGTACAAGCTTTCGGAGACATATGAGATGACGCGCCGGTGTCGAGCTACCACTCGGCCACCAGAGGGTTGCTGGCCGTCGTGTTTTCTACGTCCAGAGAACCATGTCCGACAGGTGGAGGTAGTGCAGCATAGAAGGCCTGATGAGGGTTCGTGTTGGGACGCAGACCGAGAACACTTGCGCTAGGAGCACGAAACGGCATGGGCCAAGCTTGCACCATGTCGGTCCTTGGGTTCATGCCCAAAGTCCAGCCATGGGAGGTTGTGGGGAACCTACAGATCCGGAACCGCCACGCACACGACGCGGCCATGAACGGGGCGGTTGCCTTTGCAAGGAGCAGCGCTGGGAACTGCTGCGGACCTGGGGGTAGTGTTCTAGCCGCCGGAGCTAGTGGGGGTGGGTGCCTGGCTGCCAGGAGCAGTGTTAGAGCCATTATCGCCGGAAGCCGAGGATGTAGGCTGGGAGCCCCTGGTGGCGGGTAGAGCATGTTGCACCACGGACTTGGCATGCTCCTGATCATAGCACTCCTCCAGAAGAAGATAGGACCGCACCCAGAGAAAAAGTGTGCGGAGGCGGCTTCGACGTGATGGCGGGGATGGTATGGCGGTACTTGGAGCTAAGTCCGCACAACATGCTCAGGACCTAGCTGGTCTCCTGAACAGGTTGGCTGATGCCTTGGAGCGTGTGGAAGAGCTTCTTGAGGCGACCAGTGTGCAGCATGATGTCCATGTCGCCCTGCACCAGATTGTGAAGCTTGGCCTTTAGGTACACTACACGGTGGAGGTTGTTGTCGCGGAACTGATCGTAGACGCCGATCTAAACCTGGAATGCTGTCACATTGGGGGTGTGCACGATGTTTGCTGGCTGCCACCCTGGCGGCGGTCCATACGCATCTCCGGTAGTTGGCAGTTGGCAGTGGCTGCCGGCCGAACCTGCCCACGCGGGGGCCAGATCTGGCTATCGGTCGTGTGTGGCTGGTCTTGCACGTGGGTGACCTTCCGGTGAAGGCGGCCTTCCATGTTGGCCGGGCACAGTGTCGACAGTGGTGGCAACGATTTAGGTGAAAATCTTACCTGGCGTGTTATACCGGGCCGGCGGCGGTGGAACTGTTTGTGCCACGCACCTTGTTGAAGGCGTCACTAAAGCCGTTGGTCAGTCCGTCGCGCGGGCGTTCAATAACTGGGTGAAAGCCTAGACTTGTTTCTCCAGGTTGGCGGCGGTGGCACAGACACGTCATCGAAGTTCTTGTTGGCCAAGGCCAGATAATCTCCCACGTGGTCACACTGCTCACCATGCAGCTCAAGGCGAAGATGGCATTTGATGGCGTAACAACTCAGCGCTTGGTGGGCATTTGCACCAAGTGCTTCGTGTTGTTGCCAAAAAAGAAACACCTAGTGTCTTCAATGGTTGTCAGTGTCTAATGTTTTCAGTACCTTTTTTAGGTCTAACAAATATGTTTGGTGACTTTGTCTTGATGTTGGTGATCTTATTCTAGTAGAGTTGACATCACGGTACAAGTCAGAGATCGCGTAGGACTACATGAGCTCCATGTTGGAGATGTATTTTCTTCCATCAATTTCATTCTTTTTATTTTTGATGTTGTAATAATTTGGCCTGATTCTACCCTTGGGTTGATAAAGCCGGATAATTTCTATATTTTATCTAAAAAAATTCCTCGAGCTAGTAAAATGTGCAGGTCCCATGTTCCTAAGCAGTTAGAGTTCACAAGACTTTAGTTTCGTGCCATTTAATTTGGATTTATAGGACATAGTCGGCTTCAACCACAAGCTTTGCACAATGTTTTATGTTGGGCGCCATTAGTGGCCAAAAGTTTACCAAATGCTATCAAAAACATCAAAACGGTGCCATCGGTTATTCATCCCCACCTGCCATCAATGTAAAATTTTTCCCTTAATTAATGGAGTGCCTTGCAGAGCAACTGCCTCTACAGACAGTTTCTAAGTCTTACAGAATCTATATAAGACAAGAACTCTCAGCAGAGGCATGAATAAGACCAAAACATGACCAACAGTTCATGATATATCATGTATTACTTGCATTATTAAAACGGTGTGAGTAAGCAGTGATCACAGGCTTGGGAAGCATAAACATAGATACTTGTGTGAATACTATGCAGTTTCGGTTACTGGTTCTTGTTGCATGACATCGTGGTCTGCAACTAATGTTTCAGGCAACTCCAGTTTCTTCTATTGGGAACTACTCCTAAATTTCCAGTCTCGATTTTATGCTATAGCGGTATACGTTGGGCAGGACCTCAAACTTAGTGTGATATGGCCTCTTTCAGGCTATATCCCCTGAGAATGTCACAACTATAATCGAGGCACTCGTTTGTGGCTGTCTTGGATAGGTCGTCTCCTCTGCTCCGAGCCTCACAGGACAGTATACGGTTCTTTTGCCTACCTCTGTGCTAGTTTCTTTTCGAATGCCCTGGCAGACACACCCCTCCATCATATAAATTATATAGATATGAAACCCTACCAAATGAATATTTATTTTTTCTACAATTGTTTCTAGCCAACTCATCATGTTCATGTCCAATCTGTCTTCATCTGCCACCCCAAATTCCCATCCTGCATAACAAAAATCGCTCAAATCCCATGTAATACCTGCTAAATCGCAGAAAACTCCCAAAGAAGCGTATGGTGGCCCCAACACCAAAAAACATCGCCTCATTATTAACTGCAGTAACTGTGAAATAAATTGATGCATTTTATTTGTTGCAAACAGAATCTTTGGAGCATTTTCTGACCCTTAAGCTTCTGTGCGAAGTGTTTCACAGTAACATTTTGTTTAGTAGCTCTTCAGATTTTTCGAAGCAACATGGTGAACACCAATCTCCACTTTTTTCTAGATTAAGTTATGGTTGCAAGCTGTCAGTGGCTTATCACTGTATTGTTTTTACACAAAAGGGAGAATCTTTTAAGTCAATGCTATGAAATTAGAAGGGGAGAAACACTCGAAGATGCTCACTGTATTCTCATACACATCTGGCTGTTCCCACTACATGGAGACAACATCTGTGATCACTGCTTAACAAATGTTTGCTCGTTGAAATTGTTTTGTCCACCTGTCCATGTCTCAACACAAACTTCAGCATAATTTGGCAATATCTGCTTTACAGTCATATTTTGGAGCATGAAGTGTAGGGACATTGTGGCCAAGTTTAAATTAACGGGCTATTAAAAATATCATCAACTTTTTCTGGGGCTATGCAGCTATAGCGGAGCCATAGCGGCGCTATGGCAGATAGCGTTTTTATAAAAGAAGATGAAAGGCACCAGTAATTTACGCCAAAAATATGGAAAATATGATAGTTGATGAACACAAATATGTTTCTAAGGTTCCACATGTCTGGATAACATTATCAAATACCAATATAACATTACACCATGGTTCATGAAAGTTTAATTACCAAAATACCAACTTAGTAGCCAAGTGAAATATAAAATAGC
>CM041633.1:48429695-48565722 GCA_023333625.1 Bothriochloa decipiens | reverse complement strand
TAATTACCAAAATACCAACTTAGTAGCCAAGTGAAATATAAAATAGCGGTAAACAGTAGTAAATTGTAGGGCTATAGCAGAAATACAAATAACTTAATGGCCAGCTTCTCCAGCAGCTATAGCGGTGCAATAGCGGTGCTGTAGCCCGCTATTTTAGACAGGGCATTGTGGTTCTTCCTTTGTTTCAACATCGTTATTTCCTCTCAAGATGGAGCAGAGCATGCACCAAGAAATTTATTGACTGCTGTTGAAAGTTCATGAATAATTTTAGAGTTACGAGAATAGTCGGAGGATTGGGAAGCATAGTGAAGTTTCAATACTTGGGCAACGAATTTGCAGTTAGGGCCACGGAGTATTATACTTGGTGTCTTCTAGTCTTCATGCATAACTGCAATTGATGTCACCAGGGCAGCAAGAATCCTCAGTTGCAGCATCATCATATCCTCTCAATATAGAGCAGTGAACCAAGAAATTCACTACTGCTGTTGTAAGTTCGTGTATAACCTGAGAGCTATGATTGAGGAACTTCTCACCATTCCTGAAATTTTCTTGCCTGTACACTTATACCTTTGTTGTCATAATCATGTGGAATAATAACTCTTGGACTGTCCAATGTTTGTACTATGCTTCAGTTCCATGTATTTATTTTTTTCCTTCAATGTTCACAATTATTATTGTTCTTAGTACATGGCAATTGGTAATTTATAATTTGACGTTAATCTCAGATAAATAATAAAAAATTGCAGTCAATACAATGGATGCTTTGTGAACAGAGGAAATCTTTAACAAGCGTACCAGTTGGAGCATTCTATCACAACAATTTCGTTTTCTATATAGCTAGTAAAACAAGTGTAACGCAGATGTGCTGAAGGCAGGTATCATGTATAACTTTGTTTTGGGCTCCTTGAACTGGTGTATATATCGGATATGGAAAACTTCATCCACAAGTTAGGCCCAATTTTCCCCTTTAATTAGCATCTGCTTCCATTACCGTTTCCCAGTCATACACCATGTGCATATAAGAAAGACATGACTTAGTGTCTGCGGCATGAACAAGACCACAGCACCAGTAGCAGTTCAAACAAAAGCTTGGGAAGCATAGGGAAGTGTGGACGGCTATGCGAGTAGTTTTCTGCTTCAGACACGGTGGCTTCTTGCACTACAGCAATAGCGGCTACCAAGGGCTTGAGGCATCTCCAACTTTTTCTGTTCGGAGCAGCTGCTAAGAGAGCTAGTCTCCCATTTATGTAATAGTGGTGTAGGTCATCGGGCAGCACATCTACCGTTCTGGGGAATCACATTGTCGCACTGTGTGGTTCTCGCATTGTCGAATTGAGAAACTTAGGAAATCAGAGAACCATCCTTGATAGAATAACATCTGGAACAGAGATGACGGAGACATGCTAGTAGTCGTACAATATTAGGTAGCTGAGTCATGACAAGCTGTAAGCAACTTTCCACTGTGTGCGGTTGTTAATCTGAGCAGAGGGAATCAGCAAGTAGTGTCTTCTGCTCTGAGCCGTAGAGGACAGCACCAGGTTCCTTTGCCTACCCTGTGTGCTAGTTCGTTTCTTATTCCATGGTACATATGACACAGAGACAGAGCTCACAATCATATATAAACTACATGTATGGGTCTAAGCTTCTGCGTTTTCATTATGATTGCACACTTTAGCTGAAGAGAATCTGATCCCATTTGTGTTGAACAATAAAAAAATATGAATATAGTACTGTGATACAACAAAACATTGGCTATGTCCATCGGCAATTGAGATGTGTAAGAGTATATATATTTTGCTCTCCTGTTAACAATCATCGAAAGAATGAACAGAAATTAATATGCAAAACCTGGCAAATCAAAATTCATTGTCTACAAGTTATGCATAATCAGCTCATCGTGTTCATGTTTTTGTCCATTCCATATTCATCTGCCATCGCAAATTCTGAACCTGTACAATATGCAAGCACGTCTGGCCAGCCGCTCGCTGTCCTCTCCCCTGCTTTTAGTGCGTGCGTTGTGGTTTGCTGCAAACTGTGATGACACCAGGCTCCATGGGAGATACCTTTTAGTGCACTATGCGAATAGTCTGTAGTCTGGGACACGGAGGCTTCTTGCACTAAAGCAATAGTAGCAACCAAGGGCTCGAGGCATCTCCAGCTTTTTCTGTTTGGAGCTGCTGTTAAGAGCCGGTTTCCAACTAATGTTATCTAGCTTTCTGGGGAATCATATTGTCTCACTGTGTGGTTCATTTTATTCACACTGTCACATTGCGAACCCTAGGAAAATAGTGAACCATCCTCGGTAGAACTACATCTGGAACAGAGATGCCACAGTTATACTAGTAGTCGTTATACCACATCGAGAGCTGGGCAGTGGGTACAGAGCATTGATCTTCGTTTCTCGCTTTCACCATGCATCTTATCCATGTGTGTCCAGTGACACAATAAAAGACCTGTAGAAGTAGAATGCAGCTTGACACAATAAAAGACCCGCAGAAGTAGAATGCAGCTTGGCAACACTATACCACAGCCAATCTTTAGCCTTAGAAAAAAGGTCACTATAAGCCGCTATAGCGACCGATGTATAAGTTGCCGTAAGTGGCGTTGCTATGAGTCTATAGCGTCCGACGATATAGATTGGTTGCAGTAGTGGAATCGTAGACCTGCAGAAGTAGAATGCACCACTACATCATACACTTCACCTTGACCATCGGCTTTTTTCTAGTTCAAGCAAGAGCAGATACATGTATGCGTGCACTGATGAGGTTTGGCCCTGAAGATCCTGCCACCGCGTGACATTCCTAAACATTTCAGAATTTTTTCCCATCATTTAAAACTTGTTAGATGAGTCATAAACAAGACCTGTCTATTCCTCGTTCTCTCTCCCAGATTTGTGAAATCAATAATTTAATGGTTGTTATGTATACCAGCAAATGAACACAATTTTTTAATCGTACCTAGCAAATATTGGAGTTGGAGGTGTGAAGTAGACAATACCATTGAATTTGAATGTCCTGGGACTAAATTTGCCTTACTCAAAACTCTCCTTTTGAAGTTTATGAATCCTAGGCTAAACTCTTAATGTTACTAAATTAGTGAACATTGAATATCCTATTCCAAATAATTATGCAGCCAATATTATTTTTTAAAAACTTGAAAGCTTACAGCTAAAACTAATAATAATTTGCATATTATTATAAAATTTCAGAAAAGAGTACTAGTCATCCAATGTAACCACTCAGATATACAATGCATTATTATTGGTGTTGCCAGTATGTGACCGTCATGCATTCATGTATACTTGGTCTCCATTGTGGCTCAAATATTTTCTGTTTTCTTTAAGCTTCTTCCTACATCCAAAACTATAGGATGTTTGATTTCTTTTAATCCGATTTTGACCACCCGATTTATTAAAAAAATTATATCAATATAGTCAAATTTATATCATTCTTAAAGAAATTTTATTAATAAAGCAAGCTACGACAATGAAATGAAATTTCGCACAACTGGTAAAATTTTATGTCAAAAAAGTCAAATGACTTACAATTTTGGATGGTACAAGTAGCTTTTGTAAATTCAATGTGGTATAAATGAGTACCAAGAAAGAAAAAATTATAAGCAAACTTTAATATCATTGATTTTTCACAAATGTATTGGTTGATAGTATAGAAGTAAATTTTGAGGATATTTTCTCGTTCATTTTTATTAATCATGGAGAAGGCAGATAATGTTATTAAAGTTAGTACTTAGTTTATTTACTGCAATGTACGTGATAAAAATAATGTTTTAATATCGTGGCATAAGAGGGTAATGTTTATGATAGATTTACGCATTACTTTAGGATATATTTAAGGAATTTATTTATAAAATTATGACATCAATTTATCATTTATTTAAAATATATAGTGAATACGGACTATTTTATTAACAAGGGACAAATTGATATGGTACGCTGCATCAAGTGAAGTCATGTTGCCCGGTCGACTCTGAAAAAAATAACGACTTGCTGCTTGACACTATAATTTGTCGCAAAATTGGAGGAACAAATCACATCCACTAGAATATTTACTTTTGACTTAGTAGGAGAGGGAACAACATTGAAATGTCATTTCTCTCCTTCGTCCTTCCTTCTTCTTTCATCCCTTAATTTCCATTCATTCTCTCCCTTGTAGGTGATTAATTATACCGCCCCTAATACTAATTTTCTCATAATATATTAGTATATTAAAAACTTATCAATGTCATATATTTCATATATCACAGTCCACAGATATCACATTCATGAAAAACGATTCACTGTAAGGATGCATTGATGGTGAAATGGTAGACATGTGAGACTCAAAGTCTCGCGCTAAAGAGCGTGGAGGTTCATGTCCTAGTCAATACGGAGAATGCTCATTCAATGAGCATTTCCCATAGAAGTGATGTGAATAGCCAATACCATTGATGGATGTAGTTTCCTTAAGACACCCTCCTACATTAAACATTAACGTAGGCCTAGCTTATCCTAAGGGGCATCTAATAGCTAATAACAGAGGCGCGACACCCTGTTGTGCCTGCCTCGTTAAAGGTTGGCTAAAATATTATTTTTTTCCAGTTTCAATCCGAGCATTGTTTTTGATAGAAAACTTGATAGGGCATCTGTTGGAGCCTTGTTTACTGACAAGAAAACATGTAAAAAAAGTTGTAGGCATGCCTGCACAACCTCTCTAGGAGTTCCTCGTATATTGAACTAAAAGTTTGGTTTATATAAGGAGAGAGGTGTATCAAAGGCCATTGGTAGAAATTTAATATGTTTCGAACCAGTTGCTCACTCACATAAATGTGTACAACTTTATTTCCTTTCTTTTGTGAGAGCGGCATGAATAACATATCATTTTTGAGATGGTCTATCTGCCAGAGATAGGTAAACGACGTGTCTCTGGTTTACAGCATATATAACAAAGCCATGCCTGCAGCATAACAATACACCAATAGCACCAGCAGCTTGAGGTAATTTTATGCCCGTTATATGTTTGGCAGCACACTTTTTAGAAAAAGTATCATCCTCGTTTGAGGGAGCCGCATAAGGCTTGGGAAGCATGAGGCCTGCTTGTGCGTGAAGTATTCTATTGCGGCTCAGCAATGCTGCAACGGGTGTCTGGTTGCATGACAGCAATGGCTGGCAGCAAGCCAGCCGAATTATCATCCTTAATTAATTTTAAATTATAGTTCACTTTGATTTTTTTGGTAGATGCATTTTGCTATGTATCTGCGCAAATAATGTCTCGATACATAGCAAAATGTATGCATCAAAAAAGTCAAATTGAATTACAATTTGGAACGGAGAGAGTAGGAAGCAACGCATGCTCTTCGAGGCAATCATAATCCAATATGTAGCAAAGGATATAATTAAAAAACAATAAGAAGCGTCTGACAAGTAGGGCTCTCTGTGCCTGCTCAGCATGAAGATACCATTGAAGTGGTCAGCATTGTGGTTCTCCTCCTCCCAACAAACCCTAGCCGCTAGCGCCGCCAGCATGCCGCACGCCGCTGCGCCGCCGGTCACCGTCAACTTCACCAAAAATACCGCCTATGGTGACCCCTATCGTAAACTTGTTACAGGATGCTTTGTGAAGAAAGGAAATCTCTAACAGACATGCCAGTTGCAGCATTCTGGCACAACATTTTCATTTTCTATATAGCTAGTAAAACATGTGTAAACAAAATCTGATGAAGGCTGGTAATAAGCTTAGTTTTGAGCTCCTTTGACTGGTGTGTGTATCGGATATGTAGAACTTCATCCAGAAGGTAGGCCAAATTTTTGGAAGAAAATCAGGTACGGACCATCCGCACCCAGCCATGGTAATCTAAACAGGATTGAGGTAATCTAATATCTCTATGGGACCAAGTGTCAGCCAGAGATCCATACCAAAGCACGGTAGGGTCCATTCCTTATTTTTTTCCAAATTTTTTTTGATGCGCGCCATTTGATTTGGATGGAAAAACCCATAATCATCTTTATTGGCTCAAATTTTTTAGGATGCGCGCCATTTAATTTGGATGGAGAAACCCAACATCAATATGGTTCCAATGGTACCTCATCCCACATGGTCACTCAAATGTACAATTTAACACTTTACAACTAGCATATGCTTCTATAGACCGTTTCCCTGTCTTAACCATCTATATATAAGAAAGACACGACTTACTGTTTGTGGCATGAACGAGACCACAACACCAGTAGCAGTTCAAACAAAGGCTTGGGAAGCATAGGGAAATGTTGACGCCTATTTGAATAGTTTGCAGTTTCAGACACGGAAGCTTCTTGCACTACTGCAATAGTAGCAACCAAGGGCATCAGGCATCTCCAGCTTTTTCTGTTCGGAGCTTCTTCTAAGAGCCGGTTTAATTTTTTGTTATAGCAGTATAGGTCGTCGGGCGGCACATCTAGCTTTCTGGGGAATCGCATTGTTTGCACTGTGTTGTTCATTTTATTGACATTGTCAGATTGCGAACCCTAGGAAAACAGAGAATCATCCTCGATATAGAACTACATCCTCGCCGGAGTCACACTAGTAGTCGTACAATATTACGTAGCGTGAGTCGTGACAAGCTATAAGCAACTTTCCACTATGCGTGGTTGTTAATCTGAACAGAGGGAATCAGCATGCACACTCTATTTGTATCAACGGAATAAAAAAAAGGAGATGCAGATAAGTTGTTGTGTCGTCTGCTATGATTGAGGTATTTGACAGTTCAAGCTATGTCTTCTACTCCGAGACTCACAGGACAGCACCAGGTTCCTTTGCCTATCTTCTGTGCTAGTTCATTTCTCATTCCACCGTACAGACTACACAGGGCCCTCAATCATAAATATTATATGCGTCAGTCTATCTTTCTCAATATTCTTATTATGATTGCAGACATCAGCTGAAGAGAATCTGACCCCATTTGTGTTGAACAAAAAAAATATCAATATACACCGCTAGGGCTGTTCGCGATGCCTAGAACCATGATAGCTTCACTAAGCACATTTGTTTGGCAAAATTCGGATCATATGTAATAGACATTTGTAGCTCCAATAGCTAGGGCTCGGCATTTCGCTTTCGGTCGCGCCTCGTCTTTGTAATTTTCTCAAATACGCATTTGGTCATGGAAAAACAACTCCTCATCAAGGAAAAAAGTAGGTATCTTGCAGTTTAGTTTTGAGTTCCATTGAACTGGAGTATATATACGATATGCACAGCTTCAACCACATCCTATGCACAATTGTTTAGGTTGCGCGCCATTTGTTTTGGATAGATGAACCATAATGGACATTAGTGGGCAGAATTTTGCCAAATGCTATCATCCCCATGGTATGTCATCCCACCACAGTAATAAATGTACAATATATTCCCCTTACTTAATGGAGTGGCTTGCAGACACAGCCGGTTTCTCCGTTGTACACCATCTATATATAAGTAAGACCAGAACAGTCTGCAGGGGCACGAATAAGACCACAACACGAGCAACAGTTCGTGATAACTTACGTATTACTTGCATTATTAACTTGATGCGAATGAGCAGTGATCACAGGCTTGGGAAGCATGGGGAAACAAAGATGCTTGTGTCAGTACTATGCAGTCACGTTTGCTAACTCTTGTTGCACGATGGCGTTCTCAGAGACCAAGGTTTCGGGCATTGCCAGCTTCTTCTGTTGGGAACTACTGCTAAAGCCCCAGTGTCTACTTTATGCTATAGCGGTATAGGTCAGGTGGTACGTCAAACTTTGTGCCAAATTGAACCACAGTACTGCAAGGTTCGTTTTATTCACAGATTTGCAAACACCAGGAGCAGCAAATCATTGTTAAGCAGGAACATATGCAAGCTACTAAGCACTTAATGCAAACTCTAGTACAGCAGCCCCAGCCACCCAAGTGCCACCTGGCCTAGCTGGTGAGCATGAGGGGGAACTGGCAGGCATGAGCCTCCGGCCAAAGAAGAGGCCAGTTACGCCAAGCCGGTGTGCTTGTGCGGGGCCCGGGCTACTCGAGAACGCCATAGACAAGAATACATAAACATAGCTCCACAAAATACTTTAGTAGAAGGCTCATGTCGAATAGTAAGTACGGTATTGTTCTATGTTAGTAATCTGGACACATTCGATTTCTCTCACAATGTTGACGGTGAAGACAAATCTTACTACATTTCAATTGAATGGATGCTTTGAGGCGGTGAAAAAGCTTTTGATCCCAAGAATTGACAAAAATATGTAGAATGTGCTTCCTATTTTACTACAGGACTACTTTCCAATTTCTCTCAATTTATGAGAACCAAATAGGGCCAAACATATGCCAGTTCCAGCATTCTAGTCTAGCTGAGTACCAATGTGACTTTTCTATATGCTAGCTGATAAAATATGCACAACTCAAATATAGTGACGTCCAGAATCTTGTAGTTTGGCTTTGAGTTTCTTCAACTGGTGTACATATAGAATATGGAAAGCTTCATCCACAAGCTAGGCCCAGCTTTTTTGGTTGTGCGCCTTTTAATTTGGATGAACGAACAAAGAACAAAGATCAAAGTAGCGCCAATGGTAGCTCATCCTCCACGTGGCAACATAAATGTACAATTTTCTCCTTTACTTGAGGGTACCATGCATAGCATGTACTTCTACAGACCTTTTCAATTCCCTATTTACACCATGTATATATAAGAAATACATCACCTCTGCTCTGTACGGCATGAATAAGACTACAAAACCAGGAGCAGTTCAAAGTTCAACCAAAGGCATGGGAAGCAGAGGGAAGTTTTAATGTCGGTGGAAGCGTTTTGCAGCTCCGGACATGGAGTCCAATTGCATGATTGGAATTGCCTCATGCAAGGTCTTAATAGTATCTCCAACAGTTTGGCAATTGCGTTTGGTATTTTTGTTTTTTTGCCAAAGTTCTGAAAATCAGCTATCCAACAATTTTGCAATTTAGGTTGGCATTTTAGTTAACTTGCAAATTGAGGGGGAGAATTCGCATATATGCCAAACTCCAGACGCTTGGCAAACGCGTGTTCGCGGCCTCGCGCGGATGAGCCTCGACCGCTCCCGGGCGAGCGCGGCTCGGTCGCCGTCAAGGGGCCACCCCTCGCCGGGAACAGGGACTCCAAAGCCAAGCACTCCGGTAGCGTCGAGTACCGTGAACGGTACAGGATGTGCAACTACTTGATGCTGCTGGGGATCCTGGCCGCGAGCGTCACGTACCAAGCCGGCTTGGTCCCGTCGGGCAGCGTTTGGCCGGCCGACGGTGACGGGCACGGCGCCACAGGCAACCCAGACCTCCGCGACACGGACAACCGCCGGTACCCCACCTTCTTCTACAGCAACTCAGCGTCCTTCGTGGCATCCGTCATCGTCATTGTCATCGTGCCGCTGCTGATGCAGGGGTGCTGCCAGTGGCCGGCTTGCCCATGCCTGTTGGGGCCATGTACACGGTGGTCGTGCTTGACCTGCTTGGCCTCCTACTAGCCTCGTTTGGCTTAGGTTGAAGAACACCACGGAGAAGACGACGCATGGCCACGATGGGTCCATAATTTTCCTTTTTGCCAAGTGAAGAATGCCAAACTATTGGAGATTGACTATTTTTAGCTTTACCATTTTCATTTATGAGTTGACAAACTCCATGTTTTGCAAAAAAAAAAAATGCAAAATTGTTAGAGATGCTCCAAGACATCTCCAGTTTCATCTGTTGGAACTGCTGCTCGTCCTTCTTGTTAAACTTGTGCTATGTAGAGGTCTGGTGGGAGTTGTAGCATTGTGCAAAGTCCATCTGACGATCTGACTTCCGATAGTTCATTTTATTTGCGGATCAACCAACCACAATGGCAGTAGAGAACCAGTGTGAATAGAACCACAGCAGGCACAGATGACAGCAACATTTATGCCAGTGTAACGTTTCTGTGACAAGCTGTAAGGAACGATGCACACGGTTACTTTTCATTGTACATACAGCCCTTAATCATATAAAATATAATGGCCTAGCATTTTTCTTTTTTTGATGATTGTAGACATTAGCTAAGGAATCAGATCCCCCATTTGTATTGAGTACTCCACAAAGTTAAACATACAACGCCAATGAGATTTTTCTACAGTTCATTCATGACCAATTCATAATGTTCATGTCCGTTGCCATTCCCAATCGTCAGCCATCCCAAATTCCTAATCTTCTGTAATGTAAAATTAAGATCACTCAAACCCAAGTAATCCACGCCAAATCACAGAAACTTCCCACTAGATGATTACTGATAAATGATAATACTACAAATAATCCAAGGTGAACCTGAGAGCACGCTGCCACAGACGTGATGCTATGAGCATACGATCCAATCACATGATGATGCACACTGCCAACGGGTCGTCGTTACTGAACGTCTGGCATCTCCTATACCCACCACACGTCGGTGGCAACGGCCGGACAGTGGTACCGTACACCCAGCCACAGCATCTGCACCTGCAGCTGTCGTAGAAGCCCTGGTAGCACGGTGCCAGCACGAGCACCCGCATGGCCCCACGGGCGGCGTAGGCCATGATGGGATCTCCACTAACGGATGTACTCCACCACCGGCTGATGCTCCAGTGGCCGCTCGGCGGGTGGTGGTGTTGCGCCACCGGCATTAGCATGTCCATCGGCTTCATTTGCTGTGGTGGGGGTGACATCGGCGGTTCCAGTTCCGCTCTAGGCGTCTTCTCCTCAATGTAGTGCATCTGGGTCAGAAAAGAGAGAATCTGTTGAGTCGATCCTTTGGAAATTTTTTTTAGAAAAGGGAATATGTATTCATATCCCAGCCTCTGCATCAGGGTGATGCATACAGCTGATCAAAAGCGTCCCGAGTTCACAAGATTAAATAACCAAACTCTACCTCACAGGTGGCAGCAACCAGAAATGCCACACGCAGGTGGCTGAAATAAATTCAAACTTAAACCACACGCAGGTGGACATAAACATACTTATTGAAATTCGACTCAGCTAGTAATTCGATATGAAAATCTCCAACCATGGCTGCCAAAGACCTCCATCGCAGTCGTCTCAAGCGCGCGACATCCCAGCTGAACGTGAGATCTTTCTTCCTCCTTCAGAAGTAGACCCTAAAATCTGATCCAGTGAGTGCCCCTGAAAACTACCTGCAAAGGTGTGAAACATTGAACCCTGTTGAAGATCATATCATTCCTGCTTAGCCAAATTGCCCACAGTATGGCGCAGGCCCCAACTAGGATTTTACAGCGCAAAGGTTTTTCCAATCCACCTAGCCAATCATAGAACATATGATTTATCGACAACGGTGGCGTCAAATTAAAAGTAACCGAAAGCATGCACTAAATAAGTCTAGCACAGTGACAATCGAAAAACAAATGTTGTATCGATTCATTATGATTACATAGAAAATATTTTAAGTTTCCGTTCCACTGTCTTTTTGCTAGATTATCCTTAGTTAGGACCACCCCCTTAATAAGGTACCAAATAAAAACTTTCATTTTTAGTGGCAATTTTAGCTTCCACAACAGATGCTTGCGCGGGATGCATGGCGGCATGGCAAGTGCTCTGTACATAGAGCTGACCGTAAATCTGCCATGATTTTGTCTTCCCCAAATAAATTTGTCTTTCTGGGTGGATTACTGGACATTTGCAATTTTGGAGACAAGCTCATTCCAGAATATCAGATTTTGTCCAGCCAGTTGCCGCCTGAAAGAAATATGAAGGGGATCTGACTGCAAGACTGAAGCCACTGTGTCATGTTTTTTTCGGACAATATTGAAGAGGCTGGGGTATCGTATTTTGAGAGGTGTGTCGCCACACCATGTGTCTTCCCAAAACTGTGTTTGGGCGCCATTACCCACCCGAAAGTGACCAAGATCTAGGCACTCTTGTTTAATTCTCATTAAGCCGGTCCAAAACTGGGAATCTCCCGGTCTCTGGGTAATCTGAGTAACGGTCTTATTCCTCAAATACTTATTTCTGAGCAACCGTTGCCACATCCCGTCCTCGTTCAACAACTTAAAGATCCATTTACTTAAGAGACATTTATTTTGTAGGCTAAGGTTAATTATTCCCAAGCCCCCGTACTCGCGGGGAGTGTATAACATTTGCCACTTGGCGAGCCTGTATTTCTTTTTATGCTCATCACCTTGCCAGAAAAAGCGAGAGCGATAATAATCCAATTTCTTAAGTACTGTGCGGGGTACTTCAAAAAAGGAGAACATGTACATCGGTAAGCTGCTGAGCACTGAGTTAAGCAGAACCAGCCGGCCCCCTACCGATAAGAGTTTCCCTTTCCACCCCGCTAGTTTCTTTTCGAATCTATCCTCTACGGGTCTCCACTTTGTGTTTTTAAGTTTTCTGTGATGCATAGGTATCCCGAGGTATCGGAAGGGGAGAGAACCCATCCCACATCCGAAAATCTGGGAGTAAAGCTCCGCCCTATCACGTGCGGCACCGTAACAAAAAAGTTCGCTCTTATAGAAATTGATCTTGAGGCCAGACAACTGCTCAAAAGCACAGAGCAGGAGCTTCATGTTCTTGGCCTCTTCCAGATCATTTTCCAAAAAGAGAACGGTGTCATCCGCATACTGTAGAATCGAGAGCCCATCCTCAACTAAGTCGGGGACGACGCCTCTAAACTGCCCAGACCCTTTTGCCCTTTCTATCAAAATAGCTAGCATGTCAACGATTATATTGAAGAGGATAGGAGATAAAGGATCCCCTTGACGTACCCCTTTCTTTCACTGAAAGTAAGGACCAATGTCGTTATTGACCTTTATCGCAACACTTCCCTTGGTTGTGACTTGGTCTATCCAATTACACCAAGTTTAGGAGAACCCTTTCATTTCGAGGACCTGTTTTAAAAATGGCCATTTCACTTTATCATAGGCCTTCTCAGAATCTAGCTTTAGGATTATACCATCTCGCCGCTTTTTATGGAGGTCGTGCAGCGTCTCATGTAAGATGACAACCCTGAAGGGAAGAAACGCTAAAGGAAGATGCCAGTCACTGTATTCTCATACAAATCTGGATCTTCCCACTACATGGAGAACATCTGTGATCACTGCTGAACAAATGCTTGCTTGTCAAAAGTGTTTTGTCCACCTGTCTTAGTCCTAGTATGAAGCTCAGTATCCGCTCTTAAGAACAGCTTTACAAGCGTGTCATTGAGGACAAATTGTGGTTCTTCCACTGTTTCAGCATTATCATATCTATTCAAGATTCAAGATGGAGCAAAGCATGGGCCAAGAAATTCGTTGATTGCACTTGCAAGTTCGTGAATAACCAGAGTTACAAATAATCATCTCAAGATGGAGCACAGCAACACTATTCTCAAAATGTTTCCAGGTTTATTACGTAACTCTGTAGTAGTAATTAACTCGAATGTTGTTCTACGTTAGTACCCTGGAAGCGTTTGATTTCTTTCGCAATGTTGGCGGTGAAGACAGCTCTTACTACATGTTTGGATCCCATGAATTGAAACTGATATTACTTCCAGTTTCTCCGAATTCCTCGGAACCAAATAGGGCTAAACAGATATGTTAATTCCAGCATTCTAGTCTAGATGAGTAGCAGTATTACATTATGTACAGTAGCTGAAAATATGCATAACTCAAATATAGTGAACGCAGGAATGTTGTAGTTTAGCTTTGCTCTCCTTGAATTGGTGTATTTAAAGGACATGGAAAGCTTCATCCACAAGATAGGTACAGTCTTTTAGGTCGCATGCCTATTTGGATAAATAAACCCATAATGAGATTTACTGTCGTAAAAGTTAGCAAGATCATCACCCACATGGCCACATGAATGTACAATTCTCGACTTTACTTAAGGGAGTACCATGCATAGCATTTGCGTCTACAGACCTTGTCAATCCCTGTATAACATCATGTCTATATATAAGAAAGACATGGCCTCTGCTCTCTGCTACATGACCTGTGCTCTCTACAACACCAGCAACAGTTCAAAGTTCAAACAAACGTATGGGAAGCATCGGGAATTGTGGATGCCTGTGGAAGTATTGTGCAGTTCCAAATTCCGAGCCATTTTGCCTGAACACAATGGGCCCAAGCAAGGGCTTAAGGCATCTCCAGCTTCTTGTGTTGGACGCTCCTGCTAGAGCTGCTTGCTCACTTTAGGCTATAGTGGTATAGGTCGGGTGGGAGCTCTAGCGTTGGGCGAAATCCAACTTTCTTTGGATGGTTCGACTTATTTCTGGATATCTGAGTCCATGGAGCAGAGGAATATTGTGAACAGAATTTGGGACTTACATTATGCTAGTATTACGTTTTGTGACAAGCTGTAAGCAGCTATCCACTGCATGTGTAATCCTTATTCTGACGAGACTCTCTTTGATCAACAGAATTAAAATATTAATGAGAAACTACTAATTTCTTGAAATGCATATCAATGCTGTGTGTGGTGTGGCCTCTTTCCATGCAGATCCCCTGAAAATCTAAGAGTTTTGTTAAAGGCACTCATTAAACAGCAAGAAGCCATCCTCTGCTTTGAGCCTCCCGAGGGAGAACACGGTTCCAACCTATAAAATATTTTCTAATTTTATAATTGCAGACTTTATCTGAACAATCAGATCCTAATTTGCATTGAAAACACCACAAAGTTCTGTGATATAAAAAACACAATTTATGATCAATGATATTTGGACAGTACCAACATGGATTCCTCTGTTTTGTTTAGTCATCGAGAGAATGAACACTAGAATGCAACCCTGCCAAAAATGGCATTCATTTTTTTTGCTACAGTTCATGCATGTTCAACTCATAATGTTCATGCCTGTTCCAGTTCTGGAATTGTCAGTAATAATAAATTCCGAACATGTATTATAAAATAAATATCACTCAAATCCAATGTATTCCAAGGTGGCCTTTGAGAGAACGCATACTCCCATGTTGCTACATGCTGCCGACTGGTCGTCGTCAGAAGGTCCGGCAGTGTCTGTACATGCCACACGCCGGTGACAACGGGAAGAAACAGTCATGGAAGATGCCAATCACTCTATTCTCATATACAAATCTGGATCTTCCCACTACTTAGAGAGAACATCTTTTATCAACGTTTGACACAGGCTTGCTTTCTGGAAGTGTTTTGTCCACCTGACCTGATGCTAGCACAAAGCTCAGCATGAACAGCTAAGCTCTGCTTTACATGTGTATGATGGATGCGGATCTTGCACTGTTTCAGCATTGTCCTCTCAACATAGAGCAAAGCATGCACCAAAAACTCATTGATGGCTGTTGGAAGTTCGTTAATAATCTTCGAGTTACGAATAATCCTCTCAAGATGGAGCACAGAACACTTGTGTTTGCCCTTCGTCTCACAGAGAAGCACACCATTTCTGATGATGTTTGCTAATTTATTACAGTGTAGTCTTAATTACGTCGAATATTAAATATTGTATTGGTCTACATTAGTACATTAGACGTATTCGATTTCTTTGCCAATGTTGATGGTGAAGACAGTTCTTTCTAATTCTATACATGTCAGTTGAATAGATGCTTCGAGGCTGTCCAAAAAAGAACTCTAAAAGATATGCCATTACCACCGTTTTAGTCTAGCTTTCTACCAGTGTCAATTTCTATATACTAGCTGATAAAATATGCGCTAGTCAAATATAGTGAAGGAAAGAATCATGTAGTTTAGCTTTGGGCTCCCTAATCTGATGTATATATCGGATATGGAAAGCTTCATCCACAAGCTATGTGAAATGTTTTAGGTTGCATGCTTAATTTGGATGAAAAAAACCCAGAATGGGCCTTATTCGCACAGAAGTTAGCACGAATGTAAATGTCACGTTAATGGTAGCTGACACCCCACGTGGCCACAAATATGTACAATTTTCCCCTTTACAGGCCAGTTCCCTGTTTTACACCCATGTATATATAAGAACGACATGACCTATTGTCTGTGACATGTGTAAGAGGACAACACCGGCAGCTGTTCAATGTTCAAACAAAGGATTGGGAAGCATAGGGAAGTGTGGATACCTATGGAAGTATTTTGGAGTTCCAGTCGTCCAATCTTCTCGCACGGCCTCAATGGAATCAAGGAAGGGCTTAAGGCGTCCCGCTTCCTCTGTTTGGGTCTCTTGCTCATTTTGTCCACATTATGCGGCAGCAATATTGGATGGTTCGTTTTACTTGCGAATTGGCTTGGAGTAGGGAACATTGTGAATCGAACCACAACAGAAACATATCTCAGGGACATAGTTTATGCCAGTATTAGTTTTATGACTATCTTTTAAGAAACGATCCACTGTGTGTGTACTGCTTATTCCCACAGACACTTGGATCAATGGAACAAAATAAAATTAATGAGAAACTCTAAGTTATTGAAATGCCTATGAACTGAATGTGTCGGGGGATTCTTTCTCTGCAGTTGCCCTGAGAATCAGACTGCTTTGTTGGAGGCACTCATCGAACGGGAAGAAGCGCTCTGCTCCCAGTCTCCCATATGAACACACAGTTCGTCTGCCTACCTTTGTCGGGCCTCGATCATATAAATTATATATCGTCGCAACCTTTTCCCTTTTTTTATGACTGTAAACTTTAGCTGAAGAATCAGATGCACATTTGCTTGAATTCCATGTATTTCCTTTTTTTTTACTGTCGACACTGGTGATTGTTCTTACTACATGGCAACTGGAGATTTATAATTTGATGATTGTCTTAGAAGAATCATGAAAAAATGGAATCAATAGAATGGATGCTTTAATCCACGAAGAAAAGGAAAACTCTAAGAGACATGCTAGTTGCAGCATTCTAGTACAACAGTTTCAGTTCTGTACGCCGTATACAACAGTTTCAGTTCTGTACGCCGTAGCCTTCTTGTAGGTGCCTTCCAAGTATTTTTCAGTTCTGTACACCGTAGCCTTTTTATAGGTGCCTTCGAAGTATTTTTCAGTTCTGTGCGCCGTATCCTCCAGCTAATTATATTCGAAGGTCCTGCCCAGCCGCTGTGTCCACATTAAACTGTAGCGGTTTAGGTCGGGCAGAATCTGTCAAACTATGCAAACTGTTTGCGGAGAACCACTGTGAATAGAACCACAGCAGGTACCCCTGTGATAAGCTGTATGCAACTATGAATTTTGTGTGAAGTTCTTACTCTCATCAGACTCTGTTTGAACAACCGAATAAATGTTTGCGAGATCTTCGGCGCAAATGGTAGCTCATCCCTGGCGTGGCCGCATAAATGTAGAATTTTCGTGTTTACTCAAGGGAGTTCTATAAATAGCTCCTGCTTCTACAGACCTTCTCCCTGCTTTGCCCATGTATACATAAGAAGGACCTGACCTGCTCTCTGTGGCATGAAAAAGAGCACAACACCAGCAGCAGTTCAAAGCGCAAACAAAGGCATGGGAAGCATAGGGAAGTGTTGAAGCCTAAGCATGTGTTTTGCGGTTCCGGACATGGAGTAGAATTGCAAGCTTGCAATGGCTTCAAGCATGGTGCTTGAGGCATCTTCAGCTTCTTCTATTGAAGATCCTGCTCGGACTCCTTGACCACTGTGACCAGAACCACAGCAGGAACAGATGCTAGGGATTGGCAATATGCTAGTGTTGCATGGTTTCATTAGTAGGCCGGCAAGATTGTTGGAAAGCATATCAATGGTGTCTGTGGTGTGGCCTTTTTCTCCAGATCCTCTGAGAATCAGACACCTATGATGGAGCCACCCGTCTCGTCTGTGGAAGAAGTCCTCTCCTCTGGTGTCAGCCTCACAGTCCTCAATTATAGACTTTAGCTAATGAATCCGAACCCCCATTTGTATTGAAAACTCCAGAAGTCACTGTGACATAAAAAACAATTGGCAATGGCCAAAGAGATGTGGACCATATGAACATACATTGTGCTCTATCCAGTACAATCATCGAGAGAATGAACAGAAATATGCAAAAGAGAGAAGATGTTAATTTGATGCATTGAAATTAGGGCTTTGCTGCGGTACTCTCAGATGACTATGAGCCGTTCATTTGTTTCGATCGGTTGGTCACGGTGAACTATTACCTCATAGGAGGTAATAGTTTAAATGTATTTATTTATTTTATTAAATACACTAAATAAGAAACCTTTGAGAACAAAATATTTCTTTACATCTAACTGATACATACATGATTTGTTAGGTATGGCAAGTCTTGATATATCAAAACTTTAATTTAGGCATGACATATTCGAGGCTCTGTAATGTGATTAAATCGAACATCTCGGTATTCATGTACCGTAATGTATTACGTGACATCTCTGTACACCTTGACCCACTTTGTACGTACATTATCATAACATATGTGCTTATAGCTTTGACACCTGATACAAAGTTGTTTAATTTTCTTTATCCAAATCTCATGAACGTGTACGAATCTAAAGTCCTCTATATACATGAACTGATGAAATGTTGATGGAGGATATATACGTGTACATGTACGCGTCCACAAAACCATAATACGATGTTGGCAGCCAAAGAACATATGTGCATGTATGAGCATGATCTGAACGTAAATACTTTTTCTCAACGGGAGGACACCAAAAAAATGGAATCAGGCTTCCGCGCGTGCCTCCTGTTGTGCTTAAATAAAGGAGGGATGTTTTCTTCTTTGCCTAAGTTATTTATTTACTAATTCATAAAATCGAAATAAATTAATGGCTCAGATTCATTTAAAATATTACCTCTTTAGAGGTAAAGTTTGTACCATAGCATTGCCCTTGAAATTAAACGTGAAGAAACATGCGAGTTACTGTGTTCTCTTATAAAAATTTGGCTGTTCCCACTACTTAGGGACCACCTCTGTGACCACTGCTTAACAAATGCTTGCTTGTTGGTAGCGTTTGTCCACTAGTACTAGTCCTAGCATGAAGTTCAGTATAAGCTCCTAAGATCTGATTCACAAGCATGTCATTGAGCACGAAGTTTAGGGACATTGTGGTTCTTCGTCTGTTTCACCATCATCATATCCTCTGTAGAGGTACCAGGGCATTGCACCAAGAAATTTGTGGTCTGAAGATGGTTCTTCCTCTGTTCAAAGTTAGTGAATATTCTTACAAACAATGCTCTGAAGATGTTTGCACAGCAACACTTGTTTGTGCCCTGCACCTCACAGAAAGGTAGTTGTTTGTTGGTTTATTATATAACACTGGTTTATCATGTCGATTTGTTTTACAGTGTTCATAGTGAAGACCATTCTTACTACATGTGAACTGAATAGATGCATGGAGGCTATCAAAAAATGAAATCTAAGGGATATGCCACCTCCATCATTCTAGTCTAGCTGAGTACCAGTGTCACTTTCTATATACTAGGTGATAAAATATGAATAACTCAGATATAGGAAGCCAGGAATATTGTAGATTGTCTTTGGGCTCCTTGAACTGGTTTATATAAATGATATGGAGAGGTTCATCGACAAGATAGCAACAATATTTCTGGTTGCACGCCATTTAATTGGATGAATAAACCCTCTTATGCAGGCCTTATTTACCAAAATGATAGTAAGAACATCAATGTGGTGCCAATGGTACATCATCCCTCATGTGGCCACATAAATGTACAATTTTCACCTTTACTTAAGGGAGTACGATGCAAAGCATCTTCTTCAACAGGCCGTTTCAATTCCCTGTTTTACATCATGTATATATAAGAAAGACATCCCCTCTGCTGTCTACTGCATGAATAAGTACACAACACCAGCAGTAGTTCAAAGTTCAAACCAAGGCTTGGGAAGCATAGGGAAGTGTGGATGCCGGTGGAAGTGTTTGAGGCAATTGCACGATTGCGATAGGGAAGTCTACTACATGTTGTCCAAGCACGATTGCGACAGCTGCGAGCAAAGTGCTTGAGGCATCTCTAGCTTCCTCTGTTGATGATCCTGCTCGGAATCCTTGACCACTTTATTCTATAGGGGTATAGGTCAGGTGGCCTCTCTAGGTTTGTGCTGAATCGAACTGTCGCTGGATGGTTCGTTTTATTTGCCGATAAACCAGTCCTCTGAGTAGAGAACCATTGTGAACAGAACCACGGCAGGAACAGATGCTCCGGACTTAGATTCTTCAGCAGGCTGTAGGTAATGTTGTTGAAAATCGTATCAATGGTGTGTGTGATGTGGCCTGTTTCTTCAGATCCTCTGAGAATCACAAACCTATAATGGAGCCACTCATCTCGTCTGTGGCTTTGCAAGAGGTCCTCTGCTCTGGGCTGAGTGTCACAGGACAGCATCGGTTCCTCTGCCTACCTTTGTGGTTTGTGCTATGTCCTTTTCCATTTTATAAATGTAGACTTTTTTATGGATCAGATCCCACATTTTTATTGAAAACTCCACAAAGTACTGTGACATAAGAAAAACAATTGGCTGAAGAATCTGATGTGGACAGTAAGAACATACATTGTGCTCTGCTCTGTACAGTCATCGAGAGAATGAACAGCAAAATGCAACCCTGCCTAATGAACACTTATTTTTCTACAATCATTCCAAACCAACTCATCTTGTTCTTGTCCAATCCGTATTTTTCTGCCATCCAAATTTAAAGAAATCACTCGAGTTTAGTGACATTGTGGTTCTTCCTTTGTTTCGGCTTCATCATATCCTCTCAAGGCAGAGCAGAGCATGTACCATCGAATTCTTGTAGTTTAGCTCTGCGCTTCTTGAACTGGCGTATATATAGGATATGGAAAGCGTTGTCCACAAGCTAGATAGGTACAATGTTTCAGGTAGCACTCCATTCAATTTCTATGAATAAACCCATAATGAGCCTTACTGAACCACAAGTTAACAAGAACATCAATGTGGCGCCAATGGCAGATCATCCCCCACGTGGCCACATAAATGTACAATTATTGGCTTTAGTTAAGGATATTTCATGCATATATAGCATGTGCTTCTACAGACCGTTTCAGTTACACCATGTATATATAAGGAAGACATGAATAAGACTACTACACCAGCAGCACTTAAAAGTTCAAACGGAGGCATGGGAAGCATAGGGAATTGTGTGGAGAGAACCATTGTGAAAAGAACCACAGCAGGAACAGATTCTAGAAACTTATATTATGCTAGTAAGATTGCAACTCTATCCTTGCTTATTAATATAACGCCGGGTAACCGGATCTCTTAGAAAATAAGATCTTAAATGAAAAATGATTCTTATTCTTGTAATAAGATTCAATTCCATGTAAACAAACAGAGCATAATAGAATGGCAGTTGCAGCATTATACAGCAGCTCCACTTTCTATAAAGCTAGTAAAAGAGTAAAATGCACCACAAATATTTGAACTATTATGTGGGTAACAAATGGGTACTCCAACTTAAAAACTTACCAGCTAGATACTGAATCTATACTTGTTGGTCACTATGGAACTAAATTACGCCACGCAGGCATCATCAGCCTAATGGACATGCAACTACTGCTAAAACCCCCATGTTGAATCTAGGTGGTCATCTGTTGGTCCTTGTATGTCTATACACTGCAGAAATCCCCTTCTCTCTTATCTCCTGAAGGACCAAAGTCGCCAGTGTCCCCGTACTCGCCGCCTCCACGTCCCCTGGCCCTCCCTCGCCGCAGCGCCCGCTTTAACAACCCTCCCAAATCTCGCGGCATCGCACGCCCTCCCCGCCCTAATCATGTCGTGCTGCCCTCCCATCCCCCATCCTCGCCACAGCATCCCTGGCCCTCCCTCGCCACCGCCCGCCCTCCCTCACCACGCCACCGGCCCTCCCACCTAATCTCGCCGCGCCGCCTGCCCTTCCCGCTCCTAATCACGCCACGCTGCCCGCTCTCCCTCCCCCCATCCTTGTCGTTGCCCGCTTCCATTCTCGCCATGCTCCACGCGTGAACCGGGGCATAGGACGCCGTGGCTTTGACGTCACCCTAAACCCTAAACCATAAACCCTAACAAGAACTAGGTGAGCCCGTGTGCCTCCCTCCTTCCTCGTCTCTCTCCACACTGTCCAAGTGTAATTCCAATGTGGCAATGACAGGTATCATGTAGTTTAGTTCTGGGCTCATGGCGTTGAACTGGTGCATCTATAGGTATTATTGTCTATATGTAGGCTATGAACAGCTTTGTCAACAAACTAGGTACATTGTTTTAATTTGAATAAATCAACAAAGAATGGGTATTATTGTCCCAAAAGTTAGCGAGAACATCAATGCGGCGCCCATGGTAGCTCATCCTCCACGTGGGAACATAAATGTACAATTTGCGCCTTTACATAGTGGAGTGCCATGCATAGCATATGCTTCTACAGACCAGTACCCTGGTTTACACCATATATATATATATATATATAAGACATGACCTCTTCTCTCTACAGCATGAAGATGACTACTACACCAGCAGCAGTTCAAAGTTGAGACAAAGGCATGGGAAGCATAGGGAAGCGTGGAAGCCTGTGGAAGTGTTTTGCAGTACCGGATACGGAGTCCAATTGCACCATTTGAATGGCCTCAACCAAGGCGTTAAGGCATCTCCAGCTTCTCGCATTGGAAGATGCTACTCGACCTTCGTGTGTAGGTTATGGTATAGTGGTATAGACCAACCGGCATATCAATCTGTGTGCGAAATCCCTGTCTTTGGATTGCTCGATTGTTTTGTTGGCGGGTAAGCCATTCCACAGAGGAAAGAACCATTGTGAATAGAACCATAGCAGGAAAAGATGCTGGAGACATGCTTTAATTAGCTGAAGAATCCGATTCCCCATTTGTAGATAAAATTGCACAGAGTACTGTGACATGAAAAAAACAGATGGCTGCATAACAACCAGATGTTCTGTACAATCAGGAAGACAATGAACAGGAAGGTGCAACCCTGACTAATAAACACTTATTTTTTTTTTCTACAATTCATTCATAACCAACTCATCACGTTCAAGTCCGTTCTCTCAGCCTTATCAAATTCCCAATCAGTGTTGTAAAGTAAAAATCACTCGAATCCAATGAAATCCACGCCTAATCACTGAAAACATCCCACCTGAATACTAAGGCACGCATGCTACGATCCGATCACATGATACACGCGGCCGACGGGTCATCATCGCTGAAGGTCCGGCATATCCCCTGTGCGCCACACACCGGCGGCAATGGCCGGACGGTGGTGCCCTTGACCCTGCCGCAGCAGGAGCACCTGCAGCTGTCGTAGTACCCCTGGTGGCAGGGTGTGCAGCATGGGCTCCCGCACGGCCCCACGGCCGACACCGGCCACGATGGGATCTCCACCGTCGGGGTCACACCGCCACTGGCTGAACATATGTTGCACTGTTATTTAACAGATAAATAAATGGCTACGGCCAATGAGACGTTGAGAGTAAGAGTGCTCTGCTCTGTGCAGTAATCGTGGAACAGCAATATGCAACCCTGGCTAGGTTACATATATTCTTCTATAATTCATTCATAACCTCCTCATCATGTTCATGTCCAGTCCTTATTTGTCTGCCATCTCAAATTCCCATTCTGTATAATAAAAATCATTCAAATCAACCAGTCTCCGCTATATCAAGATCTGCATTACAGGCGAATCATGGAGCATGAAGTTGTTAAGAATGACGTAAGGAATATGAAGTAAAACGAAATCAATCACAGTGGAGACACATGATTTAACATGGAAAACCCCTCCAATGCGAAAGGGAAAAACCACGGGCACCAGACAGCAACAATCTCACTATCTCAAGAGTTTGGGTTACACGTCTGTGGCGGCTTACAAGAGAATCACATCTCCACGAAACCCTAGCAAGGGTATATGTACCGTACCGCGGGGGGGCTCCGCCCCCCGTACCCCCCGTGTGTGCACGGGTGCGGCCTCCGGCCCAAGCCTCCGACGACGGGCCTCCGCTTCGCTCCATCAGAAGCCCGGCCTATATCCTGGAGTGAATCTGGAACAACTCCAACAGAAGTTTAGGGACATTGTGACTCTTCTTCTGTCTCAGCATCGTCATATCCTCTCGAGATAGAGCAGAGCAGGCACCAAGAAATTCTTACAGTTTAGCTTTGGGCTTCTTGAACCGGTGTATATATATATATATGATATGGAAAGCTTCGTCCACAAGCTAGAAAGGTACAATGTTTTAGGTTGCACGCAATTCAATTTAGAGTAATAAAATCAGAATGGGCCTATGGATCAAAAGTTACCAAGAACATCAATGTGGCGCCAATGTAGATCATCCCCCACGTGGCCACATAAACGTACAATTTTCAGCTTTACTTAAGGAAGTACAATGCATAGCATGTGCTTGTACAGAGCTTTTCAGTTACACACCGTGTATATATAATTATAAGAAACACATGACTGCAACACCAGCAGTAGTTCAAACTTCAAACCAAGGCTTGGGAAGCATGGGGAAGTGTGGAAGCCGATGGAATTGTCATGCATTTCCTGACATGCAGTCTAATTCCACGATTGCTTGAGACGCCTCTAGCTTCTTCGGTTGATCCTCCAGCTCGGAATCCTTGACCACTTTATGCTATAGGTTTATACGTCACGCGTCTGCTCTAGGTTAGTGCTGAATCGAACTGTCCTTCCATGGTTCGTTTTATTTGCGGATAAACCAGTCCTTGGAATAGAGAACCAATATGAATACAAGCACCGCAAGAACAGATGCTACAGACTTAGTTTATACCAGTACTATGATTTGTGACAGGTGCAGGCAAATTTGATAAAAATCATATCGATGGTGTGTGTGGTGTGGCCTGTTTCTCCAGATCCTCGAGTATCAGACTCCCATGATGGAGCCACTCGTCTAGTCTGTGCAAGGGATTCCTCTCCTCTTCTCTGAGCCTCACAAGACACAGCACATGATTCCTACCTTTGTGAGATTTCGTTTCATTGGTACATACATCCCTCAATCATACAGAACATGTATTGTTTTAAACTTTTTCTTCAGCACACGATTACAGAAATCCAATGTATTGCACGCTAAATCACCAAAAACATAGTTGATAATCACAGACATGGGTGCAGTGATCCAATCACATGACGGTACACGCCGCCGACGGGTCGTCGTCGCTGAAGGTCCGGCATCCCCTGTACCCGCCACATGCCGGCGGCAACGGCCGGACGGTGGTGCCGTACACTCTTCCGCAGCAGAAGCACCTACAGCTGTCGAAATACCCCTGGTAGCACGGCGCGCAGCAGGGGCACCCGCACGGCCCCACGGGCGGCGCCGGCCACGACGGGATCTCCACTGTCGGGATCACGTACTCAGGCACCGGCTGCCCCGGGCACCCCGCCGGCATCATCATCGGCGGCGGTCTCTCCTTCATCGGTTCGGGTGGAGGCGGGTGATATTGAGGAACCGGCATGTCCATCGGCGGCGGCTTCATGTGCTGCGGCGGGGGCGACATCGGCGCCGGCTCCAGCTCTGCTCTCGTCGGCTTCTCCTCGAGGTACTGCGGCTGGGGCACCATCGCGGACATCCCCCGGTCCGGCAGCGGAGGCGGGTGGTGGTGGACCGGGAACGACGGCGGCGGCTGCATCATCTGCTCCGGCGGAGGTCCCGGTGGCGGTCCAGACTCCGGCGGTGGAGGCGACGGAGGCCGCTGCTCGACGTGCGGCGGCGGCGGTGGCTGCTGCTTGTCCTTGTTCTTGTTCTTGCCGTTCTTCACTGGCGGGGGTGGGCCGCCGTCTGGCATGTTCTCCGGAGGAGGCTTGCCGCCGCCGACGTTGTTGGTGTCGACGATGTGGACGTCCCTGACAAACTTGCCGCCCTTGCACCGGAGCTTGCAGGCGAGCCGCTGCGGGTCGAACGGGCCCACGATGGTGACCGTCTTGCTCTTGGTGTCGAAGGAGATCGTCCGGATCCTCTCATGGTCTGCATGGACGCACGAGCAAAATCAAGATGACGAGTTACATGGCAGGTTCATCCAATGTTGCCTTGTAAAGATGACGAGGTTGCAGTGATTTTTTTATGTTTCTTTTACCTTGGAGCTGGCAGAGAATCTTCCGAATTTTGTGGTAGCATTTGTGGCAATCAAGGTCAACCACGACGATTAGCATGGAGATCTGTGTTCACAACAGCATTAGATTAGTAGTCCACGGTGTAAATATTCTTCTTATTCTTTTGGATTAACAGCGGTAAAGTGATAAAGTAGAAGGAATCCAATCAAAATCACTCCATGCAGCTGTCACACGTCAAGGTGAATAAGGGTAATTCTGATCTGAAAGCACTAAAGGCGTTGTTGAAACGCTGCACAACTTTATAACGTAATTACCTTAAGCACATTAAAAAGGCAGAATTGGGCCTCCAATTACTCAAGGTGAATAAGGTTAATTCTGAGAGTACTAAAGGCTTTGTATAATAACATAAATAAGCAACAACTCAATCCGCATGAATTCAGCCTCCAATTACAGCTGAGAATATATATAGCAGAACAATTATTATATACACTATAACCTCTTGACTAGTGCCCCAAAAGAATATATATTCTCTTGCGAAACAAAAAGAGAAACACATGAAAAAAGCATGTGCCGCGTTTTGAACGGCAACTAGCTAGATTGTGAAATAATGAATGGAGCTGTTCCTACAGATCAGTCTGGAAACTGTTGGAATATATTCTTGCTCCACTACAATGCCTTTTCCTATCAAGCAATTTCTGAAGAACACAAACCCACAAACCCACAAACCCACAAATTTGGCAAGGAGAGTTTGGGGCTTGAGAGAGAGAGAGATCACCTCCGCCATGATTTGGTTGGAGGCAGCTGATCCCCTGTTTCTTCTCGCATGTAGTCTAGAGAGAGATTGTGAGCGAGAGAGGAAGAGAACTGAGCAGGCGAGCGGACAGGAGGCACCCTATATATAGGCTTAGTAGTCCGTGGTAAATATATAGAACTGAGCAGACTTTGCCTCGTTATTATTCTCCAAAAAAAAACTTTATATCACGTAATTACCTTAAGCAAATGCGTTTTAGTTGCTTTTTATCAGTCGCAGTTTTTGTAGTAGTAAAATAAGTAACTCACATCCCATGAATTCGACCACGAATTAAATGTTTTTCACAGTATTACAATTGAGAATATAAAAAAAACAGAACAGTTATAAATATTATAATCTGTTGACAAGTGCCCAGAAGAATATATCTAATCTCTTCCCAAAGAAAAAAGAAACACATCGAAAAGCATGTAACCCAGGTATATATGCGATACGCTTTGGAACAGCAACTAGCCAGGTTGTGACATAAAGAATGGCCGAGAGCTCAACATATCTGTGGAAACTCTTTGAATATATTCTAGCTCCACTATTCTGCTTTATCATCATATACAGGTTAGCCACCTTACCGGCGCAAATTCACGCAAATCGAAAGGCAAATTTACTCGCAAAGAAGATACAAACAAGGCATCATCAAAAAACACAAACGCTCAATTCAGCCTTAAATTTTTCAAGAAACAGAGTTAGAAAGAGAGAGGAGGACATTACCTTCTCTGCCATCGGTGGGAGCTGCTGATGCTCTGTTTCTCACATGTAGTGAGACGAGAGAGACAGAGTGTGTGTGTGAGAGAGGCGTGCAGTGTGCATAGAAGAGAGGAGGAGAGGGACTGAGGTGCCGTATAAATAGGAGATGAGATGCCTGGGCGACGCCATCTGCCGGCCTAGTCAGTTCACATGGTCCCACGTTGAGGGAATAGCCTGTTTCACCATGAAACAGACACGTGTACATGTACTGTGCCACTTCTAGATTGTTCAGTGCGTACCTAGCTTGCCGGCCATGCCAAAAGAACACTTTGCATATTGTCGTAGGTTACGGATCTCCAAAATGGCAAAGAAGATGTATTATGTAGTAACAGTTGTTAAAATGGCGTTTGGACTGCCAAATAAATTAGAATGCATATTTTTCACTAAAATAATAACGTCGTGCATTATGTGAAAAATAAGTACACCATAACTAGCCTACTTTATTGAGGTTGTCAATACATGCCTACCAACTCGACAAAAAAGGTACATTGATCTAGTTACATGCCTACCACCACAGCTTCATCATTTTTTCTTTGGCAAACGCAACTTTTGCAAACAGCTTCATCCATCAATCTCCTAGCATTCCACTCTCTCACATAGAAATGGGTTTAGGTGAAACTAAAAATAATATTTTTCGCATCTTTGCCGGATGCCACTGGGCCCCAACATGTGTAGATGTCTGATTTGACACATAGAGACGTTGCGTGGACTCGACTTCTTCCATGCTTGGGCATGAGCGAGCCGATGCGGCAGGAAAGTCGGGCATGGTGCCGGATGGAGGCACATCCATGCATGACTGACATGGTGGCATGGGCCGTGCGATAGAAGAAGAAGATAGAAAGTGGTAGTGGAGGATAATGTAGGAGGAGACATAGGAGAGGAGAAAGAAAGAGAAGGGCGATTATATTCACATCTTTCTTTTTATCCATAATTTCGTCAAACAGGTTATTAAAACGGCTTCAACTTCACGGGTTCAGCTCCTTGTTTAGCTAGAGAAAAAAACATGGGTTCACCGGTGAAGAAGAGCAATGCCACACGAGGCTTGTGGATGATACAAATTTTAGGTTGCATGGAAAGTAAGATCTTAATGTGTATGAAAAATGCCATATATAATTGCATCAACAATTTCTTCCATAGGGGTTAGAATTATTGCATACAATGCTTTCCTCTTTGTAACATAATTGCCTGTAGACATGGAAAAATTGATTCCAATCAGTATGCCAGGTACACATGTGCTTTGTGATACTCGGTCAGTCTCAGGTCATGATTTAGGATGGAAACGAGTTTTATGAAAGTTGGCAACAAAACTAATGGTTTGTGTATCATGTAACAACAAAACTGAGTAAAAAAAGGTGTTATGGTACGTCAATAATTATTTCATTTGTTAATAGTTGTGCCTTAGTTGTATTCCTGATGTTATCTGTCGACTAATAATGAGGAAAAATTGTAAACAATGTCACTAAATCTAATTCATTGTTCTTACCGCCTACCATATGCCCCCAATTCTCTTTTTACCTATATATACTAGAAGTTTTATCTCTTGAGTTTTTTGGGAAAATAATCTCTTAGAAAATAATATTCCGATCCATCTGATTCATCCTGTCTGTCCTTTTTACCTTCGCGTCCCTTGTTAAACGCAACATCAAGCACAGTGAAATGTAAGTCACAACACATTGTATTTTGTGAAAGTCCACATCCATGATTGCTAAGTTTTGTAAATGCAGAATTAATAACTATGTCCTATAGTGGTCACAAATAACTTGTGTCGTTTCTACAAAACCACAAACATAAAAGATAGATACACTAGTCATTTTCTTTGACCGTCCGTCTCCCTTCAAAAGTGAACAATTGATAGTATATATTATCCATTGGCATGGGAAGCATAGGGAATCATGTTCTAAAATTTATGTCTAGTGGTACATCTACCGGGCATCCATATGCCATATAGTTCACAAGGCGTACTCTGTTCAGAAAAATGATAGTGTCTTGGTTATTTTTGTAGCTTATACGTTTGAAACAGCTTAGATAGCTAGACTCATCATATGCTAATCTTGCAAGTAATTGAGACGTTTAGCTGTTGCAGTTCAGCCTGACAGTTGTAAACTAGATTCCTCTTTTACCTTGACATTTTTTCATAAATTTGTATAATTGATGAATCTAATCTTGCAGTTAATCGCTTGAACAACCATTTTCCATGTAGTTCCGTTTCACTCCATGCATGCATCGTGAACACTGGTGAACAATCATTTTAAACACAACACGAAGGCATCTAGAAGCACAGCCTGGAAAGTAGAGACAGATGTGCGGCTAGCTGCAACTTTAAACGAAAAGGCTTGGAATCCTATTCTTCAGCGAAACGGACGACTGCAAATGAGACTATGTGTAGAGGCTTTTTTCAGTTTCATCCTCATATGAGCTACCTACCGTTACTATGATTCATCAAAAAAACCTACCGTTACTTTTGCAAGAGGCAATAAATATATTATTTGCAGAGGTAACTTGCATACAATGCCAGTGTTCATGTCATCCAAACTGAAATAGGCAAAAGTTGGTCATCGCTTTTACAATTCACGGAGAATGAAATAGGTTAGCCTTTTCACTTGCAACTAAACTATTTAGGCACGCATATTTGTTCCTGAACCAATTTATAAATTCAATATTGGCTGACATGATTCTGTTTTTACTTGCGAGAAAGGCAGAGTATTATTAATCAACAAGGGTCACATCCATTCCAAATAAACTTCCAGAGAAGTAAGGAAAATGTTGCACCCTCACGACTGACCATAAAACTTTGCAAGCATACTTTGCTAGAAACCAGTAACCTATTCTGATGTGTCTTTGTGTAAATAAAGTCAGAATGCGTGAGTGCTTATTGTTCCTTTACTTCGGTTGTGGAGCCAGAAATTTTGTATAAGGGGGGCCGTTCTACCAAAATATATACAATAAATAATATGAATCCGAATATTTATTTATACGTGTCTATAATGTAAAAAATCTGACAATTTTGTTGATACATATAATGTAATCGCTGATGACGAGTTGTTGGGTTCAGGCATCAACAGCGTTCAGGTTCAGGCGTTAATTTCCCTTGTTTCTAACTCCCAGACTGATCCTAATACTAATATGGCTCGGTGGGATGTATTAACAGATCTTGAGATTAGGGCCTGGTAAATTGTACGAATGTGGTATCCATTCCATATCCAGAAGGGGAGTATTTCAGCCTCCTGCATCAAACAGACAAATTGAACATTTGAGGATGCAAGTGTCACATTTGATATTGAACTTGTGGCAGGTTTGGTTCTGAGTCCACCCAAAAGGCCAATTATCGCTTATATTTATTGACGAACTTTTAACACAAGAATACCTATTATTGTGGATAGATGGAGTACAATTTGAGTTGACATAGCTTGATATTTCAGTTGGACGAGAGAACCTGTCTTATTTTTTTGATCCAAGATTGCAACAAAGATATTTGCTAGGCACAATATATATTAAATCTCAACAGCCATGAAAACATTGTCCATTTTTACCTGTGCTATTATATTCACAAACCTCAGAAAAACATGTGCGTAGAGTAATGTACTAGTGACTGACAGACAGGAGGTTGAATTACCTTAGGCAAACTACCTTTATTTGTTTTTTCAAGCCATGATCATACAGCTCGGTGCTGAGTGACTCACATTTCCTTCTTGGAACAAGGCAATGGCATGCGAAGCATATGGAATTCATAACACAACAATGTTAAGTTGACCATGCACCTCAATAGATTAACATCAATAGTTTTACATTCTTTGCAAACACTAATAATATTTCCGTCCTACGGTAGATAGAAAAATTAATTGCATAAGCTTAACAAGTGGTCTCACCGAGTGTTGTGAAGTTTACTTATTAACCCTTCTGGATTGCACAGATGCACACATCTTCAAGAAAAGGCTCATATGTGCTTTGGAACTACAATTGGCATGGGAGGCATGGGGAAATTAGGAGACAAGCTGCCATGAGAAATAATTCGACAGGTGCCATTTGCTCACCGCCACTTGCTTGACTACCACATTTCGGACGATCCATGTCAGTGAAGGACAGAATGCTGGCATCCCTAGGCTTCATGTAGTGTTAGACCGTAGCAATGGAGACCGTAGCAATGGAGATTTCCCCAAGAATGGATATGGTTACTCAACCTTAACTTATTTATACAGTCTCCTACATTTTCGATGCTTTTTTGTGAGGTTTTCTTCATCAGATGGTGGCTGAAACATTGTGATACTCCTCCAGTCGGGTCATAATTTAGGATAGAATCGATTTTAGGCAATCCAGCGATTCCTTGTTCAAGTAGCAACAGAATTGTCGGTTCCTGCATCAAGTAAAAAATCAAGTAAACTAGAAATTATGGTCTGCCAATAATTAAGTCAATTTGTCAATACTTGTTACTTAATTTATTCCCTGCAGTTATCAGTTGTCTTATACTGAAGAACATTTGTAAATAATGTCACTAAATCTAGCTAATTCCTGGTTCCTGTCACATGCCACACCTGCCACAAACATCTTTTGACTTCGATATACTAGTACTAGCCATTTTATAATAGTTTCATCTCTCGAGGATTTTAAGGCAAATGCTGTCTATGGAAATAATATTTCCATCGAGCCCTTATACCTCGGTGGCCCTTGTGAAAAGTGCCATCATATGAGCAAACTCATGATTGTTAATTTTTATAAATGCAGAATGACAACTGTCCTATAGTAGCCTGAAATAACTTGTCTCGTCTGTACAAAACCCTAACGTTAAAAGATAGGCACACTACTCATTTTTCTTTCACCATCCTCCCCCTTTCAAGAGTGAACTATTGCATACAACCTGACAAGTGATAGTATATATTACAAGTGTGGTATTGGTGGATGAGCGGGCAATAATGCGGTATCAGACAAAATTGTGAAGTCCAGTTACATCATCAAACGAAAATCCTATGTGTGGTTTATTGTGGCCATTGGCATGGGAAGCGTAGGGAATCATGTTGCAGAAACGCTACGACATTCTAACACAGAGATCATGTGGTACAGGTATTCTACCTGCCACCCTTGTGGAGTTTCATAAGGCATTCTCAGCTCATCAACCTGACAATGTCTTAGTTATGTTTGTTTGTTAGTGTACGCTAATCAGCATACACAGACTCATGATGTGCAAATTTGGCGAAAGTAATGGATATGTCTACCTGTTTGCAGTTCAGCCTGACAGTTGTGTTACGAAGTAAAACAAAATTATCAACAATATTCCACTTTTTTGTTGACATATTTTCACAAATCCGTGTCTCAAAGTAACTGATGAATCTGGTATTGCAGTTAATTGAAGAATCACTTGAACAATCACTCGCCATGTAGTTCCATTTTACTCCACACTCAGACAAAATAAAGCACAAAACCATCATCTGTCTCCTGATGCCTCTGTTTGGTGCCCGATCAAAACATGTTCGTTATCAGTACAGACTCCCCTGATTTTCCTAGCTTCCTCGTTACGTGTGCCCAGCTCACGTCGAACGTGCACGGAATGAACGGGGTTAGGGGAGAGATGAGTTTGGGCTGATCACGGGCTGTGTTCACTACCGGAAATCTATTCTTTACCGAGTGCCACAGGCTTTGTGGAGTATCAAAACATGGACACACGGCCAAGCCAACCTTTGCCGAGTGCCTCGTCCTGGAACTCGGCAAAGACCTCTTCGCTGAGTGCCAGGTTGAGGCACTCGGCAAAGGCTGGCTTTGCCGAGTGTCAGACTCAGGCACTCGGCAAAGCCAGGCTTTGCCGGGTGGTGCCCTTGCTGGGCCACTTGACAAAGACGTCGGCCAGTAGACCAGCAGCCCACCAAAAGCCCACTAACCCACTCTCTCTCACTCCACTATATAAATAATAACTCTAACCCACCCCCACTCTCTCCCTTATCCAGCCGCCTGCCCCCACTCTCTCCCTCCCTCATCCCGCACACCACCCCCACTCTCTCCCTCACACCATCTCGCACACCATCCTGCGTGGCGGCGGCGGCACGGCGGCGCGACGCGGCCAGGCAGGGCGCGGCCTCCCGGAGGCGCACGTCGGCCCGGCGGCGCGGACCCCCGGCGGGGCGTGGTCCCCCGGCGGCGAGAGGCGACGTGGCCTACCGGGGCATGAGGCGAGCCCCTCCCCGGCGGCGACAGGCGACGTCGCCAGGCGGGGCGCGGCCTACCGACGGTGCGAGGCGAGGCGCCCCCCGTGGCGGTGCGAGGCGACGTGGCCAGGCGGGGCACGGCCTCCCGGAGGCGCTCGACGGCCCAGCGTCGTGGCACTCGGCGGGGCGCGGCCAGGCGGGGCGCAGCTCCCGGAGGCGCGCGGCGGCCCGGCGGTGCGGCGCCCCGGCAGGGCGCGGCGAGGCCCCCACCCTGGCGGCGCGAGGCTACGCGGGTCGCGGCGGCCCCGGTGGTGCGACGCGACCAGGCGGTTCGCAGCCGGACGGCGGCGCGACGGTCGGCGTCGATGGGCTCGCCGGGCCCTGTGGATGGGCTTGCCGGGTCCCTTCTTTTTTTTTATTTTTTAGAAAGTCTTTGCCGAGTGCTTACTCAGCACTCGCCTAGCCTTTGCCGAGTGCCTGTCGCGTGGCAGTTGGCAAAGAGGTCTTTGCCGAGACATTCTTTGTCGACACCTCTTTAGCGACTGTCGACGTGAAAAACAGTAGGCAAAGGCTTTACCGACTGTTTTCAGGCCTTTGCCGAGTGCTTCCGGCACTCGGCAAAGACACTGATTCCGGTAGTGGTTTGGCCGAGCAAGGCCCATGTGGGACCCATGAGAAAATACTTATGAAAAATATTTAATTAAATATTAGCTTGATTGATTTTGGAAAACAAAGAAGTGCTGAAGCAGTCCTGATGATCCATATAGCGTCAATCAATTATCATTTAGGAAAACTTTTGTGTGTGCAGCACTGTTAAAGCATTGAAAAGGTAAGCTTTTCTGGAACATACACAACATTAAGGTAACTAGAAGTAAGCTGAGCCTGGAAAGTAGAGACAGATGTGTGGCTACCTGTGCAACTTCACCTCTGTATTTTAAAACGAAAAAGGCTTGGAATCCTATTCCACACGGACTCCACATGAGACTACGGAGGGGCCTTTTTCAGTTCCACCCTCATATGAACGACCTACAATTAATTATGCATGGACAAGAAATAAAATATTTGCAGAGGTAACTTACATGCGAAGCCACTGTTCATGTCGTCCGAACTGAAATAGGCAGAAGTTGGTCATCGTTTTTACAATTCGGGACAATTAAATAATAATTTAGTCTTTTCTCATGGATAAAGTAACTAATGCAGCTCAACTATTTAGGCACTCATATTTGTTCCTGAGCCAGTAGAGAAATTCCAAATGTGCTGACGAATTTGTGTTTATTGTTGTGAGCAAGGCTTAGTTTAATTATTAAGGAAGATTTTAACATCCATTGCCACTAAACTTGGAGCGAAGCAACGGACACGTTGCAGGCACGCCACTGACAATAAAACTTTACGAGCATGCTTTGCTAGGAAAAAACCAGTAACCTATTCCGATGTCCCTTTGACTACTGGAATCAGGCGTACTGTAAAACAGTCGGTAAAGCCTTTGCAGAATGTGGCATTTAGAAAAAGATAGATGGCAAAAAAAAAAGTAGCCAACAAAGACTTCTTTATCGAGTACCACAACACTTTGCGGGTTTAGTGCTAAAGATAAAAAGAAAAACCTAAAAATAATAGAAAAAAATATTGGCTTTTTGCACACTTTACGACGATGTGGATTCGAACTCGTGACCCCTCTCTCACGCGGTTTCGGTCTTAACTACTATACTACACCATCAAATGTTTTTGGTACTAGTTTTAGTTCCCACAAGCACATCCGTTAGTGCTCATGTTTCCTCACTAAATATAGCCTATTGAGCTTCCTCTGCATCGAAACTGACAAAGTTACTGTATTTGGGTGTAGATGTCGGATTTGCCGCCTGGAGCACGGCGTCAGCTGCATACAAGCACGACCATGGCCGAGAAAGCAGGCGTGGGCCACACGGTTGGGAATAAGAATATAGAAAACGCGAGCGGACGATAAGGTAGGGGATGAAACACGAGAGGAGAAAAAGGGCGTTATAGTCATTTATTTCTTTTTATCTATAACTTGAAGTTATTTTGCTAAACAGGTCACAACAATGGCTTCATTTTCACGGGTTGAGTCACTCATTGAGCTGAGAAAAAATGGGTTCACATGTAAAGCTGAGCTCTGCCAAGTGAGGTCCATGGATGATACAGATTTTAGGACGGAAACAAAGTCAGACCATAATGGGTATAAAAATTGTACACGCAGGACCAGGGGTTCTGTATGGACTAGAATCCTTGGATACAAAAACTTTATATATTATTTTTAAAACCTATGATTTTTAAAAATTAGTTATAATAATTTGTGTGGTTTTTTGTTAATTTGTTTTCTACATAGTTGCCCGGAGACTTGGATTATCGTTGATATAAGCATAAGCTTGGTGCCTTCAAAAAAAATAAACCTAAGCCTGGAAAATTGAATCTAATCACTAAGACAGCTAGGTCATAATTTAGGATACAAATGGTTGTCAGAATTTTGGAAGTTCACGAACCAAAGTAACAACAAAACTGATTTATCAATCTCCGTCCTATGTTGTACCTAACTATGCAACCGGTGAAATTCTAACATCAGCTCAGCTACATTTTGGACTGTTTCGGGAACTTGGATCTTGCGGTATGTCCAAAATTTTAGGGTTGGTCGTTGGATTAAACATAAGGATTGCACTCTAACTTTAGAGTTCAGCTTGTTTTCATTTAAAGAAACGGCGGCTTCAAAGAAAACCACTGAGGAAGAGGATGGTGGAACAATCTGGAAAAAGTACTGTACCTTACATATTTCAGATTTTTTTAATATATAATTCGTGGATGTGCCAAGTTTTAATGTAACTCGCTCTCCTTCCCTTCGCAAAAAAAAAAAAAAAAAGTTGTGGCTTTATTTGTTCCCGCAGTTATCTATTGACTAGTAAAAAGAAAAAATTGAAAAACATCACTAAGTAATTCGCGGTTCATCTGAGACAAACCTCTTTTTACTTCTATTTTACCTCAGTTCCCCTAGGAAAATGCGCCATCATACGAGCAGATTCACATGTCACTCACAAGTTAGCAAGTCCACAAATCCTTGATTGCTATGTATTATAGATGCAGAACAATTGTCCTATAGTAGTCATAAATAACATGTGTTTGTACAAAACCACAACAATGAAAAGATAGGCACACTACTCATTTTTCTTTCACCATCCTCTCCCTTGAAGAGTGAAGAATTGCATACAAGATGACATGTGATATACTACATATTATAAGTGTGGTATTGTTGGATGAGTGGGCAATGTGGTATAAGTCAGAATTGTGAACTCTAGTTACACAGTACGGCCATTGGCATGGGAAGCGTAGGGAATAATGTTGTAGTAAGTCTACAAAAAGGACATTGTAACACTGATATCTAGTGGTATAGGTATTGTACCGGGCACTCCTGGAGGTTCCCAAGCCATGCTCTGCTCATCTTTAGTGAAGGATGATTTGGAATTGGGCCTCCAAAAAAATTGCACTTAGGAATTAGGCTCCTTTTTTTAATTTGGTAATCATATCTCAAAACAAAAATCCTAGAGGAATCAGGCCTTCCGTCAAGTCTGTGAGGCATCTATTGGTTTGGACGCAGTAGCGCGAGCAAAAAGACCACTCTGCCCTACAAGTTTGGAAATTCATAACTCGAGTGTTGTAACTCTAATTTTGGTGAACCAAAATTTTTTGTGCTCCTTGAGATGTCTATTTTTTATTAAAAATATGAAATTAGCCATGTTCCATAGAATTATTTATTTGATAACTTTAAAAATATATGTGATTATATGCGTGATTATGTCCTTGAAATATATATGTGCCACTACGTGCTTGGAATATGTGAATATATACAATAAATAAACAAATTTTGTTTTTTATTTTTTCTACGGGGATAAAATGGTCATTTTAACCCTATAGTTAATGCCATTAAGTGTCTAAACTAATGAAAGGCCTGATTCCTAAGAAATTTTTGCTTTGAGGCCTGATTCTCAAATTAAAAAAAGGAGCCTAATTCCTAAGAGCAAGTTTTTCTGGGGCCAAGTTCCTAATTCTCCCTTCTTTATAGGTGGGTCATAATAGATTTGCCTCTACCAAAAAAGAGGAGACCTCTAAAAGTAATTTTGTACAAGTGGTAGAAGTTATACGTTGTGGAGATATATTGTGTCCATTCTGTATATTGACAATATATACGGCAGGATCTATAGCTTTATTACCAATTCATGAATTGACTAGGTCAACAAAAATGTAGCTTATCCCAACTTCCCCTAGAAATAGTTGTATTTGTAAAGGTAATTCTTAAGTAAATCCTCCATAAAAATTCACTTTCGGCGATTGATAATAGTGGGTAGATGATATGAAAAGCCAAAATGCACATTGATATATATTTTTACGTGAAAAATCGCTTGAGAAGATAGAGTTTATACCATACACTTATCAGAGAGAACCCGAACATTATAATTGACAACATTTATTTGAGATTGTTTAAGTAACTCCTTGAGCAGAACAGTGACCTTATAAAAAAATTGATAAATCCTATAAATTGACACAACTATGAGTAATAAAAGCTAGTATATCAATTCTATATTATAACGACGTATCCACATCAGCCATTATGTAAAATATAAAGCAATCCTCTCAATTGCTTCTTAATTACCCAATTTTGACATTATGAAAATATTTTAAAATAACAACAGGGTACAACGGAGTGGTGTATTTCACCCTATGCATGTTTACTTATTCTGTACTACCAACAAACACTTGGTTTCTCGCATGCATTGTCAAACGTTGGATGAATTTGTTTTCTGCCCTTCCCCAGAAAAAGTAGTAGATGTTTTCTGCCCTTCCTCACTGACAAGACTGATAATGCTCTCGAGGGCAGGTCGTTTTACATCCCTAGAGAATTAAAATCAACTACCGTGCATTTGTTCAATGAATACAACGTGCTTAAGTACACTGTCTGAAACGCATTCTGTTTTACACCCATGTGTGATACTTGACTAGTTCATAAAAATAAGTTTAAAACTCAGCGCTGAGATCTTTAACAGGACTCTATAGGATGCTAGGATCAGCACACATTAGAGACAGTATATATAGAGAGAGTGTTGATGTCAAGCACCCACTGAGTTACTACAACCAAATATAGTAGAAAAGGGGAAAATAAAAAAAAGCATTGTCAGGGAGGCATAGAGAAATTTGTTTTTAGTTTTAGACTCATCGTAATGCAGTATAGTAGCACAGTACTCCTGAAATACAAGCAGCAGTAAGAATTGCTCTCGGTTCGGCATGGGAAGCATAAGGAATTCATGATCCAACAATGGCACGTTGTACATATAAGACTAAAAACATATCCTTGCTACTTTTCAGCTAATCCTGGTAAGCATGCTATCATGCACCCACTTAGTTTTGCATCAATTTGCTAAAATGGAAATGTCCAGTGATTATCCACTCATGTGAATACTTTTGCATCAAGTGACTCAAGGACTTCAATCAGCCACATTATTCTTCTATTTAGTTCCACAGAGGCTGGATAAGCTGTGGACTAAAAATGATAAGCATATGAATGGTTCATGTATTGTGCATGAACCTGACAATATTAGCCAGGTTTTTTTTATGAGCCCCAAATTAAAGGCTATCGTAAAGAGATGAGATGACCTTGCTCTGAGCAGGTTTTTTTTTTTAAACTTGCTTGCCTTCAATATTAACCAGCCGAGGCCTTAGAAACTACGAGATCGAACATGCATGTTGGAGTTACATGCCACATCATTGATCGATGCGAACTTGAGACCTGTCTAGCTAATAAGTGAGCTACCTTATTCGGTTTCTACTAAAAAAAGAGAAAGTGAACTCCTGAAATGCAAGACGAAGTTCTTAAATCTCATGCAACCACTACCGGAAATCGTGACTTTGCCGAGTATAATATTCTTTGCCGAGTGCTAAATCTCGGGCACTCGGCAAAGAATATCTTTGCCGAGTGTCTTCCTGTTGGCACTCGGCAAAGATATTTTTAATATTACATTTTCGAGGCACTAAATGAACTCAAATGAAAAAATTTTTTACTACAAAGTTGTATAACTTTTTAGGATCTACAAAGTTTATATTGGTCATTTTTTCATTTCATAAATCGATAGTAATGTTGTTTATAAAACCAACATCTCACTAATAGTTTCATAAGAATTATGAACTATGTTAGAACCACCACATCGGATGAACAAATGATCAAATAAGCAAAATAATGTTTATAGATCTTAATAAGTTATGAAATGTTATAGTTTAATTTTTTTTTCATTTGAGTTCATCTTGCCATGCTAAACCTACGCGTGAATTTTAAAATTCAAAATTCAAATTTCATAAACGACCTCGGATGAAAAAATACCCAAAACAAAGTTTGTAGATCTCGAAAAGTTATGAAACTTTATAGTTAATAACTTTTTCATTTGAGTTCATCTTACCATACTAAAGCCATATGTGAATATCTTAAATTTGAAATTCAAATTTCGTAAAAGACCTCGGATGAAAAAACTTCCTAAACGAAAAGTGTAGATCTCGAAAAGTTATGAAATATTATAGTTGACCACTTTTGGATTTGAATTCATTTAGGCCCTTAAATAAGCTAATTACTCTCGGTTTAGTATAGAATATGAGAAAATAAAACTAGTTATAGACACATGTGACAGAGTAGTGCAGCGGTTAAGTCAGAAGACATGCGAGAGAGAGGTCACGAGTTCGAATCCCACCGGACGCGAAGCGCGCGATTTTCGCGCGAAAAATGCCACGACTTGCCGAGTGTCCATGGCGGTGGGTCCCCCTTAGATTTAAATTTTTTTCTATTATTTTTGGGTTTTTTTCGGATTTTTTATTTCGGGCCTTTGCCGAGTGTCTAAGACACTCGGCAAAGCCTTTGCCGAGTGCTTGCCAGGTGGCACTCGGCAAAGGCTCCTTTGCCGACACTTTCTTTGCCGACTGCGCTTTGCCGACTGCCACGTGGAATTGCAGTCGGCAAAGCCTTTGCCGACTGCAATCGTGCCTTTGCCGACTGCGAATTACAGTAGACAAAGCACCTGAATCCTGTAGTGAACATTTGATGAATGGTTGAGCACTGAGTCTCCTTCTCCTGCCATAGCTGAACAAGGCCAGCGATGCTATGGCACGGTTGAAGACAGCCACCACACCTTATTTGGGTGTGCGGTTTGCTCTGGGGAATGGCGTAGGATTCACCTGGATGTCGTCTCCTTGATTGGCGAGGATGACGTCGGGAACGTCGCGGCCTGTGGCCGCAAATTTGGCCATTCGTGCTTCTTACGGTGTTCTGGAGGTTTTGGGACGCACGAAATGGCAAGGTGTTCCGCGGATAGAGCGTCAACAGTAAGCTAGTCGTGACTCAAGTATGTGATGACCTCTTAACTTGGCAAAAACATGTGCGTCGCGATCTGGCATGCGTACCTGTACTCTTGTAATGCAGCTACTCTCTCCAGCACGCTGTGCAACATGTCTTGAATCAAAATCTAGGTTGGGACTTATATATTGTCGACATATATTGCACTCTTTTTTTTTTTAAACAAACCGGGGGTGTGCCGGCCGGGGGGGGGGGAGGTGGGTGAGGTGAGTTGGGGTTGTGGGGGCGGTTTCCCCACCAGCAGTAGTATTGCCAGTTCATGGATTGACTACACGTAAACCAAAAGATACCTTACGCCAACCGCCCATGGAAATGGCATGATTTTTACAGATAGTTTATGTAAATTCCTCCTAAAAATTGTTTTTTGAGGATTGATATGGTAAAAAAATTCTACAGTTTGAATAAACTTGTATTCTTTGAAATTAAATCAGTTGGTCGGATATACTATATATCAAAATGATCAAGGTTCATGAGACATAATAAAATGATATAATTGACAATGTTTTTATTTGAGATCGTTTAAGTATTCAACCTCTGCCGATTTGTAAAATAAATATAGCCACCCTCTAAATTACCCTCTTTTGACATTATGTAATATAAAAAGAAGGTAGCCACCAGAAAGATAGTGGATATTAGTACCGAGCTCTTGTACTGCATGGTTTACCAATCATGTACCCACCAGCAGAAACACTGATTTCTCCCATGCATTTTTCAAATTTTTGGTTAATTTGTTTTTTCCTGTGCCGTATATAATTGTTGCAGAATCCACTTCTGAAAACAAAACAGTGCTCCTGCTATTTTATCACTGACACGATTGATAATGCTCTGGAGGACAGGTGGTTCTACATTCTTACAGAATTTAAAACTACGGTGCCGTGCATTTGTTCATTGAAGGCAACGTGCTAAAGTACACTGTTTGAAACGCATTCAGTCTTGCACCCATGTGTGATGCTTAAGTAGTTCATAAAACTAATCGTTGAGATGTTTAATAGTACTATATGATGCCAAGATGCGAGCAAACATGCTAGAAGCAGTCAATATATAGAGAGAGTGTGATGTATACCTACCACCCACGCTAGAGTGGAAAAGTGGAAAACCAAAAACAGCATTGTAGTGGGGGAAGGATAGGCATGGGAGGCATAGAGAAACTTGTTTTTAGTTTTGGGTGAGGACCTCATAGCTGCATGGTAAAGTAGAGTAACACAAAGGTCTGCCATCCATGATGAGCTCGAAGATGGTGTGATCAGTTGTTTCACAGAATGGATCAGTTGGATGGGACCGTATAACATCACGGTTCCGGCATTTGTTTTACAAAAAATTGAAAAAGGAAAAAAAATCAAGGTCGATGAATCATGCACACAGGTTTCATACAATCCGCGAGAAACACTGCTCTGCCCGCCTGCCTGCAGCTACATTTGCATGCTTGTATAGTTCTTTTGGTCTAGTGGCCATGAACGCGCGCCCCGTGCTATTAGTGGCATTGGAGCTATGTGTGGAAACTCTGGAATGAGTTGGTCTTTCAAAGAAGACACCTGAATCAGCGCCTGATATCCGCACGGTAATGCTATATAGTAACACAAATGCTGCCATCATGATGATCTCGCCGCTGCTCTGATCTGTTGTTTCACAGAGTGGATGACAGTTCGAGTAAGTTGGATGGCACAGTATAACATCATCACGAGCTGCATCCACAAGAATGCCCTGCTGTCATTTGTTTTGTAGAAATTTGAAGAGGAAAAAAAATCAAGGTCAAAGAATGATTCGGTGATTTCAGTTATACTGCTCGGCCTACGTGCCCCCTCTACGCCAGTCTGCGGCGCTAGCAGTTGGACCTGGGACTATTGCACCAACATTGTTGCCAGGCCCAACTCTAGCCGGTCAGTTCTCTACTAGTGTTGGTTTGGCTTGCCCGCCCAAAGTGATGTTTAGTTTTGGAATCAGATCAGCAGAGACGACACAGAGGGACATCGGGCAACCAAATGAGGGGAGGGAGCAGCAGTCAGAGCCTGCTTGCATTGGCAATGGGCACAGCGATGGTTCCAGCTTTACTAATTGAGCTCTATTAGCCGCTCCTAAAAATATAACATTTTCTAATGTGGAATTTTCCAAAGGTACGGTTCTTGCAAAAGATTTACTGCAACATCAAAACATCATGTAATGCTACATTGAAACACTGCAACAATCGAAAAGACTGTCTCCACATCTCAAAATCTACTGCAACATCGAAACATGTGATGCAACATTGAAACAATGTGTACTGCCAGAATCGAAAACACACATGTTACAACATAACAAAATCGCCAGTTGTAACAATATAAAAATTGACTATTACACACATCCAGAAAAAATCGCTAGTTGTATCAATCTAAAAATTGACTATTACACACATCTAGAAGAAATGGACAGCTGCAACATCAAATAAAATATGTTACAACATCTTAAAATTCATTGTTGCAATGTTCAAAAGTCGATAGTTTCAAAATCTAAAAATCCATTGTAGACGTAGACGGAAGGGAAATAAGGGAGGGGAAATAGGGAAGGCACATGGGCGGGGACACCACTGGAGTGTGAAGATTGAGGCACCTACATGGCTGCCGTCGCCTTTGGGTGGAGGAGACCACCACGCCGCTGGATCTACTGTGCTCAATGGATCCACCAAGGAAAAGGCGCTCCATGTCCCGTCGTCGAAAGGTTGGGGAGGCCGCGCCAGTGTGCATGATATCGCGTCGGGCTCAGGATGGGATAGAGGATGCCGCCTCCATGGATCCTCCTGCTGTGTGCTCGAGCTTTGGCCGAGGAGAGGAACAGGGAAGGAAGCGCTGGAGGTCGGGGAGAAAGCAGCACCGGGGACAGGAAGCTGGATTAGGGCACACCGGGTAGGGCACGGGGTGGGCGGTGCCGCTGGGGTTGTGGAGGAAGACGACGTAGATGTGGGAGAGAAGAGGATGACGGGAGCGCACATGGATAAGGACGGGAGAAGAAGAGTGAACGATTTTTTAATTAAGAAGGCGGAAACGAGCGTCATACGGCTGGGGGGGTGTCAAATATGCTTAGATGCCACGCGTCCAACCCCACGCATAGCGTTTCCGTACATATTTATATGACGAGTGTTTGTACAATGCTTGAAATTTCCTCCTATTTCCTCCACACAATTCTAATTCTATTCATGAAGGGTAGGTTTGTCTTTTCACACTCTCATCCCCACCATCCTGCCCATCTCCCCCCGAACCCGACTCGCATCCCCTCACCTGCGCCCTCTCTGCAGCCCGTGATGTGAGGTCCTGGCTCCTCGCCGAACCCGCCGCCGCCGCCCATCGACCTCGCTGAAGCTGTCGTCCCTCGCCCCACACTGTGCCGGCCTGCCCTTCCCCCGCGCCGCCACGCCCTCGTCATCGTCTGGCTAGCGCCACCGCCGACCCAACCTTGCCCGCCCTGCGCTGCCGCCGGCGCCCGTCGACGTCGCCATAGTCGCCGCCACGAGTCCAAGGTGCCCGGCAGCCTCTCTCACGCTCATCCTCGACTTCGCTCTACGTGTGAGATCGATCCTCCCTCTCCCTGATTCAAGAATTTGCTTTTCCAATTACTTCTCTGGTTCGTGTGGAGTTGGCAGCGTAAGGCTTCCTGTCGAATTTGGTCTGTGGCACAACCAATACTGTTGGCTGTTAGTATGAATTCAATTGATTTTTATTGGCTCGTGTGCGATTAGTTAAACATGAATGTACACTGTTGGCTGCTAGTTTAAATTCAATACCGTTGGCTACTAGTACTGTTGCTTGATGTTCAGAGTTAAACGTGAATGTACACATTGGTTTTGATTGCCAATGTTCAGTCGTATGGATCCGTTGCTTGAAATGTTGAAAGTGAAAAAAACAGAGTTTTTTTTGATAGGTAGCATAGTACAGGTTCTTATGGAATGTTAATTACTTTTATTATAGTTAAGGGAAAAACAGAGAGTATTGTCACCAGGAACCTTTGGGTGATAATTTGATACAAAAGGTGAGGTCGTTATTATCTGATGGTATATGCAGAATATGAGATAGGACCTTACACAATTCTGATTTAGTACTATGACTGAATTTGTGAGGAGTAATCCTACTGTCCAACAAAGTTCAGGTAGTAAGTAGTTCAGGGAGTACTATGTGCGTGCTGCAAAAAGAAATACGTTCTATTACTTGACTATTGGCAGCTAACTAGCCTTGTCAGTCTCAGAAGTATGCTTCTATTGAAATAGTAATGATTGTTAACTCTATAGGTATCTGCGAACACATGGTTTTTACATAACCATTATGGAGCATTCTTGTGGTTGTGATGAGCGATTGTCAATATGCAAATACTTTGGTGTGTGGTTGGTTCGGTGGTTCTACTAATCCCCTGACACAGGGTTATGTGTCAAAACGGTGTCTCTTGGCTTGTGATGTGCAGGTGTGGAGTCCGAAGGCGGTGACAGCGGTCGAGAGAAGGTCAAGTAGGGCATGCCGTGCTGACGGACCGGTTGCGGTGAAGGGTGGATGCGAGGCTTGGACCAAGGGACCAGACGGCCGGGTGGCCAGCGGCGGTGTACACGGCACAAGTGTACATCGACGAGCGCAAGTGTACACAGCGTGGGACGCGTACGGGCTACGCTACTCACAGACAGTTTGGTGGTTTGCCCTCAAAACCATCAGTGACTGTTTGGTGGTTTGGCCTCAAAACCATCGGCGGGGATGCGTACTCGGTACGATACTCGCGGACGGTTTGGTGGTTTGTCCTCAAAACCATCGGTGGCGGGTTTTCCGGGTTTGGGCCTCAAAACTTGGGCGGAGGTCCCGATGCGGACGGATGACACGTGGCGGCATCGGGGAGATCGCTTCGGAGCGAGGCTACCGGTGAGGAGGCGCGGTGGCCGTCGGATCAGGAAAACTCGAGTTGGACCATAATGCCCCTGGCTAAGTGGTTCTCTCTTAGAATATCTAGGGGTAGAGGTGGAATTGTATAATAAGACTATAAATAAGAGGGACTGCCTCCACTCAGTCTCACCTCTCCCATTCCAGTGTTAGGGTTTTCCAGTCTCTAGTCTTTCAGAGTGTGTGAGGTCCACTGCAAGACATTTGCAGTGATTTGTTCATAGAAAGAGCACCCCCTAGTGTGCTCGTGCCCTCTAGGCTTTTACCTTCATGTGAATTTCGTGATGAATTTGTGTTCTTGTTCTTGAGTTGTTCATCCCGAGTTTCTTTCCTCCTTCTATTTTTGTGGTTGAATTTCTTTGATTTTGCATCGTTTGAATCCATTTTTCTTGCGTTGATTCAAGCTATGATGTGAGAGGATCAATCCCACCAAAGGGTTTGAGTTAACTCCTCACGAGCAAGTAGATCGAGGCGATTTTGTGTTCATGGCGAGTTCTCGATGAGTCTTCACCTCTTTCTTGATTTCTCTTGATTTGTGTCAAATTGGGCCATGACCTTTTAGAGGTAGCTTCCTTATTGTCTTGTGACCCTACGGTTAAAATTTCATGGCAATCGGAGTTGATTTGACCGAGAAATCGAATTTTCCTTGTTCCGGGCGATTTTCGCGTGTTTCTATCCGGTACTACCAGTACTACCGGTGATACTTCCGTTGTTACTTCCGGTAGTGCAAATTCTTTGTGTGATTCTTTTCGGTACTACCGTTTTAAACTACCGATACTACCGGTACCTCACCAGTACTACCGGTAGAAACACCGGTACTACCGGTAGTGCATTTTCGGGTAGTCAAGGGCATGTTCGACCTGGGCTAAAAATATTCTCTCGAACTTCCGGTCACTGTCGGTACTACCGGTTGGTCTAGCTGTACTTCTGGTAGTACACCCGAGACGCTGTTTTTGTTCGTTGCTTGTCCGTTTGGTCTCCGATTTGCTTTCAATTTGTTGTGTTGGTTTTATGGTGTCCCGCTGTGTTCCTAGGAAACATCCACCCTCTCAATAGGGTCGTGGACACCGTGGTTTGTGTATTGTTTCTTGGGATTAGTTGTCGAGCCGAGGACCTAAAAGTTTCGAAAAAAATTTTGAGGCTCATATTCACCCCTCCTCTGGTCACCTTTCTGGTCCTTCAGTATCGTGAGGCTGGTATGGGGACTAGAGAAGCAACACACTGGAAGCTAACTAGCCTTCATGCCTTCTAGCCAGGTCTTCAGGTTTGCTGAACTCCATGCATTACTATTGGATGGTACTTTTTTATTTTTTGCTTAGTTATACTACAATAAACAGCCACTGCTAGGAGACGTAACTGCTGCACTATATGGCAAAGATTTGGTGTGCTACCAGAGAGGTATATTGTTTTCTCTGCAGGATGAGATCCAACCAATTCGTGTGAAGTTTGTCCGGAGACGTTTTCTCGATGCAAGACTGATGATGACTGGTATAGAAGCAATACCATGGGAAAACGCTGAAGAAGGAGCATTGTTATATAGCTCATGAATATAAGGAGTTGCATATATTTAAAGCAAGAAACTTGTATATATTTTTCTGGTCTTATATAAACCTTGTGAGTGATTTGGTATGGACCAATTTTGTCTAACTGAATGTAGCTCAATTGCAAATGCCAAATATGGGCCTGATGCCTGGGGAGTCTGAAGTCCGTGTTCTTCGTGTAGAATGCTCATTATACATGAGTTTGTACTATAAGTTCGTGCTCCCATTGCACAGTATAAATGAGTTTATGCTATTATTGTCTGTATAAATGAGTTTATGCTCCCATTGTCTATTTGAGATCAATGACCATACCGGCAGTGTCCACTGCAAGTTCTTAAAAATAGATGATTTTTTAGGAGATACCAAAAACGAGCAAAAAAAGTAGCAAAAACTTTTTAAAATCTGGGAGGCCAAAAATTAAACAATTCATGACTAGTGGGATTTGAACCTATAACCTCCGCCTCCCACAAACCCTCCTCTACCATTCGTTTTGGTTCCCTATGTACCATATAAACCCAGTGTAAATTGATCATTTGAGGCCGTAAACGAATTCAAATGAAAAACTTCTCAACTACAAGGTTTTATAATTTTTTGAGCTCTACATATTTTGTTTCGATAGTTTCTCCATCCGAGGTCATTTGCAAATTTTAAATTTTAAATTTGAAAAGATCAAACATAGTTTTTGTTGATAAGATGGTCTCAGATTAAAAATAGTTGCCAACTATAAAGTTTCATAACTTCTTTTTTAGATCAATAACTCCCATTTTGGTTGTTTCTCCATACGAGGTTGTTTGAAAATTTAAATTTTAAATTTTAAAAAATTCAAACATACTTTTACATGACAAGATGATTTTAAATCAAAAAGTTACCAACTACAAGGTTTTATTACTTTTCAATAGCTACAACTATTATTTATGATCATTTGTTCATCCAACAAAGTGATAGCATTGTTGTTCACAAATTTTACATATGTCTAATATGGTTCAATAGGCTTCCATAAACTATACAAGATAAATATAAATTATGTGAACAATGTTACTTTTACTTTGTCGTATCAAAAGATCACCAAAACATAATTTATACATCGTGATGAGTTATACAACTTTTACGTTCATGACTTGTTCAGTAGAAATCATTTGATGTTTCAAAATGTTGTTTTAACTTTTCATTTTTTAATTCAAATTTTGAAATATTCATAAGAAATGATGAACCAAATAATAGTAGTAAGAACATAATAATTTGGTAGACCATAATTTTAGAAAATTTTAGGAAAAAATCATCAAATTTGGAGTTCGTACAAGAAAGAAAAGACTAGTTACAAATTTTAGTTATAGATTAAAAAAAATTAGAATTCTTCAATAATTTGAAATGAACCCGTTTTGGGCTATTTTCTCCTCCCTCCTCCCATATGCTTGGGCCAACAGCCCACTTGGCCCGATGGCTGCTTAGCATGGCAGGCTGGCAGCATCGAAGCACGCTGCAAGCGTCAAGACTTTCTCAATTGTCGTCCCACCTCGCGTAGACACCACGCACAGTCAATGTTGTATATAATAATAACATCCAGGCATCACAACTTATGCTTGACTTGGTTGCCTTTGCTTTTGGGATTTGTCTCTCGGACACCACGCAGACAGTTTCTGTCAGACCAGTACTACATTCTTTTGAAATTTGAAATTTCTAGAACTAGAATTTGTAGAAATATTTGCATGTACATTAAGGGTTTAGGGCCATACGCTACACTACACATTTGTTCTCTAGTAATCAAATTATTTTTCTCCTAAAAGAAGACTTAAGAAGCATCAAAGTGAAGAATATCTCCTTGGCGCAGCAAGAGATGGACGCCTACCTTCTGCTACTTGCATAATGATGGTCAGAGAACTAAACTAAATTCAGTTCAGTTCAGGACAACGCCTGATTTCACAACATTGCAAAAGCCATGGCTGGACAAGCCTGATTTCACATCAATCAACAACGTGCATCATTGTTACTACAAAGGGACTAAAGAGCAGAAAATGCAGATGACTGAACCGAACACTTCGAGGCACTACCACTAACACTAAGCATCCTATCCTTGAACCGAGCTACAGCCTCATCCACATCCATCGACGATCTCATTTGACGTCCTCGTTGATGAGGTCGAGGCCGACCATGAGGAACGCGACCCCCCTGGAACAGCAGGAAGTAGAAGTGCATCCCCTGCTTCTACAGCAAGCTCCGTGCAGCCGTCGTCAGCAGCAGCGACAGCGCCAGCTCCTTGTACAAGGTGTCTGACCAAAACAACAAAATCTTGAGATGTCTGATCAAAACAACAAAATCCTGTTACCTTTGCCCGACTGAGCAAGAAACACCCGGTCCAAGTTGTCAACATCTTCTCTGACGAAAATCCGGCAATGGTGGTGTTGGCTGTGTTTGTTTTTGTCGATCTGCAAGTGCAGCAGCAAGTTCAGTAGCCGTTGCTAAGTCTGTAGCGAACCTTGATAGCTGAGGCAGGTTCAAAGTAACAACCCATTACAATTTCCTGCACTGCAAACAAGTATAGCACCTGACAAGAACATTCGTTCGAGGACAAAACCGTGTGACGCACACTGCTCAACCAGGATGTCCTCGAGCTTTCTGTCGTGCTCAGCCTGGCCGGCCGCCTCCATCGTCGGAGCTGCACCCAGAGCCCTGGAACGGGACCTCCTCTTTGTTGGCCTGGAACGTGATCTCCTCAAACCGGCCGTGCATCTCCGCGCACTGGCAGCCACGCCGCGCCGCCGACATGTAGTCGTCCAATGACATGACTGAGGACGCGCCGGACCGGCAGTTCTTGCAACGGTAAGCAGCGCAGTCGCCTCCACCGTTGTGGTGGTGCATGACAGAGCCCGGCCTCTAGTGCGCAGCAGGTTGCCGACCTCGTGGTCGATCATCTCGGCGAGTGGATCCGTCGGTGATGTCCAGCTCCCCCACAATCTCGGTGTCCACGCTCAGCGCCGTGTCCGCATCCACGTTGGGCGACATCAGGACGGCGCGTTTGGCGACATCAGGACGGTTTGGCGACATCAGGACGGCGTCGGCATTGGGGGCTGCCTGCGCCTCTTTCAGGGCCGGCCTGTGCGTGCGGATCGGGACATCGATGCCGGATGGGTGGGCGCGCGCGTGAGGGGAGGAACCGACTGAACCCACCTCCACAATCGATGAGGTTACCACCATGGCTGGAGGCGCGTTGCCTGGGGATGGCGTCGCTAGAGGTAGGGGATGGAGGGTGGGAGTTGGAGGGGTGATGAGCCGGCGAGGATGAAATTGGAGATGAACGAACATACCTATGAATTCACCAAGCCACCAGAGTGGAGCCGCCGGCAAACTCGCCTTTGTGGCCGTGAGGGCAGGCCGAGGCCGGCGCAAGAGCCACGTGCTCCCAACAGTGGGGACAGCCTTCCGCTTCGACGACCTAGAGCGCGGACGCCACGGGCCCCGCATCTCGCGTTTTCCACCGTCCTCGTCCAAGCATGCCACTGCAAGCGCCGCCTCCATTGCCGTCACCCTACGGTGGCTGCATCGCCGTCCACGGTTCGTTGTAAATGGTGGCACTACGAACCCTAGAAAAAATTCTTTTTTTATTTTCACATGAAGATAATATCTAACTATAGTAATTGTATTATTCATCCACAACTATACTACTAGATCATTATTTTTACAAATATCAGATACCGTATTACCCTTGATTAGGAAAATATAGAAACAAAATTATTGCTTTTTTTTATTTGGAGTCCTAATTATCTAAATTTTGGAGTAAATGGGAGGAAATTTGGCTCATATGGCCCACCGACCATAGACATGACAATTTTCTGTCATTTCCTCCCTATAATTTCCTCCTATTTCCTATAGCCTTTATAGCCGTCGGATTGGTCAATGTGAGCCGTTGAAATTTTCCTCAATTATTATAAAAAAATCTGTAAAAATCCGTTCATAGAGACATCTATTAGACATAAGGTCTTATGGAATAATAGATATACTATTATAGTAACAAATATATATTTTTCCTCTTAATTTTCCATTATAGTAACTTGACGGAAATAGTTCATCCTCTTCGATTTAATTAAATTCTATAAAAAATCAATATCGTTGATTTAAGCTCACACATTGGTAGTAAACCATGAGTGAACAACAGCATAAATTGTAAGAAGTGGTGTCACCCACAGTTCTCAAGTCTGCTTAACACTTTTGGAATGCACACATCTCCAAGTGAAAAGGCTCATATGTGCTAGGGAACTATCATTGGATTGGGAGGCATATGGAAATCACGAGGCAGCTAATCATGTTATGTCTAGGCTTCGGCGAAAAATATTTTGATGGATGCCATTCTTGCAGCACTAGCAGATCCAGGGCCTGCACATCTCTTCACCAGCTTCGGAAAGGCTAACATCCCTTGGCTCCATTTTGATATCATGTATCAGTGACTTGTCAGCCACCTCGGCCGCCATATCCCTTGCAGCTTGGAGGGTGCTGAGCGACTCATCTCATGCTCTCCATAAATGTGCGAAGTAGGCAAGGATCCTGAGATACTCCAAGCTTCAGATTACAGATGATAGGTAGAAGTGCCATTAGCAGACAGCTAGCATGTGAATGATGGAATCTGATGCGTTGAGATAAGGTTGTTGTCAACTTTGTTACAATTATTTGTTGTTGTCTCATATCTATGCTTCTGTCGTTGTAGTTGTATCTTTCAACCAGTACGGTTTCATGGTAGACAAGCCAGAGCAGATGAGGGCACATGGTAGCGCATGGGGAGGCACTATACATTATGCGTACATATATATACATTTTTTTTGCTATAACCATAACAGTGGGCGTTCCCCGGGTACAACACGAACTTCGTGTAGTTGGATGGCGCACTCTATGTGTAAGGGCTGGATATGCTTGCCTTAGTAGTACATGTGGCAATCGCTACTACACACAAGCTTTTTCTAGGGTATCGAGATGTCTTTAGAAATTGATTGGAAGAGGTTGAGCCGGTCTAGAGATCGATAGGTAGAGGAGGGTCAAAATCCAATCGTATCTATTGTTTAAAAAAGTTTCCAAATTGAGGTAAAACTAGCTAAAAAAGTTAATCCAAGGAGAAATCAGAAATCACAAAATTTTCGCATGCATGCAGCTGCAGGGGACTAAACACATGGAGTTTTACTAAATATTATGTTCCATATTTGAGTCACTAAACAAATAAAAATGTAAAAGGTTGATCTTGAAAGTTTTATATCTTTTCGTGTACTACAATTTGTGTTAGGACACTTATCGATCTAAGATGATTTCAAGTTTGCCACTAGCACTATTTTTGACGATCTAGAGGACTGCTGGTTTTGCGGACTTACAGAATTAAAAGCAACCAAGGATTTGTTCATTGAAATCATCGTGTTAATTAAAGTACCCTATAATCCATTCAGTGTCCTGCGCCCATGTGTGAACCTTAAGTAGGTCATAAAACTAAGTTAGTTTTACATTCATCATTGAGATCTTTCGTAGGACTATGGTTCCATGATGCGAACACATGCTAGAGGCAGTATAATTAGAGAGTGAGAGATGTATACCACCCACTGAGTTGCGTCAAACAAATATTCTAGAAAAGGGGAGAACCAAAAACAGCGGTATCAGGGAGGTGTAAGGACAGGCATGGGAGGCATAGAGAAATCTGTTTTTACATTTTGGTAAGGGCATGCATCCGACAGAGGATGTTCTGGCCTCATAGTAATGGATTACCTAGGAACAAAAATATGTGTCATCCATGATGAACTTGCGATTGCTGTGAGGATCAATTTCACATAGTGAGAATGCATCACATCTTCAGAAATTTTTTTTCTGAAACATATCTTCAGACAGTTGGCAGAAACATGTTATTCATTTCACGTAGAGTGGCAGTGTGACATCACGATCTGGATGCACAAGGATACACTGCAGGTATATGTGTTCCGAAATTTGAAAGGGAAAAAATCAAGGTAAAAAATGATCTACACATATTTCAGTTATACTTTCTAAAAGAAACGTTACTCGGACCTCCTGCAGTACATTAGCATAAATGAAGAGCTGTGATGGCTAATCTATTTAGTTACCCTGTCAAGAGTACCTAGAGTTATTTCTGTATGGTAACCATTCAACAACACCCTAAGATGTCGCTACAAAGTCTAGATAACAAATCTTTAAAATCTGAAAACAAATAATTTTGACATTTCGGTAAAAAATCTAGACAAACATGCATGAATCTCTCTCTGCAAAAATTAGAAGTTCTTATTCCCTATCAGAAGTTCTGACTTTCACAGCATTTCTGATTTCGAAACTCTCTTCAGATGTTCTGCTTCCCTGTATGAAGTTCTAGCTATTCTTGCTTTTCTCAACTTTGAGAGACACACACACTAATACAAATCTTCTAAGACACCATGCATTGAAACCCAAAAGTGAGAAGCACAAATGCAAAACGAGTTATTTGAGGCACTATAGAACTAACCTTTTTAAGCCACCTCAACCTTCACCCTTGTATCTTTTTGGCTTTCAGAGCTCCAAGTCTTCGCAAATGGAAGGTGGTCGGTTAGTGCTGATCGGAGGGCAGAAAAGAATTGAAGAAGGTGGCTCGCGCGGCTGCAATAAGTCACCATGTCTTCACAGCAGTGTCCATGCGTGGTTGGCGGCCGCACCAATGCATTCATCATGTGCAAGCAAGCGGCTGCTCTTGCAGACAGACAACTTGCCACAAAGATGGGTTCCAGGATGGAGATGGGGTTGAGCTGCCACCTATCATCCAGGAGTAAGCTACTGTGGTCAATTTTTTCAGAGGCGGCTAGAAACTTTTTGTTGGCTATTCCAGTCGCCTGTATTGGTTGGTCTCGAAATCAGCCATTTTTGGGGAAGGTACCCAGCTGCATGTAAAAGGATTCAGTGCGTCTTACCAGCACCTGTTTGGCAGAACCGGTCAAATTATATGGTCCACATGAACAGCACCTGGACCATATAATTTGGCCGCCTCTGCCACAACATGCTAGAGATCATTAATAGGAGCTTGATGCTAGGATGAGAGCACACATGCTAGGGACACATTATATAGAGAGAGTGTTAATGTATACCATTCACTGAGTCGCTATAAACCAATATAGTAGAAAAAGAGGGAACAAAGCAACTGCCCAGGGAAGGGCAGGCATGGGAGGCATAGAGAAATCTGTTCTCAGTTTTGGGTGAGGGCACGCATCTGATTCAGTGCCTCATAGCCGCATGGTAATAAAAAAGTGAATATAAATGAATTGTCCAACTCTTCTCATCAGCTTAAGCTTTGGGTTGAATTGTTTGGTGTATGTAACTCAATATGGTATCAAAGCCAGGGGTCTCGAGTTCGAATCCTGGTTAGCGCAAATAAAATAAATTAATTGTTGCTCGTTCTTATTCCACTCCACGTCTGAGCCTTTTCCGTCGCTGAGATCTCTCGCCGGAGCCTCGACGTGAGGGGAAGTGTTGAAATATAAGTGAATTTTCTACCTCTCCACATCAATTTAAATTTTTAGGTTAAATTAGTTGGTGCATGTAACTCAACAGAGTAACACAAACGTCTGCCATCCATGATGAGCTTCACAAAGGTGTGATCAGTTGTTCCATCGAATATCAGTTAGATGGCACAGTATAACGTCAGGAGCTAGATCGATAAGGATGCAGTTCCTGCATTTGTTTTATTTGAGAATCATGGTCCATAAATCATGCACACAGACTTCAGTTCTACATTCCGCAAAAAGCACTGCTCTGGCCGCATCTAGGCTGACCCGCAGTGGTGTGGGCTGGTCACCAAGCAGAGCAGCAAGCCACTGATGGCCAGCAGCCCACGCCTCACGGTGGGATCGACAGCCTTGTTCTCTTCGGAAGGCGTCAGCTGTGAGTCGTAACTGCCATGATCGTGCTGGGCCTGGGCGCGGGGCCGCGCAATGAGACCATGCTCTCCCTGGCTGGCTAGCTGACACAACTGAGACTGGGCATGGTCGCTTGCCGCTGGGTGGTGCCGCCGCCCCGACGCCCGCCGATACGCCCCTGCCATGCGCGCTACTACCATAGCTGATAAACGGTACTGAAAATGTAACCCACTAATGCAAAGGTATCAGCGTGGGGCGCCGGACTTGTACATTTAAGCACGGATAGGGCTGGACCCAAATAAGACCAACGACAGATTAAATTAATTATACATTTTTGCTTTAAGATTTGTGCAGCATACTTTGGGAGGGCCACCCGAGTAACATCGTGATTAAAGTACAAAAGTGTAAAACACATTTGGGGTCCTGCAAACATGTGTGAAGCATAACTAGTTCTTAAAAGTAACTCGTACACTCACATGGTTTACATCTTTAATACTATGGTTGCAATATTATAACACCCCAAATTTTGTAATTTTTAAAAAATAGAGAAAACTGATTTGTTTATATATTTTTGTGTTCATGAAATCTTAGAAAAAAATAATATTTTTCATCCAACTAAAATTTATCATAGGAGTTAGCAACATGATTGTACATTCATGCTGCTGCATCATATATTTTATGATGACTGGTTTTGACCTAATTCGAAAAGGAATTCAAAATCTCTTGAAAACTCTATTTGAAAAACCGTTTATATAAAAGAAAAACAATTTCTTTTTCCCTCCTCTCGCATCTTGGCAATCTAGCCTGCGGAGACCTGTTCCCTTCTCTTCGGCCCGAAGGCCATTTTCTTCATTTAAGCCTCCTCGTCTTTCGTCTTGAGCCGAAACCCAGCAAGTAAGCCGAGGTAGCCTGCCTCCTTTTCCTCTCTTCTGGCCGAACGTCCAGCAGTCTCTCCCAACGCCTCGATCTCTCTCTAGCTGGCTCTGTCTTCTAGGCCCATGACGATTGAACCCACGAGGCAGTGACTCCTCCTTTGCAGCATGTCGTGAACGTCTCGAACTCTCACTCTCGTTGGAAACAACCGATCGCGAGGCTCCCTATAAAACCCGAGCCTGGATATCGTGTTGTCTTTCTACCTTTCTCCAACCCTAAAGCAAGCCAACCGCCATAGTCCAAGCCCTAGCGTCACAGCAGCCTCCGTTTGGATCTTGCCGAGGGCTGCTGTACCACACACCGAGGAATTCAAGCGTGCGGAAGATGGATTAGTTTCGTCAATCTTCACAATTTCACGGAGCTGTTCAGCACTTTGTCATCGCCTCCATCTACTTCCTATTGCCACAGTCGATGGCAACGTCAAGTCCTCGTCGTTGTTGCCTTCTACGACCAGCACTGTTCTCATTGTCTTTGGCTTGTGACGTCGTTGGTGAGTCTATCTACTGATCTGTAGTCTATCTGCTGATCTATTTTCCAACTCTCATGTGTCAGTTCTCGTGTTCGTGTATCCTTGGAAGTTCACCTATTTGCTAACACAGGCATACATGTTGCGTCGGCCTAATCTGCTTGTCCATACACCTCCGCGTGCCATCAAGATCCTCTTGCAGCTGCTTCTGCAAGCAGGTGCACATGCGTGAAGGATTGATGGTAAGCACCTCTACGAACTCCATCATGTTCTCTGCCTTCAATTCGTTCATAGTTCCATGCCTTGTCGTCTCGGTGAACTACCCCTGAAAACGTGAAATCTTCTACCCCTGCCAGCACTCAGCAAGCAAAAAGCTTCGTCGTTCTCTGAAGCCAGACCTGCTACACCGAGAAAGCATGTACATGAACATGTGACTTGCACTTTCCAATCCAATGATAATAGTGTTCCACACTATTTAATCGTTTAAACACCTTGCTGATGTGATGCATACATCATCCTTGCGTCAACCTTTCAGAAGCATTCGATCCTTGATCTAGTTCTGAAGCTTTTCATATATCATGTCGTGTCTGGACAATGCTTTAGTAGAATAAACACAACTAATTAGACTTCAGTTCAGTTACACGTTTTCTTTACAAATAAAATATAATTATTTTAATATGGTTTTCTAATTTAAAATAAAAACTGAATTTAAAAATGGATTTGTACAATTGTTTTTTGAAAAAAAGAAAAGAAAAAGGATTTCTTCTCCCTCTTTGTTTCTGGTCGAGCAGCCCAACCCGCCTCTGCTCTCCTACTCCCTCTCGGCCTCTTTTCCGTCCGGCCAATGCGGCAGATCAGGAAGCCAAGTTGATTTTGATCAGCACCATCGATCCAGTAATGAACATCTAGATCAAAGGTATAGCCTGCATATATATACATGTATATATGGCATGTCAAAGGCCCTTGTTATCTCCTTGTTTTCTTTTCTTCTTATCGGCAATAGAACGAAGCCCTAGCTTTCGTTGCCGCCGCCTTTGACGTCGTCCACTGTTGCCGGCCATTGCCTCCTCGACGGAAAACTGACCGCCGAGATCGTCTCTACGACAGGGAAGCCGAAGACCTGGAGACGTGGCCGTGCCCTTCGAAGCTGCCGTCGTCTCTTCGTGTTCCATAGCGTCGCCGTGCATCTCCGCTGCTGCTGTCTCTCTATCGATCGAGGCACCGTTGCTGAATTCCAAGTAGAGGGAAGCAGACGCCTGTTCGCCGAGCTCCGTGCCGCCGTCGATCTGGTGCTGGAGTACGTGTTCCAAGTCCTACGTGATGCAACTTCTTCGATCGTGTCCAAATCGCGAGCACGTCAGCGCTGTTCTTAGTCGGCAGATGGATTGATGGTGAGCACATCTACAGAACACATCTTGCTCTCTGTCTTTGAAAATAGATCCATGCCTTGTTGTCTTCTCAATCTATCTTTGCTGCCTATCCTGCCGAAGTTTGCCGCTGCCATTGATCTGCAGGTCGTCAAGTCCGGCGCCTGGATCCTGGAGTTGCTGATCTGATGCTACCTTGTTCACGTACGACCAGCTATGCAGGACCTTTATTGCTTCCCGTTCGTAGCTGTACGTGGGTGAGCATCTCCATGTCTTCTTCTCTTAGTTACACCATGCCTTTGACTGACTACCGCTGCTGGCTGCATGGTGCTTGTGCATGCATGTCAGATATAGATATATTTGCACCATCTACAATTCTACGTATGGATAATCATGGATATTCAAAATTCTATTCCGTCTCTCGTAGATGAATGCAAGTTAATTATTTTCTTGTATATATCAACTATCAATTCATCCTACTTCTTTCAAAGCTCATAGATACCCATGTTCCCTTTGTATATAAATTCTAGACTGGATGAATATATATAACTGAAGTTCATATCCTTTTGGATATCTTGTTCACTCGGGCTACCATATCCACCAATTCCACGGCGCCGCGTCATTCACTGACCCGATGACTGTGCCGCTACTCTTTTGGTGCCGAGCCCCTTGCTTTGCTACGTGTAGCAACATCTAGAATATCTTCAAAACCTTTTAACATTTTTTTATACGTTTGGTGTGATGTTCTAATTTAGTTCTATTGTTTGCTTTATGTATGGTTGCCTGGATGCTTGTATGGTGTTCTACGATCATGTCCAGTCGGAATTGGAGATCGAGAAGCAATTCTACGCAGATTTGGGATTTCAAGAAGGATCTATGTTCAAGGCAAGTATAGTTTGGGTTTTATTTATGTGACTATGATCTTGTGACTTAATTAATGTCTAAGCAATAAACGTTAAAAGATGACTTTTTAACAAAATTAAGATCTTATCTGTAAGTGATCATCCTGGATTTACAGTACAGCTGTGAGGGCTACATGGCTCTGGTTTTAGCTCAGTATGACGCCCTTTTTTAGCTTGTTAATGGTTACCTGAAAGGGATCAAAAGGGGCTCCGATCTGTATGATTCCGCTGCCTGCCAAGAAGGTGTGGTTCTTGTCTTTTATTAGCCACCTCTTGGGGGAGGGTTCATGCTTATTGGTGGGGAAACCTAGTGGCCCTAACTTGTTAGACGAACCTTTGAAAGGCTTCATAGTGAACCCTACGTAGTGGGCTAAGAGGCTGATCACCTCGGGCGAAAGGGTAAATCACGGCTCAAAGTGAAAGTGTACACCTCTGTGCAGAGTTTAATAAACTGGTATACTAGCCTTGCTCAAGGACACGAGCGGCCTTGGAGACATTTATATTAGATGATAATTTTGGTTATGTTAAGATGCTCATTTATTTACCGTTTATGTTTTATATATTATTTATGTTACAATGATCATGAGTTTACGGGCTATACTGCCTTATGCTATACTTGTTGAGTTCGATATGGACTGACCCTTGCCATTTCTCCCACACCTCAGGAGGAGTGTTAGGCTTGTTGTCAACCAGTCAGTTGGATCCAGTGGAGTGAAGTCTACACCCGGAGTTTGAAGTCGTCTTTCCGCTATGTACGTTATATTTAAAGCATTGTATTTGATACTATTTATGGCTATATGTGAGATTTGTCCTTTGAGACTCACATATAATGTATATCTGGTTTTGTCCTTAGAACCGGGTGTAACAGATATCATATGATGCGAACACTCATGGTAGACGCAGTATATACCACGAACAAATATATAGTAGAAACTGGAAACACCAAAAACAACAGTACGAGGGAGGACAGAAATGATTCCAATTTAGACCATGAGAAATGATTCAAGCCTGAGATAGAAACACTGAACTTGTGGATTCAGTCCTTTAGAATATTCGATGCGGCTTGTCTTCTTGGCAAGGACTTTTGGCTGTTCAAGTGGAACATTCCCCTTGACATATCTAGGTTTACCATTAAAACTCACAAAACTAGTCATCCAGGACTTCATGCCCCTTCTGAATAAACGTGAGGCAAGGCTGGGTAGTGTTTCAGCATTCTTAACTTAAGCAGGAAGGTTGGAAGTCACAAATGCAGTTCTATCTGCTTTACCAACTTTTTATATGTGCACCTTAGAAATCCCAAACACAGCGGTCAAGAGGATTGACAGATTTAGGAAAAACTGTCTCTAGAGGGGAAATGAGGCAAATGTATGGAAACCCCCAAAGGCAGCCTAGAAAATGGTTTGTAAATCTAAGGAAGAGGGTGGATTAGGGGTCATAAACAAAGAGGAGCAGAACAAGGCCCTCTTGCTGAAAAACCTGGATAAATTCTTCAATAAAAGTGATGTTCCATGAGTTCAAATCATTTGGGAGAAGTATTATAGGAATGGAAAACTGCCAGGTCACACCAGGAAAGGATCTTTCTGGTTGAGAGATAACCTCAAAATTCTTCATTGGTTTAAAGAAATGGCTACCCCAAACTTGAAGAATGGAGAGACAATTCTTGTCTGGAAGGACACTTGGAATGGTCAACAACTACAACTAGCAATGCCTGAACTTTTCTCTTATGCCAAGAACCTGCTTATCACAACACGAAAAGTCTTGAACTCTGCTAATCATACTCAGTTGTTCCAACTGCCACTCTCAGAACAAGCCTTTCAACATTTTCAGCAGATATCACAAAGCTTACCGAAAGTTGATCTATCACAGGAGCCTAGTGTTTGGAAGTACAGCTGGGGGAGGCATCTCAAATCAGCTAAGGCATCCAAAAGGTTGATGGGGCATCAGGAGGTGCATGATGCATATAAATGGGAGTGGAAATCACAATGTCAACCCAAGCATAAAGTTTTTTTCTAGCTTCTAATCGGAGAAAGACAAACACTAGGAATTTACTAAGAAGGAAAAATATGGACCTGGATTCCTATGATTGTGTGTTCTGCATAAGCAGTGTGGAGGAAACCTGCCAGCATCTGTTTCTCCAATATCCATTTGTAGCTCAGTGTCGGCAAAACATTCAAATTGAGGCCCCACGGAATATATAGTTCCCTGAAGCTTCTACACAGATCAAGGACCAACTGAGGTCTCAATTCTTCGTGGTCACAATGATCTTGATGTGCTGGTCCATCTAGAATGCTAGAAACAAACTGATCTTTGAAGGAGTTCACCCTTCAGTCCAGATAGTCATGCAAGGTTTTTAGAAAGAAATGCAGCTTATTTTCCATAGAGTTAAAGAGAGTCTTCATCAGAATTTCCAAGAATTTCCAAGAATGGATCCAGTCACAGTCTTAGCTGTTTCTTGTTTCTTTATTTTCTTTGTCTCTTTCTTTGTTCCCTAAATTTCCCTTGTTGTAATTCCTGGTTTAACTTTTTAATTTCAATAAAGTTACTGTAGAGACTACGACCCCTCCAGTTTCCTAACTACAGGAAATGCTAGCTTTGCCGACTGCCAAATACTTTGCCGACTGTTTTTTGTCGACACTCGGCAAAGAGCTGCCTTTGCCGAGAGCCATGGTGGGCAGTCGGCAAAGCCGGCTTTGCCGAGTGCCTGGATTTGCCGAATGCTAGGCACAAAGCAAAGCCTTGACTTTGCTGAGTGATAGGCAGTCGGCAAAGCCTGGCACTCGACAAAGGCTGGCAGTCCTGGATGGCATCCACGCTGTCACCTTTGCCAACTACCACGCCGTCAGCAGTCGGCAAAGGTGGCAGCCTTGATTTTTTTTATTTTCAATCCCAGTTTTTTTCTATTGCCTTGCTACAGTAAATACATTCTAAATTCCAAGTTTAGGGTAATTTTGATTTATTTTGCTATATTCCATTAATTTTTTCTTTTTCTTTGATTTTTTCCGGCATCTCCAGATTTGAACTGCAGGTACATGAAATATTAGAATCTGGTGATTCAAAAAATGATATTTATGATGTTTGGAGCATGTTGAGGCCGTATCCAGGGCCTCGCGTGAAATTTCGACCGTGTTGGTATCGGAACACGCCGAGTCACGCGCGTGAAAAGTGTTTTTAAATTTTATAAAATCCAAACAGAGTCCAAAAATGACAAAAGTTGACGACATGTCTTGCCATCGCATGTGGAGGCTGTGGTAAAAATTTGAGAAAGTTTCGAGCAAGTGGTGACGTCGGATGCCTAAAACCCAGGCAACTTCACATGTGATCAATTATGATCACATGTGGAGATGTTTGGGTTTTAGACATCTGACGTCGCAACTTGCTCCAAACATTCTCAAATTTTTATCATAGCCTCTACATGCGATAACATGACATCTTGACAAGTTTTATGATTTTCGGACTTCGTTTGGATTTTATATAATTAAAAAACATTTCTAGCGCACCTGGATGTTTGTGTTTTGTGGACAAGGCGTCCAAAATTTTGGGTGAGTTTATGGACATGGCCTCAAAATACACTCTTCAACATGAATATCATTTTTCGAATGGCTACGTTTCATTATTTCATACACCTGCAGTTCAAATTTACTTTTTCGAGAAAAATATAATGAAACAAAATTAATTAAAAAAATATAGCAAAATAATATAAAAATGTCTCAAATTCGAACATGTGCATGAATACAATACACTTGGGCTACAGAAAAAGTTTAAAGTCAAAATTAAAAAAAAAATGAAAACTTTGCCGAGTGCCATAACTGGCACTCGGCAAAGAGGCTCTTTACCGAGTGCCACGATGGACACTCGACAAAGATGTCCTTTGCTGAGTGCCAGTTGTGGCACTCGGCAAAGGCGCATTGGATTAAATGCCTGTGGCCCATCTCTCTAACCCTATCTCCTCCTCCTCAGACACCCACCCACGTGCCTCCCCCCGACCGCCGCTGCCCCTGCCCCCCAACCGCCGCCGCCACGCTGCCGCCCCCTGTCCCCTCCTCGACCGCCGCCCCCCCCGCGCTGACCGCCGCCGCCGCCCCCCCACCCCGCCCCAACCGCCGTCGCCCCGCCGCCGCCCCCTGTCCCCTCCCCGACCGCCGCCCCCCCGCGCTGACCGCCACCGCCGCCCCCCCACCCCCCTGGTGCCACTGCCCTCCACTGCCGCCACGCCCCACCCCGCCCCCCGGCGCCACTGCCTCCACCCCGCGCCGTCGTCCTCCACGCCGCCGTCCTCCTCTTCTGTCGTTGGCCGGCCATTATGCCATCTCCCCTCAGCAAGTAAGCTGCCTCGTTTCTTTCTTAAGCTAGTATTTTAATCGGCGATGGAGTCTTATATATGTTCATCTGATTCTGATTAGTAGTATAGGAGTAAGCTCCAATGCGACAAGTCCCCTAAAAACAGAGCATTTTCTTGAAGACAGATATTACTTTTTCTCTTGAAAAAAATCTTGAAATATATATGGGTACAAACTACAAGTCTACAATGCCATCCGGCTTTTGCATCTGAAAAACTTACCCTGCAAAAATTATTTGCTTTTTATAACGTAAATATTAGTCACTGCACATGAAGGCATTTTCCTCACAAGTCACAACTCGTCATGCTCCCGTTGTTGTTGCTGGCTCTAGTTAGAGGGAAATGGTTGTGGTTTCTGTGTTAGTTTCATTAGAGGGAACTGCTGCGGTTTGCTAGTTTCTGTGTTAGTTTCACACCTTGAGTTCTATAAACAAGCACAAGTTGCAGTTAGCTTGTCAAAACATATGAATCTTACCTGTTTGCCATCTATAGGTGCTGTTGTTACCAACTATAAAGATCACACATAAGACTAGCATTATAAAGGTCTTGTGAGGATTTCTGATTTCTGATCTCATGATTTCTGGTGTACGATTCCTGGCATTGCATAGTATCTATGAAGGTGCAGGTGCAGCTGGTGCCTAAGCTAAAAGGTAGCAAGAGCTAGCCCCTGCTACTGCTAGCATGTCATGCATGGTATCATATTGGCCAGTTAGCAGAGGCAGTACTTCTAGCGTCCCATGCATCATGCACCTCTTTCAGTCTTTCTTTTCCTACTTCCAACAACAACCCCGGCCCAAATGTGAGGACTATATATATGTTTACTGCTAATTATTACAGAGAAAATCATCGTTGAAGAGAGTAGAAATGTGCATGATTTATGTACTATCTGTCATTTCAATTCATTACTATAAACTCATGTATAATCTCAAATACTATGTGTCATTTCATTATTATGGATTCAATCTCAAAAACTTGTCAGTTAATGTTTCCTAAAAAAACTAGTTGTCCAGCTTTTGAGCCGGGGCTTCATCATTTCATCTACTTGGGCTACTGGTCGTATACCTAGCTCGTTAGTAAACAATGGAAAAGTGATTTTGTTTTTTTACTGAATAACACTACCAGAAGGTCACTTATTGACCTGTGTTGTTTTCTTACTGAATAACACCCCGTATGGCACGGGGGCTTCGACGCCGGCGCCCGTACGCGGCGCGGGGGCTTCGACGCCGGCGCCGTACGTGGCGCGTAGGCTTTTTTTTGTTGATGTCGGCCAACATGCCGTGTAGTTGTCGGCCATCGTGCCGTGTGGTTGTCGGCCATCGTGCCTGACATGTATCTATGGTTGTCGGCCATCATGCCATCTTTTCTTGCAGGTTTGGTAACCTCCCCGTACAGGGGAGTTGCTGCCGAAATTTTTTATTCTCACTAATTGTTTTTCTTTTTCAGGAGGGCTCCCGTTGGAGGCTAGCCGGAGGAGCACGACTCGGCACTGCCCTGCTAGCCTGTCTTCACCGGCACCTGCGGTATAACCTCTCTTTCCGTCACATGTAGTCGTAGGTTGCGTTACCTAGTTAGGCGTCTCCCGTCCGAAACGGATACGGTTGGAAGTATGCGTTCTTTGCATATGTATAACCGTATCTGTTTCGGATTGTCCACGTTATTTGGACAGCCCGAGGATGCGTAGACGAGGATAGCTTCCATGTTCCGCTCCCGTCCGAGTCGGAGTTTCGGCAGGACCTCCCCGTTGTTCTCCGGATACACACTCTCCCCGCCGGGACGTGTATCGGGAGAACAGCGGGGAGGTGCTGCCGAAATTCCGTCTCGGAGGGAGCGGATTATGGAAGCTAACCTCGTCTGCGCATCCTCGGTGGGATTAGGACTTATCCTTCACCTATTAGATGGTAGGAGCACGTTGTAGATGCACTTGCTGGTTTTATCTCATGTTAACATTGCCGCATGACAGAGCATGGGTGACCGTGAGTGGATGTACTCGGGCTTCACAAGTAAGAGCAATGAATGGATGAGGGGGATGAATGAGTTCCTGGAGCAAGCATTTGGTCTAGCTACAAAAGGATTGATTCGGATGCCGTGTCCCTGCAGCCAGTGCAAGAACAAGAAAAGGAAAGTAAAGGTTGCGGTGGGGAAAGATTTGTTCAAGAACTGATTCGTTCCAAACTATACCCGTTGGCGCCACCATGGTGAACACCATCCTATTAGGGACGAGGTGGTGGGACCCGTCCTCGAGGAGTATGATGCCGATGCCGAGATGGCAGACTTCCACAAAGCACGGTTCGGCGAAGGAATGGATGTGGAGGAAGATCTGGAGGAAACCGCGAAGGCGTTCTACGACATGATGGAGGCGACACAGAAGCCCCTTCACGAGAAGACAAGGGTTACGCAACTGGATGCCGTCTCACACCAAATAGGGTTGAAATCGCAACTGGGCATTAGTCGAGATGGCTTCAATCTCGTGTTGAGCATTGTTGGCACACTGCTTCCGGCAGCTCATGTCCTGCCGAAAAACACCTACGCTACACAGAAGCTCCTTCGTGCACTTAAGATGCCGTATGACAGGATCCAAGCTTGTTCGAAGGGGTGCGTCCTATTCAGGTGAGACCTCGAGGAAGCAAAAACCTATCCAAAGTGCAAAGCCTCTAGGTTCGTGTTGGTAGAAGGCTCTGATGGCAGCATGAAATAGTCTAAGGTCCCCGAGATGGTCGTACGGCACCTTCCTTTCCTACCGAGGCTTCAACGGCTGTACATGACAGAGGAGTCCGCGAAACAAATGATGTGGCACAAGAATGGCAAAAGATACCATCCTAACAAGATGGTTCACCCGGCGGATGGTGATGCATGGAAGCACATCGATAACATGAATCCTGTCAAGGCTATGGAGGCTCAGAATGTACGCGTAGCGCTGGCAACAGATGGGTTCAACCCGTTTGGAATGATGGCGGCCCCGTACACTTGTTGGCCCGTGTTTGTGATCCCCCTAAATCTCCCCCCCCCCGGTGTCATGTTTGAACCTAGGAATGTGATCTTGACGCTGATAATACCTGGACACCGGGGCGACAATATGGGTGTGTTCATGCAGCCGGTGTGGGATGAATTACAACTTGCTTGGGAAGAGGGAGTACTCACGTATGACCGAGCTACAAAGAGGAACTTCAGAATGCATGTGTGGTACCTGTATTCAATGCATGACTTCCTGGCGTATGGCTTATTCAGCGGGTGGTGTGTTCACGGGAAGTTCCCTTGCCCGACATGGAAGGCAGATGTGATGTTCACCTGGCTAGCCAAGGGTGGGAAGTATTCTTCTTTCGACAAGCATCGCCAATTCCTACCTGAGAACCATGAATTCAGGCTTGATGTAAAGCACTTCACGAAAGGTGTTCAAGTCACCGGCCCCATTCCATAGGTTAAGAGCCCTGCCGCCGTCCTTGCCGACATACAGGCTCTCGAACTTGAGGAAACAGGTGGTTTTAAGGGATATGCTCGGGACCACATGTGGACTCATATATCGGGCTTGACTAGGCTCCCCTACTTCAAGGACCTTCTTCTTCGACACAACATCGATGTAATGCACATAGAAAAGAATGTGGCCGAGGCACTCCGGGCAACACTCATGGACGTTGGTAAAAAGTCGAAGGACAACATCAAGGCTAGACTGGACCTGGAGATGATTTGTGATAGACCAAACCTGGTGATGAAGACCCCTGTGCCCGGCAAGAAATGGAAAAGGGGCCCGGCCGATTACATTCTGAAAAGGGCCAATAGGAAGGAAGTACTGCAGTGGATTAAGACATTAAAGTTCCCTGATGGGTATGTGGCGAATCTGAGCAGGGGCGTGAACTTGCAGACTATGAAAGTCTTAGGGATGAAGAGTCATGACTTCCACATATGGATTAAGCAGATCCTTCCTGCGATGACCCGGGGATACCTCCCAGAGCCAGTGTGGCGCATCATGGCAGAGTTGAGCTTTTTCTTCCGCTAGCTTTGTGCCAAGGAGTTGTCTCGGGATGTTTGTGTTGAACTGGAGAAGGCTGCACCTCTGTTGCTCTGCAAGTTGGAGATGATATTTCCACCCGGCTTCTTCCTGTCGATGCAGCATCTGATTTTGCACCTACCGCGCGAGGCACGGTTGGGGGGTCCCGTGCAGGCCCGTTGGTGCTATCCAATCGAGAGGTGTCTAAAGCTTCTTCGGAAAAAGTGTAGAAATAAAGCCAAGATTGAGGCATCCGTGGGAGAGGCCTCCGTTCTGGAGGAGGTGTCGACCTTCACACAGGCGTACTATACTGAGAATCTTCTCAGCGTGCACAATCCAACCCTCGTTACAACACTGACGAGAACTCATCGACCCTCAGCCTTTTCCAAGGGGATCTCAGAAGTGGAAGCACAGGTACCAACAAGCAGTTGACCCATCAGGAGTGGCACACTATCATGTTCACATTGTTGCTCAACCTTGATGAAGTGATTCCTTATCAAAAGTAAGTTCTCAATGAGCTTGTTACCTACGCCGTCACTATCCTCCACCTATCATGATCCGACCCTCTAGTCTCTTGCTTCTTTCGGGGAATTTATTAGTCAATACTGGACAGGCAATAGGGCTTCTACCGAGCAAAAAGAAGACAATCTTCTTAGACACGGTGTGCCCGATTTCATCTCCTGGTTCTGTACAAAGGTACCAACCAACTAACCTCTTTCCGACTTTGTGATTCCACTTTGCTCCCCGGAGCGATTAATGTAACGATCTACCTGTCCTCACCCTTGCAGGCCCAAACGGATACAGAAATGAGTGGTGAATTGAAACAGGTGGGCCGTGGCTTCTCCCGTAGGGTGAAGTCATTCACCGTTTATGATGTGAATGGCTATCGCTTTCGCACGAGAAGCCACGAGAAGAGTCGACCCAACCTAAAAACCATGTGCGGCAGAGTTTGTACGCCCGACACGGATCAGAAGGACTATTACAGCATAGTCGAAGAGATATACGAGCTCAACTTTAAGGGTGCCGAGAATTTCATGCCGATGGTATTCAAATGCCATTGGTTCAATCTCGATGTCACGAGGCAAGACCTTACGATAGGGCAAGTCGAGATTCAACAGGACTCCAACTATAAAGGAGATGATGTCTACATTGTGGCCAACTGAGACACCACGTAAGTTTATTACCTCCCATGGGTGTGCCAGAAAGATGAGAAGCTTGCGGGTTGGAGCCTTGTGCATTTGGTGTCGCCGCGCGGCAAAGCGCCTCTCCCAAATGATGATGATTACGACTTTGACCCAAACCAAGATGAGTTCTATCAACCTGAGGGGCTAGAAGGTACTTTGGAGATAGACATTGGTTCGCTCATGGGCATGGAAGTAGACAACAAAATCGATGAGGACGAGGGTGAGGAGGTGCAGGATGCCAAGGACTTAAGAATGCTTAAGCGATGGCAGATGCAGCGCGATGGAGTTGTCCAGGAGGAGGTACATGATGATGACTATGGAGATGATGAGGATGATGATGATAGTGATGACTTAAGAGAGCTCGACAATATTGATAGCGATGACGATGATAGTGATAGTGATGACGACTCCACGCCTGCCATATTGCCGTTCGCAGAGATAATTACGAGGCCATGTAATACTATATTGTTATTATTATGTTCCTTTACAACTACTTGTCATTTATTTATGCTAACTCTTTTGTTCTTTGTCATTGCAGGCACTCGACAAAATGCCAGGCGGACGGCGGCAGCGGCCGCATCGAGCCGTACGCTCGGTGTACCAGGTCCCCCCGCAGGAGACCGTCGATGACGACGAGGAGGAGGAGGAGGTGTTGGTGGGTGGGTCGTCCAGTAGGGGGTCCTAGCCCCACAGCAGACGTCGCCAGGCGACGAGGAGGCTGCCGTTCTCGTCCTCGCAAGAGGGGACGACGACGGGTGACGAGGACTGCGGCGGCGGCGGCGATGACGACGATGACGACGACGACGACGACGCCGTGCCTACACCAGGCCAGACTGCTTCGACTTCGTCAGGCATGGCCAAGGTGTACTCACGTGGGCCCACGCAGCTTCCTAGGGTGCGGCCGCAATTCAACAGACGCCTGGTGATTACACCCGTGGGCTAGACATAAGTAACCATTATAGATTTTCACTACTTGTTCATATGACATGTTGAAAATCGAACTGTAGACTAACAATTGTTCTTAATGACTCGTGTAGTACCTAGGCGTTTGTGAGCAGAGAAGGTGAATCACGCCATATCAATGGCATCCAGGGCCTCCTGATTAAGGAGTACTACCCTGGCCTTGTCGACGTGGACGGCGAGTTGAAGGTGCCCACGAGGTGGGCTCACTTCTACCTCGTCGACGTGGGTGGCAAGACCCTTGCGGCAAAGATAAAGGGGGAGTTTTGGGTGAGTCTTTCATTGCACCACATTGCTAAATAGTACGCATTCATGGGACTTCTTGAAACAATGCAATGCTACATGATGTGTCTGTGTGCAAGACTTCTTCACGTGCGAGGAGGGTAAAGCGGACTAGGCGGCGCGAGTGTAGGAGGCGGTCTGCAAAGATCGTCTCAAGGACCTATACCATGAGGCGTGCATACAGGCCATCTGTGACTACTACGCTGACATGCATGGAGAGTCCATCAAGAAGCCCCAAATCCGCCAGATCATGAACTCGAGGGAGACCGACCTCACCTTCGCTCAATACGTGCAGGTAATTAAGTAGGAAAACATTCGTTCAGATTCCTTCAGTGAAACATTACACTAATCTTCTCGCATGTCAAATACTTGATGTCATGCAGTTTTGTCCGGGGTGGTGCCACAGGGACTGCTGGGAGGAGATTGTGCGCATGTGGCAAACAGACGAGGCGTACACGAGGTGCAACGACCGTCGGGGCCGCCGCCTGCAGATGCGAGGGGTGCCACACCACCAAGGGAGCCAGCCCCTCCCAACGTACATGAGAAGATGGGTATGCGTCCGTTCATGTCTTTTTTCTAGCCCTCAATTGTCATTACTTGCAACCATGTTTCTATTTTCAATGCAGACGCAGGCGCACGGTGGGCAGGAAATCAACCAGTTCACCGGGTACCTCCTCTCCCACAAGGGCAAGGCGATAGCGCCAGAGAACGTCTACAACCCGGAGGACGGGCCCGAGGCGTACAGCAACCCCACCGCCTACGAGAAGGCGACCGAGTACATCGCCGTGACTCGCCAGCGCTACGGGGAGACATTCGACCCCACCGCCGAGCCCCTGGACACAGACCTCCTACAGAGGTTGGGACCAGGGAAGCAGCATGGCCGGTACTACATGGCCCACAGTGTCGTCGACCCGTCCGATGCTCCCACGCTGAGCCAGGTTTGATTCAGGCCCAGGAGCTCCACCGACATCCCCATAGCGTCTCGGCAGCCGAGCATGTCGCAGTTCCAGGTAAGTGTGGTTTCATTCGTCGTTCACTCGTTTCACACCTATACTTACAATCAACACTGCGGATGTAATATTGGAGGCCCAGGTGCAGGAGCAGATGGCGCAGATGCAGGCACAGATGCAGACGCAACAGATGGCTTACCAGCAGTACCTGACAGCAGTGCAGAAGCACTACAATAGTCAGATGCAGGGCTTTGCCGGCTACTTCCAATCCCTGCATATCCCCGGGCCGCCTCCACCGCCTGAATTATTCGCTCCACCGCCTCCTCCATCGTCTTTTCCAGTGCCTGCTCCTGTCGCTCCTGCAGGGACCCCGATGAGTACATTGACTCTTGCTTTAGCTTGTGCGTCCATCCTGTAGATACTAATGACATCACTTGGCCTTTAACTTGTGCAGGTACAGTCGACGGGTTCGAACCCGTCTCCTAGAGGTGCCGGCCCTCAGATGATGCCGTATCCACCTCCGGGTGGCCCTTCTCTACCGTATCCACCTCCGCGTGGCCCTCCTACACCTTACTTGTGGCCGGTGGGCGGAGGGTGGCCGTACTGGTCGGTGCCGCGTGATCCAGGGTGGGTTCCGTGGGAAAACCCTGGGGGCTCTGGGGACGGACAACCTGACGGCTCCGGGGACGGTGCGACGAGTTAGGTACTTGTCGCTTGTGTTATGCTCCTGGACTTGACTATCATCGAAGTCTCTGTCATGTATTTCTTCTCTTCGTGATAGACCTAGACTTGTTGTGTTGAACTTCATGTGATGGACCTCGACTTGTGGTGTTCGACTCGTTGCGTTGAACTTCATTGTTGTAATGGACTTGTGGTGGTGATAAGAGATGTTATTGTAAGATATATGTGTTATTGTGATATATATGGTAACGGTGGTGATAAATGTGATAAAATTATGATATAAATGGTGCTACTTGTGGTCCTGGTAAAATTATGATATAAATTATGATTTTGTAATGTTTGGATGCAAGAAAACAGAAAAAAAAAGAAAAAAATTTCCCAGCTTTGCCGAGTGCTGACACTTGGCAAAGCTGGGGAATCTGGCCAGAAAATCCCCAGCTTTGCCGAGTGCCAGCGTGGCACTCGGCAAAGGGGTCATGCCTTTCCCGAGTGTCAGCACTCGGCAAAGAATTTTCAAAATTTTTTTCTTTTTCGAGTGCCGAGCTGGCACTCGGCAAAGAAATTTTCAAAAAAAATAATTTTTTTCTTTGCCGAGTGCCTCCCTGTCAGCACTCGCAAAGCCAGCCGTCAGTCTGACGACGCCACGTGGCTTTGCCGAGTGCTGACGTGGCACTCGGCAAAGGCTTTGCCGACTGCATGCCACGTGGCACTTGGCAAAGCCGCCTTCGCCGACGGTTTCTTTGCCGACAGCCCTTTACCGACTGCCACGTGGAATTGCAGTCGGCAAAGCCTTTGCCGACTGTAATTCTGCCTTTGTCGAGTGCTCATTGCAGTCGGCAAAGAGAGCGAATCCTGTAGTGTAAAAAAAGGAATGTTCGATGCAAGCTTCAGTGCAGTGTAGGTGCCGGCAAGAGGTTGCAGCTGTGCGACATGACGGTGACAGTGTCCGGATGGAAGAGTTAGAATATCTAAACGTGAATATGAAAATACATATTTATGCCTCTACTTAATTTTGGATGCAGTTCTGGCCCCACAAATTTGAGGTTTAGGTCCACAATTTTGGTTCCCCCTAATATCTCTCTATTTTTAGCCATCAGATAATCCAGACTAATTAATGGCTATTATTATTTCCAAGCACCATATAAAATCTCTCAATAATAAAGCAATATTGTTGAATCAGACTCAAAAAAATATTGTTGAATCAGACTCAATTTACAGCTCATATCCTGGCCCAAGTAATTTGGATCCAAAGCTGCTAACTTTTCTGAGGCACTAGAAATAGAACTATTATATTATAGTTGTTTCTTCCTTGCATATTTCTTTGAAGCTCTATAAATATGAAAGTTGGGTAATCATTTGATTCTTGCATTCAAACTGACAAGTGCTATCACTGATAGTTGTGAGGTCTACATAACGTTCTAGAATGCGCACATCCTCTAAGGAAACCTTATCTGTGGTCTGAAACTACCATTGGCTTGGGAAGCATAGGGAATCCGTGAGCGAACATGGTCATGTTGTACCCAGGCTATGAGGAAAAAAGGTTGGCGGATACCGTCTTCAAAGGACCACTCCAACAGCCACCACTCACTCAGTTTTCTTATCATTGAAGCTGACAACTCTCAGCTCCTAGGTGGACGAGGCTATCATGTCTCTGGTCCACGCTAATGCAACATTTGGCTGGCCTGTCGATTGTTGTCAGTTCCAGCTCTCTTGCAGCAGATACAGGAAACGCGATGGATGTTACACCGAGCAGTCGCCTGTCGACTGTCATCAGCTCCATGCATAGCCCCAGCTGTGGGAAATCATATCTGTTCCTTGTTAGTGGGGATTCAACATTGACTCAGCATAGCTTCATAATGCTGGTAACTTGCCTCCTACCTTAGCAATCAACGCCGCACGAAGGTGAGGAGAGGAGTACACGTGCAATGCTGCAGCCTTTGAGTACAGGAAATGTTAGTTCGGTACGAATTGCATGCTTCTAATTGCAAACAATAGGTTGTAGTTTAAACTTCCAGTTTTTTCAGATAATGAGTTCCAACTTCCAACGGAGTGTATATTCAAGAAATATATAGCAGTTACTCATTAAATCAATATGTTTATTAATTAGAAAATTTCTCTCCTAATTTGTCGCCTATCTCTCTCTCCATATGACATGCAGACACTTTTTAAACAGGTCCTGAGTGAGCCTACTCCCTCAAACACCAGTCAGTGTGTTCATCACGTGGGACCTAATGTAAAACTAACAGGATGAAATTGAAAGAAATTGTGATGCCATGTCCGGTAAGTACTTACTACTCTACGATTATTGCTGCTTATCCAGCTCATCATGTTTCAAAGATGGACATACTAACAATTTTGCATAATCAATTATGCAGTATCACCACACGTCCCATTATAGTCATTAAACTACTATAGCTCAAACTTTGTGCAAAAATGGACGTTAGCATAGGCTTTGAAAACTCCTAGGAGATAAGATGTCATAACCCCTCACCCTAGCCACCAAGAAAATGATGATGTGCATCCCCAAGGGCCAATGCATAATCATCTTTCTTTAGGTTCGAGCTGTTTGAACTAGTGTATACGTAGGATATATGGAAAGCTTCATCCACTAGGTACAATGTTTTAAGGCGCATGCCATTCATTTGGATGAATAATCACAGATTTGGCCTTTTACCCCAAAAGTTAGCAACAACATGGCCACATTAATTTGCGCAAATGGTGGCTCATACCCGACGTGGCTGCATAAAGGTAGAAAATTCACCACCATCCGTAGCGTGTTCTTCTACAGACCAATTTCCTGGTTTACACCATGTATATATATATGAAAGACATGACCTGTTGTCTGTGGCATGAATAAGACCATAACACCGGCAGCAGTTCAAAGTTCAAACACAGGCTTGGGAAGCATAGGGAAGTGTGGAAACCTATGGAAGTATTTTGGAGTCTGAGTGGATACAATGGCTGTGAGCGCGAGCGGCGTCTCAGAGATGACCGAATGCACTTTTGTAACCGGATGCATGCAGTACATGAAGAGATCAAACAACGGAGGGTAGCAGGTGCCGTGGGGCAACCTTGCCATGTACAGCACCAATGGGACTACTTCACTAACCAGCGCTGCATGTCGATCTCTGTCAAAGCACCAGTTTACATGTGCATGGTGTAAAAGCATCTCAAGGGGGACTGTTATACATCAACTTTTTTGGCATTATGATGTATTACTTATGTATGTGATTACTGAAGACAAGGGGAAAGTAGGAACATTTCAAATGCAGAAAGGAGCACCGAACAGAGTGATAAGTAAATTATAGTCTCGTTGGCAATTCATGAGCGTCATTATCTTTTACAGTGATATTGTTTTTATTGTTTGTATACGGGCCAAGGAAATTTCCCTATCATACACAAGTTTCCCAGGCTTGTATCCCAGAATTTTTTGTTTTGTTTTGTTCTGAGATAAAGGTATCCTAGAAATGTTGTCCATGCCACAATAACCGTAACCCGTTTGATGTCGAGCAGAATGTGAGTCAATAATAGGGCCAGGTAGTATATATCATAATATTTATAATTTGGTCTCTACCGGACACTACTAATTAATTCTTACAAATATGCGCTTGAAAAGAATAAATCTTACAACTCCTTATAGTAACTAAAAATATCTGGCATTTAGTTTGACAGACTTCAACTATTATCACCAATAATAGTGAACACACCGAATCTTTTTTTTTTTGAAAAAGTATGATTAGTATTTTTAAATATATAAACTAACCATATAATTGGCATCTAAATTTGCCACCTTTCGCATTATCAAAGATAGTTTAATTAAAATAACAAAAAGCAGCCGCTTGTTCACCGTATGAGTAGTCTTTTGATGACATGATGTGATCACTCATGCTAGAGGCAGTATACATATACATGGAGAGAGCTCAGTATGTACCACCCATTGACTTGGCACAAACAAATAAAGTGGAAAATGGGAAAACCAAAAGTAGCAGTATCAGGGAGAATGAAGGGTAGGCACGGGAGGCGTGTAGGGAATAGTGATGTGACTTACTGTGTGATCGCGTGCATGCTAAATTGGACACGATAGCCTCACAGATGTAAACTCTAGTAACAAAAACGTCTACCATCCATGATGCGGTAGAGTCTGGAGTGTGTCTTTGTGACCGTGTTCTGGCGACCGGAACAGAAATCCGCCAACGGTTTTGCTGCCACGAGATGCTTTGTCAAGTGAGATTAATTGATCCTTCTGCTACCTCGACAGGTAGCAGCAACCCTAGGGTAAGCTTGTGATGTCCATCTTTGTGAACCAACAACTTTTTTGGGCATTATGGATTATGTATTTGATTACAAAAAATTTAAACAAAAGACCTGAAAGAAATGAAGATAATTTAGGAACATTTCAAATGCATAAATGTAGTAACACGGGCTATGCATGAGCTCTGAAGCTCCGGGTGAATGAATTATAGTCTCATTGATAACTCTTGAGCTCCATTTCCTATTACATTATTCCAGATTCCGTTTCGTTCACCTATGATGACACAAATAATTTCTATAAGATTGCTGTCACATAAGAGGGTAAGTTGATAATCAGAAAACTCTTTCTTTCTGTCTTGCATTATCTAACCCTAGACGAATGTGTTCTTTTCGCACCCAAGCTTGAGCTTCAATATGTGTGGAGGCACCCCGTTGGGGGTTAGATTGTTAAGGAACTCTGTTGGATAGTAGTTATGTGGAACATCTACCACGGAATCAAAATTATGACACACCATCTCCCCGCCCTGGAACATATCAATCATTTTGTCCACCAAATCATTACATGTAGATAAAACTGCTCCCATGCAAATCGCATGGTGTCAATCGATTTATGAAGATCATTTTTGGCATCACTAGAGTATGGGACACCGATCCCGTCTAGAATCCATACAACGTCATCTCTGTTAACATCTTTAGCTCCATCACCAAAGCGCAACAGTTAATCTACAAACCATAGGTCATTCTGAGCCTCAGGTTGCGGACGAACTTTAGGCGATGCATAGATTTCAAAAGAAACGACCCTTTTAGAGAAGCCCAAATTATTTAGGCCCTAGATCCTTTGTGCACAACAAGGAGGACATGTCTGAAATGCCAACCAAAGATAACAGTCTTCGCACCAAACGGTATGTCTGACCAGCCCATTACATCTCGTAGGCCATTGTCTAGTGCTTCCACATTGTGCCTCTTTGTTTTAGACGCTTTAACCCACAATACGTGACCTCCTTGCTGTAGCAACTTGGCAGTACCACTATGTTTTGTGAAGCTACAACAACCGCCCTCTTCAACAGAGAGGGGTCACTTGAAACGCGAGCGTGCTATCCTCCCGCCTGGCATTATGGACGACTCCACATGTACTTGTAGACACGGTAACTTGAAGTACGAGTGGGTTCACTTACATAATGAGACTTTGACCACATTTATTCAACACAAGGAAGAGATGCCAATATATTTAATCCAAAGACGCTATGCAGTGCTACACCAATTATGTATGTGTTTCTGGTCCTTGGTTCTTCATACTGGAAGCCCAGACCGGCACTATGATGACATAGATCGAGTAGGACGGTGGCACCTGCATTGTTTCATTGCATAAAATCTCTACACCCATGTCACAGCCGTCCTGTTTGGCCCATAGTGGCCCATGTGTGTTAATGAGATATTATAGGAAGTTTAGACTCACTTTGGTTATTTAGGGTGGGATAGACCAACATATAAGGCTTCTAGAGTCCATCCTAGCATCCCTTAGTTAATCCTTTCAATCAAAGCGACGATAAAAGTTTAAGTGGGATGGTGGTAGGTGTGGTTCGCTCAGTGTGCAGAGTGGATCTGAGCCTTTTGGACTCTAGGGCGTTACAACCCCTCAATATGAACTACCCTAAAAAGCTGATCCTTAATGATGTACAATCTCAATTGAGGTCTGGGAGGCTACCTAGGCAACTGCGTGACTGAACGAGATCTAGCTAACATGAGGAGAATGATGGGGATGCCAGTCTTTGGGTATGGAGTGGTCGAGTTGTGGAGCTACCGCTAATCTATCGGCCAGGCGCTCGCCAATCGCCACTATCGCTAGGGAGGCCTGGAGCCACACGGAGTCGAGAGTTGTGGTCGTTAAGAGGAAGGCTCGGCACTAGGTGGAGTCGGAGGTGCAAGAAGGATACTGCAGATCTCTTCCTTTCTACGCAGGTGATTGGAGGAGGAGAGTGCTGGTCCGCGGGATTGTAGTGATATGCAAGCTAGGCAACTCTTCGTTTCCTTTTCTTTCTCACATGTGTTGGATTGCCAGGCCCAACTATCGTGCATGCAGGTGAGGTGATTGCCAGCCTTTCTTTTTTCTGGCTCACTCTTTCCTCATAGGAGAATGACATGGTGAGGAAGAGGGAGCGCTAGGAGCGGAAGAGAGATTTTTGTTGCATGGGTCCTGAATTGGAAGGAGCTTAATTAATGTTGGGCGCCCTGGCAGCGATGACACGCATGCAAATCGCTTGGGTAGGACTTGGGAGCAAGCGGGTTTGGTGTCGCAGCAGAGAGGACAATGAGCCCATGTTACAATGTCTCACCAAAATGGTGTCCCTTCTTTGGTCTTTTTAGTTGTGGGAGATGAAAAATTTGCCAAAAAAAAGTTTAAAACAAATAGCTTCACTCATAAATCTCCAGTCCCCAATGGATGTAGATGCCTGATTTGTTCCCATGTAGTGTTGGATGAGAGGGGTAGCCCGGTCGCCGCTGGATATTTGGACATCGCTTCTTCCAGGGTCAAGTTAAAAATGAAGAAGGACATTTTGGTAATTTATTTCTTTTATCTAAAATGTCTGTTTCGCCAAGTGAGTCATGAAATGGCTTCAACTTCATAGATTTGTGTGGCTTTTTGAGCTGAACAAGAAAAATAGTAGCTTCACGAGTTGGGTCGGAAAATTCACAAGTTGTATAGTGTAGCGCGTCAACCATTTTTGTTGTGCGGGCTACAATCCTTGGAAACATAAACAGTATTTTTTTATTGTCTTAGTACCTTTGCTCTATCAAAATGACTCATATTAATTTGTGTGTTTTTCTCTTTGTTTATTTTCTAAAGTAATTGTTAGGAAATAACGGTAATCTTGGGGTCATAATTTAGGATACAAACCGGTTAAGGAAATTTAGCAATTTTTTTGTTGTAGTAGCTACAAAACTGTCCATGTGTGCATCAAGTAATAACAAAATTGGGTAATTCTGTGATTTATGGTACCCCAACAAAACTTATACTGGTTTGGGCCGAATGATCCCTATATGTAGTTCGAGTTGGCACCCGTGTTCTTTATCTCGGAACTTCTGTGGGGGTGGACAAGCACAACGAGAGAGAGGTAGGCTCCTAGGTCTCGATGCGAGGATATGCGTGAGTGTGCGTTTTTTCGATTCCCTTGAGAATAGCCAGTCCTCCCCTTTTATAGCCCAAGGGATGACTTGGTTAACATGTTGTGGGAAAAACGGCTAAGTCTTGCATGCTTCATTCCTTGTGCCCCTGTATAAATATCCACTTCGGGAGGACTGCTTTCGCCTTCATGTCAGATCCGTGGCCGGTTCTCTGGTGGGGTCTGGGTGTGTTCGTACACCGAAGTTGTTATAGGATCCGGGTCATGGTAGGCGCCAATGCTTCTCGTGCTTGCCATCAGTACGGACCTTGTTTCTGGTGGCTTCATGTAGGGCCTGGTCAAAGCGTGTGATCGTGCGGTCGCCGGTGGTACGGCTTAGTACATCCCTAGGTAGGGGCTTGGTCATGGTTTTCCCATAGTACAGGAGAGATTCCCTAGACTCCCGTCCTTCCGAGTAGGCATTTTCGACTGGATCTAAAGATTCTTCTGTTATCCTATAACGTGTGCCCTAGAGTCAACTGTGCCATTAGACGTGCCTGTTGTGGCCCATGATTATTTGTGTGTTGTAGCAATTAGGTGCTCTGGAGAGATTCTCTTAGTAGTATGACCTATCTACACCTCGAGCTTGCCCTCGTACCATGTGTTCAGTGGTCATACGCCGCCTTACGTCGGACAGTATGAACCGCCGTTGCATGTTATCCTACACCTAGGGAGTTTGGCCTGAGGTCGGTGGGCGAGGCAGACTGACGTTGGGTCCAGTCCCCACGTCGGGCGAAGCGGATTGACGTCGAGTGGGAGGTGACGTCGGTTGGAGCGGGCTCTAGTTATATGGAGCCTATTTCTAGTACGGGCCGTACGATATTGGATCCTAACCTTGTCATCGACGCCGTGTATTGTGCGAAGGCCTAATCTGATCGACAGCGGGCCTTTGACCTTTGACTCATCTGCGGGGTTGGCTTCCGTCTTTCGCTCGTTTAACAGGGTATCCCAAATCCAGATCCTCGACATTGCTATAACTTCTTAACTATGTATCTGTTTTTAATTTCGTTTACACCAGTGTGTTCTATGCCACAAGACGAACAAAATTAGATCTCACTTAGATATGCTTTGAAATTTTTTTCATATTTTTTCTGTACTGTAATCATTGTGTATAAGATTTTTATGATGTTGGTACCTAAGTTAAACTTAAAAGTTATATGCATAAGTTAGATTATAACTTTGCAACAGTATAAATTTTGTGTTTTCATGTAATAAGTTAAATGTATAAGTTATGATTATAACTTAGAAACGTTGAAGATCATGTAAGTTATGTGTATAAGCAGATTATAAGCTGGACGTATAAGTTATGGAGGAAAGTTAGGTCTCTGGATTTGTAACTTTGTCCGAAAGTGTTTGCTAACGTTCGCTGATTTGTCAGCATCTTCTGGTTCATGCCACATGTGACCTGCCAGTACTAGTCATTTTATAATACTATCGTATCTCGAGATTTTTAAGACAAATGTTCCCTACAAAAAAAGTATTCCCATCGATCTTATTTGTTGTATCTTCCCCTTTTACCTCAGTGCCCCTTGCGAAATGCTCCATCGTACTAGTACATTCACACGTAACACCCAGAAGGTGTACTTTGTAGCATGTTCACACATCAGTGGTTGCTATGTTTTACAAATTCAGGACGACACCTGTCCTATAGTAGTCAGAATTAACATGTTTTGTTCGTACAAAACCATAACAATAAAGCATAGGCACACTGCTCATTTTTCGTGCACCATCCTCTCCCTTCAAGGGTGGACAATTGAATACAAGCTGACAACCGATACTATACATTATATAAGTGTGGCATTGTTGGATGAGTGGGCAATGGGCGATGTGGTATCGGTCCAAATTGTGAAGTCTAGTTACATCTTCAATATGCGCGTTTCAATATGCGCATTGGCATGGGAAGCGTAGGGAATCTTGTTGTAGTAAGGTAAGGCTACCGCATTCCAACACTGATATCTGGTAATACATGTATTCTACCGGCGAGCACGATGAAGTCTGACGAGGCGTGCTCTGTTCATCAACCTTACAGTGTGTTAGTAATTTTTGTTTGCTTATATGATTCAAGCAGCTTAGACAGACTCATCATGTACTAACTTTTGCAACAATAATTGAGAGGTTGAGCTATTGCAGTTCAGCCAGACAGTTGAGAGTTGAAGTAAAACAAAACTCTAAAGTAGATTTTTCTTTTTATTAGCGATATTTTGACAAATGTTTATCTTAAAGTAAATCTGATCTTGTAGTTAATTGATAGATCACTTCAACAATCATTGTGCATGTAGCTCCATTTTAGTCCATGCCGGCATCATGAAATGGAGGGCTCACATGGGCTTGTAAGAGCATAATTGTGTCATATGTAAATTGAGAGCATGTCGAATATGGTACACCGTTAACGTTTTTTTGATGATTGGTGACACAGTTTGCACCTGAATATATCAACCTAATGCAACGTGTGGCGTTATTTGGTACATGATCCACAGCGTCAATTAATTTTTATTTAGCAAAGCTTTTGTGTGTGCAGCATCGGTAAAGCATTGAAAAGATAAAGTTTTCTGGAACATCACAACACGTCCGTAACTAGAAGTAAAGCTGAGCCTGGAAAGTAGAGACAGATGTGTGGCTAGCTGTGCAACTTACTTCTGTATTTTAATGAAAAGGTTTGGAATCCTATTCTTCGGCCACACCGACTACATTCCATCCTCTAATGAGCTACCTACCATTACTTGTGCAGGGTCAATAAATAAATTATTTGCAGAGGTAACTTACATACGAAGGAAATGTAGGTAATAGTTTTTACCATTCAGGATAATCAAGTAATTTACTCTTTTCTCTTTGATAAAATAACTAATGCAACTTAACTATTTAGGCAAACATATTTGTTCCCGAGCCAGTTGATAAATTCTGTATGGTGACAAATTTGTGTTTGTTGTTGTGAGAAAGGCTGAGTTTTATTAATTATGTCACATCCATTGCCACTAAACAAGCAGCAAAGTCAGGAATATGTCACAGCCACACCACTGACGATAAAACTTTACAAGCATGCTTTTGCTAGAAACCAGCCTATTCCGATGTGTCATTGTGTAAATAAACTCAGTGCCCAGAAGCTCCTCCGTGAGTGCTCATGTTTCCTTTACTTGTATGCCTAGGTGGGATCTGTTAACTGGGGTGGAATTTAGGGCCAGACAAATTGTATAAATGAGGTATCCATTGCATAGCCAGAAGGAGAGTCTCTCTAAATACAACCAATTCAGCTTCCTCTGTATCAGGCCAGGTGTTGAGCCTGCACACCTGCAAGGCTATGTTCGTTGTGGAATCTGATGCAGCAGATAATGCAGAGGAACATGAATCGAACAAACGAGGGAAGGGAGCCCCCAGCAGTTGAGCCTGCTTGAATCAACAAGAGGTGCGGTGCAGATAAGCCCACACTGATATAACAGCGATGATCTCAGCTTCACCATCTGTGCTCGATCCGCTGCTCCAAAAATATGATATTTTCTAAGATGGAATTTTTAATGATGCCCGCTTATATTGAAATCCCATAGATATGTGGGATTTAAACATCTCATTGTGACTGTATAGTGATCATTTTTTCATATGGTCATTGTGTATGAGAAACTATGGCGTATTGCATATATGCTTTGCAAAAAAAGTATGTTATTCCATTTCACGGCGGAAATTGTCTATCATTTTCTATTTAATTTCCAGACATAACTTGATAGAAATTTTCTATCCTCTTCTATTTAAATTTTATAATAAAGCAATTTACAAACTTGATAGAAATTGTCTATCATCTTCAATTATAACCGGATTATTGCTAGTGAGATCTAATTTACAAACTTGTGTTGTTGCCTCACAACTCTGGATCCCATGGTGCTAACTTAATTACGTGAGTCACTAGAGTTAGAGCTTGTACATTCATGAAATGCTCACTAACATTTCCATCATAGAGTAGATAGAAAAAATAATTGCATAAATCGTACCAAGTTGTCTCACCGTGGGTTGTGATGTCTACTTATTTACCCTTCTACAATGCACAGTTGGACAGATCCTCAAGGAAAAGCTCTTATGTGCTTTAGAACTACAATTGGCATGGGGAGCATAGGGAAATCATGAGTCAAAGTAATCCTGTTATGCCAAGGCTGCCAAGAAAAATAATCCGGCAGGTGCCATTTGCTAACCGCCAAATGCTTATTGGCTCGCACATTTTGGAGGATCCATGTTGGTGAAGGGCATGAAGGCTCGCGTCCCTCAGCTTCGTCTAACACTAGATGTAACTGCCTTGTTGGCCGCCTCAACATCCATCTGGCTTGCTTCACTAGATCAGCATTCATTGTAACCTCCATATATGCATGTTGGCAAGGATCCTTAAGAAGTTCAACATGTTTGTTATAATGAACTTTGGATGAGAACAGTTTCAAGGTAGATCAGGCAGAAGAAGCAGAAGCATCCATAGCTGGTACCTTGCTCATGCTGCAGACGAGGCGCTATGCATCACGCATGCATATAAATTTAGTTTCTTTGCGTGGGGAGTGGATGTGCTCGCCTTGGTTTTACAGTTCGCTGTCACTACTCACTACTACACAGCTTTGGAACATTTCAGGTATGTAGCCTCTCTGAAAACTAGCAAACTGAAACCTAGCTGCCTCTAGAGATCAATTTGCTGAGGCTTGGGAAATTCATCTATAGCCAAAAGTTGTTTATCAGATTATGAAAATCTAGGCAAAAATTATCCAAAATAATAGTCAATGGAGAAATCATCACAGATTGCGTGATTTTCATGTGCATGCCATCATGGGTGTTGGGGATGCGCCCCTGGGCCGAAGAGGCTTATTACCTCCGCTTGGAGTCTAACCAACGAATCCAGTATTCCTTTCATATTTGTGTCCACAGGATCCAAAGGAGGCCTCCGGAGGTAGGACCTCCGCTGAGGAGGCACCTCGGGGGACCGTGGAGTCGGTCGGCGATGGAGGTCTGGCGGCGTCATCTCCCATGCTCACGGAGGTCAATCGACCAAGCCCCCGACTCCCGCGGAGGCCCTGCGTGGAGGTGGTGACATCCCAAGACAGCGACGTCGAGGTGGTGTGATGGGCCGAGTTAAGGCTCATCGTCAAGAAGCTGACATGATGGGCCTCTCAAGGGCAGTGATGGGCCTTGACTCATATGTCGTAGCGACAAAGTGACAGACCAGCTTGCCCGTGAGAGGCCCACGTGTAATAGATTTAGTATCTAGGGTGTCGATACTTCCATTGGGGGCACGCTTCTATTTTTAATCTTGAGCTAGGTAGTTACTATAAAAGGCGATGCCCCTGTGTAACGAAGGAGGTTGTCCTTAGGTAGTCAAAGTAAATAGTTTTCAAATAATGGTAACAGAAGAGATAACAGGAACCAGCAAAGACAACAATACCAGAACCAGCAGAAACAAGTTTTCAATTTGCAGAGTAGCCAGCCTCTGAATGCTCGGGACAAAAAAGAAGCCAATTATGAGCAGAGAAATCAAGGAGGGCAGGGCTACAGCAAAAGTAACAAGTCCAAGAACTAGAGCAAGAACCAGAAACCAAAGAAGCCATATTGCCTCTTCTACGGAGAGGACAAACGGCACATCAAATGGGATTGCCCAGAGGCTCAAGAGACATTTGACAGGATGAAAAGTTAATAGTCACAACTGGAGCCTCAGCAGCAAACTAGCAGAGAGGTAAATCACAGTCATGATTCGCAGCTCCATCAGCAATACAACCCAAGTTTCCCAGGATATAGTCCAGGACCACTACCATAGCACAACCTGGCTCAGCATTACTATCTGACATCATTACCAGCCTGGAGACCAGTCTATCAGCAAATAGCGCAGCACCAGGGTTACACCCCGAACAGAGCAGAAAATGGTCTAACTTACATCAACCAAAGACCTACGCGCATAACACTTATTGAATCAACACAGATACAGACACCCCCAACGGCACAGCAATGGCAGTATAAAGCATTACCAGCACCTCCACAGTATGCTTTAACCCCATCCGCATCCTCGAAGGCAGAGCCTCAGACGGAAAACCAGTTAAATCCGCATTCGGCACTACCAACCATTGGCATGATACTACCTATAGCCGGAGGCTCAGCATTAGAGTTCGAAACCAAAAAGCAAAAGAAGGACCACCTCGGACTGGTAAATAATGTGGCAGTCCAGGGTGCTTACAGATCGACAGAATGGTCTAAGACGCCAATACAATTCACAGAGCAAGACCTCCAAGTTGAAAGCTATCCGCACGCAGATGCCATGGTCATAAAGGCAAACATAGCAGCCTGGGAAGTAAGCAGGATACTCGTGGATTCTGGGAGTTCAGCAGACATCATCTTCGCCAATGTATTCAACCAAATAAAACTCAATAGGAGCCAGCTGCAGCCACCGGACCAATATCATTCAAAGATGGGGACTGTGCCAGGACAAAGTACATCACTTTTGATGTGGTAGACATCTACTACCAGTACAATGCGATACTAGGAAGAGGATTCACAAACAAGTTCAATGTGCCAATACACATGTGGTACCTCTGCATGAAGATGCCAGCATTACATGGAATCATCACAGTCTGGGACAGTCAAAAGGAAGCAAGAAATATAGAGAGAGGAATCTATAAAGCACATAGGAACATCAATACCGTAGCAACAGATGAGCCTCTGGATATGCCCGGGGGAGAGACCAACATGGTAGATCAAGAGGACATAGTAATATTACCATTGGAAGAAGCAGTCCCTAACAGGAAAATGACTATAGGTGCCAACCTATCAGAGGTAGAAGGAAAAGACTTGTTAGAACTGCTAACAAAGAAAAAGGACGTATTTGCATGGTCTGCATCAGATCTGCAAGGAATCAGTCGGGATGTGATTAAACACATCCTCGACCTCAACCGAAATGTCAAATCTAGGAAGCAAAAATAGAGAAAGATGTATGAAGAACGCAAAATTGTAGCTAAAGCGGAGGTGCAAAGGTTATTAGATGCCAAGGTCATCAGAGAAGTCAAGTACTTAGACTGGCTAGCAAAAGTTGTCTTAGTGCCAAAAAAGAACGAAAAAATAAGAATGTGCATAGACTTCACAGATCTCAACAAGGCCTATAAAAAGATCCTTTCCCATTACCCAGGATAGATGCATCAGTCGACAAGGAAGCAGGATGCAAGCGCTTCTCTCTGTTAGATTGTTTCTCAAGATACCACCAGGTATGGCTAAGAAAGGAGGATGAAGAGAAAACAAGCTTCACGACCCCCTTCGGCACCTATTGTTTTGTTAGGATGCCAGAAGGTCTCAAAAATGCAGGATCAACATTCTCAAGAATGATTCAGATTGTATTGTGAGCTCAACTTCGGAGAAACATTATAGCCTATGTCGATGACTTAGCAGTGGTCAGCAAACAAACTGGAGATCACTTGGACGACCTTAGGGAAACATTCGCCAATCTCAGAGAAGCAGAGTTAAAGTTGAACCCAAAAAAATGTATCTTCGGAGTAAGCAAGGGAAAGATGCTCGGTTACATTGTTGGTCTAGAAGGGCTAAGAGCAAACCTAGATAAAACGAAAGCAGTGTTAATAATGAGAGAACCAGAAAATAAGAAGGAAGTACAGCGACTAACGGGCAGAATAGCAGCACTCAACAGATTCATCTCAAAATTAGCAGAACGAAGTCTACCATTTTTCAGAACACTCAAGGTCTCGAACAAATTTGAATGGGGCAAAGAGCAGTCGGAGGCATTCCAGTAGCTCAAAAACTATGTGACAAAGGATCTTATGGTCATAGCGCCAGATGCGGAGGCAACCTTGTTACTATATGTTGCAGCCTCCATAGGAGCAATCGGCACAGTGCTAGTGCAAGAAAAGGAAGTTGACAACAAAAGCTTACAACACCCAGTATACTATGTATCAGAAGTGCTGCAGGGGGCAAAACTGAACTACTCAGAGGTCGAAAAAATAGCATACGCAGTAGTCACAGCATCAAGGAAGCTTAAACACTATTTTTAAGAACATGAGATCCTGGTCCCAACAGCACAACCGCTCGCCGACATCCTAGGCAACAAAGAGGCATCAGGGAGAATCGATAAATGGGCAACACAAATATCTCAGTTTGGCATCAAGTTCATCTCAAGAACAGCAGTCAAGTCACATGCACTCGCAGACTTTTTGGCGAAATGGACATCTCCACAGCACGCAGAAGGCAAAGCGGAGGCTTTAATATGGATACTATACATAGATAGCGCATGGGGCATCCATGGTGCAGGAGCCTCCGCAGTGCTAATATCACCATCGGGCATCAAAACAAAAATACGCAATAAGACTATGCTTCAAAGCAACCAACAACATAGCTGAGTACGAAGGAGTAATCCTGGGGCTCAGCAAGGCCAAGGCACTTGGTGCAAAATACATCATGGTCAAAACCGATTCACAGATAGTAACAGGACAAGTGGAGAAATACTATGTTGCCAGAAACCTAGAGTTAGCCGCATACCTAGAAGTAATCGGGGGTCTGAAAAAAAAATTCCAGTGTTTTACCCTAAAGCACATCACAAGTGGGGACAACACGGAGGCAATTGAGTTAGCCAAAGCCAAAGTAGCGGCAAATCAAATGGAGGTACCCAAAGGAACCTTCTTCCAAGAATTGACATTGTCAGCTACTGCAAAAACATCTAAGGCATTTGCGGAGGTACTCTTAGTAAACACGGAGGATTGAAGGAAAGCAATAATTGATCATATCAATGGAGTACATGTGACATCAGATAAAACAAGTGCAGCAAGATTGGCCGTACGAGCAAGGAATTACACAATAATAGATGGAGTTCTATACAAGAAGGGGATAGTCCAACCATTGCTTAAGTGCATCACTGAGTTAGAAGGCACAGACCTCTTACAGGATATTCACTCAGGAATGTGTGGATCGCACATTGGCCCAGAGCGCTCTCAGCAAAGGCAATTAGGCAAGGATTTTACTGGCCAACCCATATCAAGGACGCATTGCACATAGTAACAACTTGCAAAGCATGCCAAAGTTTTGCACCGCACCAAGCGTCTCTGGGAGGACAATCATAGCTAATACCTCCAGTCTGGCCGCTTCAGTGATGGGGAATGAATCTCATAGGCCCATTACCCCTGGCTCAGGGTGGAAGCAAATATGCAGTAGTGGCAGTAGAATACTTCACAAGATGGATAGAAGCCAAACCACTTGCAACAATCACCTCCAAAACAGTCAAAAAATTCTTCTAGCAAAACATAATTTGCAGATTTGGGGTTCCAAGAACACTCACAGTCAACAACAGAAAACAATTTGATTCAGACAAGTTCAAAGAATTCTGCAAGAGCATCGGCATGCAAATAGCTTTCGCATCAGTCTATCACCCAAAAAGTAACGGAGCAGTGGAAAGATCAAACAGAATCATATTCTCAGCAATCTCCAAGACATTGCTGGACCACAAAAAGGGCAAATGGGTAGAAGAGCTACTGAAGGTACTATGGTCTCATAACACATACGTATCAAGAGCCACCGGGTTCACTCCATTCAAGCTATTATATGGAGAAGAAGCAATGATGCCAGAGGATATCAAATACCAGAGCCTCCGCGTAATAAAATAGAACCTCGCAAAAGATGAAGAATATACCAAGGAGATGACCGAAGCATACAGGATAGAGGCAATTGACAATATCGAGAAATACCAAGATCAAACCAGAAAATGGAGGGATAGAAAAGTGGTCACTAAAAACATTAAAGATGGCGATTGGGTAATGAGGCGGAGGCCAAACGCTCAAAACATAGGGAAACTACAGCAAAAATGGGAAGGACCGTTCATAGCCAAGCAAGGTGGAAGGAAAGGGTCATTCTATCTATAAGATGCAGAAGGAGGAATGTCAACTCACTCCTGGAACATTGATAGCCTTAGGAAATACTACACATAGAATGTAAGGACTCCATAGTATTATAAGTGGAGGTCCATAGATTTAAATTCCTGCAACTTACTTCTTCTGTAAAAATGGCTTGCACACTTTTCCTCACAAAAGGGGCTCCAAATCAGAGGTGAGGTTTTTAATGAGGCAAGACTGCATGTAATTAACCTTTGAATGTATAAAGAGGACCTCGAAAAATAATACCCGAGACAGTCGAAAGTAGCCAGCACCACGGCTGCAATATTCGACAACTATTCATGATTTACAAGGTCACTTCATGCCACCATTAAGAAAAATGAGAAGGCATGAAGCAACCTCCGCGAAATGCCAAAAGCCCTCGAAAAAGCCCTGGCATATCAGGCATCGAGGCAGCTGTCGCAACCATAAGTTGTGAAGCGAACCAGGGAAAGACCTGTGAACCAACTCAGGCACTGGTAGCTCAAAAAGTGAGCAACATCACACTCACCAGTAGTGACCTCCGCAATACAATATTAAAACAAGCGGCGGTAACAGACACACATAGGTATGAGTTCACGAAGTCAAGAAACCTCTGTGTCATACACCTTCCAAAGTGAAGGTAATATAATTTACAAAAAAAGTTTAGGAACCGATAAGATCATTTATTATTCCAAAGCGAATGCATTACGTAAAGCAAGATCATATTTTATTCAACTTTACGCTTACAACAGATAAGGCTCATCGTGCCTTGCTCATAACAAGAACAATGTGCAAAGCGCACATATTTAACTGCTAGACCAGAATGCACAACCTCTGGGTCAAGATATCTAGCCACTCCACCCAGTTAGCCTGCTACTATAAGACATGGAAGTGGCCCAGAAGTTGCCAACACTTTAGCCTACAAAAGAGCAAAGAGTGCAGCCTCCGGAAGTACATCTAAAAGCAAGTAAGCTAAGGCTCCCTGAAAAGCAGGCGCTAGCGGAGGCAAGACCTGATCAGTCACAGAATACCCCCTATCGCTTCCCGGCTGCATACCACCCTATGCCTCCAAAAACCCAGCCAGTTGAATCAAGTCCAATAGACGCTCGGTATGAAGAGAAGGAGGTGCACCTCCAACGCTAGCTTGTACATGACAAACTCCACAATCGTCTATAAGCACACCACTTTGCACCTTCCATCAGCAAGCAACCACCGCATCCAAAATCCTTACATCAACCACACTAAATAAGATCACAGCCGGTCGCCATCTCCGAGGATACAAAGGCAATATACGTAGAGTATCGTTGACAAACAGAAGCATCACCATCTTTAACCGTTGGCAACAGGTTCACTAATGTGGCCATTCCATTACGAGTCCTTACACAGTACCAACGCAAGACAACTCCTAGGGAGCACCATTAGTATAATGTACACAACAAAGCAGCCTACGGACGAACAAAATTTGATTAAGGGAGATGGAGGCAGATGTGCGCAAGAATAAGATACCACACAAGAATTTGTAAGGGGGTTGGCAAAAGAAACATTATGGAGACAACGAGGGTTTTCGAGATAATGCCAAAGAACTTAGCTGACAGTGCAAGCCAATCAGGATCATTGCCCGAACGGATACAAGGGGGGATACCGCGTAAGAACTCGTAACTTCCCCTCTTCTCCGCTAAGATCAACCATGGCTCACCTCCGTAGATCAACCGTCAGGATGCGTGGAGGCATAGCCGAAGGCCAAAAAGTCGTGCACAGCAATAAAAAGGTAATACACAGCAAAATCGACACCAACACTGGTCGAAGACAAACAACGGTTGTAATACTCACCTTATCTTAACAATAAAATAAAATTATTAATACATAAATGTTCTTCAAAGTGGTTACAACCTCCGAAGAGAAAAGCAGAAATCACTTCCGGAGGCCACAATCGCAATCTAGCACGAAGGCCTCCGACTAATTCAAACAGACCTCCGCAGCACAGTGGAGGTCGAAATAAGCAAGCTCACAAATGACAGTTCCATCGCAACACTCAACCTCCGCGCAAGCAAGAATAATTACAAAGGTCCAGTCGGACCACGCCATGCAAGAGAACGAGTAAAGCTAGAGCGCTTATCATCTAAATCGCTGAGAACAAAATAAAACATGTCGTCCACCGTGCGCCTAGGAAACGCCGACTTCCAATAATCCCACAGCTCGCCGCTAACGTAAACCTCATCGCGCATAAAGGTAATAGGCTCGACCTCCTGCACGGGCCCTAAACTGTAGACCTGCGCAGGACGATTCGACCATTAATAATTTACAAAACCAAGAGTAACTTAAATTGTTCCTTACACGTGCGCGCCGACACTGGGTCAGCAAAAGATAAAATATACACAACCACAAATCAAGGTGATTTTTTACACCTCCTCTTCAGCGGTCAAGTTCTGAAGCCCTGTCCGAGCCCCCGGAGATGCTACCACTTGCTCCATCAATGAATCAGTCCCAGCACTTGCAGGAAGAACTTGAGTAGCGGAGGCACCAATGTCGGTAGATCCTCGGGTGCTTGCAGATGTGCCGCCAGAAGAAGTTGGGCCATGACCGCTGTACTTGCCATACTTTAGTTGCTAAAAAAGGCAGAAAATAAGAGAAGAAAATCGCCAACACAACTCGTACAACAAAATAAGACAGAAAAAGCTAACCACACATACGGTTTCATGGGTAACATTAGCCATGGCAACGGTCTCCGACCGGCCAAACTTGGACCAGAACTTCTGCATGAAGCTATGCACGGTGGTCTTAACAAACTGATCTGTTCTGCCAAGTTCAGCAGGATCTCCTAGCTCAGGACAATCAAAATTCCCAATTTGAACAATGTCCTTAGACACAAAGAGCTTGCATAGACAGGTGGCGGAGGTCTTTGGACTGAAATCGGAGACTCTGGTCATAAACTCATTTAGCTTGTTGACGTTCTCCTTGATCCAGGAAAAGATCCCGGAGGTGGAAGCATCAGGATTAACCCGAGTCGCCACACCACCAAAAGCCCGGACAGCGGAGACGTAGGATTCAGCCACTTCCCGCTCGATCGACCTGGTGGCAGTCAGCTCCTTCTCAAATTCTTCAACTTTAGTCTTAAGAGCCACTGTCAACTGCCGTTCAGCATCCACTTCCAAGCGTAGGAGATTCAAAATCTGAGCAGCTTTGTCCGCCCGCAGATTGGTGGTGGCCTCCACTTCTTTGGCAGCAGTAAGAGACTTCTTTAAGTCATCAGATTGAACCCCAAGAGGTGATAGCTGCTTCTCCAAACCAGAGGCCTTCTGAGCCATTCGTTCCTTCTCATGAGTCTGAGACTCAATCTCCGCCATCAAAACCTTGATAGCGTCATCCATTATGACTAGTTCAGCACCACTACTGGTCTCAACGGCCATGGACAAGGCGGCGCTCTAGAGATAGCAACAAAGCAATGCCAAAATCAAATACATGCGAAAGAGAAGGTAATATATATATAAGAACGGAGAAAATGAAACCAAACTCACAATAACATGATGATTAATGTTGGCGTTCTCAAGGTTTGAAGCAGAAGCCTAGCCAGACGCTGGTACAGGTCTCCACCCATAGCGTCAGTCAGCTGGTCAATACCTTGGTCCCAGCTAAGGAGGGCACTTATGCCCTCATCAGCACAGCTGCTGGATGGGAAATACCTAGAGCCAACAACGTCCACCGGAGGATGCCGAGCCGTAGGCACTGTTTTAGTAACAGCCCCTTCGGGAAATGGTACATTAGGTGCCAGAGGCGGTGGAAGGGCAGTCTAGGTGGCCTTAGTAGTGAGGCTATCTAGAAGCAGATACAAAAAAAACACATCACAAAAGGAAATAAGAAAATACAAAATCTCAAAAAACTGCATATACATGCTCACCGAGCAAGGAAACTTCCCCATCAGAGGCATAACCACAAGAAACCTTCAAAGTCAGGAAATCCACATAGGTCATACTCCGAGTAAGAATGTTACCTTGACTCAAGGTGTAGGCATCCTCATGGACCTTAGTATCCTCCGTTCCAAGTTGGGCAGTCTCTACTGGCTTCTCAGCACGATGAGCCATAACACCAGCCTCCTCCAATTCATGTTCATCAGAACTGGAGTGGAGATACGCACTGGTAAATGGCTTCACAGAAAGCTCAGAGGGCATCATTTCAACATGCTGAGGCAGAGGATCAGCAGGAAGCAAGATAGGCTGAACCGAAGGCGAACCAGAGGCGTCAATTGCTAAAGCATGGGACAACTCTAGGGAAGCAGCAGGCGATGGAGACCGCCGAGACGGGCCCTCAAAACTAGACAACGCCAAAGCATCAGCTGCCGTCAGAATCTCAGTCTCCACCTCTGGATTAGCAACGATGCTCCCTTCTTCATCATAAAGATCTTCAAAAACATCCTCCATCTCCGCAGATTTAGCGAAGGCTTCTTTCTATTTCTTCGAGCCTCTGCGCGTCAAAATGCCAGCTTTTCTTTTCTTCCCTCGGCGGCCTTCGTAGCAGCACCGGCAACAGTTAATTCCTTCTTCTCATTCTTCTTCTTCAACTTCTTAGGGAGCTCACACTTAGTATAGTGAATGTCGAGCTCCTCAAAGACCCTATTGAGGCGAGGCATGGTGCCAGCCTTGGACCTCCAGGCAAAATACTACTTCTTAGATACTTCACCAAGAATTTCAACAGCCTTCTGCTCGGTCTCCAAAACAAACTCAGCAGCACCTTTACCCTCAGGAAGCTGAAGACCAAAATGTGGACAGAGGACCCCATCGGCAAAACCCAAAATAGGAATATCCAGCTTCTGCATAGCAAATTTCTTCATGTCTTTACCGCCAAGCAAAAGCCAGAAATCACAAGCAATCATCTCTTCCACAAGGTCCCTACCACCTGAGTAACGGCAAGCTGTCCTAAAGGCCTCCATACATGACCTCTGTTTGTTAGATTCGACAGACCCAGGCCTGACACTAGTTAACGGATTCATCCATGTCATCACGGAGGCATAAGGAAAACGGGTGACCTGCCTCCCGTATTCCTCAGGTCGAGTAATGCTGCTGGTCTTCACGTAAAACCAAAAATCTAACCAGTCAGCAGGCTCATACTTCCCCCTCTGACACCAAGAAATCGCAATCTTCTCCCTACCTTTACCCAAGTTTCTCTTGGCCATAAAACTACAAGAAGCAAACTGAGCCAACTTACCACCAACATACTGTGATTGCTTCTGCAGCTCATAGTACTCAGCAAAGGTGTTCATACTGAACTCTCCCCCATAAGACTCAATAGCCCACAGAAACTTGCTCATATTCAGGAAAGCATAAGGAGTCATATGGTGAAGCTGCACGTCAAACCACTCAAGAACATAGCGGAGGAAGTTGCAGCTCAGGATGCGGAGGCCGCAGGTGAAGAAATCCCTAAACACAACGGCTTCATCCTTCTTAGGTTTCAGAATAGTCTCCCCATGAGGAGGCCGTCCACGACCAACAGGAAGAAGCATGACCTCCGCATCAGTCACATCAACCTTCGGAGCCATCAGGTCGCTTGGAGAAGCGTCGACGTCTGACAAGGACTCTTCAAGATCCTTAGCTTCTGCGACAGCCAGCATGCACTGCTTGAAAAGATCTAGGAAGCCTCCGACTCCAACACCCTGCAAACAAGAATAAGGGCCAGAGAACGGATGATGACGCGCGCAGCAGGGGCGTTTAGGTGCCACAGTGGCAGAATGCCAAGGCAAAACTAGAGCGGAGGCAGCAAGTAGCAGAACAAACTACGCCGTGGTGAGAGAAGGGGAGTATGGGTCATTTTCACCGCCCACCCCCCTTATGTAGGCAGCGAAGTGGCGCCTCGACTTCTCAACCCAACGGTCACGATGATCCACGAATTGAATGGCAGCAGACGGACCGACTCAAAATCAACGCGTAAGATTAAAAACCGGGCAACGGTAAAAACGCAAAGCCTCCGGTCCAACGTTCAACGGGCCAGGGGGGTCGGAGGTAAGTACAGCCTCCGCAGCCCGGGGCGTATTGATGGCTAGACCCGCCTCCACTAGACCTAACCCTCAAGGGGGGAATGTTGGGGATGCGCCCCAGGGCCGGAGAGGCTTATTACCTCCGCTTGGAGTCTAACCATTGAATCCAGTGTTCGTTTCATATCAGGATCCAATGGAGCCCCCCAGAGATATGACGTCCACCGAGGAGGCACCTCGTGGGACTGTGGAGTCGGTCGGTGATGGAGGTCCGGTGACGTTGGCTCCCATGCTCGCGGAGGTCAATCGACCAAGCCCCCGACTCCCGCGGAGGCCCTGCGCGGAGGTGGTGACATCCCAAGACACCGACATCGAGGTGGTGTGATGGGCCGAGCTGAGGCTCATCGTCAAGAAGCAGACATGATGGGCGTCTAAGGGCAGTGATGGGCCTCGACCCATATGTCGTAGCGACAAAGTGATAGACCAGCTTGCCCCTGAGAGGCCCACGTGTAATAGATTCAGTATCTAGGGTGTCAATACTCTCATTGGGGACACACTTGTACTTTTAATCTTGAACTAGGTAGTCACTATAAAAGGCGATGCCCCTGTGTAATGAAGGAGGTTGTCCTTTGGTAGCTGCAGTGCCACCTACCCGTGGGTCTACCTTGTGATTCCACCATTTTATATCAAGAGGAGTTTTGTTTTGGTCCTATCATCTCTCCTCATCCTAAATCTGCTGGGAACGTGTCTCAACAATAGGGATCGAACTCATGGCCTCAAGCCTATATTATTTTATATTCACATTAACACTTATTACTATAACGACACATATTTGGGACACTTCAAATAAACTCAAATGAAAATAGTTAAAACTAGAAAGTTTTATATCTCTTTGTGTACTACGTCTTTGTTTTAGGCCTTTTTTTTCCATCCAAGCAAATCTACTGTTTTCCAAAGGTATGAATTTTAAATATGAAAAATTAAAACATATTTTTTGGGTTCTAAATACACTTTGGAAAACATATAGTGACGCCAATATCAGCTACATACAGGGTCAGTCAGTAGGTATAAGTGGTTGGTCGTTATAAGTTTATAGCAACATCAATATCATCAACGACATATATGGGCTAAATCTTCCAACAGGTTGTTATGGGCTTGAATGGCCCTCCTATGTCTAAACTCTGCAGTAATATATGTACCTTCTCTTGTAAACCTTGAAAATGACAGCCATTCTGCAGTAGTTTCAATCAAACCTCACCTTCATTTCTCCTAATACTAATATTGGAGCACTTGGCAGTACACTGCACGCATGGAGACATTTACAATGCATTGCTTGCTACCCTAACCAGTAACCTCTAAATAAGTGAACATAAGCATATGCAGCAAATAAAAATCATCTAGAGCTCGCTACCATGGTAGCACTCAATATCTTCGCAAAAAAAAAAAAAAATGGTAGCACTCAATATTTCTGAGCCACTAGTGACTACAGGGTTGGGTGGCATACGGAATGGTATGTTCGCGGGCTCTGAGCATGATCTAGTTGTGCCCACTTACAAAAGGATGTGAAGAAGCTTAAATTCAGCCATCAGAAGGTTCTCATGCTCAAAGCATCAGATTTTGCTATTGTGGAGTGCAAGGCCGTAATGAACTCTCACAAGAATTAGTGCTATTGCAGGTGGGATTAACAATTATTATGAACATTGTTATCCTATATGGCATAGCACGCACCACAGCCTGTTTGGGTCCGTAGTTTGTATGTTAAACTAAAGTGACTTAAATAATACAAGCTCAGTTACAATGGTGGGCACAGGGAAGCTGGTACTTTCTCGTGAGCATTTCTCTTAGTTGATGTGTCAACGGTAATTAAGAAATATAACTTATTTTAGTACCAGCTGCGCAGGCAAGTCATCGGTGCTTCATCTCTTTTACTTGTGCAAAAGCCTGCTGCGCAGGCGAGTCATCACAATGACTCACCCATTGAAGGATTGATATCCTCGTGTAGTCATGTGCTTGCTGCCAGCAAGACCTCCATTCTCTTCCTTGACATGGGATGTCATTTGGTTCACGAAGAGGCGAAGAGGAGGACTGGCAGCGCTGTTCTCTATTTCGCGTGAGCTGGTCAGCGCAACTGCGCCGCTTTCTGATGGATGTCCGCTGCCGGTACTACTCGTCTATGAGGCTGGCACTGTGATGGTGGCCATGAATGCCGCAGCTGGCGCTGCGGTCGACAAAGCAGCGCATCAAGGTGCATGTCGGAACATATGCAAGCAGTGCCTTTCGAGAATATATGAAAGCAGAGAGTACAAGCAGAATCCGAACGAAGCATATTGACGATAGAAACTCGAGAGGCAAGAGTTCGAGTTTGTTTCAAGTTAGGCACGGGCTTGGTACTGGATAGGACGCTCCGGGCAGGCAGAGAACTGGAGCATTTTGTACCCTCCATCAAAAAATATTTAATACGACTGCCAATAGAAATGTTCATTGGACATTAAAACGTATTAATATGACTGCCAATGGAAATCCGTTTTTGGAGTAGAAGGTAATTGGACATGGAACAGCGCACCATTCCACTACCACCCAACCAGGAAGAAATACTTCATTCTCTTCTATTTGACTTCTATAACAAACAAATACCGGTGAATGAGGCTCACAGATTTGTAGTTAGATCCAATTTATAATCTTCTGTTGATGCCTCACAAATTTGGATGTCGTACTGTTAACTTTCATGTGCCATAGAACAGTGGAACTTGTACATTTCTGCTACGCTTCATAAATACTAATGATATCCATCGTATGGTAGATAGAAAAAATAGTGTCAAGACTCATAGGTGAACAACTGCATAAATCCTAACAAGCGGTTTCAACTGAGAGTTGTGAAATCTGCTTAACCCTTATGTAATGCACACGTGTCTCCAAGTGAAAAAGCTCATATGTGCTTTGGAACTGTCATTGGCATGGGAAGCATAGGGAAATCATGAGGCAACATAAATACATACTCATGTTATGCCTAGGCTACGGAGAAATCATACAAATGTTTTGATACATGCCATTCACTTTGCTCCAACAACTCCATGGCTCACACATCTCGGCATCATGTAGGTGAAGGCTCGGCTTCGTTGTGACGTCATGTATCAGTGCCTTGTCAGCCACCTCGACCACCACCTACCGTCCAGCTTGGAGCGGCTGAGCGACTCATCTCATTCTCTCCGTGCATTGTAACATGAAAAATGTGCGGAACTAGGCAAGGATCCTGAGTACTCCAACCTCCGGATTACAGATGATTGGTTGGAGTGCCTGTAGGCTGTGTTGAGATCTGACGTGTTGAGATCTTGGTGGATGTGGTCATTTTTGTTGCAATGATTTGTTATTGTGTCATAACTATGTTTCTGTCATTGTACTTGTATATTTCAGCTAGTACGGTTTCGTGGTAGATCAGGCAGAAGGAGCATACGGGATACCCCAGGTAGACCACCTGAAAACACATATATCTTTGCCGAGTGTCAAATTCTTTGCTGAGTGAGAGGCAACACTCGACATAGACTGCTTTGCCGAGTGCCAAAAGTGACTGTCTCAATCTATATTTCTCTAGTATTTGTTTTAGTAAAATTTGAGAGATTAAAAATATTGAATTGAAAAAAGGTTGAACTAGAAAGTTTTAGATCTGTTCGAGTACTACAATTTGGCTTTAGGTCACTTAACCATCTAAGACCATTTGAAAAAATTGAAGCTAGAAATTTTGAAATCTAAAAACATATAGCAAAATTCCTTGACTCTAAATAATTTCTAGTGAAAAATTAAACTAGAAAAAATTCTCCATATGAGATTTATATTGTCTCTGCATCCGACGCACACTGAAAATTTTTGACAAAATGAATTTTAAAATTTGATAACTTAAAATATATTTTTTGTCAAAAAGCACGGTGTGCTATGAATAAGTTTTCTCCCCATAGGCAAAAAAACTAGAAGTTTGTTGCAGAGTACAGTCTTGCAAGCATAAAACAACTCCTGTGGCCACATGTGACGCTTAACTAAACAGTCACTGACATGATTTTTGATCATCTAGAGCACAGAATTAAAAGTTACCACGGATTTGTTCAGTGAAGACATCATCGTGGTAGTTAAAGTACACTGAAATGCATTCAGTGTCCTGCACCCATGTGTGAACCTTAACTAGGTCATAAAACTAAGTTAGTTTTACATTCATCATTGAGACTTTTGGTAGGACTATAATGCCATGATGTGAACACACGCTAGAGACAGTATAAATAGAGAGATCGAGTGAGCGATGCAGACCATCACCCACTAAGTTGCTTCAAACAAATATTGTAGAAAAGGGGAATACCAATAGCGGTGGTATCTGGGAGGTGGAAGGACAGGCATGGGAGACATACAGAAATCTGTTTTTACATATTGGTATGGGCATTCATGCGGCAGAGAAATTAGCAGCTGGAAAGTGATCTACTATAGAGTACCAAAAACATCTGTCAGCTGATGAGCCGCGATTGCTGTGAACATGCATTTGACATAGTTGGAATGGATCGTCACAGCTGGAATGGATCGTCACAGCTTCAGAAAGTTGGCAGCCGCACGTTGTTCATTTCACATAGAGTGGCACAGCGTGACATCAAGATCTGGATGCACGAGGATGCCCTGCAGGCATTTGTTGTATAAAATTTTTAAAAGGACAATAAAAATTAAGTTCGAAGAATGATCGACATAGGCTTCAGTTATACTTTCCAGAAAAAAGGTGGCTCTGTCCGGCATGCTATTCTCACCTGCTACTACATTCCAAAAGGTCTTCTCAATCCTGCGCTTCACTCTCCGCTGTTCGGCGTGCAATTCTCCCAGGCCATTTCCCTCTGACCTTGTTTGGTTGGTGGCATGACGGATCACCTCCTATAGCTCATGGAGCAACCATGCGCAAGTCTGAGATGGACCCTCCTTTGCCTTGACTGTCAGACTCTAACGAGCAATTCCAACCTGCTCCATGGACCCACGCTAAGGCCATGTATCCTTGGTTTCCTATCATCTGTAGACTCCAACGAGCACCAGCTGCCTCTGGTTCCGATGAGCAGCGGCCACTTCCCATTCTGATAAGCAGTGTAGCTTAAAAAAGTATTATATATGTTTAATTTTTGCCTATGCCTTAAAATTAAAGCAGTATATGTTTGTTGTAGAATTTACTCTCTCCCAAGGACAATAATACTCCTGCCATTTAGTCAAAAAAATAATACTCCTGCCCTTTTCTCACTGACACGATTGATAATGCTCTCGAGGACATGTGCTTTTACAACCTTACAGAATTAATAACAATTACTGTTCATTTCTTCATTGAAGACAACGTGGTTAAGTACACTGTCTGCAACACATTCAGTCCTACACCCATGTCTAGTTCATAAAACTGAGCTACACTCATCGCTGAGATCTTTAACAGGACTATGATGCCAGAGGCAGTATATATAGAGAGAGTGTTGATGTATAGTACCGATTGAGTTGCTACAAACAAATATTGTAGAAAAGGGGGTAAACAAATCCGCTGCAAAGGGAAGGACAGGCATGGGAGGCACAGAGAAACCTGTTTTTACTTTTGGGTGAGGGCATGCATGTGAGTCACTGCCTAACAGCCGCACAGTAATGCAGCATTGTAACACAAAGGTGTGCCATTCATGATGATTGTTTAATTGAAATATAGAATGGATCACAGTATAACATGGCGAGCTGGATCCACGAGGATGCACTACTGGCATTTGTTTTGCGGAAATTTGAAAAAGAAAAAAAATTCAAGGTCAAAGAAAGATGCAAACAGATCTCAGTTATAATTTCCGCAAGATATACTGCTCTGCCCGCCTGCCTGCAGTTACATTTTCATAGGTGCATTGTTATTTTTGTATAATTCTGTTTGGATACCATATTCAGATGTGCACTGACCAGTAAATTCTAATGTCTTAAATATAATTCTGTTTGTATAATTCTGTTTGGATACCCTGCAGGCATTTGTTTGTATAAAAGTTTTAAAAGGAAAAAATCAAGGTTGAAGAATGATCCACATTGATTTCGGTTATACTTTCCACAGAAACGTGACTCCACCAGCATTCGTGGAGTACATTTGCATTACGTGAAGAAGTCTGACGGCTGATCTCTTTAGTTGCCCAGTCAGGTGTGCATAGCTAGAGTTTTTATTTTTCTTTCCACAAAAAACGTGACTCTACTGGCATTCCTGGTATACAAACTAGTCATTCCTGGAGTACAAACTAATTAGACTAAAAGTGCTACAAGATTCCAAAAGGACTAATCTATCCTTGACTTCACTCAACTCTGTCCAGCGTGCAAGTCCAATCTCCCACCATGCCCCTCCACCTGAAACTCTAAAAGTGCTACTAGATTAAAAGCAACTATTGTTCATTTATTCATTGAAGACAACGTGCTAATGTACACTGCCGGCAACGCATTCAGAGCTACACCCATGTGTGTGACACTTGACTAGTTCATAAAACTAAGCTCTACACTCATCGCTGAGATCTTTAACAGGACTATGATGCCAGATTGTGAGCACACGTGCTAGACAGTACATATAGAGAGAGTGTTGATGTGTAGCACCCATTGAGTTGCTACAACCAAAGAGGATAGGCATGGGAAGCATAGAGAAATCTGTTTTTAGTTTTGGGTGAGGGCCAGACAGTAGCTGACTGCCGGAATGTAATGTAGTATAGTAAAACAAATATCTGCCATCCATGATGAGCTCGCCATTGCTGTGTGCTCCATTGTTTCACAGAATCGATCACAGTTTGAGAAAGTTGAATGGCACAGTATAACATCACAAGCTGGATCCATGAGGATGCACTGCCGGCATTTGTTTTGCCGTAATTAAAAAAGAAAAACAAAAAAAATCAAGGTCAAAGAATATTAATGCAAACAAATTTCAGTTATACTTTCCGCAAGATATACTGCTCTACCGCATGCCTGCAGTTACATTTTAATACGTGCATAGTTATTTTTGTATACTAGTGTTCCGGTAACATATATTAGTTATGCACCGATCAGTTATTAACTCTAATGTCTTAAGTAGATTGGAAAAAATCAGTTTATATTTACTGAATCAATCTCATGTCGACGCTGACTTTGGTTTCCAGATTAAAAGCTCGGTATTGCTTATTTTTGTAAGAAGTGAACTGATTTATTTACCTTTTTTCTAGCACGTGTGAACCTATTTTGAACACTCCAATTACCAAGAGTAAGATATCATTTGCTAATCATTTTATATTTCTGGTGGGCTAACTAATTGAAGCTAGTGCAGTTAGATTACATAATTACGTACAGTATGGTCCCTGTACTTCAACAAAAAATTATATAATTCATTGTACAGTGCATGATATTTGTTTTGTTTCAAGCTGAGTTGGACAGTTTTGTACCATCCATAGCAAAAACTAATTGCGAGTAACAACATCTCAACAGCAATACATTAAACTATTAATTGTCCTTTTTACCTACATTATTAGATTCACACTTCTAGTGAAAAACAAGTATACATGCTGAGTGTAGCATGTTGTGTGGACGAGAGTGAGCAATATGGCATGGTAAGTAACTTAAGAATCCAAGGCTTTATGCATATTGTGCCAAATTATTCGAAATCCTTATTTTGTTCTCTGTTAAAATAAGAATCCAAGGCCATAGACTGAACTCTATAGTATTATAAGATGCTACAAACAGTAACTTAAGCTTAAACTATCATGCCAAAGACGAGTGGTCGAGATAGAAATGCGGTCTACCAAGGAAATCAGAGCCACGACCTTTGGTGTTCAAACCTCTTGTCGAAGAACTATATATGTAGCAGCATTGTTTGTATAAATAAATAGAGTGCTTACAGTTATAATTCACAATAGATCACAAGGTTTAAATTATAATGACAATATATAAATGTCAATATAGAACTGATACTTACCATTGTGGTTACCCACATAAGTCAAAATTGATACTATTCACCGTACAGCGGCAAGTTATTTTTTCTTGTGGGCAGGCAGAGAGAGCTGGCCTAATATATACAAAACACAAGCACATTCTTGTATTCACGTTTCAAGTGAAAACAAGTGCACTTCCCCTTCCCCACAGTCTTTTGTGTCAAAAAAAAAGTGAGAACAAGTGCACATTTGAGTGATGCGGTGTTGGACAAGCCAAGAGATGGTTAGTATCCATGACTCCATGCCAGGAAACTAATGCCAAAATCATGAGCATCCATGTATGCTAGGGCTGAGAGTGAATCCGATCCCAGATCCTCCTTTGAACAGAGAAATATGGCATGGGAAGCATAGGGAATTCTTGACATAACACAATCATGTTTGACGTGTGTTGGGGATGCGCCCCAGGGCCGGAGAGGCTTATTACTTCTGCTTGGAGTCTAACCAACGAATCCAGTATTCTTTTCATATCTGTGTCCGTAGGATCCAAAGGAGAGGCCTCCTGAGGTAGGACCTCCGCCGAGGAGGTACTCGGGGGACCGTAGAGTCGATCGGCGACGGAGGTCCGATGGCGTCGTCTCCCATGCTCGCGGAGGTTGATCGACCAAGATCTCGACTCCTGCGGAGGCCCTGCGCGGAGGTGGTGACATCCCAAGACAGCAGCAGTCGAGGTGGAGTCAATCGACGGCGGAGGTCCGGTGGCGATGACAGTCGCTCAAGCGGAGGCTGATCGATGGAACCTCGATTTCCCCGGAGGCTCTGCATGGAGGAGGCGGCAACCCGAGACTGCCTTCATTAGGATGGTACGCCGGGCCAAGCTGGGGAGCTTGTGAACAAGCAGTGGGCTCTATGGGCCTCTCACAGGTAGTAATGGGCCATAGCCCGGGGCCGTGGCCAGGAAATAGTGGACCAGCCTACCCCTAGGGGGTCCACATGTAATAGGGTCAGTGTCTAAGGTTTCAAAACCCCTATTGGGGGTGCGCTTGTACTTTCAATCTTGAGCTGGAGAGCCACTATAAAAGACCACTCCCCCTGTGTAATAAAGGGTTGTTATCCTTGGGTGGCTACGATGCTACCTACCTCTGGCCCCACCTGGTAATCCCATCAATTTATATCAAGAGAAGGTTTGTTTTGATCTTATTGTCCCTCTTCATCCTAATCCTGCTGGGAACGTGTCCCAACAGTTGGCGCCCACCGTGGATGTCTGCAAGAAGATAACGCCTACAGATGCCACCTAGAAGAAAGGCCTCCGTAAGGAGACATACTGCCGCTAAGGTGGAGGTACCACAACCCTCTGCTCACGGGAGACCAAGAAGAAACACTCGAAGCACCTACGCCTCTACACCAGAGGATGGAGGTGATGACGAGAACAACAATGCCGTGCCAAGGGATAGGTTAAGGGCGCAGCAAGCCGCCACCCAAAAAATGATACAATCATCGCATCAAGCGAACGAGATAAGGCAGCAAATGGCTATTCTACAAGAAAAAATACAGAGCATGCAGGCTCTGGCAGCAAGTCCATTGGAGACCGCTCAACTAATCATAGCAAGTCGTCCCCCAGCTATAAACGCGCAAGCTGCGCACACCACAATTCCAACCCTACCCACACCATCAAGAGTCTTTGACCCAAAGTCACCACTGTCCGAAGTTCTGCAAAGCTCACTATGGCCTCCAAGTTACAAACCGGTGTCTCTGCCAAGATTCAATGGCAATTCAGATCTGAGATAGTTTATAATGAATTTCGAGGCCGCAGTAGCCTCTGCAGGAGGCAACGATCATGTAATGGCTAAATCATTCGTGATTGCAGTAGAAGGAGATGCACTGCCATGGTACTCAATGTTAAAGCCAAGCATCGTATACTCATAGGAGAACCTACGAGACCAAATACTGTCAAACTTCAAAGCTTACACGAGCGAGTCATTAACATCATCATACTTGTTCAGCAACAAGCACCTCAAGGGCGAACCCCTCATAGACTATTATCAGAGATTCCTACACCAGATGTCCCTGACGGGGCAGCCATAGAAGCAGCAGTCAAAGGACTCAGGATCGGCCCATTCGCTAGTCACTTGGCAAGAAAGAAGCCAGCCACAATGGCACAGCTGCACGAGGAGTTCAAAAAATACTGCAGGTCCGACAATGACCTCCGCAAAAGATTAGAAGAAGCAGACAGTCAACGTAAACAGTTTTCGAATAATAGCAATAGAAGAGATAACAGGAACCAGCAAAGGCAACAATACCAGATCCAGCAGAAACAAGTTTTCAATTTGCAGGGTAGCCAGCCTCTGAACGCTCAGGACAAAAAAGAAACCAATTATGAGCAGAGAAATCAAGGAGGGCAGGGCTACAACAAAAGCAACAAATCCAAGAACTGGAGCAAGAACCAGAAACCAAAGAAGCCATATTGCCTCTTCCACGGAGAGGACAAAGGGCACATCACACGAGATTACCCGGAGGCCCAAGAGACATTTGACAGAATGAAAAGCAAACAGTCACAACTGCAGCCCCAGCAGCAAAGTAGCTAAGAGATAAATCACACTAACGGTTCGTAGCTCCACCAGCAATACAACCCAAGCTTCCTAGGATACAGCCCAGGACCACTACCACAGCAAGACCTGGCCCACCATTACTATCCAGCATTGCTACCAGCCCGGAGACTAGTGTATCAGCAAACAACGTAGCACTAGAACAGAGCAGAAAATGGCCTAACTTACATCAACCCAAGACCTCCGCACATAACGCTCATTGAATCAACACAGATGCAGGCACCTTCGGTGACACACCAAAGGCAGTATGAAGCATTACTAGCACATCCGCACTCGGCATTACGAACCATTGGCATGATACTACCTATAGCCGGAGGCTCAGCTCTACAATTCGAAACCAAGAAGCAGAAAAAGGATCACCTCCGTATGGTAAACAATGTAGCAGTTCAAGGAGCATACAAATCAACAGAATGGTCCAAGATGCCAATAGAGTTCACAGAGCAAGATCTCCAAGTAGAAAGCTACCCGCACCGGACGCTATGGTCATAAAGGCAAACATAGCGGCATGGGAGGTAAGCAGAATACTCTTAGACTCTGGGAGCTTAGCAGACATCATTTTTCAAATGTATTTGATCAAATGAAACTCAGTAGAAGCTAGCTGGTACCGCTAGATACTCCACTAATTGGATTTGGTGGGAAAAAGATCAATGCACTAGGCAAAATATCATCACCAGTGTCATTCAAAGACGGAGACTGTGCCAGGACAGAATACATCACATTTGACGTGGTAGACATCTACTACCAGTACAACACAATAATGGGAAGAGGATTTACAAACAAGTTCAATGTGGCAATACACATGGGATACCTCTGCATGAAAATGCCCGCATTGCACGGGATCATTACAGTGCATGGCAGTCAAAAAGAAGTAAGAAACATAGAGAAAGCAATCTACAAAGCACATAGAAACATCAACACCGTAGCAGAAGAGGAGCCTCTGAACATGCCTGTGGGAAACAACAACATGGCAGATCAAGAGGACACAATAACATTACCATTGGAAGAAGCGGTCCCTAACAGGAAAGTGACCATAGGTGCCAACCTATCAGAGGTAGAAAGAAAAGACTTGTTAGAACTTCTAACAAAGAACAAGTACGTATTTGCATGGTCAGCATCAGATCTGCAAGGAACCAGTCAGGATGTGATTGAACACATCCTCGACCTCAACCCAAATGTCAAACCTAGGAAGCAAAAGTGGAGAAAGATGTCCGAAGAATGCATAATCGCAGGAAAAGCGGAGGTGCAAAGGTTATTAGATGCCAAGGTCATCAGAGAAGTCAAGTACTTAGACTGGCTAGCAAATGTTGTCTTAGTGCCAAAAAAGAATGGCAAAATGAGAATGTGCATAGACTTCACAGATTTCAACAAGGCCTGTAAAAAAGATCTTTTCCCATTGCCCAGGATAGATGCATCAGTCGACAAAGCAGCAGGATGCAAGTGCTTCTCTCTGTTAGATTGTTTCTCAGGATACCACCAGATATGGCTAAGAAAGGAGGATGAAGAGAAAAAACAAGCTTCACGACCCTCTTTGGCACCTATTGTTTTGTTAGGATGCCAGAACGTCTCAAAAATGCAGGATCAGCATTTTCAAGAATGATTCAGATTGTATTGCGAGCTGAACTTCGGAGGAACATTATAACCAATGTAGATGACTTAGCTGTAGTTAGCAGACAAACTGGAGATCACTTGGACGACCTCAGGGAAACATTTGCCAATCTCAGAGAAGCAGGGTCAAAGCTGAACCCAGAAAAATGTATCTTTGGAGTAAGCAAGGGAAAGATGCTCGGTTATATTGTTGGTCCAGAAGGGCTAAGAGCAAACCTAGATATATAAAGGCAGTGTTAACATTGAGAGAACTAGAAAATAAGAAGGAAGTACAGTAACTGACAGGCAGAATAGCAGCACTCAGCAGATTCATTTCAAAATCAGTAGAACGAAGCCTACCATTTTTCAGAACACTTAAGGTCTCGGACAAATTTGAATGGGGCAAAGAGCAGTCAGAGCCATTCTAGCAGCTCAAAAACTACGTGACAAAGGATTTCATGGTCATAGCGCCAGATGCGGAGGCAACCTTGTTACTATATGTTGCAGCCTCTGCAGGAGCAATCGGCGCAGTGCTAGTGCAAGAAAAGGAAGTTGACAAAAAAAGTGTACAACACCCAGTATACTATGTATCAGAAGTGACGCAAGGAGCAAAACTAAACTACTCAGAGGTCAAAAAAATAGCTTACGCAGTAGTCACAGCATCAAGGAAGCTTAAACATTATTTTCAAGAACATGAAATCCTGGTCCCAATAGCACAACCGCTCGCCAACGTCTTAGACAACAAAGAGGCAATAGAAATATCTCAGTTTAGCATCAAGTTCATCTCAAGAACAGCAGTCAAGTCATAGGCACTCGCAGACTTTTTGGCAAAATGGACATCTCCGTAGCACGCAGAAGGCAAAGCGGAGGCATCAATATGGATACTATATACAGATGGCACATGGGGAGTCCAAGGTGTAGGAGCCTCCGCAGTGCTAATATCACCATCGGGCATCAAAACAAAATACGCAGCAAGGCTATGCTTCAAAGCAACCAACAACATAGTTGAGTACGGACGAGTAATCCTGTGGCTCAACAAGGCCAAGGCACTTGGTGCAGAATACATCATAGTCAGAACCGATTCACAGATAGTAATAGGACAAGTTGTGAAAGACTATGTTGCCAGGAACCCACGGTTAGCCACATACCTAGAAGTAATCAGGGGACTGGAAAAAAGATTCCAGGGTTTTACCCTAAAGCACATCCCAAGGGGGGACAACACGGAGGCAGATGAATTAGCCAAAGCAGCAGCAAATCAAACAGAGGTACCCAAAGGAACTTTCTTCCAAGAATTGATATTACCAGCTACTGTAAAAACATCTAAAGCATTTGCGGAGGTACTCCTAGTAAACACGGAGGATTGGAGGAAATCAATAATTGATCATATCAATAGAGTCCATATGACATCAGATGAAACAAGTGCAGCAAGATTGGCCGCATGGGCAAGGAATTACACAATAATAGACGGAGTTCTATACAAGAAAGGCATAGTCCAACCACTGCTTAAGTGCATCACTGAGTCAGAAGGCAAAGACCTCTTACAAGGTATTCACTCAAGAATGTGTGGATCGCACAATGGCCCTAGAGCACTCTCAGCAAAGGCAATCTGGCAAGGATTTTACTGGCCAACCCATATCAAGGACGCATTACATATAGTGACAACTTACAAAGCATGCCAGAGTTTTGCACCGCACCAAACGTCTCTAGGAGGACAATCACAGCTAGTACCTCTGGTCTGGCCGCTTCAGTGATAGGGAATGGATCTCGTAGGCCTATTACCCCTGGCTCAGGGCGGAAGCAAATACATAGTAGTGGCAGTAGAATACTTCATAAGATAGATAGAAGCCAAGCCGCTTGCAACAATCACCTCCGAAACAGTAAAAAAATTCTTCTGGCAAAACATAATTTGTAGATTCGGGGTTCCAAGGACACTCACAGTCGACAATGGAAAACAATTCGATTTAGACAAGTTCAAAGAATTTTGCAAGAGCATCAACACACAAATAGCCTTCGCATTAGTCTATCACCCATAAAGTAACGGAGCAGTGGAAAGGTCAAACAGAATTATATTCTTAGCAATCTCCAAAACATTGCTAGATCACAAAAAGGGCAAATGGGTAGAAGAGTTGCCAAAGGTGGTATAGTTTCACAACACAAACATATCAAGAGCCACCGGGTTCTCTCCATTCGAGCTACTGTATGGAGAAGAAGCAATTATGCCAGAGGAGATCAAATACCAGAGCCTCCGCGTAATAAAACAGAACCTCGCAAAAGATGAAGAATACACCAAAGAGATGACCGAGGCATACAGGCTAGAGGCAATTGACAACATCGAGAAATACCAAGACCAAACCAGAAAATGGAGGAATGGAAAAGTGGTCACTAAAAACATTAAAAATGGTGACTGGGTAATGAGGCGAAGGCCAAACGCTCAAAACATAGGGAAACTATAGCCAAAATGGGAAGGACCATTCATAGCCAAGTAAGGCAGAAGGAAAGGGTCATTCTATCTACAAGATGTAGAAGGAAGAACATCAACTCACTCCTAGAACATTGACAGCCTCAGAAGATACTACACATAGAATGTAAGGACTCCATAGTATTATAAGCGGAGATCCATAGATTTAAATTCCTGCAATTTACTTTTTCTGCAAAAATGGCTTGCACTCTTTTCCTCACAAAAGGGGCTCCAAATTGGAGGTGAGGTTTTTAATGAGGCAAGACCACATGTAATTAACCTCTAAATGTATAAAGAGGACCTCGAAAAACAATACCCAAAACAGTCAAAAGCAGCTAGCACCGCGCTGCAATATTCGACAACTATTCATGATTTACAAGGTTAATTCATGCCATCATTAAGAAAAATGAGAAGGCATGAAGCAACCTCCGCGAAATGCCAAAAGCCCTCAAAAAAATCCTGTCATATCAGGCATCGAGTCAGGCAATCACAACCATAAGTTGTGAAGGACACCAGGAAAAGACCTGTGAACCAACTAAGGCACCGGTAGCTCTAAAAAGAGAGCAGAAACACACTAACCAGTTGTGACCTCCGAAGTACAATATTAAAACAAGCGGAGGTAACACACATACATAGGTGTGAGTTCACGAAGTCAACCAACCTCCGCATCATACACCTTCCAAAGTGAAGGCAATATAAACACAAAGATCTAAGTTCAGCAATACAAACACTCCAAAGAGGAGATAATACATAAAGCTAGATCATTTATCATTCAACTTTATGCTTACAATCGACAAGACTTATTGTGTCTTGCTCATAACAGGAACAATGTGCAAAATGAACGTGTCTAACTACTAGAACAAAAAGTACGACCTTTGGATCAGGAGATCTACCCACTCCACCCAGTTAACCTGCTGCCACAAGACATGGAAGTGGTGCAAAGATTGCCAACACAGCAGCCTATGAAAGAACAAAGAGTGCAGCCTCTGAAAGTTCATCTGAAGTAAGCAAACTAAGGCTCCCTGAAAAACAGGCACTGGCAGAGGCAAGCCCTGATCAATAACAGATACCACATATTATCTACCGGCTGCATACCACCCTGAGCCTCCGAAAACCCAGCCAGCTGAATCAAGTCCAACAAATGCTCAGTACGAAGAGAAGGAGGTGAGCCTCCAATGCCAGCATGTACATGAAAAACTCCATAATCATCTGTCAGCACACCACTTTGCACCTTCCATCGGCAAGCAACCACCGCATCTAAAATCCTTACAGCAACCACAATAAATAAAATCACAACCGGCCGCCATCTCCGAGGATACAAAGGCAATACACATAGAGTATCATTGACAAACTGAAGCGTCACCATCTTTAACTATTGGCAATAGGTTTACTGATGTGGCTGTTCTATTACGAGTACCTGTGTCATTTAGCCTCAGCAAGCAATAGTACAAAATCAATAAATAGCAAAGATATGCAAAGTACACAAGGGGTACTATAAAAGAGGTGGAGCTCAAGATCGGCACGACTAAACATTAGAAAAGGGCCAACCATAAGCAACTCCCCGTAGTCAAAATTCAATTAAGGGAGATGGAGGCAGATGTGCGCATATGGATGAATAAAAATAATAAGATACCACGCAAGAATTCGTAAGGGCGTTGGCAAGAGCAACATCCCCGAGACAACGAGGGTTCCCAAGATAATACCAAAGAAGTTAGCTAACAGCGCAAGCCAATCAGGATCATCGCCTGAATGGAGGCAAGGTGGGATACCGCATAAGAACTCGTAATGTCCCCCATCTCCACTAAGATCAGCCATGGCTCACCTCTGCAGATCAAGTGACAGGACGCGTGGAGGCATAGCCGACGACCACAAAGTCGAACACAATAATAAAAAGGTAATACATAGCGAAATCAACACCAGCACTGGTCGAAGAAAAATAATGGTTGTAGTACCTAGCTTATATTAACAATAAAGTAAAATTATTGGTACATAAACATGCTGCAAAGTGGTTACAACCTCCGAGGAGGAAAGCAGAAGACATTTCTGAAGGCAACAATTCAAACCTGGCATGAAGGCCTCCGACTAATTCAAACAGACCTCCACAGCATAGCGGAGGTCGAAACAAAAAAGCTAACAAATGACAGTCCCATAGCAACACCCAACCTCCGCGCAAGCAAAAATAGTTACAAAGGTCCAGTTGGACCACGCCATGCAAGAGAATGACTAAAGCTAGAGCGCTTGTCATCTAAGCCACTGAGAACAAAATGAAACATGTCATTCACCGTGCGCCTAGGAAACGCCGACTTCCAATAATCCCATAGCTCGCCGCTAACGTAAACATCATTGCACATAAAGGTAATAGGCTCGACCTCCTGCACAAGCCGCAAACTGTAGACCTACGCAGGACGATTCGGCCATTAATAATTTACAAAACCAGGAGTAATTTAAATTGTTCCTTACACGTGCGCACTGGCACTAGGTCAGCAAAAGACTAAATATACATAACTACAAATCAAGGCAAATCTTTACACCTCCTCTTTAGTGGTCAAGTTCTGAAGCTCCGTCCAAGCCTCCGGAGATGCCACCGCCTGCTCCATCATAGAATCAGTCCCAGCACTTGAAGGAAGAGCTTGAGTAGCGGAGGCACTAGCGTCAGTAGATCCTCAGGTGCATGCAGATGTGCCGCCAGAAGAAATTGGGCCATGACCGCTGCGCTTGCCATACTTCAATTGCCAAAAAAGGCAGAAAATAAGAGAAGAAAATAGCCAACACAACTCTTACAACATAATAAGACAAGAAAAGATAAAGATACGTACCGTTTCACGAGTAACATTAGCCATGGCAACGGTCACCGATCGGCCACACTTGGACCAGAACTTCTCCATGAAGCTACACACGGTGGTCTTAACAAACTGATCCGTTCTCCCAAGTTCAGCAGGATCTTCTAGCTCAGGACAATCAAAATTCCTAATTTGAACAATGCCCTTAGACACAAAGAACTTGCATAGATAGGTAGCGGAGGTCTTTGCACTAAAATCGGAGACTCCGGTCACAAACTCATTAAGCTTGTTAAGGTTTGCCTTGATGCAGAAAAAGATTCCAGAGGTAGAAGCCTCAGGATCAACCGGAGTCACCACACCACCAAAAGCCTGGACAACAGAGACGTAGGACTCAACCACTTCCAGCCTGATCGACCTGGTGGCAGTCAGCTCCTTCTCAAGTTCTTCAACTTTAGTTTTAAGAGCCGCCTTTAACTGCCGCTCAGCATCCATTTCCTGGCCCAGGAGATTTGAAATCTCAGTAGCTCCGTCTGCCCGCTGATTGGCGGTGACCTTCGTTTCTTTGGCGGCAGTAAGAGACTTCTTCAGGTCATCAAATTGAACCCCAAGAGCTGATAGCTGCTTCTCCAAACCAGAGGCCTTTTGAGCCATTCATTCCTTCTCATGGGTCTAAGACTCAATCTCCGCCTTCAAAACCTTGATAGCGTCATCCTTTTTGACCAGTTCAGCACCACTACTGGTCTCAACGGCCATGGACAAGGTGGTGCTCTAGAGATAGCAACAAAGCAATGTCAAAATCAAATACACGAGAAAGAGAAGGTAAAATATATATATAGATAAGAGCACAGAAAATTAAACCAAACTCACAATAACATGATGATTAATGTTGGCATTCATCAAGGTTTGAAATGGCAGCCTAGCCAGACGCTGGTACAGGTCTCCACCCATAGCATCAGTCAGCTAGTCAATACCTTGAGCACTTATGCCCTCATCGGGACAGCTGTTGGATGGGAAAGACCTAGAGCCAATAACATCCACTGGAGGTTGCGGGGCCTTAGGCATCGTCTCAGTGACAGCCCCTCCGAGTAATGGTGCACCAGGTGCTGGAGGTGGCAGAGGGGCAGTCTGAGCATCCTCAGCACTGAGGCTATCTGAAAATAGATACACAAAAAACATAGACATAAGTCACACAAGGGAACAAGAAAATATAAAATCTCAAAAAATAGCATATACATGCTCACCGAGCAAGGAAACTTCCCCATCAGAGGCATAACCACAAGAAACCTTCAAAGTTAGGAAATCCACATAGGTCATACTCCGAGTAAGTAAATTACCTTAAGGCATAGGCATCCTCATGGACCTCAGTAACCTCCACTCCAAGTTGGGCAGCCTCCGCTGGCTTCTCGGCACAACGAGCCGTAACAACAGCCTCCTCCAGTTCATCCTCATCAGCACTGGCGTCGAGATACGCACTGGCAAATGGCTTCAGAGAAAGCTCAGGAAGTGTTGTTTCAACATGCTGAGGCAGAGGATCAGCAGGCGGCAAGATAGGCCAGACAGAAGGCGAACCGAAGGCAAACCAAAGGCATCAATTGGTAAATGATTGCTAATCGAGGGAAGCAACAGGCGATGGAGATAGTCGAGACGGGCCCTAGAAACTATGCAATGTCAAAGCGCCAGCCTCCATCAGAATCTCAGTCTCCACCTCCAGATTAGCGATGATGTTCCCTTTTTCATCGTAAAAATCTTCAAAAACATCCTCCATCTCTGCAGGTTCAGCGGAGGCCTCTTTCTGTTTCTTCACGCCTCCGCGCGTCAAAGCGCCAGCCTTTCTTTTCTTTCCTTCGGCGGCCTTCGTAGCAACGTTGGTAGCAGTAAATTCTTTCTTTTCATTCTTCTTCTTTAACTTCTCAGGGAGCTCATGCTCAGTGTGGTGAATGCCGAGCTCCTCAAAAACCCTGCTAAGATGAGGCATGGTACCAGCCTCCGACCTATGGGCAAAATACTCCCTCTCAGAAACCTCCCCAAGAATCTCAACGGCCTTTTCCTTGGCCAGGCGAACAAACTCCTCCTTGCTCTGACCCTCCAGGATATGAAGCCTAAAATGTGGGCAATGGATACCACCAGCAACTCCAAACACTGGTAGATCCAGCTTCTCTATAGTAAATTTTTTCTGCTCTAAACCACCAACAAAGGGGCAGTAATCGGACGCTATCATCTCCTCAACAAGATCCCTCCAACCAGAATAACAACAAGCTGTGCTAAAAGCCTCTGTGCAAGACCTCCGCTTATCAGAGTCAATGGAACCAGGTTTTACACTGGTTAGAGGATTCATCGGGGTCATTACAGAGGTGAAAGGAAACCGAGTAACGCTCCTACCATCTTCGTCAGGGCGAGTAACACTAGGAGTCTGAAAGTAAAACTAGAAATCCAACCAATCAATAGGCTCATACTTCCCCTCTGACACCAAGAAATTGCAATTTTTTCCTTACCCCTGCTCGGTTTCCTCTTGGCCATGAAACTACATGATACAAACTGGGCTATCTTAGTGCCAACATAGCGTGGTTGCTTCTGCAGCTCATAATACTCTATGAAGGTATTCATACTAAGCCCACCGCCGTAAGACTTGACGGCCCACAGAAACTTGCTCATGTTCAAGAAAGCATGAGGAGTCATGTGATGGATTTGAACCTCGAACCATTCAAGAACATACCGAAGGAAGTTGGTCAAGGGGAAGCGCATGCCACAGGTAAGGAAGTCTTGAAAGATGATGGCCTCATTCTTCTCTGGCTTTGGCACAGTCTCTCCGCGCGGAGGTCGCCCAGCACCAGCAGGGAGGAAGCCTTTTCCCTCAAGCTTCGCAATCATGCTCTGTGTCATTCGACTATGACCAAAGTCATAGCAGACCTCCGCAGTAGCCATAACAGCCTTCAAGGCCATCAAGTCACTCGGGGAAGCTTCGACATCTGACAGAGACTCTTCAAGATCCTTGGCCTCCGCGGCAGCCACCATGCACTGCTCGAAAAGATCTAGAAACCCTCCGACTTTGACACCCTAGAAATGGGAATAAGGACTAGAGAACGGACAATGACGCACGCAGCAGGGGTGCTTAGGTGCCACGGTGGCTGGATGCCAAGATAAAACTAGAGCAGAGGCAGCAAGTAGCAGAACAAACTATGCAACGGTAAGCGAAGGGGAGTATGGGTTGTTTTCACCGCCCACCCCCCTTATATAGGCAGTGAAGTGGTGCGTCATCTTCTCAGCCCAACGGTCATGACGATCCGTGAATCAAATGGCAGCAGACGAACCAACTCAAAATCAACGCTTAAGACTAAAAACCAGACAACGATAAAAACGCAAAGCCTCTGGTCCAACGTTCAATGGGCCAGGGGGTCGGAGGTAAGCACAGCCTTCGCGGCCAGGAGCGTATTGATGGCTAGCCCCGCCTCCGCTAGACCTAACCCTCAAGGAGGGAATGTTGGGGATGCGCCCTAGGGCCGAAGAGGCTTATTACCTCTGCTTGTGAAGCATAGGGAATTCTTGACACAACATAATCATGTTCAACATGTGTTGGGGATGTGCCTCAGGGCCGGAGAGGCTTATTACCTCTGCTTGGAGTCTAACCAATGAATCCAATATTCTATTCATATCTGTGTCTGCAGGATCCAAAGGAGAGGCCTCCAGAGGTAGGACCTCCACCGAGGAGGTACCACGGGGAACCGTAGAGTCGATCGGCGATGGAGGTCTGGTGGCGTCGTCTCCCATGCTCACGGAGGTTGATCGACCAAGCTCTCGACTCCCGCGGAGGCCCTGCACAGAGGTGGTGACATCCCAAGACAGCAGCAGTCGAGGTGGAGTCAATCGACGGTGGAGGTCTGGTGGCGATGACCGTCGCTCAAGCGGAGGCTGAGCGATGGAACCTCGACTTCCCCGGAGGCTCTGCGCGGAGGAGGCGGTAACCTGAGGCTGCCTTCATCAGGACGGTACGCCGGGCCAAGCTGGGGAGCTTGTGAATAAGCAGTGGGCTCAATGGGCCTCTCACAGGTAGTAATGGGCCGCAGCCCTAGGCCATGGCCAGGAAATAGTGAACCAGCCTACCCATAGGGGGCCATGTGTAAAAGGGCCAGTGTCTAGGGTTTCGAAACCCCTATTGGGGGCGCGCTTGTACTTTCAATCTTGAGCTAGGGAGCCACTATAGAAGGCCACGCCCCCTGTGTAATAAAGGGTTGTTGTCCTTGGGTAGCTGCGATGCTACCTACCTCTGGGCCCGCCTGGTAATCCCATCAATTTATATGAAGAGGAGGTTTGTTTTGATCTTATCATCCCTATTCATCCTCATCCTGCTGGGAATGTGTCCCAACAATGTGAGAGGATGGAACAAACTCAGTGCAAGAGTCTCTTTGTCAGCTTGGTAATTAAGCTTCCAAGCACCTCTTTAGGTTCACCGCTCGTTAATCTGGAAGGATCATAATTATCTACGCATCTCAATGTTTTGTTAATTCATGACACATGGATATTATGTTGTCCTGGCACTCATCATCTGAATTTTGGTTGTGTAAAAATCTGTGGTACAAAGTAAAGAAGATGGTTAGTATTTGCATTTTGCTTTCTTGGTGAACCAAAGTTTATTCTATAGATGAAGTTGCAAATAAACTTGCACTACATTATTGGTAGACCAGACTAATTCAAGGAGTGTAAAGAAAAAGATTCCCATCCTCATCTAAATAACAAAAATTTTTTCAGGTTTGCAACAAATAGGTGTTGTTTGTTGTGAATGATGGCGGATAAATGACTAAGAACACAAGATCAATCACAGCGAGATATAAGATTTAACGTGGAAGACTCCTCCAATGCGAAGGGAAAAAACCACGGGCACCAGCCAGCAAGCACTCCTCACTATTATCAAAAGTAGGGTTACAAAGCCGCGTGGCAGCTTACAAGAGAATGAATGAATCAGTCATAGTGGAACCCTAACACCGGGTATATGTACCATACCCAAGCTTCCCGACAACGGGCCTCCGCTTTGCTCCGTTAGAAGTCGGCCTTTGTCAAAGGGTATGAATTTGGAACATCTTCAATAAACTCCACCTTGAGATAAATTCATCTTGTAGCATAATCACCACCTTCGTCCTGTTCATAACAAAGAAAAATATCACCAAAGCCAAATAGCCTCTTGTGCATATCCACTAAACCAACTAAGCTTGAGCATAGCTCAACTCAGCAAGAATAGGCTTAGTCCTCATATCAGCAGGATTATCATGAGTACTGATCTTGCATACTTTTAACTTACCATCCTTGATCACATCATAAACAAAATGATACTTGATGTCAATATGTTTAGTCCTCTCAAGGAACATCTAATCTTTGGTAAGATAAATGGCAATTTGACTATCACAGAATAAATTAATGCAAGAATCAACTCCACATAGCCCAAGGTACAAACCTTGTTGGGAATATGCCCTAGAGCTAATCATGATATGATGATATTTTGATTGTATCCATGATTAATAAAGTGTTCATTGAATCTCCATTATAGACAACTTGTATTGATTAGCAATTATGTGAATTGTTTGGGAACTCAATTACTTGAATGGTTATTCTAAAGTTGTCCCTGGTTGGCGTTCTTGTGAAAACACACTTGAATATTAGACCAGCACATGTATTAGTTGATGGCTATGTTTCACAAGTCATGGACATGGAGATGTCAAACTAATAATGTGGGCACATGTGAGATATGTAGGCTGGACTGACCCGACATGAGAAAGTCTCTATTCACGTCATATATGTTATGTCCTTAGACCTGAGATTGTGGTATGTACTCAAGATGTGAAACGGCCTACTGAGGGACTGTCAAACGCTACTCCGTAACTGGGTAGTTCTAAAGTTGGTCTTCGGGTGGTCGGGAAGCATGCTATGAGACATAGACAATCAAGATAGAATTTGCCCCTCTCTACTCGAGAGAGATATCACTAGATCACTCAAGTGATTGGATCAACAAATGCATGGCCATGCTTGGTTAAGTGTTAACCCACGAGTTGAACCATATATCGAGTGGCAAAGGGAATAACTTGTATATGGTCATAGTGGTTCATCTGATATGATCTTTGCGTGCACGTAGGAGTTGTCACACCTTGCTAGAGGCCGCTATCAACTATTGGGCGAGTAGGAGTACTCGGCCCATGTCAATGTGTGGGTGAACCCATAGGGTCGCATGCTTAAGGGGCTGGAAGCCTAATCCAGGTTGGACCCGAATTAGACAAGGCTTAGGGTTACTAATGGGCCTCCAACTCGTGAGCTCATTGGGGACGCCTATATAAGCAAGGGGTAGGGCGCATGGTGAGGGTTACACACCTTAAATAGCCACCGTCACCCTCCCCACGCTCGCGCCTTCTGCTCCTCGTGGACCTAGCAGTCCGGAGGTGCATCGCTTCTTCCCTGTACATGTGGGACACCTCGGAGGTGCTGCATCTGGAGCACTAGGACGAACCGCGCGAGGGCATTGACGTGATGGACGACCACACAACTGCAATGCCTGCTGCGACGCGTATGACTACCTCAAGTCATCTTCTGCTGCATCCGCGTGTCAAATGGTAATCCCATGACCTGTAACTAGCAGTAGATCCTGGTTTATGAGGTAGAAAAGTTTTGTTTTCTGGCTAGCGTAGCACCCTCATAACCCTTCAAACCTTTCAACCAAATTAATTCCGTGCACCCCTCAGAAATAGCCATGTACTCTGCTTCAGTAGTAGACAAAGCAACAATAGACTGCAATGTAGCCCTCCAACTCACAGCATAACTGCCAACTGTAAAAACAAAACCAGTGAAAGAAGTGTGCCTTTCCAGATCAGCAGCATAATCTAAATCCACATAATCAATAAGTCCCTTCTGAGTTCTGCCAAACTTCAAACAAGAATCTGATGTACTTCTAAGGTACCTAAAAATCCATTGAACTGTCCTCCAATGTTCTTTACCAGGATTAGACATATATCTACTAAATAAACTCATAGCATATGACAAATTTGGACGAGAGCAAACCATGGCATACATCAAAGACCCAACAAAACTAGAATAAGGAACTCTTGACATGTATTCAATATCTGCATCTGTACTAGGACACTATACAGCTGACAATTTAAAGTGAGGTGCAATATGGGGTACTAACAGGCTTTGCATTATGCATGTTGATACGCTGAAAAACTTTATTAATACAATTTTGCTGACTAAGAAATAGCAACCCAGATTTTCTGTCTCCAGTAATTTCCGTACCGAGAATTTTCTTAGCAGCACCAAGATCTTTCATTTCAAACTCACTAATCAATAATTTCTTAAATTTAGTGATTTCAACTTTACTCTTGGCAGCAATTAGGATATCATCAACATACAACAACAAATATATAGGTGATCCATTAACATGCTTGATGTTTACAAAATAATCATTTTTAGACCTCTTAAAATCATGCAACAGCATAAATGAATCAAACCTCTTGTTCCACTGATGAGGAGACTGCTTCAAATCATATAGGGATCTCTTCAACTCGCAAACAAATTTCTCCTTGCCAGGCACTATGAACCCTTCTGGCCGGTCCATGTAAATATCCTCCTCAAGCACTGCATGCAAAAACACAGTCTTCACATCTAACTGCTCAAGCTCAAGATCATGTGAAGCAACAATACTAAAAAATGTACGATTAAAACTGTGCTTTACCACTGGAGAGAACACATCATTATAGTCAACACTAGGAATCTAACTGTAGTCTTTTGCTACTAACCTTGCCTTAAACTTTGGAGGCTCACTTAGAGGTAAACCCTCTATTCTCTTGAAGATCCATTTGCAGTGGATGTTCTTCTTCTTCCTAGGCAAAGGAACAACCTCCCACCTATTGAGGACAACTCAAAGCATAATAAGTCAAATACATTTTTCAATAAAATGGCCGGAGGTCCGTAGCCCCACTTTGACCTACGATGAGCAATATGCAATTCCTCCTCTGACTACAAAATAGGAGGTGAGTGCTGCTGAACATCATCATGAGTATCATCATCAGCAACCTCATCATCATGAGTATCAACTGGCTCCACCTACACACCTGTCTCATCATCCACATGCTCCACCTGCACACAGGTAAACTACAGCTCCCTTTCAGGACTCTCTTGAATATGATCTGAGGACAAACTGTCATTAAACATCATAGAGTCATTGAAAACAACACTTCTACTCATGAAAATCTTTCCTCTTTCGGGATTCCACAATTTATATCCTTTAACTCCCGAATCATAACCAAGAAAAAGATACTTAATAGCTCAAGGCTCTAATTTTCCATTATCAACATGAGCATAAGCAGTGCAGCCAAAAACTTTCAATTATAAATAATCTACAGGTGTACCAGATCATACCTCAATGGGAGCTTTCTTATTAAGTGCAATAGAAGGTGACCTGGTTATCAAGTAACAAGCAGTGTTAGCTGCTTCAGCCCCAAAACACTTGCTCAGCCTTGCATTGGACAACATGCAACGAGCCTTTGGAATGATGGTTCTGTTCATACGCTCGGCCACACCATTTTGCTACGGAGTGTGCGGTATGGAAGTGATGCCTAACAATGCCTTCATTCGTGTAATAACCATTACAAGCATCCGAACAAAATTCTCCACTATTATCAGTTCGAAGCAATTTCACCTTTCTTTCAATTTGCCTTTCTATCATAACTTTCCCATCTTTAAAAGCAGTAAAGCTATCATCTTTATTTTTTAGAAAATAAGGCCGAACTCTTCTAGTGTAATCATCAATAATAGTAAGCATGTAACGAGCACCACCAAGAGAAGGTTTACGGGAAGGACCCCATAAATCAACATGTACATAAACAAGAGTACCTTTGGTGGTATGAACTGAGGTGTTGAATTTTATCCTCTTATGCTTCCCAAAAGTACAATGCTCACAAAACTTCATGTTACTCGAAGTGCAGCCATCAAGCAAGTTTCTCTTCATTAATTCTGCCATACCAAGTTGACTCATATGTCCCAAACGCATATGCCAAAGGTTAGTTTTACTAGGTTTAGCATTAGTAACAGTAGCAGCAATAGCAGAAACAAAACCATGTAAAGTACTTTCTCTAAGGACATACAACTTTGCAGAATTCAGATCACCTTTCAAGCAAACAAGAGAACCTTTTGATACCTTTAGAACATCATCTGAACTAGAATAATGGAAACCTTCTGCATCAAGAGTGCTCAGTGAGATGAGATTTTTGGACATCCCTGGTATGTACCTCATATTCTTCAGCGTGTGTGTCATGCCATCATGTGCCTTGATATGAACAGAGCCGATCCCCACAATGTCACACATGTTGTCATCTCCCATCCGCACAACATATCCTTTCTACATTGGCTTATATGAACTAAACCAATTTCTATTAGTGCAGATATGAAATAAACATGCAGAATCTAGTATCCATTCATCATGACCAGAAACACAGCCAGCAAATACTACCAGACAATCTCTAGAATCAGAATTTTCAGCACCAGAAACAACAGAATCATTACCATCATTATTGCCTTTCCTATTCTCCTTATTCTTGAGTTTCAGACAATCCTCAATAAAATAGTTTTCTTCTTGCAATACTTACAGAACTTTTTAGACAGATTGGACTTGGGACGGCCTCTTCCATCGTAGCTCTTGTCATGACTGTTTCTATAATTGGAGGATCTATGTTCAGATTTGCCTCTCACGTGCAATGCTTCGCCCTTGGAAGACGATGATCCGTCAAGCTGCACCATGCCTTTCATCTTCTCCCAAGACTGAAGTGCCTCAACAACTTCCGCAAATCGTTAGTTCATCATGGCTTAACAATATGGTGTCATGGAAATGGGCATAAGAATTCTTAAGTAAACATAACAGTAAAAGACCTAAGTCCTCATCATCATACTTAACCTCCATCGACACTAGGTCGGCCATGATCTCCTTGAAGGCAGATAAATGGCTCATCACCGAATCACCCTCCTTCATCTTGAGAGTGAACAACTTCATCTTCATATGCATCTTACTGGTCAGATCCTTGGACAAATAGATCGATTCCAGTTTTAACCAGAACTCTGCAGCAGTCTTTTCCTGAAGCACCTCTTGCAAAATATCATTATGGAGATGAAGCTGAATTAAAGACAAAGCCTTATGATCCCTCCTGATTTCCTCAAGAATCCACTCAGCCTTCGTCTTCTTCCCGAAGCCCTCCAGCGCCTCATCATAATAATCCTTCTACGCCAGGATGGCCCATATCTTGAATTGCCATAGCGAGAACCGAGTCTTCTAACCTAGCAGCGATAGATCAAACTTCATCAACATCGTCATGATTTGCAACCAAAGCTCAGATACCACTTGTTATGAATGATGGCAGATAAACGACGAAGAACACAAAGATCAATCACAGCGAGACACAAGATTTAACGTGGAAAACCCCTCCAATGCGAAGGGAAAAAACCATGGGCATCAGCCAGCAAACACTCCTCACTATTATCAAGAGTCGGGTTACAACGATGTGTGGCGGCTTACGAGAGAATGAATGAATCAGTCATAGTGGAACCCTAACACCAGGTATGTGTATCGTACCCAAGCCTCCCAGCGACGGGACTCCATTTTGCTCCATCAGAAGTCAGCCTTTGTCATGGGGAATGAATTTGGAACATCTTCAACAAACTCCACCTTGAGACTAATTCATTTTGTAGCATAATCAACACCTTCATCCTGTTCATAACAAAGAAAAATACCACTGGCACCAAATAGCCTCTTGGGCTAATCCACTAAACCAACTAAGCTTGACCACAGCTCAAACTTAGCAACAGGAACAGGCTTAGTCATCATATTAGTAGGATTTTCACGAGTACTAATCTTGCATACCTTTAATTTACCATCCATGATCACATCACAAACAAAATGATACTTGACATCAATATGTTTAGTCCTCTCATGGAACATTTGATCTTTAGTAAGATAAATGGCACTGACTGTCACAGAATAAATTAATGGAAGAATCAACTCCACACAGCTCAGCGTACAAACCTTTCAGCCAAATTAATTCGTTGCACACCTCAGAAACAGCCATCTACTCTGCTTCAGTACTAGACAAAGCAACAACAGACTGTAATGTAGCCCTCCAACTCACAGCACAACTGCCAACTATAAAAACATAAATAGTGAGAGACCTGCGCCTGTCCAGATCAGCAGCATAATCTGAATCCACATAACCAATAAGTACCTTCTAAGTTCTGCTAAACTTCAAACAAGAATCTGTTGTGCCTCTGAGGTATCTAAAAATCCACTGAACTGCCCTCCCATGTTATTTACTAGGATTAGACATATATCTACTAACCAAACTCATCGCATATGATAAATCTAGACGAGAGCAAACCATGATACATATCAAACACCCAACGGCACTAGAATAAGGAACTCTTGACATGTATTCAATATCTACATCTGTACTAGGACACTGTGCAGTTGACAATTTAAAGTGAGGTGCAATAGGGGTACTAACAGGCTTTGCATTATGTATGTTGAAACGCTAAAGAACTTTCTTAATATAATTTTGCTGACTAAGAAATAGCAAACCACATTTTCTGTCTCTAGTAATTTCCATACTGAGAATTTTCTTAGAAGCACCAAGATCTTTCATGTCAAACTCACTAATCAACAATTTCTTCAGTTTAGTGATTTCAACTTTACTCTTGGCAGCAATCAGCATATCATCAACATACAACAACAAGTATATAGGTGATCCATTAACATGCTTGATGTAAACACAGCTATCATATTTAGACCCGTTAAAATCGTGCAACAGCATAAATGAATCAAACCTCTTGTTCCAATGATGAGGGGACTACTTCGAACCATACAAGGATCTCTTCAACTCGCAAACAAATTTCTCCTTGCGAGGCAGTATGAACCCTTTTGGCTGATCCATGTAAATATCCTCCTCAAGCTCTCCATGAAAAAACGCAGTCTTCACATCTAACTGCTCAAGCTCAAGATCATGTGAAGCAACAATACTAAAAAATGTACAAATAAAACTATGCTTTACCACTGGAGAGAACATATCATTATAGTCAACACTGGGAATCTAATTATAGTCTTTTGCTACTAACCTTGCCTTAAATTTCGGAGGCTCACATGGAGTTAAACCCTCTTTTCTCTTGAAAATCCATTTGCCACGGATGGTATTCTTCTTCTTAGGCAAAGGAACAACCTCCCATGTGCTATTCTTCTCAAGAGACCGCATCTCCTCATGCATACGTAAAATCCACTTCTCACGATCACCACAATCTATGGCTTCATGATAAGTTGCTGGCTCATGAGTATTCTCCACCTGTTCAGCACAACTCAAAGCATAATAAGTCAAATTACATTCTTCAATAAGACGGGCTAGAGGTCCACAGCTCCTCTTTGACCTGCGATGAGCAATAGGCAATTCCTCCTCTGACTACAAAATAGGATGTGAGTGCTGCTGAACATCATCATGAGTATCATCATCAGCAACCTCATCATCATGAGTAACAACTGGCTCCACCTACACATCTGCCTCATCATCCACATGCTCCACCTGCACACTGGTAAACTGTAGCTCCCTTTCAGGACTCTCTTGAATATGATCTGAGGACAAACTGTCATTAAACATCATAGAGTCATTGAAAACAATACTTCTACTCATGAAAATCTTTCCTCTTTCGGGGTTCCACAATTTATATCCTTTAACTCTTGAATCATAACCAAGAAAAAGACACTTAATAGCTCTAGGCTCTAATTTTCCATTATCAACATGAGCATAAGCAGTGTAGCCAAAAACTTTCAATTATAAATAATCTACAGGTGCACCAGATCATACCTCAATGGGAGTTTTCTTATTAAGTGCAATAGAAGGCGACCTGGTTATCAAGTAACAAGCAGTGTTAGCTGCTTCAGCCCCAAAATGCTTGCTCAGCCTTGCATTGGACAACATGTAATGACCCTTTGAAAAGATGGTTCTATTCATACGCTCAACCACACCATTTTGCTGTGGAGTGTACGGTATGGAAGTGATGCCTAACATTGCCTTCATTCCTGCAATAACCATTAAAAGCATCCGAACAAAATTCTCCACTATTGTCAGTACAAAGCAATTTCAGCTTTCTTTTAGTTTGCCTTTCTATCATAACTCTTCCATCTTGAAAAGCAGTAAAGGTATCATCTTTATTTTTCAGAAAATAAGGCCAAACTCTTCTAGAGTAGTAATCATCAATAATAGTAAGCATGTAACGAGCACCACCAAGAGAAGGCTTACGGGAAGGACCCCATAAATCAGCATGTACATAATCAAGAGTACCTTTGGTGGTATGAACTGAGGTGTTGAATTTTATCCTCTTATGCTTCCCAAAAATAAAATGCTCACAAAACTACATGTTACTTGAAGTGCAGCCATCAAGCAAGTTTCTCTTCATCAATTCTACCAAAACAAGTTGACTCATATGTCCCAAACGCATATGACAAAGGTTAGTTTTACTAGGTTCAGCATTATTAACAGTAGCAGTAGCAGCAGAAATAGAACCATGTAAAGTACTTTCTCTAAGGACATACAACTTTGCAGAATTCAGATCACCTTTCAAGAAAACAAGAGAACCTTTTGATACCTTTAGAACACCATCTGAACTAGAATAATGGAAACCTTTTGCATCAAGAGTGCTCAGTGAGATGAGATTTTTGGACATCCCTGGTATGTACCTCATATTCTTCAGCATGTGTGTCATGCCATCATGTGCCTTGATCTGAATAGAGCCGATCCCCACAATGTCACACCGGTTGTCATCTCCCATCCGCACAACATCTCCTTTCTACACAGGCTTATATGAGCTAAACCAATTTATATTAGTGCAGATATGAAATGAACATGCAGAATCTAGTATCCATTCATCATGACCAGAAACACAGCTAGCAAATACTACCAGACAATCTCTAGAATTAGAATTTTCAACACCAGAAACAACAGAAGAATTACCATCATTATTGCCTTTCCCCTTCTCCTTATTCTTGAGTTTCAGACAATCCTCAATAAAATAGTTTATCTTCTTGCAATACTTACAGAACTTTTTAGATAGCTTGGACTTGGAACGACCTCTACCATCGTAGCTCTTGTCATGACTGTTGCTATAATTGGAGGATCTATGTTCAGATCTTCCTCTCATGTGCAATGCTTTGCCCTTGGAGGACGATGATCCGTCAAGCTGCACCATGCCTTTCATCTTCTCCCTGGACCAAAGTGCCTCAACAACTTCCGTAAAGGGTTAGTTCATCATGGCTTAACAATATGGCGTCACGGAAATGCGCATACGAATTCGAAAGTGAACATAACAGTAAAAAACCTAAGTCCTCAACATCATACTTAACCTCCATTGACACTAGGTCGGCCATGATCTCCTTGAAGGCAGATAAATGGCTCATCACCGAATCACCCTCCTTCATCTTGAGAGTGAACAACTTTATCTTTATATGCATCTTACTGGTCAGATCCTTAGACATATAGATGGATTCTAGTTTCAACCCGAGCTCTGCAGCAGTCTTTTCCTATGGCACCTCTTGCAAAATATCATTATGGAGATGAAGCTGAATTAAAGACAAAGCCTCATGATCCCTCTTGATTTCCTCACGAGTCCACTCAGCCTTCCTCTTCTTCTTGAAGCCCTCCAGTGCCTCATCATAATAATCCTTCTATGCCAGGATGGCCAGCATCTTGAATTGCCATAGCGAGAACCGAGTCTTCTAACCTAGCAGCGGTAGATCAAACTTCATCAACATCGTCATGATCTGCAACCAAAGCTCTGATACCACTTGTTATGAATGATGGCAGATAAACGACGAAGAACACAAAGATCAATCACAGCGAGATACAAGATTTAACGTGGAAAACCCCTTCAATGCAAAGGGGAAAAACCATGGGCGTCAGCCAGCAAACACTCTTCACTATTATCAAAAGTCGGGTTACAATGCTGTGTGGCGGCTTACAAGAGAATGAATGAATCAGTCATAGTGGAACCCTAACACCAGGTCTGTGTACCGTACACAAGCCTCCCAGCGACGGGACTCTATTTCGCTCTGTCAGAAGTCAGCCTTTGTCATGGTGAATGAATTTGGAACATCTTTAACAAACTCCACCTTGAGACTAATTTATTTTGTAGCATAATCAACACCTTTATCTTGTTCATAACAAAGAAAAATACCACTGGCGCCAAATAGCCTCTTGGGCTAATCCACTAAACCAACTAAGCTTGAGCACAACTCAAACTTAGCAACAGGAATAGGCTTAGTCATCATATTAGTAGGATTATCACGAGTACTAATCTTGCATACCTTAAATTTACCATCCTCGATCACATCATGAACAAAATAATACTTGATGTCAATATGTTTAGTCCTCTCATGGAACATCTATTCTTTGTTAAGATAAATGGCACTTTGACTATCACAGAATAAATTAAAGCAAGAATCAACTCCACACAGCTCAGCGTACAAACTTTTTAGCCAAATTAATTTCTTACACGCCTCAGAAATAGCCATGTACTCTGCTTCAGTAGTAGACAAAGCAACAACAGACTACAATGTAGCCCTCTAACTCACAGCACAACTACCAACTATAAAAACATAAACAGTATGAGACCTACGCCTATCTAGATCAACTACATAATCTGAATCCACATAACTAATAAGTACCTTCTGAGTTCTACTAAACTTCAAACAAGAATCTGCTGTGCCTCTGAGGTATCTAAAAATCCACTGAACTGCCCTCCCATGTTCTTTACTAGGATTAGACATATATCTACTAACCAAACTCATCGCATATGATAAATCTGGACGAGAGCAAACCATGACATATATCAAAGACCCAACGGCACTAGAATAAGGAACTCTTAACATGTATTCAATATCTACATCTGTACTAGGACACTGTGCAGTTAACAATTTAAAGTGAGGTGCAATAGGGGTACTAACAGGCTTTGCATTATGCATGTTAAAACGCTAAAGAACTTTTTTAATATAATTTTGTTGACTAAGAAATAGCAAACCACATTTTCTGGCTCTAGTAATTTCCATACCGAGAATTTTTTTAGCAGCACCAAGATCTTTCATGTCAAACTCACTAATCAACAATTTCTTCAATTTAGTGATTTCAACTTTACTCTTGGTAGCAATCAGCATATCATCAACATACAACAAGTATATAGGTGATCTATTAACATGCTTGATGTAAACAACTATTATATTTAGACCTCTTAAAACCGTGCAACAGCATAAATGAATCAACCTCTTGTTCCACTGACGAGACGAGGGGACTGCTAAAAACCATACAAGGATCCCTTCAACTTATAAACAAATTTCTCCTTGCCCGGCAGCCCAAGCCTCCTGGCGACGGGCCTCCGCTTCGCTCCGTCAGAAGTTGGCCTTTGTTATGGGGAATGAATTTGGAACATCTTCAACATTGTTTACCTGTGGAATTCGAACCAATCACACATAGTATCAAAAAGTGGTGTTAAAGAAACTAATTTAATTGAGTAAATACAAATATTCGTTTGGTTCAGCACTATAATGGAACCACATGCATGCAGTACATGAATAGATCAAACAAGGGAAAGGTAGCAGCCCCCGCAGGCCATGCTGACAGCAGCAATGGCACCACTTCACAAACTGCGCTCAATCAAGCAGCAGCTTACAAGTGCATGCTGTTAAAGAACCTCAAGGAAACTGTGATCCATGAACATTTTTTGGCATTATGATGGATCAAGAGGACAAGGAGTGTTGTCAAAGAAAAAAGAAGGGGAAAGTAGGAACATATCAAATACATATTTAAGCACTGTAGAGACTGATATAAATAATTAGCCATTACACCAACTCTGATATTAAATATTTATTATTTAAAATATATAAAGTAACCCTATAAATTTGCATCTAAATTAGCCACATTTAACATTGTCAACTAAATTTAAAAATAGGCCCTTGTTCACCATATTAGCTCTCGTACTAGCTTGAGGATGGATTGGTGTCTTTCTCCTATGCATGTGCATGCTCCCTGACCAAAATTGGTGTCATTCTCATTTCCTGGGCGGTCAAACCCTTCTCAATTTGACCAAGTATACAAAAAGTATCATTAGATAAATTATTGAATATATTTTTAAAAGACATGTATTTGGAGATACGAATGTTGCTAATATTTTCTATAACCTACTTAAATTTAAGAAAAAGTTTGACCTACATAGAACCTGAAGCGACACTTGTTTTGGGTTGGAGGGAGTATAGAGCTCTACACTTACCTGTTATGCACCCAGCAAAAAAAGTGAGTTTCTCCAATCTAGGTTCAAACTTTTGATGAATTTGTATTATCCCGTAGTTGAATAAAAGGAACAGTAAACAAAGTAGTTGTTCGTTGAAGACGCTTAACAAATACCTCTGGAGGACACCTGATTTTGCATTTCTATGCAATTTAAAGCTACCATGAATTCATTCATTCAAGACATCGTGACAAGGTAGAATAAAAGTCTAAAACCCATTTGGAGTCTTGCATGTGTGAATCTTAACCAGTTCATAAAACTAAATTTTTACACTCACATTTGAAATCATTAGTAGGATTATGATGCGACGATGTGAACACTCATCCTAGAGGCAGTATATATATGTGTGGGGATAATTCAGTACATACCACCCATTGTGTTGCCACAAACATACATAGTAGAAAATAAGAACACCAAAAACATAAGTATCAGGGAAGATGAAGGATAGACGCATGGGAGGTGTAGGGAATTGTGTTTTTACTTTTGGTTAAGAGCATCCATTCAAAAGAACATTTGATAGCCAAACAGCAGTCCTTTCTAGTAACAGAAACATTTACCGCCGATGATGCGGTGAAGGATAGATTGTCCTGTTTTTGGGTTATGTATTTAATGTCTAGGCATTATATACAAAAACCCCATATGGAACTACCACCGATGATGCAAAAGTGTCTTCATGATTGTACTCTTCCGTCATGAGAGAACTATCTAGATAGTTTTGCTGCCACACAGGGATGCTTTGTGCAACTGAACTACGTTGGAGAATGAAAGTGCATCCCTCGATCCTTACAGAGATCCAAGGGGAATGGGCTGAGCCAACAAGAGAAGATCCATCTGGGGTTGTGACAAAATATGACGTAGAGAGTATCACTAAAATAATGTGTCATCTTATGACATTTATGCCATGACATATGACTAAAATATCACTAAATCTGTATCACTAAAAAGGGCGGCAGACTGCATCACTGGCAGTGCTATGGGTTGTCTGATTTGTGCGCACCATTTGTGCGAATGGTTCAATATTCGAATGAATATGTATTCAAATCTGTAGATTTAGTATCCATATCGGTATACTCATATTTGGACATATATAATGATGTTGATATCCATTCATATGAGATTTATTGTAGCTACCACATTTGTATCCCTGACAATATTCATATTTGGACATGCTAGCACCCTTGTGCTGTGTTGGACCCAGCACCGTTGTGGCAGCCAAAGGCATGATGTCATGGCGCCCTCCACCATTACCATGTCCTCACAGCAGCATCCTGCGCAAGCAAGCCGCTGCACTTGGACAGAGACCACTTGCCATGGATGAGTAAGCTCATGAATATGTTGCCCAGGATGGAGATGAGGTTCAGCTGCTGCGAAAGAATTTAGAGGCTATTCAAGTGGAGTAGACAACTACGGACTGTTATTTAGAGGCGTCTAGAAAAAATTTGTTGGCTATTCAAGTCGCCTCAATGAGTCCATCTTCAAATCAATTGATTTCTAGAGGAATGTAGCATCCTCTAAAACGAATTTTAGAGGCTGTCAGGATTCAGTCTGGTACAAGCATGTAAATCTGTTCGAATACTACAGCTTTAGTTTAGGTTGTTTATCCAATCGAGGTGCTTTAAAAATTAAAAAATCGATTTTCAAAGGTGGAATATCTTAGAAACCATTTTTATAATATGTTTCTAATAGAACTTCATCTAGCAGAAAAGGAGACACCTCTAAAATATTTTTTTTACTAGTGGTAGGAGTTATATAATGTCTGCAGTCTGCATATTTTCAATTATGTAAACCAGAAGGTATCTTATGACAACCGCCCTTAGAGATGGGTAGATTCTTATGTAAATCCTCCTAAGAAATTATTTTTCTGGAGTTGATAATGACGGTTAGTTGATATGCAAATCAGTTGAAATTAAGTCAGTTGAGAAGATATAAGTTAGTTGAAATTTATTTTTTGAAATTAAGTCAGCTGATATATATATATATATAATGTACATCAAAGTCATAGAGCTTCATGAGATCTAAAACATTACAATTGAGAAAGTTTTTATTTGAGATTTTTTATGTAACTCCTTAGGCGCAACCGAGACATTCTATAAAAATAGATAAATCATATATATTCTCATGGATTGGTGTATTTATCCCAATGCATGGTTGACCTATTATGCACCCACCAGAAAATTTTTTCTTTCTCCCATGTGTTGTCAAACTTTTGATGAATTTTTTTTTTTTTTGCCAAGCAGTCATAGATGTTTTTTTAGATCAGTTCGCGCAGTCATAGGTATTTGTTGTTGAATTCACTGTTGCCAACACAAAATTACTCCTGGCCTTTTCGCACTCACACAATTAATAATGCTCTCGAGGAAAGGTGGTTTCACTTTCACATCCTTACAGAATTAAAGTTGTCTACCGTGTATTTGTTCATTGAGGACAACATCCTAAAGTACACTGTCTGAAAACGCATTCAGTCCTACACCCATCATGTGTGACACTTAACGAGTTCATAAAACAAAGTTTGAACACTCATCGCTGAGATATTTAACATGACTACGATGCCAGAGTGTGAGCACACATGCCAGAGAGGCAGCATATAAATAAAGAGTGTTGATGTATCGCACCCACTGAGCTGCTCGAAACAAATATAGTAGAAAAGGGCAAAACCAAAAATAGCGCTGTAGGGGAAGGACAATTATGCATATCGACCGGTTCGGAGCGCTCCCAACGGGCGACTCGGGGGGCTCCCTGCCAACGGCGCCCAGCGCCCCCCGCCCCCCCCCCCCCCCCCGCGCCCTCCTCGCCGGCTGCGCCGCCGCCGTCCGATGTGCGGCGGCGTGGCCCGTGGTGGCCCGCCAGATCCAGTCACGTCGTGCCCTTGTCTACCTCTCCCGTCCCCCTCCCCTACCCCACTTCCCTGCCTCCTCCACCGTCCACCTCTCCATCTTGGCGGCCAATGGCGGCAGACGGCCGGATCTGGGCCCTCTGTGGCTGGATCTGGCATTCCTAGTGGTGTCCGGTGCGGCCTTCGCTCGGGTGGCCATGGTGGGCTGGTGCCCGCGCTACGGTGGCCGGATCCACCTTTTCCACCGAACTTCCTCCTCTGGTGGCGGTAGACGGCCGGATCCGGGCCCTGTGTCGTTGGATCCGGCGTCCTCGACAGGGGCTGGAGCTGCCTAGTCAGGGCGACGCCCGTTGGTGGCAGGCGGCGCCATCACCTCCGGCGACCACCACGGTGGCCGTACGGGCGGGATTCAATGGTGCCCAGCGGTGCCATCCTCCTCATCGGCTTCCTGCTGCCCTCTACGGGCGGGGCTGGGTCGCTTCCGCCTGGGGCCACTCGCCCGGTTGGTCTTCCTAGCCGTACGGGCGGGGCTGGGCCTCGCCCTGCTGATCTGGTGGGGCTGCTGGCCCTTGGCGTGGCCTGGCCACCCTGACGGCGGCTGGATCTAGTAGGATGGGGCGACGGTGCTCGTAGGCCTCATGGTGTCGCAGTCGTTGAAAGGGTTCTGGGCGAAAGGTCTGCCTGGTTTTGCCAGGCAAGCGATGGTGACGCTATGGGCGCCACATAACTCCTTGGAGGCGTCGCTTCTGAACCTTGTGCTTTGCACAACAACTGATTGGAATCTTTCCTCCCCCTTCAAGGATCCAACCTTCCTCATATATATATCAAGGAAGGGCGGGTACATGGCAGTTTGGGAGAGTTTAGCTTATGGTCTATGAAAAATGGAGTGCTCGAGTGTCTTGTAGCGGCGCAGATTTGGTGCTGTCATGGTGCTGAAGAAGCTCTAGGTATTGTCTGGCTGTTGTGGCCTGACCCACTGATTGTCAGTGTCAGTGTCAGTTTTCTGTCGTCTTGGACCTGCCTAGACATGGTGAGCCTTCAGGAGGCTTAAGACAATGTGCGGGAGGGGGATTTAGAAACATTTCAAAGGCATAAATGCAGTGACAAGGGCTATGCGTGAGCTCTACAGCGACGGGTGAGTGAAATATACTCTCATTGAAAACTCTTGAGCTCCATTACCAATTTCCATGCTCCACATTCCATTTCTTTTAACTATGTTGTCACAAATAATTTCTATAATCTGTCAGCATGCCGTGACATAAGAGGGTATGTCGATAATCAGATCAGAAAACGCTTGCTTTCTCTATTGCATTGTCAAACATTCGATGAATTTGGTTTCTTTTTGGCCCGTGGCCAAAAGAAGCAGTACATGTTTGTTACAGAGTTAACAGTCCCAAGCCCAACACTGAAACGCATTCACCGTTGAGATCTTTAATAGACTTATGATACCATGATGGGAACAAACTTATGCTAGTGACAGTATATATATGTAGAGAGAGGTCAGTATATTCCACCCACTGAGTTGCCGCAAAACAAATATAGTAGATAAGTCAATCACGAATAACGTCTGTGGACAAGGACAGGCATGGGAGGCATAGGGAATTCTGTTTTTAGTTTTTGGTGAGAGCGTCCATGTGAAACAGAACTTGCTTGCCTCGTACCAATACATTGTAGTAACAGAAATGTCTACCATCTATGACGTGCCTGTGGGTGCTGTGATGGATCACGATTTCAGAAAGTCGGCGCACACACCTCCGTTTCACATAGAGTGATGCAGTATAATATCATGATCTCGATGCATGATGATGCACTGCTTGCATTTGATTTACAAAAAAAAAATGAAAAGGAAACAAATCAACGTAGCACAATGATGAAGAGATTTCAGTTCTACTTTTTGCAGGAATTGTGGCTCAGCCTGTATAGGTGCAGAGGTGCGATCGACCACACCTTAGTCCAACCAACGTTTTCATAGATGAGCTATTAAGCTGACTACCCCATCCCTGTCAACCGCTGGTATTAAGTGGGTTTTGTCCTATTCGAGTTGTGCATTATGTTCAGTTTTAAACAAAAATCTGCAAGCTAGATATATCAATCAGTTTTAAAAGTTCGACCATTATGCCGACCTCTTTCTCTTTTTTTTGGGAGACCCAGTTAAACAGTGAGTATATCTGTGTGTTTTCTATCCTATCCAACTTTGCATTGTGCTTACTGCAAGAAAAATGTATCCAACTAGAAATACCGAGCGGTTTGTAGTCACAAAAGTCCAACTTTGTGTTGAGAATGACCACACTAGACACTAATAGACAGCACAAATATTTCATTTTAAGAACTTGTCGAAAGAGTCCAAATAAGTAAATGTGACTAACCTGGCACTAAACAACTGGCTAAACCGACAACATGTTGTCTGCTTTTGAAGCATGCAAAAGCTACGGACCAACCTCATAGCTACTGATCGGTAATCGTATATTTCTCCTATACGATTACCGGTACTATGCTCTCAAAGTCACAAGACACACCTATCTGTCACTAACTAAACACGATCGATGTCGCTTTTGAGAAAAGGTGGTTAGGCATCCCTACAGAATTAAAACCCTCCCAGCATGTTTTTTTTCATCGAAGACATTGTGCTCCAGTACACTGAAACACATCTCGAGTTCTGCAACTGCATCTGTGAAGCCTCATTGTTCTACTAGTCAATAAAACCAAGTTTACACTCACAGTGGAGAACACCTTTTAGTTGCAGCAAACAGATATTGTGAAAGTGGGAGCAAAACTAATAACATAACCATGGGCGGTATAGGAAACGATAAGCATGGGAGGTCTAGGGAATTCCGTTTTAGCAAGTGGGAAATATCTAACATCGTGCGTACTTTTTTTTTGAACGAAGATGTGAGTATGGCACAATTCGCAACACCTGTTATCCTGTCTACTTGTTCCTGGAGGGAGCATCCCAACTTACTGTGATTCAGAAAGTTGGTATGCACACGGCTTTTATCTCACATATTCTTGCACGGTTTGCATTATCCGGACGATTGGACGAATGTGCTTTCACTGACGCACTGGTATAATGTATTGGCAGTCGGACGAATAATGAAATCATGGACCCATGACTATGAATGTAATCTTTATTAGTGGTTTTCTTAAGTCTAGCGCCACTAGAAATGATTTGAAATTATTATTTTCAAAAAATTCAAATCCCTCTCGGATGGATAAATGATCTGAACGAAAGTGATTACTTAAAAATTCTACAAAATTTTAGTTTTGCTACTTTTCATTTCAAATCATTTAGGATCCAAAAATTATTTTTAAAAAATAATGGTTTCTTCTAATTTTTATTTTTTTCAATTTTTCAAATGATCACAGTGAAAAATGATAAAAAGATGAGATCTAAGACTCTCTTGTCAAAACTTTTTTTTATTTTAGTTAGTTTAGAACATCATACCCCATTCTAAAATATGGTATATGGAATACGAGGGGAATGTTGGCATGCGAAAGTTGTGAAAAATTGTACTTAGCTGCCTTAGCTGGGGCCTTCTGGATTAAAAAAAGGCTACTTTTTTTAGCCCGAATTGCAATTTCTGGTAGACCATTTATATTGGTGGTATTGTTAAGAAAACTGTCGTTTATATTGATTTATAGTGGCGGCTTCCAAACTCAGTGTGTAGAATATTTACACAAATGATTTTTATGTGATGCCAGTGAAATCTGCTGATTTTTATCTTTCACACTAGCGGTTGCAAAAACGGCAGTCACTACAGGAAATGCTAGCTTTGCCGACTGCCAAATACTTTGCCGACTGTTTTTTGTTGACGCTCGGCAAAGAGCTGCCTTTGCCGAGAGCCATGGTGGGCAGTCGGCAAAGCCGGCTTTGCCGACTGCTAGACACTCGGCAAAGCCTGGACTCGGCAAAGGCTGCCAGTCCTGGACGGCATCCACAACGTCACCTTTGCCGACTGCCACGCCGTCAGCAGTCGGCAAAGGTAGGCTGGCAGTCGGCAAAGGCTCTTTGCCGAGTGCCACATGTGGCACTCGGCAAAGATTTTTTTT
>CM041633.1:48308855-48409695 GCA_023333625.1 Bothriochloa decipiens | reverse complement strand
CGCGCGTGCATCGATGATGGTTATCTGGTGGATTAGTGAAACCTCTGAAAATGTGTCCCCTCATCCACGATCACCTGGCTACCATGTCTTTCGAGCCACCCGCTTGACTTGCATTACCGTCGTCTTGATTGACTTGGTCAACACGATCACTCCATATACACTTGCACTTGTCAATGTCCCCAAAGTTAGCCACCACGTCTAGCCACCTGGTCTTCAAGTCCCTCATTCCAAACCTCACGTCCACCACGGTCCTTCAACATGAGACGTCCTACTTGACCTACATCTCTGAACTCCACACCTGCACATCACAAGACAAGAGATATGTTGCGCGACACACTCCATATGCCAGGTTTGGAAAAAGATGAACCAATTGTGTTGGCGTGTCGACGCTCACTCATCACAAAAATTGCTGCACATGGATATATGAAAACCATGTGTTCGCATTTCCCACTGTTGACCTTGTTCACCATACCGAGCTCTTGTACTTTCCCACCGACAACTAATTAACTATGGATTGGTGTATTTATCCCTATGCATGGTTTATCAATTATGTACCCACCAGAAACACATGGTTTCTCCCATGCGTTGTCAAACTTTTGATGAATTCGTTTTTTTGTTTTGCCATGTAGTCATAGATGTTTGTTGTAGATCGAATTCACTCTTGCAAACACAATATTACTCCTGCCCTTTTCTCACTGACAAAATTGATAATGCTTTCGAGAATAGGTGGTTTGACATCCTTTATCCTTACAGAATTAAACGCATCTACCGCGCATTTGTTCATTTAAGACAACATGCTAAAGTACACTACTTGTCTGAAAACACATTCAGTCCTACACCCATGTGTGACACTTAACTAGGTCATAAAACTAAGTTTCTATATTCATCGCTGAGATATTTAACAGGACTATGGTGCAAGAGTGTGAGCACACATGCCAGAGGCATGATATATATAGAGAGGGTTGTTGATGTATAGCACCCACCGAGTTGCTAGAAACTAATATAGTAGGAAAGGGGAAAACGGAAAACAGCGGTATAGGGGAGCAAGGACAGGCATGGGAGGCATAGAGAAATCAATTTTTAGTTTTGGGTGAGGGCATACATGCATGTGAGCCACTAGATAATCCACTTTAGTAACAGAAACGTCTGTCATCCATGACCGTCGCGGTGATCAGTTGTTTCACAGAATAGATTATAGTTTTAGAAAGTTGGATGGCACTGTATAATAACATTAAGAGCTACCTAGATCCACCAGGATGCACCGCCGGAATCTTTTCAACATACATTTCAAGAAAAAATCGAGGTCAGATGATGCAAACAGATTTCAGTTATACTGCTCTGCCCGCATGCTTGCAGTTAGACTTTGGTATGATGTTTAGTTTTAGCTTTGGAATCAGATGCAGTAGAGTGGACAGAAAAGGGTATCAAGCAGCAACCAAACATGGGAAGGGAGCAGCAGTCGAGCCAGCTTGCACTGGCAGTGGGCATGGCGGTGGTCCCAGCTTCACTAACTGTGCTCTATCAGCTGCCCCAAAAAATATATATTCTTTTCTAATATGGCATTGTCCAAATGGTCCGTGCATACAATTAATATAACTGCCGATAGAAATCCATTTTTAGAGATGGTCATTGCACATGTGGTCCTGTGGCCTAATACATATATTATGCTTTGTAACAAGTATATGCCTTCCAACATAATTTTCCATTATTAACTTGCAGAAATGTTTCATCCTCTTCGATTAAAATTTTATAATAAACCTATATCGTTGAGTTAGGCTCACACATTGGCAGTTCGATTCAATTTATAAACTTATTATGTCGGTGCCTCACAAATTTGGTCCCATACAGGTAACTTTCATGAGCCACGTAGAACTTGTACATTTGTGCTATGCTTTGTAAATAATAAAGATACCCATGCTATGGTAGGTACAAAAATTAGTGTCAAGACTCATAAGTGAAGAACTGCTTAAATTCTGACTAGTGTGATGTACGTCACCGAGAGTTGAGAAGTCTACTTTACCTGTTGGAGTGCACCCATCTCCAAGTGAAAAATCTCATATGTGCCTGGGAACAATCATGGGCTTGGGAAGCATAGGGAAATCATGAGGCAACACAACCATGTTATGCTTAGGCTTGCGAGAAAAATATTTTGGCAGATGCTATTTGCTCAGCACCAACAACTCCACCTTGACCTCCACCTCACTTGCAGCTTGGAGGGTCTAAGCGACTCATGTCATTGTCTCCATGCATTGTAACATGCAAAATGTGCCAAAGTAGGCACGCATCTTGAGATACTCCAAGTTTCGGATTGCTGATGATAGTTTGAAGTGCGAGTAGGCAGCTTGCAATTGAATTGTTGTTGGTCATCTGAGATATGTTCATGAGATATTGGTTGTGGTCATCTTTGTTACAATGAATTCTCGTTGTCTCATATCTTTCAACCAGTACGGTTCCATGGTAGACCAGGCAGAGAAATAGACTGCCACATATGGCATCTGTGACAAGCTTGCGATTGCTGTGAGGATGCATTTCACATAGTCAGAATGGATCACAACTTCAGGAAGTTGAAAGACGCATATTATTTCTTTCCTGGAGTAGCACTGTTGGCCACGTGAGACTAGGCCCGGCCTTACGCACAAGAAGGAAATAAAACAAAGTAGGTGTTTGTTGCAAATTAAGTTCACTTTAGCAAAATGTTGTTTGTCACTGACAAGGCTGATGATGCACTGGTGAACACCAGGTCTTGCATCCTTACAGAATTGAATGCTACTGTACATTTCATCGTTGAAGACATCGTGATAAAGTGCACTAAAAGTCTAAAACCCATTTGGAGTCCTGCACCCATGTGTGAAGCTTAACTAGATCATAAAACTAACTTTTCCACAAATCGATCTGATCTTCAATACGATTATGATGCCATGATTTGAACACTCATGTTAGAGGCAATACTTTTCAGTATATATACGTGGAGAGAGCTTAGTATATACATATACCACCCATTGAGTTACCACAAACAAATATAGTAGAAAATGGGAACATCAAAAATTGCAGCATCGGGAAGGATGAAGGACAGGCATGGGAGGTGTAGGGAATTGTGTTTTTACGTTTGGTTCAGTGGAAGCATGCAAAGGAGCACTTGATATAGCCACACAGCAGTGCATCTTCTATACCTAAATAGGAGGAACCCACTATATGATTTTCCTAGCCTCTCATGCAGCCATGTCATCACTTATTGAGTGCACTAGGCTGCGTATGTACACTCGCAGTCCACTCAAATTTGTTCACCACCAAAGCTGCACCACCACGGCACCACCGGTTTGTCTTCCAGCCGGTGAATGAATAATGCAGCGACGGAAACTGTCTCCACTCAGTCTTCCAGTAACCAACAGTGAATGAATAAATATGAAAACTGCTGGCTCCAAATAGGTACCGTGCACTACTAATCAGCCATTTATTTCTCCTTTAGTCTTTTATTGTTTAACTTGCATATTGCATATTGCTATGACTTACTACTGTATTCCACTGGCATGCAACCAAAGCCCATCGGGTGTGCACTCAACCGTCTCCATTCGGTGGCCAATTAAAGTCTGCCGTGCTGCATCTAGCTTTTCAAGATGACAGTACCTTCTCATGCAGCCATCACAACACACTTGCATTTTCATCTGTTCTTCAATGTTCAATACAAAAATGTTCTCATTTCATGATTTCTTATTATAATTTAAATGCATCGCTATAGATCCCCGCGGCAACGCGAGGGATATCATCTAGTTATAGTAACAACAGCATCCACCATTTATGTTGTGGTAGAGTTCTTGCATGCGGAAAGCACTAGAGTGTATTGACGCTACTTTGCCGTCCGGACGTTCTTGCGGCCATATGGTGGGGATGCTTTTGTATCACTGATGGAGGACGTGCAAATCCAAGGCGAATGAGCAGACCACTGGGATAATCCATCTGGGGCAGTGTGGGGGATAATATGTAGGGATACGACGAGATGAAACAATGCAGGTGAGCAAGAGAATAAGCCACATGTCGATCTCCGACAAAGCATCTCAAGGGGATTGTGCTCCAAATACTCGTTTAGCACTATGGATTAAGTATCTGATTACAGAAGATCTAAATCAAACACCTTAGAAAAATATGAGGGTGGAGTGGGAACATTTCAATTTCAAATGCATAAATGCAGTAACAAGGGCTATAAATAAATGACCAATGTAGTGAATTATAGTGTCTCGTTGATAACTCTCGAGCTCCATTACCTTTTGTAATGCTCCATAATCCATTTCTTCTACCTGTGGCAATAGAAATAATTTATTTTTTTCAGCAGGCAGTCAACATCCCCAAAAAATGTCAATGTCACTTCTTGACAAGTCAAACAATAACTTGACCAAATGAGTAGAATAAAATATTTATATGTGTGGTGTATAATTAGTATAGTTAGATGAATCCCTAAATATATTTCTATATAATAAACTTATATGGAGATACAAATGTAATTAATATTTTTTTATAAAACTAATTGAACTTAAAAAGTTCGACCAGCACGAATCCATAGTGACACTATTTCTAGGATGAAGGGAGTATATAGTAGGGTTTTGTAAATCCGAGAAAAGAACTGCTCCAGACCTCCAGCAGACATTTGTAGTCGTCCAGTTAAATAGAGTTCATTATTTTTCATTTTGGTCATCCTGGATGCACCCGGCACTACCCTTGCCCAATGCGTGGCTTGCCTGTATTTGTACTGGGCTTCATTTGTGAGGACCAATTATTAATGTATCCATGCATTAATGTGTCCATGCATTTAGTGTGAACAAGTGCATATATACAAGCTGCCAAGGGGTTCATATGAGCGTTGTAGCACTGCATGACATTGACTCCCAATTCATCCATTACCAAAAAAATAAAAAAGAAGAAGAAGACGACTCCTGATTCATCCTTCGAACTGGAGCAGCCATGTTTTTCTGGTAAACTACCGTGCACCTCTTGCTACACAGTGCCCTGAAGCTCCTGTGCAAGGCCCCTAACAAAAGCAGCTCACTCCAAACGTGACCAGTCGCTTTATGCATATGCATAGTTTGATAAGAATTATCTAAGTTTCATACAGCTGAAATGTTGTAAACCTTTGCAAAAAATCCATGACAAGTTAGCTGTACAATTTCAGCTACACAGTGGGCTAAGTAAATACCAATTTACAACCAGGTTCCTCTTTTTATATGACAATCTGAATAGATATGTATCTCAAGATAATTAAAGAGTCTATTTTGGAAGGCAATTGATGCATCGGTTAAATATTGTTCTCCATGTAGTTCCAGTATCCTTCATATGCATGCCTCTGGAGACGGCTGAGATAGCGTGGGCCCGCACAAACTTTTATGACTACGATCGCACGGTCAGGCTCCTTTGCACTATATAACATTTTATGCAACGTATTTCCAAAGACATGAACTTAATGATAAGTGTTGCATTGAGATATAAATGACCATATGGCACTTAAGTGGCTAAATATTGATGTTAATGACCCAAATACCTCACTATTCCAGCCGATCACATCAATGCTGGCGCTCAGCCCCTGGGCGACAGCAGCGATAACGTAACAACACTGCTGGCTCGAAACACAACCCGGCAATGATGTCAGAGCTCAACACTGCCGGCTCGTGGCTTGAGCCGGTAGTGTTCTATTCGACACCACTGCCGGATCTAGCTGAGAAACGATAGTGTTGGATGAGGTACTCTAGCCGACAGTCTTCACGAAGCTAAAACGGCCGGTTGGTCCTGCGAGCCTCTAGTATTTTTGTTTTTCTAAATTTATTATTTATTTATTATATTCCTTTTTTTATTAATTATAATTTCTAATTTATAATATCTTTTATTTAACGTTTCAATTTACTACCTAGCAATGTAGCTCCAAAGAATGTGTCCACTAATAACCCCATATAAATAAAGTTATTATAAACTAATAAAACATTATTCTACTCAATGGAACTAAAATTGGAGATACTATTATACTTAAATTATTTATATCAAAAAATAAATCCGAGATTTGATCAAGGACATCATTGTAGCTCCAAATAATGTGTCTACACCTAATAATATTGTAATCTACTCTACTCCTAACATGAACTAGTTCGAGCATCACATACTAACAATCATCTTGCTCAAATCATAAAATAGCCTAAGATTTCAAACTAGGTGATGATATTTAGACACCAACCTAGCTTCTTGGATGATGGATTCCCCACAAAATGCTTGGAAGCCTTGCACAAAGTCCCCACCGAATTTTCTCTCTAGGATGGAGGAAGAATAAGAATGAGAATCAAGTAACGTAGCCATCAAAACAAAGGTTATTAAGCAAGAAAATCATTGACTAACCTTGAAATAAAAGGATCAAGCCATTCTTCAAAATTCAAGTTTTAGCTCATGGTTTTTAGCAGCCGCAACAATGGTAAAAATGGCCCACGCGTGCTCCTCTGTTCTCTAGAATGGAGTGATGAGAAAGAAGAGGACAGTACAAGCCTTTTTGTGGTGTCAAGAAATAACTGGCGGACCAAGCCAAGAGTCGGGAGTGTTGAGGAACATCACTGCCGACGTGTGGCTTCAACTAGTAGTGATGTGAGACCGAGACATCACTGCCGGCTCGGTACACCACCCGGCAGTGATATGCATCAACACTGCCTAACCCAAGTCTTGTCTGTTTGGGCGTGGCACCGGCAATGGAGACTCATCACTGCCAGGTTTGCCATTTCTGGCAATGATGAGGTGGGTAGTGATGCAACAATCTGTAGTAGTGCCATTACATATAGCATTTGAAAAGATGCTAAACTATCCCTTCAAGTATAAAGCTAATTACCAAACATCAATTATAAAAAATAATTATTGAAATTTTAGGTGGCTTGATCAAAGTTCAGCCATATTCAGTCCTTTCTCTGCATGGATAGCTGTTGGAGTGTGCTATCATACAGGCCACCTCAACACCAGGTCCAAGTCTACTAGAGCCAACAAAAAACCAAAGGACCTGTGCCTAACTCAACCTCAATTACTAGACTCATGGTACCAAAATTAATTCATACGAATTTCCTTACCTTATACATTCTAGTGGCCCATCATAAATATTTTAAATGGCAGTCATCCCAAAGCTCCCTCTCCACATGATTAGGCAATGTGCTGTGTCTACCTATCAATTCATTTAAATGGTTGTCTCTGAGATGAGCTAAGTCAAACCGCTGCAGCACTCGGATTCTCCTCGAGCTGCCTGCCATGTCACCAACAGAGCTAGATCTGATCAACATATTTAAGTTAGGGTCTGCAGTTTGTCAAGTTTGTCACCGGCAAACCCCTTGAGTTCCAAAGTGTCATGTTCATCAATCATATACTTTTGGGTGTTTTGGATGAACATGGGGACGAGTGCTATGTGTGTTTTTCTCTTATGCCTAAAATAGCAAAGCTCCACATTAATAACCTGAATATGTACTGATAGAAAACACTTGGTTGTCCTATGCTCAAGCACTTGCTCACTATCACAAGCATGACACCTATTTTTCTATCTTACATGAAGGATGACAGTACTCTTGAGAACAGGTATTTAGGTCTCCTTACAGAATTAAAAGAGGACCATCAATCATTTGTGTTCATTGAAGAAAATGTGGTAAAGTACAGTGAAATGCTGTAACGCCCAGCTAAATCTAAGGAAAGGAATAAAGGAAAAAACAAAAAAAAGAACTTACTGTAGCGGCCATTTTATAGTTTATTGTGACCTTAATCGGGTAACCATCAAGAATAAATATCCTTTACCTCGCATTGATGTGCTCTTTAAGCAATTGAAAGGTGCTAAGGTATTCTCTAAGATTGATTTGAACTCTAGCCATCATCAGTTGAGAATACGAGAAGAAGATATAGAGAAGACAGCTTTAGCACCAGGTATGGGCATGTTGAATACATCGTTATGTCTTTTGGACTAACAAATGCTCGTGCTGTGTTTATGGAAGCCATGAATAGGATGCTACATGAGTACTTGGATGATTTCATCGTTGTTTTTCTTGATGACATCACGATTTACTCTAAGTCTGAGGAAGAGCATGAGTGGCATCTTAGTCATATTCTGGATGCTCTTCGGAAGAATCAACTTTATGGAAAACTGAAGAAGTGTTCTTTTTGGCTCTCTGAAGTGGCTTTTCTTGGTCACATTATTAATGAGCATGGAATTTCAGCTGATCCTAAGAATGTTGCTAGTGTCGTCAATTGGCAAAGACCAACTACAGTGACTGAGATTCATAGTTTCCTTGGTCTTGCTGGCTATTATCGGTACTTTGTGCACAATTTCTCTAGTATTGCAAAGCCAATGACAAGACTTACAGAAAAGGGGGTTCCTTTTGTGTGGAGTAATGATTGTGAGATCAGTTCCCAAAACTTAAAGGATAAGTTAGTGAATGCTCATATCTTGTCCTTACCAGAGAGTGGAAAGCGCTTCACATTATATACGGATGCATCTCGTATTGGTCTTGGTTGCGTTTTGATGCAATATGGAAAAGTGATTGCTAATGGCTCTAGGCAGTTGAAGAAACATGAGAGGAATTATCCTTCCATGATTTAGAGTTAGCTACTGTTGTGTTTGCTTTGAAGTCTTGGAGGCATTATCTTTATGGTAAGTCTTGTGACATCTATATTGACAATAAGATTTTTAAATATATTTTCACTCAAAAGGAACTAAATCTGAGGCAACATAGGTGGCATGAATTGATAAAAGATTATGAACTTACAATTCAGTATCATCCGGAAAAGGCAAATGTAGTTGCAGATGCTCTTAGTAGAACCGGTGTTCCAAAGGTTGCAATGCCTTTGATTGCGGATTTGGATCGTATGGGTACATTCACTCCACACCCACTTCCCCTGCCCCACCTGTGAAATCTCAACTCGTGGCTCGTAGGCAAGTGAAGTTCTGGCATGCCCTGGCTCGAAGCATATGTGAGATCTCGGCCTCAAGCAGTCAACCATGCATTGCAGCCTGGTGCAGCGATGCAACTCATGTCACACTTGCCATCCATTGCATCCTCATGTACAAGCAAATACATGACGTGTTTGTGGGGATTCAACAATGACTCGGCCTTCATGTTGATGGTGATATTGCCCACAGCCCCTAAAATCAAGCGCTGCCTGAAGGCGAGATGTACAAGAGGTGCTTACTGAATTCTGTACAAAGTCAGAACTGGAACAACTATTTTGCTAGCGATGGATAGCTGCAGTACTGAATATGTTATTTGGTCTGAAACCTTTGTTGCGTATGTGACATACATGTAGGATGGAGGTCGAAGCTATATCTAGACAAGCAGCGTGTGTGGAATTGTGGAAATAGGAAAGTATCCTGAAAAATTGGAATCTTCAGACCGCAGACCATAGATTGCAGACTATAGGTTCTGAAATATCCTGAAGCCTGTACACTACCAGAGCAAGAGTTTTTCCTGTTGGTTTTCTCTGATTTATTAGGAACTTTAATATGTTCCTGTCGATTGTTGTGTCTTTCTAGTGAATTTACCTACACGTTGTTGTGTCTATCTAGTGAAGAAAAGGCCCTGTCAAAGACAAAACTAACTTAGCATGCCAATTACTGTAAAAAAACAAACTCTACGTCAATGGTGATTCCCCAAGGCCGTGGGTGTCAGGACACAATTATCTAGAACAACGCACTTGGTGTATTGCACCACAAAAATCACCGGCTTTATTGGGGATCAAGAGCCCCTTTTGTAAGAATTTGTTTGGCATATGATACATTTACATCTTTTCTCCATGCCCACTAAGGCATCTTATTTGAATATTCTCTAATCTCTAACTTTCCTTTAGGGGCATTCTTGATCTTCTCTTGTGGCAACTGCCTTCCTTGATGGGGCCTTCTCAAGCCGTTCCAGCTGCCCGCAGACCACCACTTTCGTTGATCACCTTTGGGTACATCTTTGGATTTGATGGCAGGGCAAGCTTTGGAGTTGAGGTTCGTGTCCTCTTCCTCAGGAGGCTCCGCAGACTGCTCCTGAGCCTTTGAGAGCATCCAATACAGACTTAATTTGATCGCGCATCTTTCTACTAAGTCTAGCCCTTGGCAGACATCCACACCCACGCTTTTTTCTTGATATCACAACAGATCTGTGTAGTTCCTTTTAGCGTTGGACCGCCTCTGGGATGAAGCCTCCGTGTCTCAATAACACTGAAATTCATTGAGTGTCCAGCACCCATTTGCCAAGCTTAACTAGGTCAAAAAAAACTAAGTTAATTTTACATTCATGGTTGAGATCTTTAATTTGACAGGACTAGAATGCCATGATGTGAAAACATGTTAGAGACAGTATATATAGGGATAGTGAGTGATGTATACCACCCACTGACTTGCTTCATGTAAACAAAGTGGAAAAAGAGAAAACCAAAGCTCGGTATCAAGGAGGTGGAAGGACAGGGATGGGAGACATAAAGTGGATGCACCCATGTGAGATGCTTAACAAATTGCTGCAGAGGACAGCAGGCTCTGCGTCCTTATAGAATTGAAAGCTACAATTCATTTGTTAATTGAAGTCATCGTGATAAAGTACAACGGAAGTCTAAAACGCATTCGGAGTCCGCCACCCATGTGTGAAGCTTAACTAGTTCACAAAAGTAACTTTTACACGCATCGTTGATATCTTTCGAAGGATTATGATGCCATGACGTAGTACTCATGCTGGAGGCAGTATATATATGTGGAGAGAGCTCAGTATATACCACCCATTGAGTTGCAAGAAAATGGGAACACCAAAAACAGCAGTATCTGGGAGGAAGAAACGTAGGCATGGGAAACGTAGGGAAATAAGTTTTTACTTTTGGGTGAGCGCACACAGGGAAAACAGGACTTGATATCCGGACAGATGTAAACTATGGTAACAAAAACTTCTACCATCCATGATGTGGTAGCGACTAGTGTGTCCAGTTCCTGCCAGCAGAAGGCACAAGAACATCTTATTGACCGTATGTTGCCGCTAAGAGCGAGCTCTTTGGAAGATTTTGCTGCCACCGGTGATCCTGATGCTACCTGGACTCGCGCTGCAACTGCTGAAAAAAAACAAAGGCGTGGCTGCCACGGGCATATGGTATTCTACCACGTGTAGCCGAGCCGAGGCTCAGTACCTACCTGTGTACCTGCTGGCCGCCACACTGCTCATCCGCTCCCTGCCACCTGTTGTCGGAGCGTGAGCTGCCATTGCTGGACAGCGACTTGGTGTTATAGTGCTGATACTTTTGATTAAGTACACTGCGTTCACGCACATAAAATAAAAATTATTATAATTCACCGTCCAGTGCAAGATATTTTTTCTGCAGCAGGTACAGTGAACTGGCCTGATTTATACCCAGCACAAGTACATTATAATATTCGTGCTTCAACTAAGAACAAGTGCATACGTGCTTCCAAGTAGCATAGCTGAGTGATGGACATGTGGAGTGTATGGTCTCCTTGACTGTAAGGCATCAACCAATCCTAAAATCATGAGAATCCATGCATGCTAGGACTCGAAGTGACTGCTATCCCGGATCCTCCTTTGAGCAGAGAAATATGGCATGGAAGCATAGGGAATTCATGGCACAACATTGTATGTTTTACCTGAGAGGCTGAAAATAACTTTCTGCCATGTCTTTTGTTTCGTCCAGGTAATAAGCTATCAACCACATCTTTAGTTTCAACATTTCGTTAAATTGAAAGTGTCATGATTGTTTCGCAAAAAAAAGAAAAAAAAGAAAGTGTCATGGTTATTCACGCATTTGAATATTTTTTTCCATCCTGTGACCCTAGGATGTCATGCTGCCATGGAATTCATCATCTTCGTTACACCGTGTGTAAATATCTTTGGACCACGTGCAGATTAAACAACATGGTTTGTGAAACAACCTCGATTTACGTAAAGGAAAATCCACAGAGTCGAAGTGTAATATGACCCTTTAAATCACATTATCCGATGACAGTTGAATACCATAATCTATACATCGAACAAAAGAGTGCAATAGAGAGGTTTACAATAACTTATTACATCACCACTTGGCGGAATCAGAGTTCATGCAGCATAGAATTTAAAAGCTTGAAGGTGCGCAAGCTATCATCTTCGATCCAACTTGAGCGTAAACACGAAACCCTCAATCGCTGTACTCTCCAGAAGAGTCGCTCCTTGAACCTGAAACTAAATTTTCAGTACGATTTGTACTGGCCACACTCCTACCCTATGCATTGCTTTGCGGAAATTGGATGCAAAACATGGATATAACAAGAGGAACCTATAAAGGCTGGGTTTTCCTACGCAAGTAATCAGGTATATAAATAATATAGTAATCAAGTTTTAAACATATTTTTAACTTCTCCAATACCATCTCAGACTCAAGTCGACAAGCCAACTCCCTCTCGGCTTGCCTCAGCGGCCCGCAGCCCTCAACCTGGCTCACGACCGAAAATTAAGCTCAGGGGGAAGGTAGAACACTCCACTCTCTAGTCCGGTGCATGCGCAACACAGGAAAGGTTCATAGCCAAGAATTTTCTTATGTATCGATCGATCAACCATAAACTATGCAGAGGTTTCACTAATCCACTAGATAACCATCATCGGTGTTGATCACCACCTAGGTAGATTTCGGGCGCCTACTGCCATATAACGATGCCACTCTACCATCCAACCCTGGATCGCTGAAACTATGAAGAGAGCATGTATCCGCTCCCAAAAAAGATGCCATGCCACGTACCCGCTCCTGAAGAGGGTGCCATGATCGTATCAGTAGGGTGTTAACTCCATCCCATGCATATACCTTCCTATCACTACTCGCCTAGCAGTAGTGGCATCGATCTATCCAGCGGTTTGGCTGTCTCCCCCCCATGGGAAGCGAGTGGAAAGCAAGAGATTCCTAAGGTCCGGATATCAGCGCTGCAGTTCCTAAGTGTGACCAAGCCGGGATGTCTTCATCAGGGTTCCCATTTAACGTGCTACCACGGCACACTCCTCCTGGCTTCCACCCCTCAGAGGCTTCCACCCAGGACTCTCCAACACATTTGAGTTAGTCCGCCATAGACTATTACTCGTGGGAATGTCTAGATCCATTCCCCGACAAGACTCGCTCCACAAGCTCATCGTAGATCCTGGCTCGATCGACTCAACCCTCACCCTACTCCCTGCTGTAAGCTCCACCCCAATCCCAGATATAGCATCATCAGCTCACAAGCTCATCTGACCAATGATCACACACACCTCTAGCCTGGCACCCTCCAGGCCTTCCCGGGGTTTATCACGTCACATTAAAATGTAAGCGAGTGAAGTATATATATAAATATAGCAGATAAGCTAGTGGCTAACATAACAGTGGGTAAGCATGTGATAGGTTACAACAAGGTAGGGCTCATCAAGTAGTATCTACTATGCAACCCTAGCACAGGCGATCCATTATATAGAAATAGAAATTAAAGCACCAGCCATACTACATTTTCCATGCGTAATGAGATCTACGAGGTTGGGTGAGATGTGGCACCTTCACTGGCGTAGCTATCGGACTTCTCCTAGTAGTCACTGTCGTCAGACTTGTCCTCGTTCGAGTCTATAACCGAGAATTAATGGTCGCGAGAGCGACCCCTATAGATTAGCACAAAGAATGAATGCCAAATAAAAGATCTAAATGCACTCAAACATAGTAAAAATAGATAGAGCTCGATTTATAGAATATTTGGATATGTGGATCATAATTTTCGGAGCTCGTATGAATTAATTATGATTTTTTAAAGATTTAACCATTTTCTGAAAAAGAAAAGGACTGGATTTATCAAGTGTTGACACGTGGCATCATGGGATTGGTCCACGTGTCGCGTGGGGTCCAACAGAGACAACTCAGCAGATGACGTGGCGGATGATGTCATGCTGATGTCAGCATTGACTAAGTCAACGGTCGCCTGACATGTGGGTCCGGGGTGACGTCACTGCTGACGTTAGCAGTCAATGGTCAACGGTCAACTGACAGGTGGGCCCCACTGGGCCCTTAACGGGCCGTTATTGGGCCATTAATGGGCTGAGTGGGCCAGATCTGGGCAGGGCTGGGCCCACCATAGGGCACGCTCTGGTGCTGCCACGTCACTGCTCTGGATTCAAACCAGGCTCAGTCTACGGCTCTCGGTCCACGAAGCTCTGGTGCCTGCTAGGCCCACTGTCAGCGTCTCTGGTCCACGTGAACCGCGTGCACGGATATGTCCTTGGGTCCACACGGTCCACAGCTTGGTTCCACGGTGCACCGACTTCGCCTGGTCCCACGCGCAGCGACTCCGGTCCACATAGACCACGTCCACCCTCCTCATTACCAGGCCATCCCCTTCCTCTGTCTCCTTGACCTGACGGCGGGGCTCAACGGCGATGAGTAAATCCTTGATTCTCGGTGCTACGGTGGTCCTCCGACGTCATCTTCTTGTCCATCAGCTCTAGGACTCCATGGCGAACACGAAGGTGGGCTTCAAGGTGGCAGTTTGGCTCCCGGCGGCGTGCTCCACGGCGGACAGCGGCTCGACGGCGGTGGTGCACTATGACAACCATGCATCGACCCATTCCAAGTCCAATTTGGGGCGCAGGGGTGTGATTGAGGTCACACAGAACCTCCCCGATGCGCCGGCGGCGACCTAAATCCACGACAGAGTCCGCGTGTGTAGCAACTCCCACAGTGGAGCTCCGATGAGACCTTGGTGCATAGCACGGCACTCAGAGAGGCTCCCCGGCCTCCATCTTCTTGTCCAGTTGACACAGCTCCTCACGGCGGTCCTTGACGTCGGCTTCTTGTCCTCCACGGTGATCGGTGGCGACGGGGAATGACGGTGCACGGCGACACTCTAGAGCGGCGGTGCACTGGCATAGCCTCATGCTCGTGGCTTTTCGGTGTGGCATTGAAGGGGCTAGCGGGCGTGACAGGTGCGCCTTGCCGAGGCAGTCATGGATCCGACGTCGAAGTGGCTCGGGGCTCAGAGATGAGGCAGCAAGGTGGCCTCGCCGTGGCGGCGTGCAGCGCGGCGACAGGCATAGCGGTGTTTCGGTCCGGCATCCTCCCAATGCGGTGGTCCTTGGGCTTTGGTCGGTCCATGGGTGCGTGTGCGTGTGTCCATGTAGGCTGGGTGAGGCCTTGGCCTACGTGCTCAGTACAAGCACCATGGCTGAGAAGCAAAGGGCAAGGTTAGGAGAGCGGCGATGGCAGCGGTGCTCACCGGCGTTGACGAGGATGGAGGTGTGGTACAAGTCCAAACAGCTCCGGCAGTGGCTCGCGGTATGGCGTCGCCTTCTTGCTCCCAACGGCAACGCAGCAACAACTCCGGGACGGTGGTGTCCTTCTTCTATTTCCCCGGTGACGGCGTCTCCTTCCCCGCCTCCTTTCATCCCCTTTCCTCTTCATCTTCTCCAATTGGTGCTAGCGTGGTGAAATTGACTAGCCACCGAGGTGGCGGCGGGAGATGGAACCCTAGGGGACGCCGGGGCTTGCTCATAGGGGCAGAGGTGGTAGGTAGCACGGCGAGGGCATGGTGGTCATGAGCTCGAGCGGCCGGGGGCATTCCCGTCCAAGGAAAGCTTCCATGCTGCTCGCGCGGTTGCTGTGGGCTCCAGCGGGCAAGGAGACAAGCCAATTTGGCTTCACGGCGAAGGATGGGAGAGGGGGACAAGCAGGGGACAGGCGGCGTGCGGCAGGTGCGAGTGCGCGGGAGAGCGAGATGCTCATGGCCGTGGGTGCCTTGTGGCAAAGCCTGTCGGCCGAGGTGGTAGGCGGGATGGTCGTCGATGCGGGGCCGGGACGGATTGGGAGGCTGGCGGCCTTGCCTTCATGTGAGCGGGCACAGCGCGGGAGGCATGGGAGGTCGTGGTGACCTTAGCCTGAAAAAGATGACAGGCGGGTCCCACCGCGGGACCCGTCGGTCAGCAGCTGTGGCCGGCTGAGTGGAGCGGTGCGGACGCGGGCGCTCCTTGCTGGGCTGTCGGTGCTTGCTGGGCCGGCTTGCGCGGGAGAGGGAAAATAGAGAGGGCGAGCGAACGGCTGGGCCGTCTTGCTGGGCCGGTCGGGCGTGAAGGAAAGGAGAAGGGAGGAGAGAAGCTGGGCCAGGGCTGGGCTGGTTAGGCTGATCGGGGCGAAAGGCTTCTTCTTTTTCTCTCCTTTATTCTTTATCTTTTCTATTTTTCAAATACATGTATATATACTTGTATAGCATGTTGCAAAATACTTCATGGTATACTTAGAGGTCATAGGCCATGTTGGGTATATTTCCCATAAAATATATTTATTTATTACATAAATAAATATTGTGGGTTCATTTTATTTAACATCACATAAATCAAATAAAAACCAAATCACATATTAACGCAATATGACATGACAACTATTGAAACATTAAAGGTAAGCTATTGCCACATTTGGAAACAACATGGGAAACATTGTTCAAAAAATTTACTTTGAAACATTGATCATGCTATGATTGCATAGGATGTTATGCATGACTTGACAAGGTTGATGCATGGTTAGGGTTGATAATGACATGTCACACTCATCACTCATAGGTTTTTCGAAAAAAAATTTGTAGCTCGGATTTTCGGGTTGTTGCAGTTTGTGTTCGAATTTTGCTTTTTGAGTGCACCAAAGTTTATTCTTTAGATTAAGATGCAAATAACCTTTCATTATATTTTAGTTAAACCAGAATGATCACAGTTGCATTCAAATCCTACAATTTTGCTAGAAGCATTGCATGTGTGCTCCTGATTCAAGCAGCGTAAAGAACAAGATTCCATCCTCATTGGAATAACAAGAATTTCTTGATTTTTGGATCAAATAGGTGCTGTTTACTTATTAAATTCGAACCACATCATAGACAGTATCCAAAAGTGCTCTTAAAGAATCTGAATTAATTAAGGAAATACAAATATTTGTTTGGTTCAGCACAGTAATGGAACCAGATACATATATTCACTACACCAAACTGGAATTGCCTTGACGGCCAAAAACTGTCAAGGAAAGGGGTAAAACCGTCAAGGAAATCATCCTTGACTATAAACCGTCAAGCAAACGCACTCAAGGATAGAAGGCAAGGGAAATTAGTTTCCTTGGCGGTTTTGGCACTCAAGGAAATTATCCTTGGAGGCTGGCCGCCAAGGAAACTACGATCAGACTTGACTTGCTAATGTGCCAAGGAAATATTATGACCGTCAAGGTAACTAGTTTGCTTGAGGGTCAGCAACCGTCAAGGAAACTAGTTTGGTGTAAAAACAAATCTCCTATCACTACCGGATTCGGGTAAAAAAAAATCCGAAAAAAACCCGAAAATAATAGTAAAAAAAATTTAAATCTGAGGGGGACCCACCACCATTAAAGGTAACTAGTTTGCAAGTCGCGGCATTTTTCGCGCGAAAATCGCGCGCTTCGCGTCCGGTGGGATTCGAACTCGTGACCTCTCTCTCGCGTGTCTTCTGCCTTAACCACTGCACTACTCTGTCACATGTGTCTATAACTAGTTTTATTTCTTCGTATTGTATACTAAACCGAGAGTAATTAGCTTGTTTAAGGGCCTAAATGAATTCAAATCTAAAAGTGGTCAACTATAATATTTCATAACTTTTCGAGATCTACACTTTTCGTTTAGGAAGTTTTTTCATCTGAGGTCTTTTACGAAATTTGAATTTCAAATTTAAGATATTCACATATGGCTTTAGCATGGTAAGATGAACTCAAATGAAAAAGTTATCAACTACAAAGTTTCATAACTTTTCAAGATCTACAAACTTTATTTTGGGTATTTTTTCATCCGAGGTCGTTTACGAAATTTGAATTTTGAATTTTGACGGTTTATATTAACACCCAAGGAAATGGGTAGTTGTAACATCCCAGATGTTAGTAAGCAATTAAAATTATAATCAAGTTTATTATTAAGAATAATTATTGAGCATCATGACATAAATGCATTCATGTTTTAATAATGTCTTTTATGTGGTGCTTTGTTTTATACATGAAATGATGAGTTGATTGCTACTTAAAAACTATTTTCAAAACCCTGTTTTATCCCTTTTTCTATATTTTAAAATCTATAAGGAATTTTGAGATACTCTCAAAATATAGTTTGTAGATCTTGAAAGGAGCTACAATATTGGTATTCAAAGTTTTTCAAGTTTCCAAAAATAATTTTGAATAAAAGTGAAAATACAGTTTTCCAACACTTATCCCCTTTTCAATTTAAATTCATATTTCAAAAATTATTCAAAATTTGGGAAAACTTTCTCTATGAAAAGTGTTTGGTTTGATAAGCTGAACATTTCATAGATTGGAAGATTTTCAATTTGTTTAGAAAAATTAAAAGTAATTGCAAATATTTGTTTCTAGAGATTTGACCCTTTTTGTATTCTTTTTAAATTTGAATTTATATTTCAAAATCTATGCAGAATTTGAAAATGTTTATTAAATGAAAAGTGTAGCTCTTGAAAAGTTATGCAAACTTTATTTTTGGAGATTTTCAAGTTTCTATATATTTTTGGGAGTAATTTACAATTTTCGACGAGTGGCAGTTCTGTAAATTTGGTGAACAGTAACTCGCGCGACTGGTCCGTGCTCTGGTCCGATGTTGTCCGATGTTGCTGGTCCGTTTTGCTCTGGTCCGATGTTGTCCGATGTTGCTGGTCCGTTTTGCTCTGGTCCGATGTTGTCCGATGTTGCTGGTCCGTTTTTGCCTGTCTGTTTTGCTGCAGCTTTTCATAAACTTTAAAAATTCATATCTGGAGTTTCGTAACTCCGTTTTTGGTAAACCAAATTTTGTTGTGTTCCTTGTAATGCCTAGTTTTTATTAAAAATATGAAACATACCATATTTTATATAAAAATAATTAGCTATGTTTCGTGCCTTTATTTAATATTTAAAGAAAAGGAAATTCATATCTCATGCTAAGTTTCTTTCTTTCTTTCTTTCATATAATAAAATAATAAAGCTGGTTGGTAATTTTTAAACAAGACAACATTTCTTTCTTTCAAGCTTTTTCGTAAAATTTCTTATCTCCAGCAAGCCTTACCTTGTCCCTCTAGCCTGCATTTCCTGAGTCTTCACCCCTCTTTTTCGTCGGGTCAGTCTTGTTGAGTACTTTTGTACTCAGGGTTTGTTGAACCCCTGTTGCAGGTGCTAATTGGTGTTTAAATCAAGTTCATGTCGGTGGGCTCGACGTGATCTGGTTGTCCCCTCCTGACTTAGGCGTTCTACCTAAGTTGACTTCTGAAGTTCTTCTCTGCTTTCGCACTCTGATATATGTTATTACTCTTCCGCACTCTGATATATGTTTTATCATAAATGTTGTAATGTTGTAGCTACTCCTTTGTTGATCCTGGTATGAGTTGACAAATGTGGTTTAATCGGGGTCCTTTGAGGGCACCCGACAGGGCTTTCTAAGTTGTATGGGACACATGCATGGCTATTAGAGGTCTTTGAGATAATGATAGGTGCGTGTGGGCCATATAATTTAGGAGGTTCTGCCACAGTAGTTTCCTTGGTGGTTAATAATAACAGTGAAGGAAATAGTAGTTTCCTTGACTGTTTATGATTACACTCAAGGAAGTATGTCATTTCCTTGGAGGTTATTAGAAACCGTCAAGGAAACACCCAAATTCCTTGGCGGTGTATGTAGACCGCCAAGGTATATAAGTTTTCTTGAGTGTTGAATAGCACAGTCAAGGAAAATGTAATTTTCTTGGAGGTTTGATTTTGGCCTCCAAGGAAATTCTTGGCCGTCAAGGCTATTCCAGTTTGGTGTAGTGATATTACATGATGAGATCAAACGAAGGAAAGGTATCAGGCGCCCTAGGGCAAGCTTGCCTTTCTGGGCTGACAGCAGCAATGGCACCACTTCACTATCTGTGCTCGATCTGTAAGTGATAATGATCACTTGACTCATTTGTGCCAACGGTACATGTTAATCTCTGTTGAAGCAACAGTTTACACGTGCATGGTGTAAAAGCACCTCAAGGGGATTCTAATCCATCAAGTTTTTTTTTGGCATTATTATGGCTTATATATTTGAATACACAAAACCTAAACCCCAATTTTTTGAAGAAGACAAGGGGGGAAGTTGGAACATTTATAATACATGAATAAGCGCTGTAGAGGAGGATATTTGTCATTAGGTCATTACATGAATTTTGTTTTTGTCCATTTTTATTATTTATTTAAAATATGTAAGGTAACCTGATAAATTCGTATCTAAATTAACCGACTTTGATATTATGAAAGATACATTAAAATAACAAAAAAGTAGCCCCTTGTTCACCATATGAGCTCATGTACTACATTGATGGATTGGTGCGTTTACATATGCAGGTGATAGCATACCCCCCCCCCCCCACCCACCCATCCACACACACCCACCCACACCCACACACCCCAAAATTCATTACCAGTGAAACCCTTTTAACTTTTATCTTTTAACATTTGGAGTTCTGCACCCATGTGTGAATCTTAACTAGTTCATAAAACAAAGGTTTACACTCATGGGTGAGATCTCTAATAGTAGTGTCCTGCCAAAATGTGAACACAGAGGCTGCATACAGTATATATGTATAGAGCGAGACCGACACCACCCTCTGAGCCACCACAAACAAATTTAGTTGAAAAGGAAGAAGCAGAGGCAGCGGTATTGGGGAGGAGGAAGGCCGGGGATGGGTGGCATAGAAAATTCTGTTTTTAGTTATGGGTGAGGGAATGCATGAGGCAGGGAATGGCGCGGCATAGCCACGTAGTAAGACATTATATCAACCAAATGGATCACAGTTTCTGAAAAATAATGGATCACAGTTTGTAATCAGTTGTTTCACAAAATGGATCACTGTTTCAGAAAATCGGTGCACACACGATAGTTATTTCCCGTAGTGTGGCACAGTATAACATCATGGTCTGGATTCCGTGAGAATAATCCACAAAGATTTGAGTTACAATCTCTGCAAGAAACCTGGCCCTGTCTGCATTCCTGCCGTTACATTTCAATAAGTGCAGTGGTATATGGTAGCTGATCTCTTTAGTAACGCAGGCTTCCTAGATTTTTTCCTGGATTCATTGTCCAGATGGAACGTTGCAAAAAACTGGTATAGGACTTTTTCATCTTGGCAACTAACACGTTGAGCCTAGCTTCCTGAGGAGTCGCTAGAAATGTTCGTTCAATATATTCACCATGCAAGGCTTGTTGGACCCCACCAGTTTCATATCTGGGCCATTAAGCTGACCTTCACACTGACTGCCCCGTCCTTGTAAACAGCTCCGCCATGTGCATTAATGTCAGGTGTATGCTGAAGTTCAGCCAAATGGAAACACCAAGCAGTTTTTCATTGTGCAATTGCTAAGAAATGGATTTTAACATTGTAATGGTGTGGTACGGCCAATATTCACTATGCAAGTTAAGTTGCCAAGGAAAAGTTTACTAATGCTGGAGAACATGGACGTTTAAAAATCAACAAAAAATGGAGAAATTTTAATCGCACCATGATTTATTTTTTGTGGAAGATATGAAAGGAAAGGAATTATGGTAGCTTCCTGCATGAACAAAATGAACCATTCCAAGTCACCTGACTAAAGATGAAAAACAATAATTAATATCACTTGGCACGTTATGCACACTCCACGGAAACTGAATAGAAAGAATGGTCACTGAGCTAGAGTCCACAGTTTTTAGCTCCCTTGGTTATGGTTTTTCTTACGTGATGTGTACCTATTTAGCGGGGTCCTCTTGTGGTCGGTGTACCTGTGTTTTCATCTGTCTTGGAAGGACGCAGAGTTTATTCGTGTTGACCCTGCATAACGGGTTTTGCTCGTCCTTTTTTTTTTTAACTCGTGTAACATAATTCAGAAAAAGTCTGACGAACCATTTGAAAAAACAAATACCGCGTAGACTCAATTGATGAAACAATAAGCCAACCATTGTTGACTACCCTCTTTACAAAACGGCTAGTATAAGGCTTTTCTATCCGATCTCACTTGTGCGTTGTGCCTAGTTATAGCCCAAAAATATGCCGACTAGAAATACCAAGCAGTTTGTAGTAATGGGGGTTCAATTTCGTGCCAACCACTCTAGCCACTGGGTCACATATGACATGGTAGGGTGGAGGGTACTGCTGCCGAGAAGAGTTCTTAACACGTCAGACTAAGCTATGTGTTTGCCACAGGGTGAACTTTAAGTGAACCAAAGCCATGTTGTCACCCAAAAATATGCCGACTAGAAATACCAAGCTACCGGTTGTTGTATCCTGTTTGTGTGAGAGCATAGCTATACTTTTATCTGATTATATACACAGAAGGAAGTGGCTGCCCTTTGCTCGAGCATTTGCTTGCTAGCTCTCACAACCTCAATCACCCATCTGTCACTCAGTAATGAGATGTTGCTTTTATATACAGGTGGTTAGTCATTCTCTAACAGAATTAAAAGTGCGCCAGCATGCATTTTTTTCCATTAAGGACATTGTGCTAAAGTACACCCAAACACATGTGTTGTTTAACACTCGTATTTCATCAAATCCTTAATATGGTAGGATGCTCTCTATATATGGAGAGACTTGCTGGAGATAGTCTATATAGAGAGATCTTTTTAGTTGCCAAAAAGGGAGGAAATATAATAACAAAACACCCGGTGGTATAGGAAATGACAGGCATGGGAGGTATAGGGAATTCCTTCTTTCGATCTGAGAGGGGTTGCGGTGTGTCCATTATCTGACCATGGCACAGTATGCAGCTGCTGCTGTCTTGTCTGGTAGCACCTGGAGGAAGTTTTAATTATTCAAGTGCTCAGTTTGTTTCAAACGATGACCACTGTTTCAGAGAGCTGTTATACAAAAGGTCTGTTATTTCAAAGGTGTATTATCATTATGAATGTAGCTTCATGATGACACGGTGCCAATTATTCACTAAAAATTGAACTCAAATGTGTATGGTGATCAGAGAATGATCCACACTGATTTTACTTACACTTTCCAAAGAAAACAAACTATACAAATTACCGGCATGCTTGTCTTTACATTAGCATACACTACTACATATATCATTTCCATAGACCACTCCTTTTTAGAAGATATGCGGATGAATCTACAGCCACCTCTACAAATAGCTCCTGGAAAAAAACATCCTAAATAAATGCGGCTGCCTCTATAAATGGATTTCTAGAGACAACTGAATATAGAGTTGTGTTTAGAATTTTGATTTGTATGGGTGGCTAGGTGTGGAGCCATTGCTAAAAATTGGTATAGTATATTAAAATTTAGTTTTTCCAACAACTTTATATGGATAAACTACTAAAATTTAGTTTTTCCAACAACTTTGTATTTGACAACATTTTAAATTATTTATCCATGGATTTATATTTGAATATCTCACATTTTAAATTCAAACTTTTCAATGGGCTGAAGTGGTTAGATAAGCTACACGACAAGCCTGAGCATTGCAGGTTTGAATCACTGATTTCTAGCAACAGATACTTAGTGGACAGCAGTGGTGTGGCGGCAGATATCTAATTTAGTCTGCTAGGTGCCTATAGAGTGATTTTGTTTGGGTTCCTCTGCTTTGGAACCCTCATAGTAAATTTCTTTTCAAACAAAGAACAGTCGATTACACATATCAGAGTATTAGATTGACAGCTTCTGTGTCATCTGAACAGGAGTAAATTACTACTAGTAGTTAAATGTAAGGGCCCATTTGGTCCATAGCAGTTTCATAGGTGTTGTACAGGAATTTCACATGCATCAACTTATTTTCGTATGGAAAATTCCTCCATTTCAAGTATAAATGGTTTTTAGATGGTGCAAACAACATCTATCCTGAAATGAAATCATCTAGAAACAATATGTTTAGGGAAAGCCTGCTGTGTTCCCTAAAAAATACTCCCTGGAAACGTTTTTCCTCCCAATAGATGTTCGTAGCATGCCAAAAAAAAAATAAAGATTTTCCTCCTCCCTGGCAGCTACCTCAAGCATCTCAAATATAATGGCTGTAGACTAGAAAGTCTGTCTTATAAGGCTTTAAAGTTTGGTTGTTTCTTTTATGTAATATCCACATAAATATTTTCTGCTAGAATATCCCAGCTATGGCTGTGCATAACTTTCTTCGGCGCTCATTAGATGCGCATTGTATGTTTGTACTTTAGACACTATGATGTACTATATATATGCTTGCTAAAAACTATATATGTTCCACCTTAATTTGGTTAATTAGTACATTGATGGAAATATCCTTTACTAGTTAATGTTTTAATAGGGTAATATTGTTGAGAATTAGGCTCGTGTTGTTGGTTACATTAAGCTTCGGTTTTTCTTCCCACTAATTTTAATACGAAGCAGATAACGGGTCCAGTTCCTTGCTCATTTGTTCTAACTCCTACGCGTTGTAAGTCAATAATGTGAGTGTCCTGCTATGGGAACAAAACTTTGTGGCAAACTGGTAAGAAGACTCAAGTGTGATAAATTGCATATAAGCTGACAAGTGGAGTCACTGCTATATATGTTGTGAAGCCTACATAACCTTCAGGAAGCACGGATCGTCAAGGGTAAGCCATATGTGCTTCAAAACTACCATAGGCATGGGATGCATAGGGAATTTTGGAAGCAAGGTAGTCATGATGTAGCACTGCTCAGGAGCTGCCCGCCGTGTGAATCCATTCTCCAAGGTGCCTAGGCTGAGAAGACGTGTCGCTGTGTTGTGATCCTGGTCGACCTCCACCTCCCATCCCCACTTGTTGTAGCCATGGGACTGATGTAATAACAGCAACCCATTGTTGCCTTCACAACATATCAGTCGGGATTCCGCACGAGGTGAGAACTGGAATGACCAGTTAGGCCAATTGGGCATGGAGCAGCTGCCAAAACACGCCCCAGGTTCCAAATATTTCAAAGGTCTGAAAGCTTCGTTTCCTTCATGATTCACAAAGGAATGATCACTGGGATTATGAAATATAGAAAAAACTATTCCATCCATTATAGCATAAAAAGTGTCATTCTCAATATCCTAGAAGTCAAACATTATCATCTTTGACAAAATAAATATAACAAATACTAATGTTTATAATGCATAGTTAGTATCTTTAGATGAATAGCTGAATTCATTTTCATAATAAACTTATTTGGATTTACAAATTCACTAATATTTTTATGAACTAGACAACTTATCAGCACAAATCTCATAGCAACGCTGATTCTTGGACATGAGACTGTACAACCTCATGATTGCAGACCATGGGGCACAGCGCTTGACCACCAGTAGGGTCTGCATAGTAGCTTTGCAGATCTGAAACTAAATTAAATGCTCCAATTGACATGTTAGTGAAAATGACATGAATCATAAAGCGAAGCTCCAGTTGAAAAATTGCTAAATAGATTATTTTCGTTTAGGTTGCCCCGTATGGTCCTGGCCCTACTGTTGCCTAATGCGTACCCAGCCTGTATTTGTACTACAGCAGGTAGAGGAAACAACTGGCTTCCTTTGTACGCTACAGCGCTATTTGTGAGGAACAATTTATTATATCTCAACAGGAATACAGAAAACATTGTCATTATAGTGAGAACACGTACATATATCGATATATATACATGCTGCCAAGGGATCCACATGAGAGTTGTAGCACAGCATGAGATTGACTTTTCGAGATCCTCCATGCAATAGGATGGGGCATAGGAGGCACAGGGAATTCATGGCAGATCATAGCCATGTCATCTGTAAGATATTGAAATGAATTTCTGCCATTTCTTTTATGTGGTACTGTTAAACTACCATGCACCTTTTGGTACACCATGCCCTGAAACTCCTGGGCAAGGCCCCTACTGAAAGCAACTCATTCCAGAGGTGACCACAGTTACGCTCTTCATCCCTGCAGTTTTATCCCAATGAAAGAGTGTCTCAGTTATATTCAATTACCTATGTTTCATGCAGCTGAAACAGTCTAAGCCTTTGCAAAAGACGCACGACTAGGGTTCTTGTTTTTATGTGTGAAAAAACTTTGTATTAATACAATCGTGTATCTCCAGAATCAGGACCTAAGATGAAACATCCTCAATTTTCTACGAAGGGAAAATGCACAGAATGACGGATAATATAATAGTTTAAAGCATCAAACCATCTCATTATCTCGCAGCAGTCGATACAGGATCCATACATCGAATAAAAGAGTACAATTAGGGGGAATTACATAAATATTTTGCCGCCACACTGGCGGAATCATTATAGTAGCAGCAGCCTCTGGAACGGCTGCGGAACGCGAAAGTACAATACATCTCCAAAAGAAGCCTCAGCGTAGGAACGAGACGCCTACTCCTCCTCCTCATCATAGTCGTAGTCGGGCTCACCTGCCAAATAATTTTCAGTACGATTTGTACTGGCCACATCTCCTACCCTATACTTTGCTTTCGCTATGTAGTGTTTGGTAGGATGCAAAGGATATAGTCAAATCGACCTAATATATGGCTGTGGTTTCCTATGCAAGTAGTGATCAATATTATATAATGTAGTTCATCAAGTTTTAACCCATCTCATCCACATATCCAAACCCATTCCATCACCATCACACACATCTCACCCTCTCGCACTCAGTCGATAGGTCCAATTCCCTATCGGAGCCTGTCTCAGCGGCTCACAGCCGGAAGGGTAACACCAGGGGTAGAATAGAAGGACTCATCTCACTACTCTCAAGAAGCGTGGGTTTTAGGAAAAAGCCATACTAGTGGCTCGCGGACTATATATATATTCATAAACTCTACAGAGCGTGTACTCCCGTAACCATAAGCTGATTCTGGCTGCTTCCTAACCGGTGCGATGCCACCCTACCACTCAGTACTGGGACATTCCGGATAGGTACCACCGGCACACTGAGACTGTGAGACATAGTACCGGGCTCCCGTGGTTACTATGCTGTCTAAGGAGGGTGTGGGTCTCCACGCCCGGACCTCCCGACACAATCTGCTAACAACCTAGTAGTGGTGGCACTGTCCTAGCTAGTCAGACATCCGTCTCCCGCCCATACAAGAGCGAGTGGTGAGCACGTAAGTCCCAAGGTTTTGGTCCTCAAGAGATATCAGGTCCTAGGGGGATCAGACAGGATTATCTTCCCTTAAGGACTACAACAGTCCGTGGTTCAACAGCACCTCCTACCCGGGGCTTCGCTGCACGAAGGTTCTCACCCCCAGGATCTCCTTATACCTCACAATGTGCCCGCCACGAGCACCTCACACGGGAATGCCCAGAACACATTCCTCGGCAAGACTCGCCCATATGGCTCGTCGTAGAATCCTGTCCGATCGACTCAACCCTCACCACACACCCAAGACGCACGCATCACTCTCCCCGAGTAAAGTGGCACCACGTGCCTTAACCATATAACCATACTCTCCACCACGCATCACATCACACAGATATAAGCGTAGTAGAAGTAAAGCATTATAAGTAAATAAGCATGCGTCTAGCCTATCAGCGGGTGTGCAGGAGTAAGGTTGCGACAGGTAAAGGCTCATCAAGCAGTTCTACTATACAACCTATCATCAGGTGATATTCATATTTAAAGCACTAGCAAGCTAGACACTATGCCATGCGTAATAGGATCTATGAGGATGGGTGGGGTGTGGCACCTGCAAAGTCATCTTCGAGCTCCTCCTCGTACTCGTAGTCGTCCTCCTCAAGCTGATCCTCCTCTAAAACGAGACGTAATAGCCGCGTTAGCGGCTCCTATAGTGTCAACACAAAGAAGCAATAAAATTCAATAACTCCAAATGCACTCATACACAAGCCTATGACGTAGAGCTCATTTTTATGAAAATTTGGACACTTGGTTCATATTTTTCAGAGCTCGTATGAAGAAGTTATGAATTTTCAAAGTTTATTCTATTTTCTAAAACAGAAAAAAGAGCAGATTAACCTGGACGCGACACATGGCGGCTCCCGATTGGGCCACGTGGCGTGTGGGCACAGGTGCTGTCACAGTGCTGACGTCATGCTGACGTCAGCACGGACGCGGGGTCAGACGTCATGCTGACGTCATGGTGACCTTAGCTCGGTCAGCGGCTGACAGGTGGGGCCCATGGTCTGGTCACTGACAGGTGGGGCCAGGTCAACGGTCAACGTTGACTGGTCAATGATCAACGCCGACCGGGCTTCGACCGGGCCTCGGCGGGCCTGGGCAGGGCTGGATCTAGGCCGGGTTGGGTCGGCCCGGCCTAGACACCCGTCGACTCATTAACTGGGCCACGTGGCGGGTTGGAGTCCAGTGGGCTCGGTCTACGGCCGGCCGGTTCATAGACTCGGTGCACCATAGACCGCAGGCAGGGCGACTGCGTGGCAAGCCGCGGTTGGTCCAGCGTGGTGGGTGCGGTGCACCAGGGGAAATTTCCCCTTCTCCCCTTCCACGCGCTCGCTGGCGCAGGCGCGGCGACGCTAGGCCGGCGTCGGGCGGCGCCACACCTCCGTCTAGCTTGGGTGGCTAGGGCGGCGGCAGCGGCCCCGCGTAGGTTAGGCTAGCGTGGCTGCAGGCTAAAGCGGGTGCGCGGGTGTTCCTGCTCGCCGGCGCACGCGCAGCTGCGGCGGCGGGCGGCGCGGCCACGACTGCGGGTCGCTACGGCACAGTAGAGGTGGCATTGGCAAGCGCATCTTGCTTGTGAGGCTAAGGCAAATGAGGAGTGCGCCCTAATTTGGGAAAAACAGTGCTCTAGCAAGCGGCCGACGGTGAGGTGCTCGGTGGCGGCGGACGGCGGTGCTCGGCCGAATTCGCCGGTGGTGCGTCATCTTCCCCTCCGTCTTCTCCCATCCTGAGCAGCTCGGAGCTCAATGTCCTTCCTATGGCCTAACGGAGGCACGGCGGAGGCACGTGCGGCGGGTTGGCCGTGGCGGCGCTCCGGCGGCCATGGAGCCTTGGCGGCCAGGGCAAGGCAAAGGTGCCCGCCCCACTGTGGCCTCGCCGATCTCCCTAACCTTGTCACATACGTGATCTACGACGCGGCGGATCTTCTCGTGGAGCTAATGAAGGAAGAGGTGGCCAGAGAGAGCAGGACAGCGGCGGTGTACTGGCGGCGGCCATGGAGCGGGCGGAGGTAAGCTCACCTTCACGCGGCGTCGATTCAGGCCGGTCCGACGTGGCTGCGTCGGCTTGGTGGGGAGGAAGAAGTGCGGGGCGATAGCGTGGGTGCACTGGGGCTCCGGGTCCTTCTCCTCTAGTGACTCGCGCAGCAACGTCGGCGGCGTGCGCGGGTCCGGCTTCGGTAGTAGCGGCAGCTCTTCCCCGCCTCCCTCTTCTCCTCTTCTTGCTTGAACAGGCGAGCGGTGGTGAGGCTGGTGTCATAAGGCTGCACGGCCTTGCGAAACCCTAGCGCGCTGAGCTCCCCTTCTAATAGCGGCCGGCAGCCATGGCGGACGGCGAGGATGGCAGATGCCGATCCTAGGGCAGGGCGCTGCCGCAAGTTAGGGTTAGGGTTTTGCGCTGCTCGGCCGAACGGGTTGGACGGCATCAGAGCGTAGCATCGAGTCACGGGCGGGCGGTGGACGGCATCGCGCGGCCATGGCCATTTTTGGCAGGGCGGATGCGACGCGTGGGCGGCCAAAAATGGTGGGAGGTCGGGGCTGATAGGCCGACCCCACCGGTCAGCGACTGCGAGCGCGGCGGACGCGGGCGTGCGGGAGGCCGACCCCATGCTGGGCCGTTTCGGTTTTGCGGGCCGCGGCGCGAGCGGGGCTGGTTGGGCCACGAGCGAGGCCGGCCACGCGGGCGAGCGTGCGGCGCTGGCAGGCCGCCTTGCTAGGCCAGCAGGTCATGGCGGGCGCGGGCGTCGCGGGCGGCTAGCAGGCTGGGGTGGAGCGCCATGGTGGGCCGCTGCGGGGCCAGCGCGGGGAGAGAACAGCAGGCCGGCCTGAAGCGCGGGTTGGGCTGGGCTGGTTGCTGTGGGCCGCCTGGGCTGCTTCTTCTTTTTCTTTTTCTTCCTCTTTTCTAATTCCTTTTCTATTTCTTTTCTATTTGTTTCCACATCGAGCCATGTTTAGTTAGTGTACGCATGTTGATGACTATAGCACCAGCATCATACTAGGTCCACTAGAGTCTTATGGGTATGTTAGAAGCCAAGTCCAGGGTTAGTAGCGCATACATATACACATGCGTTTAAAAGGTTATTCGATTTTATTAGGCATCACATAAAATCGGTAAGAAGCAAAATATTCTCCGGTAAATTAAATGCAATGCTCGTGCCATCATTAGGCGCTACTTATGCAACTATTAGGTGGTTGCCTACATGACATTCTCTAAACATTGGTATGCTTTGAAAAAAAATTTTGAAAGTCTGTATTTTCGGTGACCGGATTTCTAGGGTTGTTACATAAGACACCAGTGCCTACAAGAGTGGATAGTCGCAAGCCACAAAGGTGACCAAGATGACGATGACACTGTGCAAAAGTAAGAGAAGACGAGGTGGTAGACGCAGAGGCTGGTGAACTGGGTGACCAAGATGCAACCAATCAAGCTCCCATATGCATAAAATTATCATGTCTCGACCTCTATCAAAGCATCTCAAGGGGATTGTTAACAAGCATCTTTTTTTGGCATTATGGATTATGTATTTGATGACCAAATTCTAAGCCAAAGACCTGAAATAAAAACGCCGTGAACTTAGGAACATTTCAAACGAATAAATGCAGTATCAAGGGCAAGGGCTATGCATGAGCTCTGGAGCTATGGGTGAGTGAATTATAATTTCGTGGAGAACTCTTGTTCTCCATTACCTATTACAGTGGTAGGTGTGACTAATAATTTCTATAATCTGTCAGCGTGCCGTGACATCAGAGGATAACTAGAAAGAACGCACGGCGTTGCCGGCGGCTAGAAAACCAGGGTGCCAGACTTATATTACCTGTTACTTCGTCTAGAAGATTGCCTTTTTTCCTTCCCCAATCACCGTTCACCGTAGCAGCACGCGAGCGCACTTGTGTGTGCAGGTGGAGCAGTGAGCAAGTGACCCGTTGCTTGGGCATGGCGGCGGGACAAGGTCTGCTCATCCCTCTGCGGCTCCGATGCAAATTATGCCAGTGGTGGCTCTAGAGGCCCGCGCAAACAGGCGTGTCGCCGGCAGCCCTACTTATCGGCTCTCCGCTTTGATCTCCTGCTCCTTACCCCCTTTCGATCCGGATGAGCAAGGGAGGAAGCGGCAGGAAGATAGAATCATAGAATAAATGCAAGAGAATTCTTTTGTTGGCAACGATTTAGAGTCGGAGCATTGAAATTTACTTACCCCTAGAGATATTTTTTGTTCTCCCCTGCCCAGATGGATGATCGCAGTAGTAGAAATTTTATTACGGAATGGAAATATCTCAAGAAGCTCGAGGGACTTGTGCTATATACTGTAGCTTTTTCAGAAAGAGATTTGGAGCTCAAGGGGCAGGTGGTCCGCATTTATAGTTGCTATTGGTATAGATGACGCTGTGGGTACTTTCTCGAAGATCTTCTACTACTGCTACATAGGTTTGGCACTGTATAAAGTAGTTGACGTGGCCATAGAACTTTTACCAGCGCTCTTGTTGTACCACGCTGTAGAAACTAGATGACGTGGCTTTATGATTTGCTTGAGCTTGGCTCAGGTTTAGAAGTAAAGAGATGAGGAAACACTTGCTTTCTCTCGTGCATTGTCAAACCTTCGATGAATTATTTTTTTGACCCGTGGACAAAAGAAGCAGTACATGTTTGTTGCGGAGTTAACAGTCGCAAGCACAGCACTTATGCCCGCTTCACTGACAAAATTGATGACACACTTGAGGGCGGTAGCCACATGAAAGATTTTGGCACTCTGGTTGTCTTCCTCACTTGGAACTATGGAAGCGGCACAAAAATCAGCTCTTCAGTTGCTCTACCATACAGCTAGTTGATCTCTCACAGGCTATCATAGAGGAGGCATCTAATTGGGCAAGAACCACATGCACCGCACTAATTGGGCAAATCATCCTCCTCCATAGTGGAGGAGCACCTGTTTCGAGATTTCCTGGGAGGGCTGCAAAATAAGAACATCTTAACCTGTCATGTACATTGAGCCTTGGTGTAAATGACCATCTCAACCAAGAGTTAAGGATGATACATTAGGTCCTAATAACAAACTATAGAATATTTAAAATTTAGTCTCTGATTAGCGTTATAGACATTGTTTTGTTCCTAAAGTACCAATTTTTTAGGTCATACTTGAGCTAACTATAGCACAAATATAAAAAATAGATGCGTCAGAAGTAGGATGATGTGTCATGTATGTACCATAACAAGAAAATAAATTGGCTCTCGTACATTTAAATACAATATTAACCAACGTCCTGATGAGTAGTAAGAAACAAAAGTAGTCGACTTTTCTAACAACAGTTTAATATAGTAACAATTATAGCGAGAACAATAATGTATATATGACAATTAATAAATTTGAATTAGAAGAGCAGTGGTTGTTTATAGGTTTTTTTTGAAATGATACATCGAGTTGATAAATGACTTCGGAACGAAAGGCTTCCAGCCTATATAGATCTTTGGACTGTGCGTCTCCAGTGGCTCGGGTGGACTTGAGAACAAAAACAACACTGATCAAATACAACCCAGAGCACCTAAAATTGGGGACCTACATCTGAAGGAAATGATCTTTGTATCCCAGAGCACCTAAAATTGGGGGATTACAACATAATGTAATAGAGAGATGGCAAGGCATCGCTCGGTGCAGATCCCTAGAGCCTCCACTCTCCTCGCCGAAGAGGAGGAAGACGGTGAGGGTGGAGGAAATCGGAGCATCACTCGGTGCTCCTCCCCTGGAGGCTATCCTACTCTAGATGCTGAGCGGGGGTGTTCTAGTGAGGAACCAAACTGATGGGAATCGTTCCTCCCCTTCAAGGATCCAACCTTCCTCTTATATATCAAGGAAGGGCGGGTACATACCAGTTTGGGAGAGTTTCGCTTGTGGTCTATGAACAACGAGTCCAAAAGTGTCTTGTAGCGGTGCAGATGTACCTTGACGGAGTAATGGTGCCAAAAAATCTCTGGGTGTCATCCAGCTGTTGTGGCCTGACACGCTGAGTGTCAGGTTGTGTCGGCTTGGACCGGTCTCCACAAGGTGTGGCTTTAGGAGGCTTAAAAACCTTAAAGGAAATAGGGGGAATTATTTTATGAACATTTAAAAAGCATAAATGCAGTAACAAGGGTTATAAATGAGCTCTATTTAAACATCAGAGGGTAAGTCGATAATCAGAAAACACTTGCTTTCTCTCTTGGATTGTCAAACCTTCGATGAATTTGTTTCGTTTTTCATTGTCTCCCGTGGCCAAAAGAAGCAGTACATGTCTGTCGCAGAGATAACAGTTGCAAGCACAACAGTTCTCCCGCTTCACTCACAAAATTGATTATACACCTGAGGACGGTAGCTACACGCATTTGTTTCCATGAAGATATTGTGTTGTAGTACAATGAAACAAATTCATTGTTTAGATCTTTAATAAAATTATGATACCATGATGAGAACAATATATATACATGTGTGTAGGGAGAGGTCAGTATATTCCCCCCACTGAGTGGCCACAAACAAATACAGTAGATAAGTCAATCACCGGTCAACCTATTCCCCGTATCCCCTTCTACAATGCAGAGTGGCGAATAAGGGCGAAGCCGAGGCGACCGTCGTTTCTGGTGGCAAATCCGTCGGTCCCTTTCTTCTCCGATGGCCGGTATGGAGTCGGTGAGGGAGGCGCACCATGGATTCATCGTGCGGTTGTATATAGATTAGATCTGGAGCTATTAAGGTCTTGGTTTAGCTCGTCAGCATTGTATGCCGGCGTAGCTAAGGTTTGCTGGCCGTCGGTCAACGGTGCAACTAGTAGGTTTTTCTTGCCGTCGGTTGACAGTGTAGGCAGGTCCTCCTGTGGTTGTAGTCGTTGGAGGCCACTTCGCTAGCGAATAAGGAGGTCCTCCCTTAGCGGCGGTGGCTACTGGATCACTGCTATGGTCGTATGTGATGCGCGACTGTGGGGAGTTGTTCTTCTCATCCCCAGCTTTTCCCGGGTCGCTTGGGATGGTGACTGTGGGATACTCTTCCGACCTGCAGTGTGACCGTCTTCGGGGCGGATTTGGTCTGGCTCCTGGCCGCGGAGCTAGCAGTGGAGGTGCTCCTTGCCGGAGATGGAGGGGGAGCTGCCGATGGTCTTTCAACGAATCAGATGTGGCTCGGTGGGTTCGCATCTTCCATGTGTTGGGCTTCCTCAACAACTCCGACGAGTGAAGCCAACGGTCGGCATCACGAGCATCTTCGGTGACGCGGCATGGATGCTGGCAAATCTTGGTGTTGGCCCTTTTTCTCAAGGATGGGATGCGGTTGTTGGGTGTTGTGGACGGTGGCCGGCTGGATCTACTTCGTTTTCCCGTCGGCGGAGGTTTTCGTCGACGGCGAGGTAGGATCCAGGAGCTGGATGGTGTGGGGCGTGGCCCCTGTCGATGTGCGACTGTCATTGGCTTCGTCCTATCTTTCGAGATGGGTATCTTCTTCGACTCCTACAAAAGCCGGTGGGCGATGTGCCTTCTCCAACTCATGGTGGTTCCGTCCATCTCATTTGCTGGCGGTCACCAACGACAACGACTCGGACCTTCGTCAGTTTGAAATGGATCTGGGTACTGGACTGCAATTTTTCTTTTTTGGGGTCCTTTGCGTAGTTTGGCTGGAATAGTTGTTTCTGTATCCTTCTAGTACGTCTCTGTATTTGTACTCATACTTTTATGTTTTCCTTATCTAGAAATACAGATACGTACTATTAAAAAAAAAGTCAATCACCAACAACGTTTGTGGTGGTGAATGACAGGCATGGGAGGCATAGGGAATTCTGTTTCTACTTTTTAGTTTTCATTGAGAGCGTGCATGTGAAGCAAAACATGCTTGCCTCGTCCATATGATACACATTGTCGTAACAAAAATGTCTACCATCTATGTCGTGCCTGTGGGTGCTGTGATGGATCCTGATTTCAGAAAGTCGGCAGACACGCCTTATCCATTTCACATAGAGTGATGTAGTATAACATCATGATCTCGATGCATGAGGTTGCACTGCGGGCGTTTGCTTTACAAAAAAATTGAAAGGGAAAAAAAATCAAGGTAGCAGAATGATGAGGAGATTTCAGTTATACTTTTTGCAGGAAATGTGGCTCTGCATGTATTACTGCATACGTTCAGAGGTGACTGCCTCATCCCTGTCAACAGCTGGTGTTAAGTGGGTTTTGTCTTATTCGAGTTGTGCATTGTGCTCAGGTGTACGCCAAAATTCTTCCAGCAAGATATATCGAGCAGTTTTCAAAGTTGGACCATTAAGCCCACCTCAGTTTTTAATTTTTTTTTGTGCAAGACCCAGTTAAACAGACAGTACTGTATGTTAGTCTTTTCTATCGTATCCAATTTGTGCATTGTGCGTAGCTCTAAGAGAAATTTATGCAACTAGAAATACCGAGCTATTTGTAGTCACCACAGTTCAATTTTAATTTATGTCGATATTGACCACCCTAGCCACTAATATACCTTTAAGCCCAGCACCAGTATTTCATTCTAAGAACTTTCGGAACGAGTTCAAATAACTAAATATGAGACGACCTTAATGGGTGTGTTAGATTAACTAGTTTGCCTAAACCATATAACTTCATTTGACTTGTTCCGAAACTTCGAACCCACTCGGCACTAATCAACAGATTAAACGGACATAAATAGACACTATCCTAACATGAACTGATCACGCAGAGTGGAAATTACTAAGCAGTGTATTTGCTGCTGGGTGAAGTTCAGTGAACCAAAGCCCAGCAGGAGGGTACGTACTCTGACACTCTATGAGCTCCGTGGGCGACAAGATGGATAGCCACCGGTTGGTATATTTGTTCTATTCGTGTAAAAGCACAGCCAAATGATCACCTGGTTACGTACCCAGAGGAAAATGGCTATCCTCTGCTCTAAACAGCACAACACACCTATCTGTCAATAACTAGAGCACGATCGATGCTGCTTTTCAGAGCAGGTGGTTAGGCATTCTTACAGAACTAAATGCGTGCCAGCATGCTTTTTTTTCATCGAAGACACTGTGCTACAGTACACTGAAACACAGGGGTTCTGCAGCTACATGTGTAAAGCCTTACCACCAAAGTTTACACTCACAGTGGAGATATTTAATATGGCTAGGATGCCCTCAGGATATGAGCAGAGATGCTCGGGACTGTATCCTTTTAGTTGCTGCAAACAGACATGGCGAAAGGGAAGCGAAATAACATAGCCGCAGGAGGTATAGGAAATAATAAGCATGAGAGGTCTAGGGAATTCCGTTTTTGCAAGTGGGGAGCGAGTATCGGTCCTTGTGTTTGCATGATGCAGAGTTTGGCACAATGCGCGCAGCACAGTTGTCTTGTCTGGTCGTCCACAGGAGGAAGCTTTGCGAGATTGTTTGTTTTACTAGTGACCATACAAGTGCGAGATTGTCTGGTGCTCGTGTTGTCTTGCAAGGTTTTGTATAATCAGAACGAATGTGGTTCCACTGTGATCCATTACTACAGCTAGCATGATCATAATGTATTGGCTCCAGTGCCAATGAAATTATGCATCCAAAAGGCCAGTGTAAATTCCTCTTTGCTGGTCGCATTCATACGTCTACCGCCAAAGGATCATGTATTACAATTTTCTAAACCCAGCACCAGTAAAAATAATTCGAAATTACCTTTTTTAGGAAAAATTCAAATTCTATTGTAGTACTTAAATGGTCTACAACCTTGTAATTTTCTACTTAAATGGTTTCATCTAATTTTCTTGTTTGAATTTCTCAAATAATCGTATGCACAAAAACGATCACAAGATGAGATCTAAAACTCTATTGTTGAAACTTTTTTATTTTCTTTAGTTTAGAGCCTCAAATCTCCATATTTAGAATATTGTAGCTGAATGCGAGGGGAATGTTTGCATGCAAATTTCGGCGAAAATTAAAAAGCTGCGAAAATTTGGTTTTGGCTTCCTTGGTGTGGGGCTCCTAGATTTTTAATAATGCTAATTTTTTAGCCCAATTTGCAGAGGAAAGTAAACCATTTGCACGGGTGAATCATTATCAAAACCGGCATATGTATCGATTTATGCTGACGGCTTCCAAAAACCAGAGTAAGTGACCCTGATGAAATTTGCTGATTTTTACTTGCCTTTCACACTAGCGGTTGCTAAAAACGGCAGTAAAAACATAAAAAATACCTAGAAGAGTATGCAGTGCCAATTATTCATTAAATATTGAACATAAATGTCTATCCAGGTCAGAGAATGATCCACAGTGATTTTAGTTACACTTTCCACATAAAAACAAGATTCTACCTACTCTACACGGTCTATAGCTCGGGCCTACAGTTTCATTTCTCGTGGCGACCATTATGAACTACCAGTAAAAATATAGCAAACATCAGCAAATATCGATTTTGTACTAGTTCATTTCGTAGATCTTTTGTACTAGTTCAATTCATTTCTAGGGTTGGTCGCCCTTTGTCATACTTTGGGCAGTACCACGGTCGCCTGTTGTGGTGGTCTGCACAGTTGGATTTTGGTAGGAGTGATGCCATGCTCGCCATGTAACCAATAATATATTATTATTGATCCTTGTGCTGTTGATCATGTTCTCAGAAATTCACTAATAAAATGTGTTTTTTTCTTTACTGAGAACTCCAATGATGTCCTAACACATTTTGCAAATCAATTATGCAGTGTCACGATATCAGGTTCGAACAAATTTTGTGCGCCACGAAATCTGTAGTTTGATTACATTCCACATTTCAAAGCACTTAAGAAAATCTTGTGCAATGATGCAGACTAGCAGAGCCTTTAGCAAAGCCTTTAATCAAAATCTTGTACCCATCCCCCCCTCTAGCTAATATGTATTGATGTGCGGACATATGATTTTTCATATCATGGTGTAGAATCTTTTGGTGGTGTGATGAGAGATTATCAACATGTCCAACACTTTGGTTGGTGGTCGGTCTTGGTGGTTTCACTGATCACTTTGGTTGGTGATCATGTGTTGAAACTATCTCTTGGCTTGTGATGTGCAGGTGTGGAGTCCGAAGGCGGTGGCAGCGGTCGGATGAAGGTCAAGTAGGGCGTGCCGTGCTAACGGACCGGGTGCGGTGAAGGGCGGATGCGAAGCTTGGACCAAGGGACTAGACGGCCAGGTGGCCAGCCGCGGTGGCTGGCACTTGGTACATCGACGAGCGCAAGTGTACACGGCGGGGGATGCACACGGGCTACGCTACTCGCGAGGAGGTTTGGTGGTTTGGACTCAAAACCATCGGCGACGGGTTTCGCGCGTTTGCACCTCAAAAACCGGATGGTCTCAGTGTGGACAGACGACACATAGCGGCATCGGGGAGATTGCGTCGAGGCAAGGCTACCAGTGAGAAGGCGCGGTGGTCGTCAGATTAGGAAATCCTGAGTTAGACCATAGTGGCCTTGGCTAGGTGGTTCCCTCTAATAATACCTACGGGCAGAAGTGGTATTGTGCAAGGCATATAATAGAAGTGGGCAGCCTCCAGAAAACCTACCTCTTTCCACCTCTCCACTCCGCTGCTGCCGCCGCTCTGCAGCCTATTTGGTTTTTCCTTTTCGTTTTTGTTCTTGTAGAGGTCCAAGAACAAGGATTTTAATCTTGTATTTGTGAGATATTTTGTGTGGGAATGGAGGCCCCAATCCGCCTCGTGCCCTCTGGGCTTTTCGATTTTGATATGTGAATTTTTTCCATTTTCTGTGCGCCGTTGACCTACTGTGGACGAACTTTGATTCGTCAATTTTGGTGCGATTTGGCTAGCTCTTTTTGTACAGATTGATGCTCTGTAGAGTGATGAACTAGATCCTCAAAGGAATTGAACCAATTCCACTCGTGCATCAAGAAATCGAGCAGTTTGCTTTTTGGAGAAATACTATACTCGTCGGCCCAGGTTTGCGATTCTCGGCGACTGTGTTCAAATTGGGTGTCGACTTCTTGGGGTTAGCTTTCCTTATTCCTCGTGAATACCTGTGCAAAATTTGGCGCCAATCTGTGCTCGTCAGCTTGAGTTTTTTCTTGATTTCTCCTCCCATGTTCTCGCTAGCCTGTCCCGTTTTCATGTGCTTCCGAGCAAGGGGTCGAGTGAACTCTGTCGTAGGGGGTCGAGTGAACTCTGTCGAGCCGAGGGTCAAGTGAACTCTATCGAGGGGTCGGGTGAACTCTGTTGAGGAGTTGAGTGAACATTGTAGGGCAGGGGTCGAGTGAACTCTATTGAGCAGGTGCTGAGTGAACTCTGTCTAGCAGTGGTCGAGTGAACTCTGACGACCAGGGGTCGAGTGAACTCTATCGAGCCGGGGTCGAGTGAATTTTGTTGGCTTTTGACTCCGATTCTCTGGTTCTTACGTCGGGGGTCGGTTAACTGCCTCTGTGACCCTTCGACTTTTACCGATCACCACAGGTGGTGGGAGAACAGCAGTACTCTGTAGCGCTGTAGCGCCTCCCATCCCCGGTCGAGGGTTCCCGACCGGCTTCCGGTTACCCTTCGACTTTTACCGACCACCGCAAGCCATGTGCTCCCAACGTGGTCCCAACCAGTTTTTCACCGACCAGTCCTCGACTTGGTCTCAACCAGTTTTTCATCAACCAGTCCTTGACTTGGTCCTGACCAGTTTTCATCGACCAGTCCTTGACTTGGTCTCGACCAGTTTATCTTTATCGAGCAGTCCTCGACTTGATCTCGACTCAGTTTTTTCGACCAGCTATTTGTGTTCTCGATTTCTGTACTCTTCTCGTGGCTTGCTTCAGTGGTGCTCGGTAGTGTTTCTATCTGATCGGGATTTTTGAAGAGAAGTTTTTAGGCTCCCATTCACCCCCTCTGGTCGCCTTTTCGGTCCTTCAATTGTATCAGAGCCGGTTAAGGATCACTCCGCCTTAATTGGTCTGTGATCCACTTAGGCGACATGGCATTGAATCACTGATCGGGTAAACCACTCTAATTCAATGGGGAGAACTACTCATACTGGAAGATCCGGATGCAAGTGCATCTACAAGGGATCGACTGGCGTGTTTGGGAGATCATTGGGAATGCCGATTACCAGGTGCTCGGTGCACGGGTAGCTCAAGAGCAGATCGACCAACACAATGCCAACAACATTGCCTGAGCTGAGCTTTATGCTGCTTTGTCGATTTCTGAGTTTGATGGTGTTTCTGACTGTGTGACTGCTCGGGAGATCTGGAGGAGGCTTCAAAGCTTCGATGAGGGTACAGCTCATGTCAAAACTAGACTCTACGAGACATACAAGAGGGAATACAAGAATTTTACCCAAGGTGATGGGGAGACAGTTGATTCGATGTTTTCTCGCTTTACCACCATTGTGAACAACATGCGTGCTAACAATGCAGCTATGCCCTATGATGATCATCAGAGAGCACTCAAGATTTTACATGCTCTTGATCGGAGGGTCTGGGAGGTCAAGGTGCAGGCGATCATCGAATTGGCCCACTACAAGACGCTCACCATGGACGAGCTTCTTAGCAAGCTCAAGTCCACTGAGATCGACCTCCAGACGTAGGCGAGAATCAAGAATCTGTCTGCCCTGACCATGGCTTTGGTGTTAGGTACTTCAAGTCTAAATTCTTCTTTGGCTAACCCATCACCATTGTCTATTGCCTTATCTTCTCTTCTGTCTGCAACAGAGGAGCAGATGGAGGCTCTTGGGGATGAGGAGCTAGCACTGGTCATCAGCAAGTTCTCGCGGTTTCACAACAACCGCTTGAACCAACGATGGGGTGGCAACAAGCAAGGCTACTTTGGATGTGGAGAGCTCGACCACTACATCGCCAGCTACCCCAACAAGCACAAGAGCCACTCCAGCAAGCCTGACCACTCCAAGCACAAGGACAAGTACAAGTCCAAGAAGAACTTCGACCCCAAGCACATGCAGAAGAAGGTTTTTGAGCAAATGAAGCAGAAAGCCCTTGTCGTGTCTTTCAGCGATGTCGACTCTAACGGTACCTCTTCTCCGAGTGATGATGATACCGAGAAGAAGGTCGAGAACAAGTTCAACAGCTTGAGATTCTATGCCAACAAGCACTAAGGAGCTTTCTGTACCATGGCGGTTGACGATGCTACGACTGACCACGATGATGAGGTTGACTCCGAGCCTGAGTTAGAACATACAGTCGAATCTCTTCTCACTATGCTTAAATCTACTTATGACACTATGTTTAAGCAAGATGCTTTGATTGTACGTGCTACTAAGGAGCGCAATAGCTTTAAGGCTAAGTATCTCAAGGCTCTAGATGAACTTGAGTGTGTCAAGAAGGAGATAGTTGTTCTGCCTAACGAGACTGAGTGCGATGAATGCATTGTCCACATGTCTAGTCTTGTTTCTTTGCATTCTAAGTATTCTACTTTGGTAGAGGAGATGGATAGGGCTAGAGCTGATCCTGCTGTGTCAGGTCCTTATAAGTCGTGTGCTGAGCTATGTTATGAGCTGTCTGAGAAGGCCGCTAGGATCTCTTTTCTTGAGAAGTCTAATGTGAGTGGTGCTAGTGCTTAGTGCCCGTGTTGTGAGGCTTTGGAGCTAGAGCTTGTCAACTGTAGGCGTGATAAGAAAAAGACCGAAGAGGAAAACACATTCCTTCGGCACATGTTGAGTTGGCTTTCCTGCAGTGAGCCATAGTTGGGCATGATGATGAGTCAGTACAAGAGGGGTATTGACACCACGGGCTTAGGATTTGCTTTAGGTGGAAAGGGTAAAAATGTCTTTGGGAAGGTTGGTGAACAAAGTGGTTTGAGCACGAGTGAGAAACCCACCAGTCGTCCAAAGCTCACAAAGATTAACCCACCAAAGCCCTCTCAGTCGACCACACCCATTGTGAAGGATGGAGTGCTTGAAGATTCTCCCAAGCCTCCACATCAAAAACAAGTATGGATTCCAAAATATAACCACCTCAAGAACCCACTTGACACTCTACCAAACTCTTTGATAAGCCCCTTCCTAAAGCCAAGCCATCTCCAAGAGTGAACCATACCCACAACAGAGTGAGTCATCCACCACCCAAGAGAGAGGTGTACCACTATGACTATTTCAAGAGGGATGGTCACTTGTTTGAGTTTTGCTTTAGGAGGAAGAGAGATGAGAGGCGTGAGTTTGAGCTTTACAAGCAGGACGTGCATCACCCTTCTCATGGGATGCATGGTTCACCCGCTCAGAGGCGTGACACTAGACCGAGGGTTGCAAGACCTCGAGGTGCTAGGCCTTAGTTTGTGAGACTACAAGATGGTCATGCTCGGCGTGAACCAGGTCATCCTCAATACGACTCCAGGTCCCGTGGCAGTGGCTCTTAATCCTACACTTGTAGTGGACCACGTTGTCTTTCTCGTGGTGATCGCTTCTCTCCCATGGGACATGGCATGTATCGTGTTTTCTAACCCTTTCTCAGGGTAGATGACCCAACACTGGTATTCTCCTCAGTTTACTAACCCCAGTGTTGGATCACTTGCTCATCCCATGTCTTTCTATTGATGCAGCATGGAGGCTTGGAGAACATATGGCTTGTCGATTCTGGCTGTTCACGCCACATGACCGGTAATTCAAATTGGTTCTCCAGCCTCAGCCCCATGACCTCCAAGGAGTACATCATATTTGGGGACAATGGTAAGGGTAAGGTGCTTTCTCATGGGTTGGTAAGGCTTAATAAGAACTTTGTGCTCAAGGATGTTTCTTTAGTCTCAAGTTTGCATTTCAATCTGCTTTCGGTTTCGCAACTCCTTAGAGATGGTTTTGAAGTGCGCTGTAAGCTAGGCCTTTCTCGCATTTTGGATTCTCATGGTGATCTTATTTGCTTGATTGTGCCTTTTGGGCTTGTCCTTCGTGCCGATTTTTCTCGCTCGTTTGGCACTTCTTCTGAGTTTTGGAAGTGGCATAGGAGGCTTGGTCATTTGAGCTTTGACTTGCTTGCAAGGCTAAGTTCTCTTGATCTAATCCAAGGATTGCTAAAGCTAAAGTTTGAGAAGGATTTGGTTTGTCACCCATGTCATCACGGGAAGATGGTTGTCGCTTCCCATTCTTCTATAAACCAAGTGATGACCAAACAACCCGGCGAGCTTCTTCATATTGACACTGTAGGTCCAGCTCGGGTTCGGTCGGATGGTGGGAAGTGGTATGTTCTTGTGATTGTGGATGATTTTTCTCATTATTCTTGGGTCTTTTTCATGAAGTCCAAGGATGAGGCATTTTCTCATGTGCAGGAGTTGATTCTTAGGCTACAAAATGAGTTTCCCAAGAATGCCATGAGAGCTATATCCAGTGACAATGGCACCGAATTCAAGAACTCTTATTTTGAAGTCTTTTGCAAATCTTTGGGTCTTGAACATCAGTTTTCTTCACCTTATGTGCCTTAGCAGAATGGGGTTGAGAATCAGACCCTTCTTGAGATGGCCAGGACTATGCTCGATGAGCATAGGACTCCTAGGTGATATTGGGCCGAAGCGATCAATACAACGTGTCATGTTTTGAACCGCATTTTTCTTTGAGCTTTTACAAAGAAGACTTCTTATGAGTTGTAGTTTGGGCGTCCACCCAAGGTGAGCTATTTTAGAGTTTTTAGGTGTAGGTGGTTCATTCTTAAGCAAGGTAACTTGGACAAGTTTGAGTCTCGTTCTTGTGATGGCATTTTTCTCGGTTATGCTACTCACTCACGTGCATATAGAGTTCTTAACCTTGAGACTAACCGTGTCATGGAGACTTGTGAAGTTACCTTCGACGAAACCAAACCTTGTTCTTCTTCTATTTTTGAGCGTGCAGGTGATCAGGAGATGGGTGAAAGAATTTTTGTGGAGGAGGAGCAGGACGATGTCGATTGGGGTGCTCCCGAGCCAACTCCACCGGCTGCCCCTATTGACCCTGCAACGACTACGTCGACTCACGGCCCCGATCCTTCTTCTTTGACTACATGGGGGCCGAACGACCAGTTTCCCTCACTTGCACCTGAGAGAGCTCCAGCTGCAGTTGAGGGAGAGGCTACTTCATCAAGAACGGTGCATGTACACATTCAGCGTCGTCATCCTCCAGAGACCATGATCGGTAACCTCAACCAGCGTGTCACTCGCCACAGGTCATATGAAATATCTCATTTTGCACACTCTATTTTTGTTGCCAATTTTGAGCCCAAAGATATTGGACACGCTTTATCTGATGCTGATTGGGTCAATGCCATGCATGTGGAGCTTGGGAATTTTTAGAGAAACCAAATGTGGGTCCTAGTTCCTCCACCTCCACAGTGTCATCCCATAGGTACCAAGTGGGTGTTTAAGAACAAGCAGAGTGAGGATGGAGTGATAATTAGGAACAAGGCTAGGTTGGTTGCTCAGGGGTTTTGCCAGAAAGAAGGGATAGACTTTGAAGAAACCTTTGCCCCTGTTGCCTGTTTAGAAGCCATTAGGATCCTTTTAGGCTTTGCAGCTTCGAAGGGGTTCAAGCTGTACCAGATGGATATCAAGAGTGCTTTTCTCAATGGGTACATAGAGGAGGAAGTGTATGTGAGGCTAACCCCTGGTTTTGAAAATCCTAAGCACCCAGACTATGTTTACAAACTCCACAAAGCCTTGTATGGTCTCAAACAAGCCCCTAGAGCTTGGTATGCTAGATTGAAGTCCTTTTTCCTAGGGAAGGGTTTTACCATGGGCTCTGTTGATAAAACTTTGTTTCTCCTCAAGCAAGGCAAAGACATTCTCATTGTGTAGATATACATGGATGATATAATCTTTGGTGGATCTTCACATGCCCTTGCGGCAAAGTTTTCTGATTTGATGAGCAGGGAGTTCGAGATGAGCATGATGGGCAAGTTGACATTCTTCCTCGGGTTGCAAATCAAGCAAACTCGGGAAGGAACATTTGTGCATCAAGGCAAGTACACCAAGGACCTGCTGAAGAAATTCGATATGGGCGAGGCCAAGCCTCTTTTGACGCCCATGGAGACCACCACTGCTTTGGATGCTGATGTTGAGGGTGAAGCCATGGACCAGAAGGAGTACCACAACATGATTGGGTCGTTGTTGTACCTGACGGCGATGAGACTGGACATCTAGTTTGCGGTCTGTCTTTGTGCACGCTGTCAGTCTTCGCCGCGCACGTCTCATCGACAAGCCATCAAGGGAATCATGAGGTACCTTCATTTCACTCCTGAGTTCGGTCTTTGGTATTCGACTGCTTCCACCCTCTCGCTTTCTGGTTATTCTGATGCTAATTATGCGGGCTGTCGTGTTTAGAGAAAGTCAACTTCTGGTACTCGTCAGTTTCTTGGTTCGTCTCTTATTTCTTGGTCCTCTCGCAAGCAGTCATCCATAGCCCAATCTACTTGTGAGGCTGAGTATGTTGCTGCTGCTGCTTATTGTTCTCAGCTGCTTTGGATAGTTGCTACTTTGAGAGACTTTGGTTTAGATTTCACCCGAATGCCACTTTATTTTGATAGTACCAATACTATAAGTGTAGCCAAAAACCCAGTGCTTCATACTAAAACCAAGCACATTGAGGTGAGGTACCATTTTCTGAGAGACAACCAAGAGATGGAACCATAGATTTGGGACACATTCGCACTGAGTGCCAGCTAGCTGACATTTTCACCAAACCTCTCGACCAAGCCTAGTTTGCGCACTTGCGAGGGGAGTTGGGTGTTTGCTTCCCATTTTAGTTGTGGGATGCTTTGTATCTTGTATAGTAGCTTTTGTTTCTCTTTCTTTTGCTTTTGCTTTTGTACCATATTGCATTGCATCTCATCATGTATCCTATATCATGTGCTTAGCTTCACTTGTATATCTTGTTGTTTAAGGTTATGCTTTTGTTGATATGTCTTATGGATACATGATGGATATAGAAGCTTAAGCTCTTTTTAATCATCTTGATACATGTTATGAGCTGAGCTTGTTTTATAAATGTGAACTTGCTTAATTAATGATGAAATCTAGAAATTGTTCACCCTTGAGATGGCAACTTACATGTGTAGGATGTGTTGAGATCCATGTTGCTTTTATATGTATGCTTTAGTTGCTATGTCTCATGTTTCTTGAATCATATACTTAGCTCGGATCTTTTGATATCTTTGTGCTAAAACTTGATGTCTAAGCTAAGTAATGATGAAAATGTTTTGGAGTTGAATCTTTACTATCCCATGTCAATGTCATGAGACTGCTTCTCATTCACTCGAGTGGGATGAACTTGGGCATTGTAGTGCTAGTCCACAACCACTCGTGACGAGACGGCTTCCCACTTGCACGAGGGATGAACTCGACGTGGTTGAAAAAATATAAAAATAACAAAATCCTTTGGCGGACAGTTTGATACTCTCACATACACGTCTAAAAATAACCTTGTATTGTGCTATAAAACTCTGATCAGTGTTGAAGCTACAAGTGTTAAATGCTTCCTTGAGATACATGTATGATCGTTATATGGGGTAGTTCACTTTTGTATACATGTGCTAGCATTAGTTTGATCTCCTGCTTATAATTGCTATGTGCTATTCTCTTTGGTGAACACCTTTTTTTATGAGATATGTTTAAAACCGGTCAAAATGCTTATGTTTCATATTTCATTCAGTTGATTGGATTGAGCTTTGGCCTTTTCTTGTTCCTGTTGTAATTCATATGCCATACCACCTTGAGCATGATTTTATTCAACTTGCTATACTCCTAAAGCTTTGTATGATTGCATTGTACATTTTGTGCATTTCATAGCATACTTTCAGGGGGACCTTTAATCTTGTCCACTTGATAAGTGCTTTTCTCAACAAGGGGGAGAATGATCCACAAATCCAGAGAGTGTGCATTCACGTGCATTTGTGAGGTTGATGCACTTGTCAAGGGGGAGTTGCACATTTGCTTTGCTAGACGTGTCGAGCCGTTTGCCTCTGCCTAGAGGGTCTAGCCGCTTTCAGGTGTTTTTGAGCTTCTTGTTGTTGCTCTTTGCTTTGCTCATGGCAAGTGACCATTTTGAGCTTTTCTTTGGCTTTTGGTCACTTGAGCGGGTTTTCTCTGGCTTTGTGTTGGTGTTGACAATGCACTCATCAAGGGGGAGATTGCAGACACATGATTTTTTGGTGTGATGAACGATTGTCAACATGTCCAACACTTTGGTTGGTGGTCGGTCTTGGTGGTTTCACTGATCCCCTGGCACTGGGTTATATGTCAAAACATGTCTCTTGGCTTGTGATGTGTAGGTGTGGAGTCCGGAGGCGGTGGCAGCAGTCGGGTGAAGGTCAAGTAGGGCGTGCCATGCTAACGGACCAGGTGTGGTGAAGGGCGGACGCGAGGCTTGGACCGAGGGACCAGACGGCGGGGTGGCCAGCTGCGGTGGCTGGCACTTGGGACATCGATGAGCGCAAGTGTACACAGCGGGGGATGCATACGAGCTATGTTACTCGCGAGGAGGTTTGGTGGTTGGGCCTTAAAACCATCGGCGACGGGTTTCACGGGTTTGCGCCTCAAAACCCGGGTGGTCCCAGTGTGGATGGACGGCACGTGGCGGCATCAGGGGGATTGCATCGAGGCAAGGCTACCAGTGAGAAGGCATGGTGGTCGTCAGATCAGAAAATCCTGAGTTGGACCATAGTGCCCTTGGCTTGGTGGTTCGCTCTAATAATACCTAGGGGCAGAAGTGGTATTATGCAAGGCATATAAATAGAAGTGCGTAGCCTCCAGAAAACCTACCTCTTTTCACCTCTCCACTCCACCGCCGCCATCGCTCTGCTGGCTATTGGGTTTTTCCTTTTCGTTCATGTTCTTGTAAAGGTCCAAGAACAAGGATTTTACTCTTGTATTTGTGTGGGAATGGAGGCCCGAATCCTCCTCGTGCCCTCTGGCCTTTTCGATTTTGATATGTGAATTTTGTTCCATTTTCTATCCACCGTTGACCTACTTTGATTCATCAATTTTAGTGCGATTTGGCTTCCTCTTTTTGCACAGATTGATGCTTTGTCGACTGATCAACTGGAGCCTCAAAGGAATTGAACCAATTCCACTCGTGCATCAAGAAATCGAGCAGTTTGCTTTTTGGAGAAATATTGTGCTCGTCGGCCTAGGTTTGCAATTCCCGGTGACTGTGTTCAAATTGGGTGTCCACTTCTTAGGGTTAGCTTTCCTTCTTCCTCGTGAATACCTGTGCAAAATTTGGCGCCAATCTATGCTCGTCAGCTTGAGTTTTTTCTTGATTTCTCCTCCCGTGTTCTCGCTGGCCTGTCCTGTTTTCATGTGCTCCTGAGCAAGGGGTCGAGTGAACTCTATCGAAGGGGGTTGAGTGAACTCTGTCGAGCCGAGGGTCAAGTGAACTCTACCGAGGGGTCGAGTGAACTCTGTCGAGGGGTCGAGTGAACATTGTCGGGCAGGGGTCGAGTGAACTCTGTTGAGCAGGTGTCGAGTGAACTCTGTCTAGCAGGGGTCGAGTGAACTCTGACGACCAGGGGTCGAGTGAACACTATCGAGCCAGGGTCGAGTGAATTCTGTTGGCTTTTGACTCCGATTCTCTGGTTCTTTCGTTGGGGGTCGGTTAACTGCCTCGGTGACCCCTCAACTTTTATCGATCACTGCAGGTGGTGGGAGAACAACAATACTCTGCAGCGCTGTAGCGCTTCCCATCCCCGGTCGAGGGTTCCCGACCAGCTTTCGGTTACCCTTCAACTTTTACCGACCACCGCAAGCCGTGTGCTCCCGACGTGGTCCCGACCAGTTTTTCACCGACCAGTCCTCGACTTGGTCCCAACCAGTTTTTCATCAACCAGTCCTCGACTTGGTCCCGACCAATTTTTCTTTATCGATCAGTCCTCGACTTGATCGCGACTCAGTTTTTCCAACCAGCTGTTTGTGTTCTCGGTTTCTGTACTCTTCTCGTGGCTTGCTTCAGTGGTACTCGGCGGTGTTTTTATCTGGTCGGGATTTTTGAAGAGAAGTTTTTAGGCTCCCATTCACCTCCCTGTGGTCGCCTTTTCGGTCCTTCATGATGAAGTGCGTCTCCAAGGTCCAATGCATAATCATCTTGCAAAGAAGTCATTATTGGATTTATTGTTTAACAAATGATAATCGGTTCTAGCAGTAGTATTTTTTTGGGAAGCAAACTAAAAGAGAAAATAAACACTATATTTATCCATATGATGAGAACATTTCCTAGTAATTAAAATATAAATAGATCAGGATCAAATAATGATTGACGACATTAATGTCAACATCATATCTTACCACAGCTGGCTGGTCTACTCATTTGTATCACATTACGAACTGTTTGTGAAATCTGCTCGATTTTATTTCACCGCCAGTTTCAGTGCCATCTGAAAATAGTTTGTAGCTGTTGATGCAAAAAGGCGTTAGATCTACAAACACACCGGGCTAATACCCAAGTTTGATATCAAGGCGTGCCAGTCGATTTGACCTGTTAATCGACAAGGATGGTAAATTTAAATAAGATCTGAACGAGATGACAGCGATACGCCCGGACGTCAAAGCTCAGAGGATATTCGATAACTGTTGAATAGATCAGACAAGACAACAGTGATACGCCCGGACGTCAAAGCCTGAATCGTGCTCGGTAGACGCGGAACTTGCAAGGTCGCCAGAGATCAAGTTGATGCAGCCCGCCGATTCTTAAAAGAACTCGTTGAAAAGGAAAAGGTACTGGTGACGAAGTCGTCGAAAAGTAGATTGCTTAAAAAGTAGATAAAAGTAATAGATTTGTTGTATTTTTGATTGGTTCTTCCTTTACATTGTCTCTCAGTACATATTTATACCCTGGTACTATGAGTCCTAAACAGACACGATAAAGTATTACCTAAACAAGTCTTATCTCTAAGGAATAAAAAATAATGACTCGTACCAAGGTCGGACTCAAAAGTAGACTATTAAAATATTGGTATAAATATTGCCAGTTTCCTTATCCATTGCTTACGATGAAACCTCTATCGGCACGCTCCTCATCTCTGTAGATTCCATCGGCAAAACCCATCGATAATGACTTAGCTCTGCTTTCCACGCTCTTCAGCTCTGCTTTCCATCGGCAACCATGCCTCTCACTCCATCGGCAACAACCTTCTGGCTTCATCGGCAATGTACGAGATCAACATGTCCTTTATCGGCAATCATCCATCGGCAATTCAGAAGCAATACTGGAGAATAACCACCTTCTTTCCGATTTAGTTTAGTCTCCCGATCCTTATTGACACGTGCCGAAAAACGGTGTCAACACATGCCCCCAATTTCAGAGTATAAAATACTTTATGCGCCAAAATTTCCTCCAGGTCATGATTACCCAAACCGCTTGAACTTCTCCTCGAGAGTTGCGCGCACGGTAGTGGAGATCCTGTAGCAACAGGCCCATATAATGCCTTCTCCTCCGCAGCCCATTTTTCATCTGTGATTCAAACCCTAGCTTTTCTCTCTCTAGCGGCGACATCAACAGGCGATCCTTCGACGAACTCGATCATCAGCACTCTTGACGGTGATCCTTAGCCTCCATTAGCATTCTTTGCCTTCTCCCTCTTCGTCGCGGCCATGGCTATCCGTTTTCACGTCCCCAAGGTTAGTCTTCTTCTTTTGCCCTTCCTCTGACATTTCGTTTCTCCTTTTCAGGAGCAAGATTCCCCCGATAGTCTATTTTCCTTCTCTATTAGTGGGATTGTTCCCGATGATGAAGATACTGAAGAAAGCTCTGCTCCAACCCTTGGAGTTCTATCACCTGAAACCAAGTCAAAGCTGGAGACACTATTATCCTTACTGCAACAGGAGACTTCTTTACTGATCCAGGATTCTGACTCTGCAAGAGCAACTTTTAAAGGAATTCGAGGTCAGATTCCTGCTGATGTTGAGGAAGCACTCTTCCAAGCTGCACATTTGGAGAGTCGGCAGTTGCAGTATCAGAGGGCTGCCCAGCGAATTGCCGATAGAGCCACTCAGGCAAAACTCTAGGAGGACATGATGAAGCATAAGCAACTTGCCGATGAGAAGCACAAAGACATCGGTAAGCTAGAAGCCTCTTGTGCAGATCTGGAGGACAAGATTGCTCAGCTATCGGCAAGAAGAGAAGCCCTGCTAGCGGAGCTGAGACAAGTTGAAGGAGCCTTGGACGCAGCAAATCATGAGAAGGCCCAAATGCCCGAAGCTGTCAAGACTCTTCAGCAAGAAAGGGACAACCAAGTCCTCAAGACGCTGGCGCTCAAGAGGAAGATTAAGCCAATTGAAGGCAATGCCGATGAAGATGCAAAGATACTGGAGGAAGCTGACCAAATTCGCCTGCGTGCAATATCATCTATCCATTCATTGTTAAACTTGTAAACCTCCCTTTTCATCGGCAATGTGATGTATCGAAAATTTGTAAAACTTTACATTAACATAGTGCCGATACATTCTTTTTTGAACAAGCACTTTATCTATATATATATTTTTTATTGGCAAGTGCTAAGAATCTCATCGGCAATAGGAAAACCATGTTGATGTCTGCCGATGGACCTTCACTTTCGTGCTTCAGCTGTCATATTTGAGTCTTTGCTCCACGAGAACTTTCCTCTTTGTGCTCACGTTGCATCTTCCTCTTTTGAGTCCTCGTTAGACCTTTAGGGCACCATTGAGGAAGCTTCGTCTTCCAGACGGGTTGGTAAATTTTTGCACTTGAACCTGGGCAATTTGTATCAGGATCCCTGCAGAGTATCGTTTCGTCAGGGACTCCTGCATTGGTCATCTCCTCGAGCTCCTTTTGATTCATCAGCAAACAGTCAGCACGCCTGCCCAGCCTTTCATGTACACTGGTCCTGCCCCCCAGCCGATCATGTACCGATACCCCTTCTCTGATCGGCTTACCGATGTATCTGCTCCGATCACCATAGCGCAGCCTTCTTTCTGCCCGATCGGTTCGATCATAACCATTGCACTCGGGGCAACTATCAACAGTAGGCAATTTAATGCCTTCTTCCCAACAATAGATGAAGAAGGGACATCTCCAATGGTCTTTGTGCCAATGCCACGCTTCCCAACGCAACTCCTCTTGCCGATGCCGATAGTGGTTACTTGGAATTCTGTACGAAGCTGGTCTAGGAGGCCTTCTTGAACTACTGCTTGCTTCAACTATCTCTCTCCCCTTCAAGTCATCGGTAGTTGCTTGATTTCTAGGATCCACCGATGCTCTCCTCTTAGCGCTTACCGATGTCAACACTTTGGTCTTGTTTACAACCTCTATTATGTTTGCTGGGAAAGGATGTTGATCAATCTTCATCGGCCTCTGAGCTTTAGAGTTGTCAAACTTGATCCTCCCAGATTCAATTGCCGATTGCAACTGCTGTCTGAAAACCTTGCAGTCATTGGTACTGTGCGAAGTTGCATTATGCCATTTGCAGTACCTAATTTTCTTCAGTTCATCTGCCGATGGAATCACATGATTGGGTGATAGCTTGATTTGGCCCTATTGAAGTAGCAGATCAAATATTCTATCGGCCTTTGTGACGTCAAACGTGAATTTCTCTGGCTCTTTCTGACCAAAAGGACACAATAAAGGTTTTTTACCTTTTACCCACTCAGCCAGGCTGATAGTTGGTTCTTCATCTGAATCTGATTCCTCTGCCTCTACGAAGGACACCTTCTTGTTCCAGCTCTTTCTATGTTCTGAAGCTTGAGCACTTTGATCAGAGACCCTCTGCACAATATGACTTAAACTTTCAAACTCCTGAGCATCGTATTTGTCCCTGAGATGTGGCAACAAACCCTAGAAAGCCAAACCAGCTAACTGGCGGTCATCAAGCACTAGGCTGTAGCACTTGTTCTTCATGTCTCGTACCCTTTGCACAAAATTCTCTACCGATTCGTCGCTTCGCTGTCTTAATTTCATTAAATCGGTAAGCTTCTTTTCATGGACACCAGCAAAGAAGTATTTATGAAATTGTCTTTCCAGATTGGTCCAAGTAAGAATAGAATTTGGTTGTAATGAGATGAACCACGCGAATGCCGATCCAGACAAAGAGGACGAGAATAATCGGATCCTTAGCTCATCCCTGTTTGCTGCTTCCCCGCACTGGATGATGAATCGGTTGATGTGCTCCATCGTTGTCGTATCATCTTGCCTAGAAAACTTAGTGAAATATGGCACCTTGTACCGATTCAGGAAAGGAATTGAATCATAAGATGAAGGGTATGGAGTCCGATAAGAGTAAGTATCGATCTTGGGCTGAATCCCAAATTGTTCTTTCATCACTTCTGTAATCTTATCGGTCAAGAGTGCATCCTGATCTTGCCAATGCACTGGCTGGATCTCTACTGGAGGCGTTGGTTGATATGCTTCTACATACCCCTGTGGCACTTGGCTTGGATAAATCGGCATATTCACGGCACCAATCTGCGGAGTAAAGTTCATTGGCTATTTTGCCGATGCTTGTTCCTGGAAAGTTGTCTGTGGACTATACCGTTGAGTCCCTATTGCTTGGTAGCTTGGTTGAATAGCAGGTTGCTGAATTGGCGCTTGCCCTGACCAATTGAGATTGTAACTCATCGGCACCTGGCTTGCCGATGGCTGATAGCTTGCAGACCATTGATGCTCTTGTATAGATGGATGATAGCCAGCATAATTGCCCTGAATTGCAGGTAGTCCAGACTGAGATATGAATGGTACTACGGGCTGCTCTGCAGTGGAAGCTCTCTGTTGAATTGGTGGGGGATTAGTCAATGGATTCGCATAAAATATCTGTTGCGGAGGCGCGTAGAATCCCATTGACGATGGCTGTATAGCAGGAGGTACAGTAGAATAATGCGGCACTTGAGCCACCGGCCAAATTGGAGTAGCCGATGTCATCGGACCCTTCCCTGCTATATCATGCACTTGAGGCAATCCAGAGTTGGCAGTAGATGGACCTGGAGGCATACCGTATCCCCACCAATTAGTAGCAGTTTGACTATGTTGACCTGAAGGACCTGACATTGCCGATGCCGATAGATCTGTGCTCAACTGAGTACTAGGCCTCTCCTGAGACGTTACATTTGATCCTATCGGCGTGGCTTCAATGATGGATGGTCCTGATATAGCTGGAGTAGGCGCTTCTATACTCTCAACGGCTAGAATTACCGATGGAGTGCTGGTAGATGCCGATCCCGGCTGATGATATGCCGGCCCGACATACCCTGGTGCTTGTCCTTCTCTTAATGTTTGCACAACAGCATTGTAAACAATATTGGACAACACGGTGGAGTGGTTGATCAAACCTTGATTTAATGCAGAAATAACCATCTCCTGTAATTTACCAGGGTTGGAGTCAAAGGTTACCTGCCGAGGCAACGGCAGATCTTGCTTCTGGATGACTTCTCCTCCCCTATTCATGCTGAAAGACTTCAAACAGAGCTACCTATAATCCTCCATAGCTTTCTCCATGGCTTGCCTCTGATCCTCCTTGAGATCTGATTCTGATATCTCGATGATGTTTTCTGGAGTGATATCGGTAGTATTCTTCATGATAAATCTGTTGACTTGGTCCCATTGGGCGTGCTAAAAGATGTGTTGATGCAAAAAGGCGTTAGATCTGCAAACACACCGGGCTAATACCCAAGATCGATATCAAGTCGTGCCAGTCGACTTGACCTGTTAATCGTCAAGGATGGTAAATTTGAATAAGATCTGAACGAGATGACAGCGATACGCCCGGACGTCAAAGCTCGGAGGATATTCGATAACTGTTGAACAGATCAGACGAGACGACAGCGATACGCCCGAACGTCAAAGCCTGAATCGTGCTCGGTAGACGCGGAACCTGCAAGGTCGCCGGAGATCAAGTTGATGCAGCCCGCCGATTCTTGAAAGAACTCGTTGAAAAGGAAAAGGTACTGGTGACGAAGTCATCGAAAAGTAGATTGCTTAAAAAGTAGATAAGAGTAATAGATTTGTTGTATTTTTGATTGGTTCTTCCTTTACATTGTCTCTCAGTACATATTTATAACCTGGTACTATAAGTCCTAAACAGACACGACAAAGTATTACCTAAACAAGTCTTATCTCTAAGGAATAAAAAATAATGACTCGTACCAAGGTCGGACTCAAAAGTAGACTATTAAAATATTGGCATAAATATTGCCAGTTTCGTTATCCATTGCTTACAATGAAACCTCTATCGGCACGCTCCTCATCTGTGTAGATTCCATCGGCAAAACCCATCGATAATGACTCAGCTCTGCTTTCCACGCTCTTCAGCTCTGCTTTCCATCGGCAACCATGCCTCTCACTCCATCGGCAACAACCTTCTAGCTTCATCGGCAATATACGAGATCAACATGTCCTTTATCGGCAATCATCCATCGGCAATTCAGAAGCAATACTAGAGAATAACCACCTTCTTGTCGATTTAGTTTAGTCTCCCGATCCTTATTGACACGTGCCGAAAAACGGTGTCAACAGTAGCCATTTTGGATGCCATGTGAAAAATGGAGGGAAAAACATAGAGGAGGCCGGCACTAGTGCTGCCTGCAGGTATGTCGGGCTAAAGAAAGGAAGAATGGTCTCCTAATGTCTCCACTGTTACACACTATGTATGTTGTACAGTAGCGAAATAGTCACATATATACTAGGCAGAGTATTTGGCTATTTGATGCACGTAAACAGGCAATGACAAAAATACCACTGGTGGAGCAAATGCCTTAGAGGCCTCCCTGTAATAAAGCATGGCCAATTGTGTCATTCATCCCACGGACCCAGGGATACAAAAGAACCTCACTGGCGTACTTATGAAGCGGAAGCCTTATTTATCATAGTCACGTTCTCGTCTCCACTCATTTTTTATCTTCTTCCCCTCCAATTTATTTTCATACTTTCTCTATGTGGGCAAGATTTCCATGCTTCATGATGCTTCTTAGAGTATAGGACAATCGGATTCGGAAAGACCAGGAAATACTATGACTCAGATGCTGTTTAATGTTGCAAGTCACGAGAGCCTGCTTGCACCAGAGAGTGATGCACATTGACCATTGGTATCGACGGCTCGAGACAATGCAGTTGTGATCGATGCATAGGTTTTGCTGGCATTGCAGACGTAGTCCATCATCCTGTTGCGCACGCATCCAAGATCAGGTGGATAGCAACATTAAGCAATTCAGAGGAAGGAAATGGGTACAAAGGTGGATACATGATAAAAAAAATGGGAAACAACATCCATTGGTTGCGTCCCTCCTATGTTCTTTTCTCCCATTAACCGCTATTTCTTATATCAAATATGGTATAAAAAAAGATCCACTGTTTCTCCCACATCCACTGTTTGAGATTAATCATAGATCAATCGAAGTGAAAATGGCTCAAAGCTAATCTGCATATTTGTTGGAATCCCACCTTGAGGCTTCGAAAATTCTCAAAATTTCCCGAGTTCTAGGTGAGGTTATGTGGTGCATTCATGCAAAATTTTAAGTCCAAATTCGATCAAGTTTGTAAGATGTAAATAACAGAATTTTTTCATCATGTAGTTCTACACCCCCCCCCCCCCCCCCACACCCGCCGTCTAATTTTGTATTTTTGAATCCTATGTAGACGAGTTCAAATTTTCAGTTGACTTTCCATGGACCTGCATATTTTTTTCGATTTTGTTTGAGGTTCAAGGTTGCAATACAGGTCTTTGTTTTACCAAAACTTGAAATAATATTCGATGAAGAATGATCCAGACAAATTCAGTTATACATTCCACAAGAAACGTGACGTTGCCCTCATTCATGCAGTAAAATAGCATTTGTGAAGAAGTGTGAAGGCTGATCTCGTTAGTTGCCCTGTCAGGCAGCCATAGAGTTATGTTTCTCTGGTAACCATTCAACAATTCCCCAAGAACTGTTCCGTTGCGGCATATTTCCAAGATTTGGTAATATTTTCAATTGTACTGGTACCACTCAACAAAACAAGATCTTGGTGGTGGTGCGGTGGGGGGTAGAAAATGATCTTCTCATGCATATCGAGAAAGCCCATGTGAATCCCTGTCACAATGATACAGAACAGCACCGTCAGCCACGCGAGACTAGGCCGGGCCTTATGCAAAAGAGGAAAATAAAACAATGTAGGTGTTTGTTGCAAAGTTCACTTTCGCGTCCACAGCACAACTAATGCAACGTTCCGCAAAATAAAACACAACTAATGCACCCATGTGAGACGCTTGACAAATTCATGTTTATCACTGATTCGATTGATGATGCACAGAAGGACAGTGGGTTTTGCATCTGTACAGAGTTGAAAGTCGTCATCCATTTGTTCATTGAAGATGGCGTGATAAAGTCCAAAGTACGTTTGGAGTCCTGCACCCATGTGTGAAGCTGTTTATAAAACTAACTTTTACACACATCGTTCTGATCATTAATAGGATTATTATGTCATGATGAGAACACTCTACTTTTGGGTATATATATGTGGACAGAGCAGAGTATATACATATACCACCCATTGAGTTGCCACAAAAAAATATAGTAGGAAATGGGAACATAAAATAGCGCAGCACCAGGAAGGATGATAAGCATGGGAGGCGTAGGTGATTGTGTTTTTACTTTTGGTCCACTTCCTGCATGCGGAAAGCACTTAAGTGTATTGACGCTACTCTGCCGTCAGGAGAGACCTCTCTGTATGGTTTTGCAGCCATATTGCGGGGATGCTTTTGTATCACTGATGGAGGACGCAGATCCAAGGGGAATTTGCTGGCCACCGGGAGAATCCATCTGGGCTGCTGACTGGATAAGATGTAGATGATGAGATGAAACAATGCAAGGGACTAGGAACATTTTAATTTCATATGCATAAATGCGTAACAAGGGCTATATATGCATAGGCACTGTACTGAATTATAGTGCCTTTTTGATAACTCTCGAGCACCATTACCTTTTGTAATGCTCCACATTCCATTTCGTTTACCTGTGGCAAGACAAATAATTTCTTTCTTTCAGCATGCAGTCACATCCCCTAAAAAAGTCAATGTCACTTCTTGACAAGTCAAACATTAGATGAATAGAATAAAATACTTATATCTGTGGTGTATAATTAGTACCATTAGATGAATCCCTAAATATATTCGATCCTCCACGTAGACTGGATGGAACGAAAGAGACATCGAGGCCAGCCAGGCTAGCCGGATCGAGGCCAGGCAGCTCTCCTCTGCGCCTTCAGCGATGGTGGCCTTGTTGTGTGCACCTGTCCTCAACCGAGAGAAGGAGGAATCTGGTCTTAAAACCAAGTTGTACAATCACAGTTAAGAACTTAAAACTACGATGTCGTGGGGATGTTAGGGACAGTATAAATATAGGGTCTTTTCAGTTGCAACAAACACAAATGTTAATATTTGTTTTGGTGACCATTCAAGGAACTGGAAGTTGGGAAGAACAGACATGGGAGGCATAGGGAATTCAGTTTTTGCAACTGGAAGAGGCTGCACATGACAGAGAGCACAAGGGAGTGATAGAGTCATTCATTATAACAACACACAAATCTCTACCATCCGAGATCAGCATGACACAGTACGCACCACATGATTCAGTGTCTATTACTGACTGGAGTGTCAACTTTATGCAGTGTTGTGATAAGTTGTTTCGTAAAATGGAGCCCACAGTTTGAGAAAGTTGGTGGGCACACATCTTTCATATGCCACAGTGGCACAGCGTACACCAGTAGATTATGTGAATCAAGTAACAAGAATTACCCAGACTGATTTTAGTGACACATTCAACAAGAACACAACTCTGGGGGCATGCCTGGCGCCCTTACATTAGCATACCTGCAAGGGTGTGGTGGATGATCTCTAGTTTACTGTTTCCGGTGTGGTGGATGACCATTCATGGACGCCCGTAGCTCTGTTAATCTGGCCCGTTCTTCCAGGATTTTAGAATAATTCGGCTTAACTGGAACCCATCATATGATTCTCCACGTGACAATACGTGAATTAAATAAATACTGAAGTCCAATTCACCTGAACTGTGTCACATACGCTTTTGATGGAAATACAGGAAACAAATCCAAGGCATGGACTCTAGCCGTGGACGCAGCAAGGCCCTTGCACATTGTGTTTTCGTCTTTCTACATTTCAATTTGTTTCTTGCAGTGAAGAGCTACTACTGGGGTCCGACTTGTTGCATGCAACGGGAGGATGACAGTTGTCTTTGTGTCGTGTGGCAGTTAGTCCTGCATAGCACTAGCTAGTTTGGTGGTGCCCGGTGGCTGATTGGCATTGGTGTATACAGGATTGGGCAGCCAGTTTTGCTGTAGTGGCCAACAATCGTTTCATGGCTTGTGTGTGTTGCTGTTCACAGGACCTGTTATTTTCTTCGATATCAAAGAAACGGGTGCAGTGTCAGTTGTGGTTCAGTATCAAATGAGAACTTATATTGCGGCCTCGGTAATTTGGAGCCCAAGCACGTAACATTGGTTAGGCACAGGAAACGGACCATAGAAATACTACTAGAGCTGCGTGGTCTGTGGTAGGCATCAAAGTTCGTGTCAACAACTGCATACAAGCTGTCAAAGTGGTACCACTGGTAGTTTGTGATCGAAGTCTATTTAACCTTCTGCAAATGCCGACATCATAGAGGGAAAACTCATGTGTTATCCGAAACTACCATTGGCTTGGGATATATAGGGAATTCATGTGGCAACATAATCATGTGAGCAGGCTACCATGAGAAAAGTTTGGTGGATCTGTTCTTAGATGCGCTTTTTGTGTGCCTTGTGGAGCCTTAGCCACTATTACTGCAGCAACTCACTCCACACCCACTCATCGTTTGAGACAGCATCTTCCAATTTTCCCTGCGGGCACCATTGTCGCAAATTCGCTCTACCCTACCATGCTCACGTCGCCGGTGACAAACGGCGGCCACAGGGCGTTACAATCTTTGCGCCATGCTAACTAAGGCAGATTCTTTGGATATTCTCTAATCTCTCTCTTTCCTATAGGGGAATTCTTTATCTTCTATTGTGGCAACTGCCTTCCTTGGTGGGCCCTTGACAAGCCGAGCTAAGGTCATTTCATAGGTTTGCATGAGTCCTCGCCGTTCCAGCTGCCCACCCATTTAGTTGATCCCTTCGCCTTTGGGTACATCTTTGGACTTGGTGGCTGGGCTGCTTCTGGAGTTGCGGTGCATGTCCTCGTCCTCAGGAGCTTCCAATGCCGACTTAGGTGTTGCCGAAGGCCTCGACGAAGGCTTTCTAATGAGTCAGCCGTTGTGCCCGCACATCTTTCTACTGAGTCTGGCCCATAGCGGACATCCAAACCCGCACTTTTTCCCTGAAATCAGAACAGATCAAGTAGCTCTGGTTTAGCGTTGGATCGGGGGAGTGGGCATTGGGATGAAGCCTCCGCGTCACAATAACACGCAAATGTCCAGCACCCATGTGCGAAGCTTAACTAGGTCTTAAAAACTAAGTTAATTTTACATTCATCGTTGAGATCTTTCAGGGGACTATAATGCCAAGATGTGAAAACATGTTAGAGATAGTAGATATAGAGAGACTGAGTGATGTATACCACCCACTTACTTGCTTCAAACAAATAAAGTAGAAAAGAAGAAAACCAAAAACAGCAGTATCAGGTAACTGGATGGACTGGCATTGGACGCATAGAGAAATCTATTTTCATATTTTGGTAATGCCATGCATCCAGCAAAGAAATTTTCAGACATATAGTAATGCATTATATAGTAACAAAAGTATATGCCATCATTGATGAGCTCATGTGTGCTGTGATCATTTGGTTGACAGAATGGAACTCAGTTCCAGAAAGTTGGGAGACACACACATTGAGGGGCACTGTATAATATCACGATCAGCACTGCAGGCATTTGTTTTACCAAAATTTTGAAAGGAAAACATCAAGGTCCAAGAACGATCCACACAGATTTGCATATGTGAAGAAGTGTGACGGTATGATTTAGCAAGATTTGTTCGGTTTCTGCTTGCTTCCAAGATTTAGTAATATTTTCAGTAACACTAGAACTATTCATTTGATTCTCCGGAAGAAAATAATGCAGTTAAATTTGTACCAAACTAGTATGATTTTGTAATATTGTCAGTGACACTGGAATCATGCACGGCCCCATGTCTGCCCTCCACAGTGGAATCTAATGAGCAACGCCTGCCTCACGTCGTGGATTCCGATAAGCAACGGTGCCTCCAATCCCGGCCGTGGCCCCGCATCCTTGTTAGTCTCCGCAGAGGGCTCCGACAAACAGCAGCTACCTCTCATTCTAAGAAAAAGTGGAAACATCTGCCACCACACTAAGCAGGGCCTACCAGCGCAAGCCGTCATGGGTGCTGATGGATGATCTGGGATTTCTTTTGAATAACCCAACTGATACCTATTTAGACCATAAGAAATGATTCAAGCCTGGGACAGCAACACTGAACTTGTGGATTCAGTCATTTAGAAAGTTTGATGCAATCTTAAGTTTAGTGTTGGTGCTGGCATGAGGTTCCACCCAAGCGACATGACGGTTACACTGTTGGGATTGAAGGAATTACAAATATGCTAATTACTCTCTTAAAATAACTAAACATGAAAGTGAAATTACATATTTATCCCTCAATTTTTGAAGTAGTTTTGAACCCAAAAGTTTATAATTTGGGCCTACAGCATTTTTTTAGGGCAACTACGTGGAGGGATCAAAGAGGATCCCCATCTGAATTTTTTTCCACAAGTGACTGGAGCAAAGAGCCCCGGTTGGTGGAAGTTTTGAAAACTTCGCACGGTTTACATTGTTGGATTACAAGTGAATTGGACGGTAACAAACCATATCAAATAAAAGATAATAAATCATCTTAGAATTAGAGTTTGGTCACAGGCAAACACTTGTCAAAATAATGGATTATACCAAGTGTACAAACATGAGCTACTTTTGTGCCTTTTTCAATATTTGATCGCTAAAAATCAATGCACCACAGCAGCAGTCCTGCCAGCTGCAGAAGCCTGCTCTTATCTGCATTATTATATTCATCCTTCTACTAAGAACAAGTGCATATATACATGCTCCCAAGGGTCGTAGTATGAGTACTTTAGCATTGGGAAAGTGAGCAACACATGGGCACCGATATATTCTAGGATTGAGATTGACTCCCATATCATCCTTGGAACAGGACGTGGCATGTGAAGCATAGGGAATTCATGATGGTCGATGGAACATAGTCATGATGTATATAAGAAAGTGAACTGTCCTGCCATTTCCTTTAGTGTTCCTGGTAAACCAATATCCACTACTTGTTGTAGAGAAGCTTCTGCCCAGGGCACCTACAGACAGCAGCTTTATCAAGTGGTGACCACACTGTCCTCGTGTTCCACGATCATAGCTTTTGTTCAATGTGCTGCTCAATGAAGCAGGACGCATTATTCTCATTCTAAGGGAGGATGAGATTGGAGCTTGTGGTGCATGAAGCCTGCCAGATGGCTGGACAGCGAGACAAGTAATACTAGCTTGAGGAGAAAACCAGGCTCGAAGAAAGGAAAACCAATCGAGTGAGGGGAAGCTTGGGATCGGAAGAGGGGAAAATGGTGCATAAGGATTAGAGTACCACGCGCTCCTCTAACCAGCTCATAAAATACTTGATCTTGTACGTTTGCAGTAAATAAAATCGATAATCAAAACCTTCTGGATGCTATGTTATGCATACTTGTTTCTAGGCAGTCATGTAGGTACGCATGACTCATGACAACGAAATATTCGAACAACTATTTTTTGAATTTCGGTGGCTTGATCCCATTTTTTCTATGCGTCTGGTCATTGCACTCTCTATATTCTGATCCATTGGATTTGGAAGACTTTTCCTACCCATCTATGAATGCAGTATTAGAGGTTTAGAATGGAAATGTCTTAGGCTAGTGTTAGTACAGTTTCGTCAGCATTTCTTGATTTGGTGACATATAGGCATTTTCAATGACATAGAAACATTTTAAGAAAAGATAGCAAAGAAACGAGTACATCTAGAAGAAATCGCTTGGTTTCCAACTCGACCTATATTAGTCATATAATCAAATGTTATTGAGACGCTATAAAACAATTGAACAAAACTATGCATTGAGAGTGATTATTTCATCCTGATTTCATTGCATATTTGCATACTAGATGATATAGTAGTCTAGAAAAAAACATCATGGAACCTTGCACAGGAATGGCCTCTTGTATTGTGATGGCGATAATTAAGGCAACGATAGTCCAGATTCACTATTCTAGAATCAAGATATCAGGTTCCAATAATAAAGTGTGTCATGAAACCTGCAGTCCCATTACCACTTCAAATTTCAATACATCTAAGACTTTATTAGCGGAGCCTGCAGTGTCATGAAAGCTGTTCATTTCATCAAACTACTTTAGCTAAACTTTCATGCAAAAATTCAGTTTAGCAAAGCCTTCGTTAATTCCTAAAATTCAACAAGTGACTACTGTACCCCCCCCCCCCCCACCCCTACACACACACACACACACACACACAGAGAGACACACCCCAAACCCACACACACACAAAAACACAGACACAAATATATATTGACGAAGTGTGTCTCCAAGGCCCCCAAGGGTAATCATATTGCAAAGTAGTCATCGTGGGATTTATTGTTTAAATTATAATAGCTTCTAGGAATATTGTTTTTTCATAAACGAACAAAACATTTAAAATTTATCCATAGGATGAGAATATTTGCTTGTAGTTAAAAAGATAAAAAGATCCTGGTCAAATAATGATAGACAATGTTAATGTCAATGTTGTACTTTACATCGATCTACTGGCTGTCTCTGCTCATCTGCTATTGTATTACGAACTGTTAAAAATCAGCTCCATTTTCACCGCTGGTTCCAATCCCATGTTAAAATCATCTCTAGCCATTTTGATGCCACATCTGAAAAAAACGAAAGGAAAAGCTTAGAGGAGGGCACTAATGTTGCCTGCATTTGGTCAGGCTAAAGAAAGGAGTGGCCTCCTAATGTGTCAAGTATAACACTCAATATATGTCGTACCACAGGAGTGTTATAGTCACATATATATTAGCCAGAGTATTTGCTGCACGTAAACAGGCAATGACAAAAATACCACTGGTGGAGAATGGCTTAGAGGCCTCCTCCCTGTAAAAAAGTGTGGGCAATTGTGCCATTTATCCCACAGACCCACGGATACAAAAGAACCCCACTGGGATACCTAGGAAGGCTAGTTATCAAACATTCACATTCTCCCCTGCACTCTGTTAACTTCTCTTCTTCCCCTCCAATTTCCATGGGGAGCAAGATTTTCATGCTCCATCATCATGCATTATGCTTATAGTATAGGATTAGGAAACACCAGGAAATATTACAAGCGACATACTGAAGGCTTTGGGTTGTCAAAGCATGTCGGAACCAGAGATGAGGCAACTTTGAGCGTTGGTATGGCCAGATTGAGATGATGCAACTGTGGTCAATGCATATGCTATGCTGTCATCGCACTTTGACTCGATCAAGCTGTTGTGCGTACGCATCTGTCATCAGGTGGTCATTCAGAGCAAGGAGATGCCAACAACTGTGGTGGATATAGCAACATGATAAAATAATGACAGAAAACATGCATTGGTTGCGCTTCTTCCTATGTTCTCTTCTCCCGCAACTGTTTCTGATATCAAATACATTTCTACATTTATTTTTATATTTGGTGATAAATAATATAGAAGTGGACAATGATATTGTAACCACTATCAAAAGTTTTATGGTTTATTAATAAACAAGTCCAGTCTCATCTGGTGGTCATTGGGAGCAAGGAGATAGATATAAACAGTGGACGGCAAGGCAACAAACGATAAACTAACATAATGGCGAAATACCTGCATTGGTTACCCCCATTCCCATGAATGTTCTATTCTTGCATTATTATCTGTTTCTGACATCTATACACATATTTCCACCTTTATTTCCTGATATGGTGACAAATAATATAAATGTAAGTGGATAATGATATTTTCAATATTTTGTATATTTATTAATGTCTCCACGTACAATCAATAATTTTATTAATTTAAACGAGTCAACTCATGAGTCAGGCATAATTGTACATATCGCTGTGGTGAACATTGTATGAAGATAGTTATTACCATCAACAATGTCATAGAGGTTATATCAGACACAACTGTCACCACTCACTAAAAGCAACGTGGCTTGTACCTGAGATACGCTAGTACATAAACAATAATAACAAGCATTTATTTTATTTTTTAGTGCTGGATGAAACTGCAAGCTGCCTTTCAAAATATTGTGCTTGGTGCAAGTTATTGTGAATCAAACCTGGTTATTGTACTAATTTTCAGGACGATGAAATCAAGACAAGCTCCCTGAAAATCAGAATTCTACACGGCGGTTCTATTAGAAAGCCACATATCCATAAAAATATATACAAAGTTTCCAGGGAAGTTCGTTTAAGGCAGCCACCCCTAATTATTTTTTAGTTTAAATAAAGATTACTTCGTCTGGCTCAAGTAAGCGCAAACATATAGCATAATTGTCATCATTCTTGAGCTCCAACCTTCTGCTTCAAAATTCACTCAATTCGTAGTTTAGGAATATGATGTATGTTCCTTTGAAAAACCTAAGAATTAAATTAATAATAACTTAATATATTCAAGATAATCACTATGACAGAAAAAATGATAGATAAACTAGTTAAAGTAACCATTAATATATAAATAAAAAATTGAATCATTTCTTTCTAGCTAGCTGATAATCAATTTGTTCAGGCTATGGTTTTATAGAAAATCTAATCATTGAGAGGGTCTGTCCTTTTTGATCCGTGCGAGACAATTTGGAGACCATTGGCTCCCAGCAAATGCTAATTAGTACTTCTAGAAGATTGATCTTAGATCTGGTTATCATCAAATGAAGATTCTAGAACAAAGGTGTTCTACACTTTTGTCCATACAATGCTTCAAAGGGAGACATCTTGAGATTAGCTTAATAACTATTATTGTAAGAGAATTCAGCATAAGGCAAATTGTTGTCCCAACTGTCATTAGACTCCAGGGCACAGGCCCTCAACATATCTTCCAGAATCTGATTAACCCTTTCAGTCTGACCATCTGATTATGGATGATAAGTTGAACTAAACCTTAACTCAGTTCCCAAAGGTTCATGTACCCTCTCCCAAAACTTGAAAGTGAACTGTGTACCTCTATCCAAAATGATCCTCTTAGGAACTCCATGAGAACACACAATTCGAGCCATATACTGCTCAGCCAACTGTGCTCCAGTGTACGTGCTCTTGATAGGTATTAAATGAGAAACCTTGGTTAATTGATCCACTATGACCCAAATGAAACCAAAAGCTCTCTGAGTTCGAGGTAATCCCACAATAAAATCCATACTGATTTCATCCTATTTCCATTCAGGTATCTTCAATGGCTGCAACAATCCTGCTGGTCTTTGATTTTCTACCTTTACTCTCTGACAAGTGTCACACAAGGCCACATACTCCCCAATGTCCCTCTTCATACCTTTCCACCAATAATGTTCCTTCAGATCCTGGTACATCTTAGTACCTCCAGGGTGAATAGAGTAAGATGACTCATGACACTCCTTAAGAATAGTGTCCTTGATGTTTTGATTATCAGGCACGACCAACTTGTGCTTATACCAGAATGTCCCTTCTTCATCCAAACTGAATCCTGGGGCTCCATCTTGACTCACCATCTTGATAATTTTCTGAAGTTCCACATCAGTTTTCTGACCCTTCCTGATTTCCTGATCAAGTGTCGGTTCCACATCCATAGAAACTCCTCGAGTGTTAGCATCAAACCCCAAATTGAGATACTCAAATTCAGCTAGTAACCCTTTAGGTAACTCCATCACTACTAACATGTTCAGCTGACTCTTCTGACTCAATGCATCTGCTACAACATTAGCTTTACCAGGATGGTAGAGAATCTCTAGGTCAAAATCATTAATCAATTCTAACCACCTTCTCTGCCTCAAGTTCAAGTCTTTCTGAGTGAATATATACTTCAAGCTCTTGTGATCAGTGTAAATGTTACACCTGTGACCAAGGACATAATGTCTCCAAATCTTCAACGAATGCACTACAGCTGCTAATTCTAGATCATGAGTGGGATAATTCAATTCATGTTTCTTCAACTGTCAAGAAGCATAAGCAATGACCTTACCCTCTTGCATCAACACACAACCCAATCCATGTCTAGAAGCATCACAATAAATAGAGAAGTCCTTTGTCATATCTGGCAGAGCTAGCACTGGTGCTGTTGTCAACCTCTTCTTCAATTCCTTGAAACTGGCCTGACACTGTTCTGTCCATTTGAATGGTTTATCCTTCTCAAGCAAAGCAGTCATAGGTTTAGCTATGGTAGAGAACCCATCAATGAACCTCCTGTAGTATCCAGCCATTCCTAGAAAACTCTTGATGTCCTTGACATTCTTAGGTGGACTCCACTTAAGCACATCTGCAACATTCTTAGGACTAACTGTAACTCCATCCTTAGAAATAACATGCCCAAGAAAAGAAACTTCACTCAACCAGAAGTCACACTTACTGAACTTGGTATAAAGCTGATGTTCCCGCAACTTCTGCAACACCAATCTGAGATGCTCTTCATGTTCTTCCTCACTCTTGGAATAAATCAGAATATCATCAAGGAAGACAACCACAAATTTATCAAGATACTGCATAAAAACTTTATTCATCATGTACATAAAGTAAGTTGGAGCATTAGTCAACCCAAAAGATATCACTGTATACTCATACAAACCATATCTGGTGGTAAAAGCAGTCTTTGGTATATCACTAGGTCTAATCCTCAACTGATGGTAACCTGATCTCAAGTCTATCTTAGAAAAGACACTAGCTCCCTTCAACTGGTCAAACAGATCCTCAATCCTAGGTAAAGGGTACTTATTCTTAACAGTCACCTCATTCAAAGATCGGTAATCTACACACATCCTCTATGTTCCATCTTTCTTTTCTACAAAGATTACTAGAGCTCCCTAAGGGGATGAACTAGGTCAAATGTAACCCTTAGACTGTAACTCTCTAAGTTGTGACTTAAGTTCTTCTAGTTCATTAACAGCCATTCTATAAGGTCTTTTAGCTATGGGTGCAGTACCCAGTAGCAAATCAATAATAAACTCAATCTCTCATTCAGGTGGCATACCTGGCAAATCCTCAGGGAATACATCTGGAAACTCATTGACAACTCTGATGTTCTCCAAGGGCTCACCGCTGACATGATTCACTATTCCTTGATCCTTGGATGACAGAGGAATCACCACATCAATCACATCTCCATCAAGTGTAGTCAAGCTCACTGTCCTTTCTGAACATTTAATATTTGCTTTCCACTTGTTTAACCAACTCATTCCAAAAATAAGATGAAGACCTTCTGACTCAAGCACTATGGGTTTAAGAGGAAAATCTATCCCCCTTAAATTAACCTTCACATCAGGACACTAAATGTTTGAAGCCATATTTCCCCCAGGTGTTTTTACACTCATAACACTAGGCATAAGTTGTGTGGCAATGCCACGTTTATGAACAAAATGACTACCAATGAATGAATATGATGCACCAGTATCAAACAGAACTGAAGCGGGATGAGAATCAACAAGGAACGTACCGAGCACCACATCTGAAGCTTCCTCAGCAGTCTCCACCTTGATGTGGTTCACCTTCCCAAAGCTTTGGGACTTTTGTTTCCAGGGGCAAGTGTTAGCATAATGTCCCGGTTGCCCACACTTGAAGCAAGCATTGTTGGGGGTGTTGTCAGGCTTCACAGATGCATTATTAGGAGCATTCTGGCGAGGAGCCTGATTGTTCTGACGAGGGGCATGACCATTCTGGTGCTACACTTGATTACTACCATTGCTGGAGTTGTTGTTGCGCTAGCCTCCCTGCTGTGCCTGATTCTTCCCATACTGAAAAGAAGAACACTGCTGGTAGTTCTAGAAGTTGTTGAAGCGAGGATGGCTGTTGCTTCCCTGATCCTGGTACTTGCTGGCCTTTCTCTTCTTCTTCTTGTCCTCCATCTTGTGGCGCATGCTCTCAAGCACAATGGGCCTATCAACCATTTCCTAGAAATTGGCATACTTGACGTTTGTCATCATGTAAGCGAGCCCATCATTCAACCCTCCTAGGAAATGATCTTGCTTGTCCTGGTCTTGCTCAACATCTCTCATTGAATAGTGAGACAAAGCAATGAACTTGTCATGGTACTCACAAACAGACATGGAGCCTTGCTTTAGATCAGCAAACTCCTTTTTTCAGCTTCACAAGTCCACCAGGGACATGGAACTCCTTGAATGCCTTAGTAAACTGCACCCAAGTAAAGCGGTATGAATCCCACCAAGAAGCGGCTGCTCCCTGTAGCTAACTCGATCCATAAAGGACTTTCTCCCTGTCATTGCACTGGGCAATCTCCAATTGTTTCTCCACATCCTTCACCCAATCCATAGCAACAAGAGGGTTAGGGGAATGAGAGAAGAAAGGTGGACGCCCCTTCAAAAACTCACTGCGCCTGTCCCTAGGTGGTGGTGGAGGTTTAGGCTGTGGTGCTAATTCTGGACTTGGTTCATCATCATGTTCTGCTACAGCATGGTCATCATGGAGTTCATGCCCTGCATGAACTGAGTCTGCTTGGCCATCCTCTGCTCCATGGTAGGAGGAGGTGGTGGTGGAGGGTTCAGGTTACTCCCACCAGTACCGCTGGCGTCACCAGTGTTGCCGTTCCTCCTGGTGTTCACCATCTGATGCAAACGAATAGCAGGGTATAAGGATATGCAGTCCCAACATTTATATTTGTGCTGAATATAAAATTGTGAATGTAACTACAACATAATATACTGTCTCTCATATCAACAAACCATCTGACATAACCTCCAACAATATGATCACTGACAGGATAACAAATATATAATTCTCCAAACTGGTAGTTGGCATGAACAAGTGACAACAGGCTATGATAGAATAACTAATAGGATGAAGCGGAAAGAGAGATAGAGCACAATATATAGAGACCCAAAACCCTGAATTACTAAATAGAGTCCTAAACTTATATAAATATGATAAGTGTGGACATCACCCCACAACTTATCTCAATCATTACAAAGATGCAAATCAAACATGGTTCATCATGATAAACAAGTTTTCACACCAATAAAGCAAGACACACTCTAAACACACTCGCACTAGACTCGATAAGCTAAGCGTTTAAGCGTGCTAACATAGCATTGTTTATTGCATGAAAGGGACATCCTAGTCCATCCTAGTACATCCTCCAGTTGTTCCATAGGGGATGTGGTAACGCGTAGGCGACAGCGCAGAAGCTGGCGCACCATCTACTAGTATGCAAAGATCAAAGACATGCAGCAAGTAGTCAATAGGTCATGATAGAAGAAATAAACATGTCTATGATCAAAGAATAATATATGTAGGAGTGCATGCATAAATATCCAGAGATAATGATATAAGAGCTATAAATAAATTGAAGCAGGAGTAACATGCATTCTGTGGTATTTGTAGTAAAACAAAACAACATAATGACATGATCATAGTGACAAAAGCATGGTAGTAACTATAAGGTAAGGTAACAAATGATCAGTAAATGATAGTAGCAATAGCTATAGTAAATGCATATCAAGATAATAATGAAACATGCTGACAGATGATGGGGTATGCAATAAGTTATAAAGGTCAACCTAAGACGGCTATTTCTAACTAAGGCTTCGTGATCCTACGGTCAACACGGCTCCGATACCACTTTGTCACACCCTGATTTTGAAGGAATTGAAACCAAGGAAAAAGCTCCTGTGCGCCAAGAACAATTTACACACATGAACGATAAATTACATGGTTGAAAAGCACAGTGTTCGAATAAAACATAATATAACAATTACATCGTACCATTATTACTTAACTGTCATCAGAGTAAAGCGGAATATAAAACACATCGTCCAAAGTGAATAACAACTAAACGACATAGACGTAGCGACTCCATCTCGCCACAGGAAGGTCGACGGCAGCATCACGACGCCTAGTATCTCGGATAGTTCTCAGGAAAGTCACCATCTGAGTCATTACTCGAGCATCCTTTGGTGGGGAAATAGCAAGGGTGAGTTCCATGTCGAAACTCAGCAAGTACAGATGGAAAGTAATGACATGCAAGGCTAGTACATGGTAAAGCTGAAAGATAGACTGCGGTAGCATTTTAATGTAACAATTAAGATTTAACTTATTGCAACCTATTCTCTAATCATCTTGGTTGAAACACCCAACCCTTTATTAAGGTTCAAGTAGCAATTAATGTGTTATTTAACATCTCAGATATAACCATATATCCATTAAAAACATGAACCTTGAGACTGCCATCTCAAGCAACACAGGACTACCATCCTGTTCAGATACAGAGGTATGCCACCTCTTCAACAACATCACCATGATGTAACAATTTATTCCATTTGGCTAATCATGCGAGGATCTGGGCCGCTCATGACCGTGAGCACGGATGATATACCGATTTTAACTCTGCACAGAGGTGTACACTTTCACTCCAGATTGTGATTACTCTTTATGCCCGAGGCGGCCAACCTCTTAGCCTATTACCGAGATAGGCCAGCAGAGGTCACAATGAGGTCCTTCACAGGGTCATAGGCAGTGGTAACCCGATCCGCGATGTCCCAAGCACATGAGAGACGTACTCGTAGCCACCGCCTCGGTCTACGGATCAACCAGAACTCCCATGCTAGAACTTGTAACACCCTTCACGCCATTGCTATGCTACCTGTCGGTAAGCTACCCTCCTGCCTATGATGATCCTGCTAACAGACCAAGCCAGAGCCCATTAGCCTGGAGATGTACAGAAGTCCCAGGTTGCCACTCCATGAAAGGACCACAAGGGGGAACGAGATACGAACGCCCTCGTCAACACGAGTCCCACTAGCATCCATTTTCCCCATCTTTCACTGCCAACCAACGATGCGGATCAGCATCAACTTCTCCAACGGCCGAAGCCAAGAGCTCATGGCTCCAACATATTTTAAGAAGCAAGTTTTATCTTCATTAAACGGTGAAAGGTGAGATAGAGCACTAGCAACCTAAAACCTAACCACTAATACCTCCATAGGATATCTTTGGGTAAAGTGGCTAGTAAGTCCTATGGTTTGCTGATTTAAGACACATACAATCTATTTACTTAAACATGAATAGGTGCAATATGTTCAAAAGAGTGCCTGTACTTTCCTTGGTTGTTGTCCTGCTACACGTAGTCCTCTGGGTTCTACTGGTTCTCGTTCACCCATGTCTTGTTCTCTATACGCCACAATCATCACACACGCACAATACATGCAAGCAAACACACTTTAATTAGAGCAGTACACCAAAACATCTCAACAGTAGCAAACAATGGCATAGAACTGTTCTACTCATCGAGACGATTCCAAAAAGTATAAGTTTGCTAAAATCAGAGTCAAAACATGAAAGTTATGGCTAAAACAAGTCTAGGGGCTAATCTACAGGAAACAGGACTACAATCTAATTACTTTTAAACTGTGAAGGACTAGATCATAATTTTGTGAAATAGCAGGGGATTTTTTGCAAAAGTGCTAAGGCTGTCGGCGGTCTGACCACATTGACGCGGTTAGCGTACCCATGGCGCTGACGTGGCACTTGTGTGGCATCCACGTGGCGTCCACGTCGGCAGGTGCGGACCCCGGTTGACCCCATGGTTGATCGGGAGTCAACACCCGATCTGAGCCGTTCAGCTTAGATCCGATGGCTGGCAAGAATTCGGTGAGACGGGGTCGTCGGAGCGGCGCCGAGACGGCGGTGCGCTCGTCGGAGCTGGCTGAAACAGTGCTACGGTGCTCGGGTCAGGACGCAGAGAGCACCAGGATGACAAGCTCGGCTTCACGAAGCCGATCGTGGGGTCAAAGACGGCCGGCGGCGGTCGGAGGCGGTGGCCCGTGCGGCGGTGTCTATGACCGGCGGTGGTTTCTCGGCGGGAAGACGCTACAGGGCACAGGAAAGCAAGCCAAGGTCACAGGAAGGCTCAACGTGACCTCACGGTCTCGTCCGCGGGTTAATGGTGGCATTTGGCGGCTGGAGGCGGTGATCCACGCGGGCGGCGCCATGGCCGGTGATGGGGAGCTCGATGGGGAAGGCGATGCGGACCCCGAAGGAGCAATCCAAGGGCACTACCGGTCGCCTCACCTCCCTGTGCGGCGTTTGGCGGTGCTCTTGACGGCGGAGACCAAGCGGCGGCGTAGATCGACGGCGGTGGACGAAGCTCAAAGGCAGCGGCGATGGCGGCGCTTGAGCTAGGTTCCCGGGTGGCAGCTAGGGTTTGGAGAGGCAGCGCGGAGAGGAGGGCGATGGCTTTATAGGATCCGGTGGTCCTCAGGTCGCACGCTCGCGCGGGCGCGTGGGCGGCTCGAGCGGCACGGAGACACCGACGCGGTGTCGATCCCGCGAGGGGGACGACACTATAGCGGTGGGCCCTGCTCGGGTGGACCCCACCGGTCAGTGTCGGTCGGCGCGGTGATGTGTGCCGGCGTAAGCTGCTGGCATCGGCGCTAACGTCAGGCGGGCGGGCGACGCACGGTGACTCGGCCTGCTGGGCCGCTCGGTCCATCAAGCGGTGAGGCGCGCTGCGGCTAGCGGCTGGGCCGACCTACGCAGGCACTGGGTTGCGCGGCGACTGGCCCGGCTAAGTGGCCGGGTGACCTGCTGGCCTGCCTGGCCGGCTGTGGCCATCCGTGGCCGGCTGTGGCCATCCGTGGCCTGCGGCTGCAACTGCTGGTTTGGCCATGGCTGGCTATGGTTGGCCATGCTTGGCCAGGAGAGGCTGAGGTTGGCCAAGGCCAACTAGGGGCTAGCCTAGGTTAGTTCGACTAGGTTTTGTTAGTCTAGGGTTAGTGAGGACAAGTTAGAGCATATAGGTAGATAGAGAGCAAAGCAAAAATCGAACAACTAGCTCAAACAAGTCAACCAAAAACTGTGTAGCGGCATGAATGCACAATGCATGGTTTCTAACGTGCTACACCTTTTAAAGTTATTCATAAAACTTTATAACTGGCCTATAAATGTAAAGCATCTATCCAAGTATAAACTCAAATTCATTTAAATTTTAAAGTTTCAAAAAAACAGGGTGTTATACGTGTACCGCACCTTCTCTCCTTTCGCCGGTGAGCGCCGCCGCATCCCCTTTTCCAACCTCCGCCCATGCTGCTCTGGCCATGGTGTTCCGCCTTGTGGATGCATAGGCCAAGGCCACTGCGGGCCTCCATTTTGGGCACACGCACACACACGAGACCAGCTGAGCCCCTTGGACCACGACATTAGGTGGATGCCGGACAGGAACGCCGCCCTGCCCATCGCCGCGCGCCGAGCGCCGCCGTGGCGAAGCCACTACGCCGGCCCCATGCTTGAGCCTAGGACCTCTTCGACTCCTGATCTAAGTCCGCCTTGGTGTGCCGCACCCGATGCGCACACTAGCCCCTTGGATGGCGCCTTGGATGCCTCGGTGTGCGCCACCATGCCAGTGCGCCGCCGCTCTAGAGCACCGTCGCCTCGACGCCGATTCCTGCCGTCTTCGACCACTGCGAGGATCAAGAAGGAGCCGAGGAGCACTGCTGGGGAAGCTGCGTCAACTCGAGGAGGAGATGGGGACCGTAGACCCACTCTGGGTGCCGTGCCGCACACCAAGGCCTCGTCAAAGTTGCACCATGGGAGTTGCTGCCCACGCGGATGCCACCTTGGATTAAGGTCGCTGCCAGTGCATCGGAGAGGTGCTGCGTGAACCCAATCGCGCTACCGTGCCCCGAATTGGACTTGGAGTAGCTCGATGTGAAGATGTCACTGAGCGCCGCTGTCATCGAACCGCTGTCCGCCGTGGAGCACACCGCCTGGAGCCAAGCTTCCACCTTGAAGACCATCTTCGTGCTTGCCATGACGTCCTGAAGCCGATGAGCAAGAAGATGGAACTGGAGAACCATCGGAGCACCAGAATTTGGTGGGTTTGTTGCCGTCGGTGAGCCGCACCGTCGGGTTGGAGAAACAAAGGAAGAGGATGAGTTCGGCTAGAGGAAGATGGACGTGGTTCATGTGAACCTGAGCGGCTACAAGTGGGGCCAAGTGGAACCGATGCACCGTGGATCAATCTGTGGACCGCATGGACCAGAGGACAACGCTGTGCACCCGGTTCATGTGAACATAAGACGCTGACAGTGGACCCAGCAAGCATCGGTGCACCATCGACCAGAGCTGTGGACTGAGCCCGTATTGAATCTAGCGTGATGACATGGCAGCACCAGAGCGTGCCATGTGGCGGGCCTACCCGGCCTAGATCTGGCCCACTCGGCCCACTAATGGCCCATTAACGGCCCGTTGACGGCCCAATGGGGCCCACCTATCAGTTGACCGTTGACCATTGACCGTTGACTGCTGATGTCAGCAGTGACGTCACCCCGGACCCACATGTCAGACAACCGTTGACCCGGTCAATGCTGACGTCAACTTGACATCATCTGCCATGTCAGCCGCTGAGTTGTCTCTGCTGGACCCGCACGCAACACGTGGACCAATCCCGTGATGCCACGTGTCAGCACAGGATAATCCAGTCTTTTTCTTTTTAGAAAATGGTTAAATCTTTGAAAAATATAACTAATTCATACGAGCTCCAAAAATTATGATCCACATATCCAAATTTTCTATAAATCAAGCTCTACCTATTTTTACTATGTTTGAGTTCATTTGGATCTTCTATTTGGCATTCGTTCTTTGTGCTAATCTATAGGGGTCGCTCCCGCGACCATTAATTCTCGGTTACAGGCTCGAGCAAGGACAGATCTGACGACAGTGATTACTAGGAGAAGTCCGATAGCTACGTTAGTGAAGGTGCCACATCTCACCCAACCTCGTAGATCCCATTACGCATGGCAAATATAGTATGGCTAGCGCTTTAATTTCTGTTGCTACATAATGGTTCGCCTGTGCTAGGATTGCATAGTAGATAGTACTTGATGAGCCCTATCTTGTTGTAACCCATCACCTGCTTACCCGCTGTTATGTTTGCCACCTGCTTATCTGCAATATATATATACTTCACTCGCTTATATTTTGATGCAATGTGATGAACACTGGGAAGGCCTGGAGGGTGCCAGGCTGGAGGTGTGTGTGTTGACGGGTTAAAATGAGCTTGTGAGCTGATGATGCTGTATCTGGGTTTGGGGTGGAGCTTACGGCAGGGAGTAGGGTGAGGGTTGAGTCGATCGAGCCGGGATCTACAACGAGCTTCTAGAGCAAGTCTTGCTGGGGAATGGATCTGGACATTCCCACGAGTATCAGTCTATGGTGGACTAACTTAGATGTGTTGGAGAGTCCTGGGTGGAAGCCTCTGAGGGGTGGAAGCCAGGAGAAGTGTGCCATGGTAGCACGTTAAATGGGAACCCTAATGAAGATATCCTGGTTTGGTCACACTTAGGAACTGCTGTGCTGGTATCCGGACCTCAGAAATCTCTTGCTTTCCACTCGCTTCCCATGGGGGGAGATGGCCAAACCGCTGGATAGATCGATGCCACTACTGCTAGGCGAGTAGTGATAGGAAGGTATATGCATGGGATGGAGCTAACACCCTACCGAGACGATCATGGCACCCCCTTCGGGTGTGGGTACATGGCATGTCATCCTCTTCGGGAGCAGATACATGCTCTCTTCATAGTTTTAGTGATCTAGAGCTGGATGGTAGAGTGGCATCGTTCTATGGTAGTAGGCGCTCAAAATCTGCCTAGGTGGTGATCAACACCGATGATGGTTATCTAGTGGATTAGTAAAACCTCTGCAGAGTGTATGGTTGATCGATCGATACATATGCCGACTTGTTCGGCTATGGACCTTTCCTGTGTTCCGCATGCACCGAACTAGAGAGTGGAGTGTTCTACCTTCCCTCTGAGCATGATTCTCGGTCATGAGCCAGGTTGAGGGCTGCGGGCCACTGAGACAAGCCGAGAGGGAGTTGGCTTGATGACTTGAGTCTGAGATGGTGTTGGAGGTATGAGATGGAATTTCAGAGATGGATGGTGATGGATGTGTGGGATGGGAATGTGTTTAAAACCTTATTAATATATTATTTGTATACTTGATTACTCGCTTAGGAAAAACCCTAGCTTTTATAGGTTCCTTTTGATATACCCATGATTTGCATCCAATGTCCACAAAGCAATGCATAGGGTGGGAGTATGGCCAGTACAAATCATACTAAAAATTTGGTTTCAGGTTCAAGGAGTGAGTACTCATCTGGGGAGTACAGTGACTGAGGGTTTCGTGTCTATGCTCAAGTTGGAATTCGGAGATGATAGCTTCCACACCTTAGAGCTTTTAATTTTATGCTCCATGAACTCTGATTCCACCAAGTGGTGATGTAATAAGTTATTGTAAACCTCTCTATTTGCAGTCTTTTGTTCGATGTATGGATTATGATAATCAACTGTTATCGGGTAATGTGATTTAAATAGTCATATTACACTTCGACTCTATGGATTTCCCTTCGCAGAAATCGAGGTTGTTTCAAAAGCTGTCTAAAAAACCTACCCAATTCAGCAATTACTTCATATACGTCTTTGCGCACCAAACCACAAAGGCAGCTGATAAGATACACTGCAGCATTATATGACAATCGTGTGTTTTCAGCCCATGCATTATTCCTGCTCCCTCTAGATTGACACATGTTGATATATTTGAGGCATAGCCATGTGGAAACTTAACATTACTCACAAATTGCAAGAACTTCTCTATGTGCATAACATCAAGGTTGTGTTGTAGCTTTAATTTTGGCTAGTATTCCAAATCATACAAGCTAACCTTCAGATGCCATACTGGTCCACCTCCATCATCACGGTGTCGTTTTCTTGGCTTTGGCTTATCTGGATTCTTGCCTAGAACATAGGAAAGTTCATTCAACCTTGCCATAACCTCATCCTTGCCATTGAAAGATTTGTTTGTCCTCCATTCATGGTCCTCTGGTAGGAAACGTCTATGGTCTATGAAACCAATTTTGTTTCTAAGACTGTAGGAGCATGGATTCTCATCACAATGCATACATGCGAAGTAACCTCTAGTGGTTCTGCCTGACATGGTGCCTAATGCAGGGTAGTCATGGATTCCTCATAGAATTGCTACATGCAAATCAAAGTCTCTGCCCTCAAATGCATCATAAGTTTTTACACCCTTCCAGAACTTTATCATATCTGCTATCAAAGGCTGCATGAAAATATGGAAATCTTTGCCTGGTGATCTTTTGCCTGGAATTAGTAAAGCAAGCATAAAATTGGATTGATCCATACACATCCATGGTGGAAAATTGTATGGTACCACTATCACAGGCCATATGCTATATGAATTGCTCATTTGACCAAATGGGTTAAATCCATCAGTAGCAATGCCTAACCTCAAACTGTGGGGATCATATTTAAAAGACTTGAAAGTCTCATCAAAATCTTTCCAAGCTTCCCCTTTAGCAGGATGTCTCATTTCATTTGCAACTGGTACCCTCTTGTCCTTGTGCCATCTTGCATATTGTGCCCACTGCTTTGTCATAAAAATTCTTTGAAGGTGTGGAATTATTGGAAAGTAATGAAGGACCTTGTGAGGAACTTTCTTTTTTCCCTCCTTGTTCACTTTCCATCTAGTGAAGCCACAAACTGGGCAATGATCATCCTTTTTATGGTCGTCCCAAAACAAGGCACAATCATACTTGCACATATCAATCTTAACATAACCAAAACCAAGTTATGAAGTAGAGCTTTCATCTCTCTATAAGACTTAGGAAGTCTAGGCACATTCTTCAAAGATCCAGAAAGCAACTAAAGCATAGCATTGAACCCAGTTGTTGATATCCGATTGTACACTTTGATATGCAGCAATTTGATAATAAAAGATAGCCTTAACTCCTCGGTGCGACCTGGATATAGTTCACGCTTTGCCTCTTCAGTGATTTCTTTGTATAAGTCACCACCAAAGCCATGGTTTGCTGCGTCGCGCAAATCTTGAATCAACCCCTGAACTCCCCTTTCACCATCATCTAAGACATCTTCAGCTTGTTCTTCCTCATCAAGTGGTGCTTGGTCATTTCCATCCCATGACATATCCTCTGGTACAATAGCATGTTCTCCACCATCATCCTCCGGTACAATAGCATTAGGTTTCTCTCCATGGAGAATCCACCTAGTATAGCACCTAGACATACCATTGATCTCAATATCCTCATGTACATCATCTTGGCTTTTCTCTACCTGGTTCAAGCAATTTTAGATGGGCACTTGATCTTCTCATATGCACTATATCTACTTTTTACATGTTACATAAATTGCTCAACAATAGCCAAAAAGGATGGCGAAAATGGTTCACTATCAAAATCCACCTTCTAGGCATATTGACCTGCAGGTGCAAATTTAGGTGTGACAAAATTAAAATTCAGCATGTATTTACCTAACACAATGGTTAAATGATACAAATTTAACAACTTCACTTCCTTGTAAAAATAACAACTTCACTCGTACCTTCTACAATGGCCGGTGAGGCTCCAGCTTGCAGCTTGCTTGGCCAAAGATGCAGCAGCTCTCTAGGCCCCATCTAGGCTGGCCATCGAGGGGCACCGACCTGCTCGATCTGGCCAAATGCAGGGGGGAGCACGACACGTTTGTTGGTGGAGGTGGGGGCGGAGAGGGAGGAGCCAGCGAGGGAGCAGAGGTCACCGGCATCGTTGCTCGAGCTAGATGGGGTCCGCAAATGAGCCGATGGCGAGCCTAGTGATGGAGAGGGTAGGGCAGAGAGGGAGCAGGTGGCCAGAGAGGGAGCAGGTGGCTAGGGGGCAGGTTACCGGTGAGGGAGCAGGTCATCGGCGAGGGAGCAGGTTGCCGGCGATGGGGGTTGCCGCAAGCCGAAGCAGCTGTGGTGAGTGGTGACAGCACAATGCTGCTTCTGTTTTCAGTTAAGTACCACTTCGTTTCAATGACATGGGGGCCTAGCGTTTCAGTGCATGCGGTCCACTGTCCCAATGACATGTGGGCCCATCTAACTGTTAGCCTCAGTTGCTCTGATTTCATCTTGTACTCATCATTTCGCTTTTAAATCTCTGGATAAATATTGTGAGTAGTTTATCTCCCACATACTTTCTCCAATTTTCTCATTTTTTTCTAAAAATTTCTAAAATCATGATCCATCAACATATTCCATTGATTTTGGTCATGTGTCAATGAGACAAATTTTGTACAGATGTAAGTTAAAGTGATTTAAATATGGTAGATTAACACCTTAATTTGAACCTCATAATGAATTCGGCCAAAAATATCATGAATACAAAAATGGCTCAACTCATTGAGATCTAAACTTCTTATTTAGGCCATTTTGTCATCCGAAAAAGTGACTACAACTTTGTTCTCAAATTCTACTCATCTCTCTTATAGTTTTTACAAAGATCATATACAAAATAGCCAAAGGCAATGAATTACAAAGAACGAACCTTGCTGAAGTTGCAGAACAATCTTCACAATAAAGATCAAGCAAAAGAAAATCCACTGGCAAAACCAGGAACAGGTGAAGTAGAAATACTTTTTTGACTTCACGACTCAAGAAAATTTTTGCCAAAGGACGGCTACAGGGGGAGGGGGCACCGCTATATATAGGCAGCTCCGGTCAAACCTAACGAACGTCAGTTACATAGTCAAACTAGCTGTTATAATTTCAAATTTTAACAATCAATAGTTAAGCGGCCAAATCCAAAGTTCGGACGGCGTTGCAAAGGTTAAATTTTAAATAAACTTCACGGGATTCAGACCTTTGGAGTAGGCCTTCACCCGCGAGGGGCTACTGTTGGAGAACAACTTTGACACAAAAATATCTCATCCAAACTTTGGAGTAATATGAACTTCTAATCAGTTAATATATAAAGAAGAATGAAAACTAGCGAAGATGACATGACAACTTCACGTATCTAATTTTGGGCTTCGCCCATTAACCTTCGTCTTTTCTAGGTCAAGGAGTGAAAACGGCTTCGTGTGATATATGAAGCCTGGTGAAGTTGATGTGTCGGCTTCGCATGAAGATCTATTGTATCATTTGCCATGTCAAGAGATGGTGTCAAGACCAAGATCATCCCACAGAGATGCACAGAAGAGACGAAGTGTGTTTTATCACTTCGCTCATTATCTTTTAGCCAAATGTATAGGAAAATCACGGTTGTGTTTGTAATTTTCGTGTAACCGCGAAGTTGAGGGGTCTCTATAAATATCCCACGAGATGTAAAATTATAATTTAGAATGAAATACAATTGCAATCAGCATTTTGTTTTCACCTCATCTATGTTCGCGTGATTCTATCACCCAACAAGAATGGTTGTGGTGGCGGCCACACGATCTCCTTTGTGAATCGCTAAACGATGGGCAAAAATGAATGGCAAACGGTGACTTTAATTTAGGCCTACGACTGGGTCCAAGGGTGGACCAGATAGAAAATAATTGAGAAAAAATATTTAGTTTAATTTCATTACGCCACAAAGGCCATTTAGGGGTGGCTTGGCTAGCTCTATAGGGAGGTGTCTTTAAAAATGGAGAATTTGTAGGGGTGGCTCGGCCAGCTTCCCCTACAAATCGATTTGCTAGGGTGGCCGGATATTGAGCCGCCCCTACAACTTTGACCCACACCACCCATCTATTTCTACAGCATTAGCCAGGTTTCGAACCAGCAACCTCTCGCGCATGTGCGCATAACCTCCACTATGAAAGGTCCTAGTATGGCTAGAGAGAGGGTGAATAGCCTAATTTAAAAATCTTTAAGTCACTAGAGCAAATTGAGTAACACAAATGGTGATAAAAGCGGTTTGCTCTAGCTCTAATTATTAGGCAAGTCACCTATTGCAATTCTGGTAATTATTATCTCTATGCACTCAAATATCTATGTCTCTACTCTAATTGATTAGAGAGCTAATAAAATAAATATATTACTCTACTTGCTACTCTATCACAAGATATATTGCAAAAAATGAAAGAGAAGAGAATTTGACTTTTATACCGACGGTGGAGAGTAGAGGATGTTGCGAATTACCAAATAATTAATTCCAACGATATATATATCAATAAATCCAATTCACCGGGAGACAAGAGATGACACAATTATTTTTCTCCCGAGGTTTACTTGCTTGCCGGCAAGCTACGTCCTCGTTGTGTCGACTAACACCTTGGTGGTTCCTCGGTTAGAGGCCTTCAAGCCAACACCCCGCAAGGCACCGCAAGAACCCACACACAAGTTCGATAACTTAATGACACGAGCAATCCACTGGAGTTAAAATTTAGCTCTCCGCCGGAGAAACACAACAACCCCTCACAAATATCACCTTGACTGGGGACGGACACAATCACCAAATCCTCTCACCAATCAATCAAACACCAACCATCTAGGTGATGGCAATCACCAACAGTAACAAAAATACCATAATTGCAATCACCATCTAGTGCCAAGAAATTAAATCACAAATACATGCACACTAGGGTTCCTAACCTCCTCTCATGAACAAGCACCAACCATGAGAATGGAGAGGAGACGGATGAAATCCTCTTGAAGCTCTCAAATCGATCTCTAGAGCACTATCCTTCACTTGATTAAAGCTCAAATCAATGGAGTGAAGGGACGGAGGCTTGGAGCTCTTATTTGTTTTAGGATTTGCAAGAGGAGAAGAACAAGAGAAGGAGGCTTTATGTTTGTGTGACTAACCCGGGGGGCGGGGGGCGGGGGGGCGGGGGGGCGGAACGCCGACGGAGCGAACCTTATCCAGGAGGCGTTGCTGGCCGACGGGGCCTGGCCGGCAACGATCGGCAGCCCTGCCACCCCAGTCGCTCGGCGCTCTCTCTCTGCTATTCGGCAGCGGGTGGAAAAGAGACGGCGCTCTCTCTCTGCTATTCAGCAACGGGTGGAAAAGGAAGCAGGCGGCGGCGTTCTCTGATTCTGTACGGCAGGAACCAGCGGCAGCAACTCCTGGGCCGGGCAAAGCAAGCAGCAGCCCAGCGCCAGCGCTCGGCCACGACGGGCCGGCCTGGCAGCAAAACAGCGGCCCAACAGTGGCAGCAAAACAGCGGCCGCAAACAAGTGTTGCTGTGCAAACATCTTCAGAGCATTGTTTGTAAGAATATTCACTAACTTTGAACAGAGGAAGAACCATCTTCAGACCACAAATTTCTTGGTGCAATGCCCTGGTACCTCTACAGAGGATATGATGATGGTGAAACAGACGAAGAACCACAATGTCCCTAAACTTCGTGCTCAATGACATGCTTATGAATCAGATCTTAGGAGCTTATACTGAACTTCATGCTAGGACTAGTACTAGTGGACAAACGCTACCAACAAGCAAGCATTTGTTAAGCAGTGGTCACAGAGGTGGTCCCTAAGTAGTGGGAACAGCCAAATTTTTATAAGAGAACACAGTGACTTGCATGTTTCTTCACGTTTAATTTCAAGGGCAATGCTACCGTACAAACTTTACCTCTAAAGAGGTAATATTTCAAATGAATCTGAGCCATTAATTTATTTAGATTTTATGAATTAGTAAATAAATAACTTAGGGAAAGAAGAAAACATCCCTCCTTTATTTGAGCACAACAGGAGGCCCGCGCGGAAGCCTGATTCCATTTTTGTTCCAGGCTTCTTTTTTTTGGTGTCCTCCCGTTGAGAAAAAGTATTTACGTTCAGATCATGCTCATACATGCACATATGTTCTTTGGCTGCCAACATCGTATTATGGTTTTGTGGACGCGTACATGTACACGTATATATCCTCCATCAACATTTCATCAGTTCATGTATATAGAGGACTTTAGATTCGTACACGTTCATGAGATTTGGATAAAGAAAATTAAACAACTTTGTATCAGGTGTCAAAGCTATAAGCACATATGTTATGATAATGTACGTACAAAGTGGGTCAAGGTGTACAGAGATGTCACGTTAATACATTACGGTACATGAATACCGAGATGTTCGATTTAATCACATTACAGAGCCTCGAATATGTCATGCCTAAATTAAAGCGCAATCTCATCCAAAGATTATCAACTCACTTTGAGCACTTGAGATAGCTTTTCTCCGTAGCATTTCTAGGATATTCTCGATTATCTCATCAAGTCGCTAAGCCCCGATGCATATGTAAAAAGAAATTCAACTTAGTAGTATTAGATGAGTAGAGCAATTATAATATTTTTCTCTTAATAGTACGGTTATCAAACCTAAATCACCTACGCCCTCTATGATATCTTGGGTGTCAACCAAAAATTACCCTATAAATTTATACCTTTGTCTTGAGCCAATTTTTATTTTTCTTTACGTACGTTCCAAGTATGAGCACTTGATCCATCTTTTGGACCACAACCATCCACTATGATCCATCATCTATGCTCCAGCACTTGGATAGGACCACCTTGTCTAATTCAACCACTTAGCATAAAGGTTAGTCTTAGGTTATCATTAATTATCCAAATCTAAACATGGAGCTTTCACACTACCACAAGACGTCTTTGTCATATGTGTCTATAAGCTATTTTGCTTCCCCACATACTAGTCCGTTTTAAATTATAGTTTATTTTAATTCTTTTACCTCAATTAAGTTTGATCACTCGTTTTATTAAAAAAAAATGTCTCAAATATCATTTTTTTGTTGTGGCTACTTTACTAACAAAAGATCTTCAACAGGGACTTAAATTTAACCATATTTGTATAAATTTTTTGAATAAGACGAGTGGCCAAAGTTGGGGTAAAACTTTTAAACAAACTATAATTTGGAATAGAGGGAGTATTATATTAAACTGAGTATAAATTGCTTCTTTAGGACCCTAAACGAATTTAAATAAAAAAGTTATCAACTACATAATTTCTTAACTTTTTGAGATCTACACTTTTTGTTTAAAAAGTTTCTCCACCAAAATCATATAAAAAATTTAAAATTCAAATTTGAGAAATTCAAACGTAACTCTTGCCTGACAGGATGATTTCTATTAAGGAGTTTTCAACTAGAAAGTTTTATTACTTTTTAAAATCTACACTTTTTGTATAGAAAGTTTTTTCATCTGAGGTCGCTTTAAAAATTTTGAATTTTAAATTTTGCATGACAAGATGACTTCAAATCAAAAAAGTTGCTAACTACGATATTTCATCCTCACAGGCAAGTGATTGGGTGACTAAAGTCCTGGGGTTAAGGTTTAAACATCCTAACAAATTAAAGCATTCAACCAACGGTCTGTTAGAAACGACGGACACCCCATGGAATTGTTTCCGAAAACTAATAGGGTCTGGTTGGGCTTTGGGTGAACTAACAGATATTCTTCGAAGTGAACGATGGATATTCCATGGAACCACATGGTACTCCATAGAACGCACCATGGTGTTGGCACTCACCTATTGTTAAGAACATAGGTTCTTTCGACTTTTATACATATTGTTAAGAACAGAACGCTCCGTCAATGCTGATGGACAGTCAGCTTTTACATATTGTTTACTGAAATGTGTTTAATTACTTCCCTATGTTTTCATGAACACATAGCTACTAGAAACCAATGTAGCTAAGTCAATCTTACTTAGGTACTAGAATTATGTTTATTCATCATATCAGATATATAGAAATAGAAATAGTGTGAAAATCGTAGTGTGATTATGATTTGGCCTTAATCAATAATTGGTTTAGTGGACAGAAAAAAATATGGAGATTACAGTTGTAGAAGTATATGACTTAGATATATACTATGTCAGTATCTTTACATTGCTGAATTTTCATGTAGTGGAGGGGGATCTGCAACAAAAACATTTATGGGTGGGATCATCTTTATTTCCTGCTCGGCTTTATAATTCATTGGAAGTTGATCCGTCAACAAGTCAATGCTTGAAGTTTCGGGGACACATGATTTTAGTGTTGTGACGACGTCGTTTCTGATGAGAACGGTACATGCATCACACTGACACAGTCCGTTGTATAATGTCAACAATCTGTGTTGCTAAATTACTAGTATATGTTAGTAGTAGAGATTATATAAGATATTCTTCTTCGAACAAAGTGATTACATAGATTGAGGAAGACAGGGAGTATATATATCACACTTGAAAATGGCTTATACACTAACTAAGCTACCAAAGATTACACCGCAGACTGGAAACAACAACACAGCGAGCTCCGTTCCTTCTCAGGTGAGTGCCACGGCGGCGTTGGTCCTATCATGTCCCTGCGGCACGAACCTCTTCCAGTACCAGTGCTTCACCCAGATGGTCCCCATGGACTCGAGCGGCACCCCCTTGGTCTCCGGCAGGAAGAGCGCGATGAAGACGGTCATGACGGCGACCCAGGCGGCGTAGTAGGCGAAGGTGCCATACTTGAAGCGGCAGAGCATGGCGAGGAACGACTGCGACTGCACGAAGTCGAGGGCCATGATGATGGACACGTTCATGGCCTGCCCCAGCGACCGGATGTCCACGGGGAATATCTCGCTGGGCACCACCCACACCAACGGCCCCCACGACGCCCCGAACCCGGCGGCGTGCAGGCACGTCAGCACCACCACCGCCACCGCGTACGGCCGCGCCATCGTCGTACCATTGCCGAGCTGCGCGCCCATGATCCAGGCGACGGCGGCCTGGCAGACAGTCATCACGACGCCGCCGACGATGAAAAGCACCCTGCGGCCGTACCGGTCGATGACGGGGGTGGACACGATGAGCGCGCCGAGGTTCATCGCTCCGATGAGGACGGCGCCGACCAGAGCGGCGTTGCTGCCGAAGCCGACGGTGCGGAACACGAGGGGCGAGAAGAAGGAGAGCACGATGACGCCGGTGAGGATGGCGAACAGGGGCACGGCCACGGCGAACACCAGGTACGGGCGGTACTCGCGCCTCGTCGCCATCCGGCGGAACGCGCCGTCCTCGCTCTGGCGCGCGGCCTCCACGGCGCGCGTGATCTCCTTGAGCTCGGCGTCCACGTCCGCGCCGGCACCGCGCACCCGGACGAGCGCGGCGCGGGCGGCGTCGGCCCGCCCGCGCACCACGAGGCTGGTGGGCGTGTCAGTGAGGAAGAGCGCGCCCACGCACATGAGCGTGGCCGGCGCGCCGGCGAGGCCGAGCGAGACGCGCCAGCCCCAGGAGACGCGCGCCGTGCCGTAGTTGATGAGGTTGGCGACGAGTATCCCGAGCGCGAGGAAGAACTGGTAGCCACAGGTCAGGACGCCGCGCCACCGCGGCGGGGACATCTCGGCAAGGAACAGAGGGGCGGCCTGGCAGGTGAACCCGATGCCGAAGCCGAGCAGCATGCGGCCGGTGATGAGCATGGCTAGGTTCACGGCCCCGCCGGTCAAGGCGGCGCCGGCAAAGAAGAGCGCCCCGCCCATGAGCATGATGGCCTGCCGGCCCAGCGCTTTGCTGACGCGGCTAGCCACCAGCGACGCCACCAGCCCGGCCACGTACAGGGACGACGTGAAGGCCGCGAGGGCCTGGCTATCGTAGATGCAGTACTCGTTACCCGGTGTCGCCTCTGCCATCTTCTTGAGGATGTGCGGGAAGAAGCGCTCCAGGAACGGCTCCATTGCAGAGACACCGCCTGACAGGTCAGTCAATGTGTTAGTTAACTACTAACAAGGCTTACCAAAACACACGGTCAGAAGATAATTTGTGACAAAGAAGCAAGAACTGATCGAACCAAAATGCTCTCCCTCACCAGTAAAGGAAAACTGGACTGCTCATCACGCAAGAGGTCCGAAGACCCTTTAGTTCAAGAAAAATCGTACACCTGAGATGCCGATGTCGTAGCCGAAGATTAGACCACCTGAGGCAGCCACAAGGCAGGTCATCAACACCGAGAGAGTCAGACCTCCGCCGTAATCTACAGCAGAGACATCCTCCGGAACGACTACACCTGCAGGCATCTCTCCCACTCTTTCTTCGTCTCACTGACAGAGTTGCTGTTCTGGCCAATTCCCCTTTGCTTCAAAGATCGATGCAGATGGAGACATATATAGACTTCATCTTGGCATTTGCGAAGGCCCAATTTGTTGTATACAGAATTCCAGATAGAGACGGCAGCATCTCGATATATTAGCGCCAACAATATACTAGGACTAAATTGCATTACCAATCCCCAAGTCAGCAGCAGCACTGCGAGAACTATTTCTGGTGCAAGGCCGTCAGGAACGCTCGACTAATCAGGTATCAATGTATTCCGCTAGTCAGCTTCCGTTGGGAATAAATATAGTACCACTTCAAACTGCTTTTGGATTTTGGGTCAACTTCGCTTGGGGAATAAACATATAACCACTTGAAGCTGTTTTTGGTTTGTTTAGTTTTGGTCAGAAGTTCGTGGAACGGAAAATAAGGAGATTGCCCGCTCTGGCACAAATTTAATATGAACCGACCAATTGCAAGATCACAAAGCAGACTTACTTATCAATCAAGGCGTGTTGGCAGCCTTTGGTTCAATTTAGAACCCCGAGGCTCATTATTCAGTGCTCGCAACAAGCAATGACTAATACTTCATTTTTTGGTGACGCTAGAAACTTTAATTGTGCTTTCCAACTTGCAGCAATAAATTAGTGCCTAATATTTTAAAAGGTGGATGCATCTCCAATGAAAATACTGCAAATATTGCCAAATTTGCAATCTCATAAGAAAACATTGCTTGAAGCTTAAAAAATCAAAGAACAATGCACAGGCACATGAAAAAGTCAACAGCAAATTTGCAATTGTCTATAGGATTAAAAACAGAAAAATAGGTGGGGCTACACCAGAGTTACTGTTGCCAACACAAAAATGGGCCTGGTCGTCCGGGCCGTCGCTTTTTCTTTGGCCGTCCCGGCGATCCCTGTTCCCCCGGACCCCAATGTCTCAAGAAGACGATGTGGTCGATGTCAAAGTGCCGTACATCCTCTTCCGTTTGATTGCTCTACTGGAGCTTCTCTCCTTTGGAAACTTCGTGTTCTTGAAGTGGATGCATGGGATTCTATGGCCAGCTGATTTCACAATACAAAACATGGTTTTCAATACAGCAAGATATTGAGCGCTAGAGTGGCTGCGGCCACAGTGACTACGAAAGCGCTTAATTTCATCGTAATATGAAATCAGTCCAGGTTGTCATCTATATATGAAAGAAAACATATGCATCGCACATATATGTGGAGGAAATCAGCAGAAGTCAAAGCTAGCTCAAACAGGTTCTAACCAGTTATCAGCACATCACCCTTTGTTGCATTTGAATCAGAGTTGACTACAACTAAAATCAACTGATCGCATAGTAGCAGCAACCCACTTTCAACTCAGTCTCAGCTAGTTGGAAGTGGTTGCAACCAGAATAATAAAAATAACAGAGAAACCAGATTTAACGTGAACCTCTAAACGGGACCAAGCCAGCAAAATCTTCTTCCACTGTATCCTTGTGGGATTACAGCAAGTTCATCTCTAGACACCACTAGAGGCTTTCAAATATCAAGATACAATATATCTTGAATCTCAACAACAAGATTTGGGACTACTACTTTAGGAGATGAAAGACCTCATCAAATGAAGGTTATAGGAAACAAGATTGCAGATCTGAAGCTTCAAAACATTATAGAAGAATCCCTCTTGATCTATTACAAGATCTCCTCTCTAATCTCACTCTCTCCCTCTCTTCGTTTTTTTCTTTGATTTTTCTCTCTTCCCTCTATCACGCAGAGGAGCAAGAGGCTGAACTTAATGCTGCTTCAATGGAATCCAGAGGCTTCCCATCCTTCCCTTGTAAGACAAGAGCAACACACTGGGTGCACACAAGTATGGTCCACAACTCTATGCAGCCCTATGACATGTGGGCCTGCTTTATAAGAGTATTAACTCTCCTCAACCGCCTACTCATGAGGAGGATTCCCCAACATATCTCCCCCTCCAACTCATGAGGGGGGCACCATCATGCTACCTCATCGCACACTTGCAGCTTCTCCTTCGATAGCACTTTAGTCATTATATCTAAACCATTGTGGTCAATATGGATTTTCTCAAGTTGCATCAACTTGGAACTCACTACTTCTCAAATCCAATGGTACCGCACATCAATATGCTTGGTTCAAGAATGAAAGCTTAAATTCTTGGCAAGTTGAATGGCACTTTGGTTGTCCCAACTCTTGCAAGAAGTTTTTCATCCATAACACTTCCTTGCAAGCCTTCAATTGCTGCAATATATTCAGCTTCAATTGTTGATAATGAAACACACTTCTGTAGTCTTGATTGCCATGACACTGCTCCCCCTGTAAATGTCATCATGTATCCCGATGTGGACTTTCTGGAGTCCTTGTCTCCAGCATAATCAACATCTATATAGCCTTCCAATACGGGATCAACATTTCAAAAACACAAACACATTTTAGAAGTTCCTCTAACATATCTGAGAATCCACTTCACTACAGCCTAATGTGCTTTTTTCTCCGTTTTGCTTGATGGACATTGATCTTTGCTCAATTTATGATGTCCTGCAAGTGAAGAGTTAACTAGTTTTGCATTCTGCATATTGAACCTTTCAAGTACCTTCTTAGTATATTCTTTCTATGATAGCCAAATCTTCTTGTTCGCTCTATCATGGGAGATCCTCATGCCAAATATTTGTTTAGCCAGACCCAAGTCCTTCATGGCAAATAACTCGCCCAAGGCCTTCTTTAGGAGAGCAATTCTCTTTGTGTTGTTTCTTACAATCAACATATCATCAACATAAATCAAGAGGATAATAAAATCACCCTCAACATACTTCTTCATAAAAGCACAATGATAAACATGTGTTTTATGGTAACCAAGGTTAGTCATAAAAGACTCAAACTTCTTGTACCACTGTCAGGAGCTTGCTTCAAGACATGCAAGCTCTTGTTTAATCTACAAACCAAGGGCTCTTTGCCTACAACCACAAACCCTTTTGGTTGCTCCATATAAATTTCCTCCTCTAGGTCACCATGCAGAAAAGTAGTCTTCACATCAAGTTGTTTCACTTCCAAGTTAATAACAAGCACAACTCGGATTGAAGACATCTTGACCATAGGAGAGAATATCAAAGTCAATAACTTGCTTTTGAGCAAAGCCTTTCACAACCAGACTTGTCTTGTATCTTGGTTGTGAGCTATTCATTTCAGATTTCAACCTGCACACCCACTTATTTTTCAGTGCTTTCTTACCCTTTGGCAACTTCACCAACTCAAAGGTGTTGTTCTCATGAAGGAAAATTATCTCATCCTTCATGGCTTCTAACCATTGATTCTTGTGCTCACCAGACACAATCTCCTCATAATGAGTGCTCACTTACATCTGTCAATAGCAAATACTCATGTAGTGGATATCTGCTAGAGGGCCAAGGAACCCTGTTGGTTCTTCTCAACTACTCTTGATGTTATTCCACTGGGTATCATCAACATCAGCATCATCATCAACATCAACATCAGTTTGCTGATCATCACCCTGGCTAGAACCTGCATCTTTAGTGTCATCATCTCCCCCATGATTGCCATGCACCACTGGAGAAGGAATGGAATCCATATCAACGGCTTGAGGTGTAATTGTCTTCTTCTTTGGCTTCACAATATCTTCTATTGTCTTATCTTCAAAGAACACTACATCTCAGTTTCTCACAATTTTCTTGTTGATTGGATCCCACAACCTATAGCCATATTGCTCATCAGGGTGGCCTAGCAGTAAACACTACTTGTTCTTATTGTCAACCTTTGACCTCTCATCTCTAGGAACATGCACTAATACCCTACACCCAAGGACCCTCAAATGCTTTGTATGATACCTTCTTTCCTGACCAAACCTTCTGAGGAATGTCACCATCAAGTGGAACATATGGAGACAAGTTAAGCACATATACTGCAGTCATAATGCTTTAGTCCAAAGCTGATTTGGTAGCTTTGCATGAGAGAGCATAGTTGTGACCCTTTCTGTGAGTGTCATGTTCATCCTCTCCGCAAGGCCATTCTGCTAAGTTATCTTTGGCGCTGTTTTCTACTGTCGGATACCATGCAACCTATAGTACCTCTCAAATGGTCCTCTATATTCACCACCATTGTCTGACCTGATGCACTTTATTTTCTATTAGTTTCCCTTTCAACCTTGGCATGAAACTCCTTGAAGACATCAATAACAAGAAACTTGTTCTTTAACACATATGCAAATACCTTCCTAGAGTGGTCATCAATAAAAATGAAAAAATATAATGCACTACTAAAGGAACTCTCTGTCATAGAACAAACATTAGTATGCACGAGATCAAGAATATTCTTAGCACAATGTGGAACTATCAATGTATGAAATACAATCCTATGTTGCTTACCATCTAAGAAATCTACACATGGTCCCAAGGTCCTGGCAAGTAAGTCCTGACAAACAAGGGAGTGCAGCCCCTTCTCACTCATATGTCCAAGCCTCTTATGCCACAATTCAATGCTAGAATCCCTCTCAGAATGTTTACATCATGTTTGCACAATTTTGTTTTTGTCACATAAAGACACCCTTGTTTGACACCACGGGCCAAAATCAAGGAACCTTTGGTGAGCTTCCATTTTCCTTCACCAAAGTAACTACCAAGGCCAATATCATCGAGCCACCCAACTAACAACAAGCTTAGTCTAATATTAGGTACACACATCACATTCTGAAGTGCCAACTTGCAACCTGTGATAGTCTCCACACATACATTGCCATTGCCAACAATGGTTGACGTATCCTTGTTTCCCATCATCACATAGCTGATGACACCACTAGTGTAGGATGTGAAGCACTCCATGTGTGATGTTAGATGGAAAGAGGCACCTAGTCCACTACCTAACTCAAATTGTCACCAGTAAAAGCATTGAGACAACTTTCATCACCAACAACAAGATAATCCTCACTAGCTGTAGTTGCAACTGAGGCTTCACCCTTCTGCTCAGTTTTCTTGCCTTTCTTTGCTTGTGTTTGCTGTCCTTTATACAATCTACATTGATTCTTCTTGTGGCGTTTGTTGACACCATGAAAGCAAATAAGTTATGGCCTGAACTTGTCTATGATCTCTTCCCAGATTGACTTCTGCCTCTCTGTTGAAATGTTCCATGGCTGTAACCTCGATTCTCTTCTTTCTTTTGATCCACATATGCATCAGAAGAAGATGACTGATGCTTCCCTTTTCCTTTCTTCTGGATTCCTCGTTCAGCAGGCTATTCTTCACTATATTAGGGTCAACTTCCCATCTGGATCTAAGTTGCTAAGTGTACAACAAGTGTATTCCAGCTCTCTAGCAATTAGCTCAACAATAGAAACACCTGCACATCATAATCAAGGTTTATTTTCATTGCGATCAGCTGATTGATGTGGCCTTGGAAGATATTCAAGTGTTCAATAACAATGCTACCATCTAGGTACTCTAACTTTGCAAGCTACTTTGTCACTGAGGCGTTGTCCACCACTGTCTTCCGCTCATACATGTATTCCAACTTTTGCTATCACTCATACACAACTTTATCATTAGCAACATGGTGAAAATGATATGGTGGATGTGCAAACGAATCATACCTACTGCTTTCCAATTCAACACTCTCCATTCTTCTTATGTGACACCGGTGGGAACCTTATCTCTCATGATTGGCTCATACCAATCCTTACAGCAAATCCTTCATCATGGACTTCCACAAAGTATAGTTGGTTGCATCAAGCTAGATCATACCACTTCTAGCTAGTTGAAGTATTATTGTCCTCCATTGCCAAAAGAGAAAGATCCTCCAACAATTGATTATGACTTCGATACCAAATTATGTTGGGAATACCACCCTAACATGGTTGTTAGTCATCCCATATACACAGAGGGAAACATATGCATCACACATATACGTGGAGGAAATCAGCAGCAATCGAAGCTAGCTCAAACAGGTTTCAACTAGTTATCAGCACACCACCCTTAGTTGCAGTTGATTCAGAGCTGACTGCAACTAAACACAACTGATCACAACAGCAGTACTAGCAACCCACTTTCAACTCAGTCTCAGCCAGTTAGAAGTGGTTGCAACCAAAATCAAAGAAATAACGTAGACACCAGATTTAACATGGAAAAGCCCCCAAATTGGTATAAAAAACACGGGACCAAGCCAGCCAAGAAATAATAGAGACACTAGATTTAATGTGGAAAATCCCCAAATCGGGGTAAAAACCATTGGACCAAACCAGCCAAATATTCTTCCACTATATTCTTGTGGGATTACAATATGTTCATCTCTAGACACCACAGCTCTCAAACATCAAGATACAATAGATCATGGATCTCAACAACAAGATTTGGGGCTGCGACTTGAGGGGATGATAGACCTTAACAAATGAAGGTGCAACTGAGATTATATGCAGCAATTGCAGATCTGAAGCTTCACAACCTTCTAGATGAATCCCCCTTGATCTATTATAGGATCTCCTATCTAATCCCACTCTCTCTCTCTTCTTTTTTCCTTCGGTTTTTCTCTCTTCCCTCTCTCACACACAGGAGCAAGGGGCTGAACTGAATGTTGCTTCGATGGGATCCAAGGGCTTCCCCATCCTTCCCTTGTAAGACAAGAGGCAAAACACTAGGTGCACAAAAGTTTGGTCCACCACTCTTTGCAGTCCTTCCCCTAAAAAAACTCTTTCCAGCCCTATGACATGTGGGCCTGCTCTGTAAGAGCATTTACTCTCCTCGACTACCCACTCATAGGGACATCTAGTCGCTGAGGCAGGCCATCTTGGCCCTCACCTCCGTGCAGTCTTAGTCCTTCCTCGCCATCCTCTACCGCTTCAAGTATGCATCCTTCGCCTAATACTCCGCTTGGGTCGCCATCATGACCGTCTTCGTCACGCACTTCCTATTGGAGACCAAGGTGACACTACTACATAAAAGTGTTTGCGTGATGTTTCAGCTTTTTTAACCACCATGGTTAATGCATGCCACCAAGGTTGGTCCACGATGGTCAGCAACCCCACCAAGGTAAATCATAAAATGTGGCAATTTTCTTAAAGAAACTGCCATAGTTTATGTTCATTAACTATGGCTATTTTTATAACACAACTGCCACAGTTAATGCATTAACTATGGTGTTTAATGTAATATAACTGCCACAGTTAATACTGGCGTTTAATATTGTATACAAGGGAATATGAGAACCCTAACCCTTCGACCCACCCACCCATCTTGGCCGCTGCGGCTCCTCACCCACCCATCGCGCCCAACTCCCCAATACCGCGCCATGCCCCTCCCCTTCCCTCCCCTTCTCTCTCTCACTCTCTCCCTCTCTCTGAGCCATGTGACGCACTTCCTCCCCTCCTCTCACTGCCCGACGGGGCTTGGCTGGGAGCGAGGGGCAGAGGCCTAATGGCCAGCGTGGGCGAAGGAGGTGGCCGACATGAGTGACTCTTCCTCGGCGGCCTCTCCTCACGGTGAGATCCGATGGCCTCTCATCGCGGGCAGAGGCAGCCTCTCGATGGTGCGGCACGAGGGCCGTGGATCCACGGCTGCGCAGCGCGGGGGCCATGGATCCACAGCGGTGTGGCACGGGGGCCTCTCCTCTCCATCTTCCCTGGGATCAAGCAGCAGGCCGGATGCGGTCAAGTGGCAAATCCACTAGCGCTGGTCGAGGCCCCAGCGGCCCCGTAGATCATCACCAAGCTGTTTATGTACCTAATCCAGCAATACTTATATGCTTGTTTGAACTGCAACACTATGGCACACACAAAGTTGGGTTTCTTTTTGCACCAATCATATGCATTTTGCTTCTCTATAAGTGCAATAGATCTCTAGAATATCATCCATTGGGACCATCATGTTTATCGAGCTCTCCCACCATACTAAATATATGAATTCCTCAGGACGACTCAAACTGGTGGGTGCATGTCAATGGTTGGAATCCTTCTCTGTGTGACAGGTGCAGATAAGCTAGGCTGCTGTTGCTTAATGGCTGATGGAGGCAATACCTGAATTCTAGTAACAAAAGTCTGAGGCTCGTCTTTTCTTCTATTATTGGCATAATTTTAGGCTCTGATGCTATGTATGAAGATCTTGGACATTTTTTGTAATCAACAATCCAGGTATAGACAAGTTAGTTACAACTTACATAGCAAGTACTGTCATGTGTTATATTTATAGAATTTTATTGATTCCCGATGTTCACCTTTTTCTTGTGAATAATATCATCTCTAGTTTATGCAAGTACTGTCACGTAACCAAATTTTTGCCTATAGCACACATAAAGGATTGACTTATGCAGTTCTATGATATATAAACTAGTTGTTTTGACTATGTGATACACACTTGTCAAAATTCTGTATCCATGTTACATAGCAAATCACAAGTGTTCATATTTTTGATTTATGATGCAGCCTTATTTTTTCGATGGTATTCCTCTGAGTAGTGGCCTCCATTCAGTTCGGTCTGCAACTTGGAGGTATGAGTTTAGAACTGAAGCCTCCTGGTTGCTCGTAGTTTGGTCTACACTAGTTTCTTTATTTAACTATGTTGAGAATGGTGTATTGTCTTCTGTAATGACCGAAGTTGCATTTGATTGTGTTTCATATGATGGCACAAGTTCAATATTACTAGTAACCCTTCAGAGTGCTTTGCTGACCAACACTTATTGACATTACCAGGGGAAGAAAGAACACCTGAGAAACCACTAGTTGCCAAATCACAGAACTTATGCTAGTTCGAAGGGATTCAACTTCACCAAGGGGCAGACTGGTGAGTTCCTTTGCTAATGAATTGTTATGTATATAAGATATGACATATTGAACGGTATAAAGTAAATGCATGATTCTGTTGTTTGTAGAGGTACTGTTCACAAAGATCACACCTCTGAAGCAGAAGGTTGTGGTCGCCAAGGGCAGTGATGCTATGGAGGAGTGACCATATATGTTTGCATTCACTAAATTTGTGTTATTTTGATTAGTGGAGCAACTAGAACAAGAAGAAAAATATGGAGATAAGTTTCACAAACACTTTTACAATTAGGAAGCAATAGCTCATTTTGCCTCTGACTTATGACTCGGGAAGATAGTAGCTTCATACTTTGAGGTGTAGATTTATCTAGCTACTTAGGTTCTCTACTGACTTGCACTTGCTTCATGTATGACTTGTACTGGAATATGTTGCTGGATGTATGAATTTTCAGTGATGATATATGTACTAAGACATTTGAATATTTCTCTCAGCTTATGTGAAAATGATCTAATGTAATTTGAATAGTTTTAAATTCAAATTTAAAACATAATTTGAAAATGTTATTTTTTAAGTCTAGAAAATCTTAACCGTGGTGGTTTTTGTAAGACAACCGGCATGATAAATGGATAAACCGTGGCGGTTTCCTTACAGTTAATGTATTTACCGTGGCGGTTACGTTACAAAAACCACCACAGTTAATCAATTTACTATGGCAGCTAAGATACCACCATGGTTAATGCCACAATTAACCGTGACCTTAGCTACGTGGTGGTTGGGAAAACCGTCACGGTAAATAAAAAACCGTCACGGTTAAGTTTTATATAGTAGTGTGGTGTGACTCGAACCCATGCACACCGTCTGGGTGAAGCATAGATACTAGAAGAAGTTCGTGCAGGGACGACATGTGACCAACGCCCGAGGGTGGGACTCACCTGACTGAGATGGAACAGACCTCGCTGTGTCGTTGTTTCCAATCTATCATGTAATCGTTTTTTGGTCAATGTAAGCCATTTACTTGTGTGCTATACTTTCTGTCCTCCTCAATATATGTAATCACTTCTTTGTTCGAACAATCAATAGATGATCTCTACTACTAACATTTCTCCTGTCTCCTATAACTAAATAGGAGGACCCTATTAGCATATTTTCTTGACATATCACGAAACCACGTAAGCATCAGCCCACACCAACAAAACACCATCCGTCATCCTTAACTCCTTCCCAGATGAACTACCGTGTCTTCCATCTAATCTTCTCCCCACTATCCATTCCCACTTTCCTAAGACACTAACCCTCAATTCTAGGTGGGCGAATTGAACCGCTGTTGCTGCCTGCCCTCATCCACGAGGCCACATTCTTGTAAGCATGCCTTCAAATCTGATCCACTCTCCACATTAACCCCTTCCCATACCAGGCAGCGAAAACAATGATAGGTAAGCCCCATCCCACCATTTCGCCAGTTTCCTCACCTTCCAGCCCAGCTCACCGGCCACATCGCCTTCGCCCACCCACTTGCCCCCTAGACGTCTTGGAGATGATGTGTTCATCTTGGATCTGACGAAGAGCAGCATGTCAGAGAGGAAGATTTTGGTTGATTCGCTGGATCATTTTTGACTGGCTGATTCTAGCTAATACTAATTTATTATGAGATTAGAATATTGTACCAGGGCTGATAAGCGCCTGATAAGTTCAAGCGAACAGGGCAATAACGTCCCAGGTTTTTGTGAAACAAAGAATATGAGCTTTATTGAAATTTTCCTACAATGTGTGAAGCATATAGTTACTAGGTCAAACTTCTTTTTAAATAAGGGAACAAATTTCCAGCCTCTACCATCTGGTGATGGTACATAGCCGAGTGTCATGGTACAATATAATGCCATAAGATGAACACAAACAAATAGAAGGTAAAACAATGTTCAGCCCATCTAGTGAGCCCCGTAGCACTATACAACAATGCGATTTGTGAAGTTCAAACCAAACTTCTTAAAAATATAAATGATCAACCTCTCCTATCTTCTAAAGCCTTCCTTAATTAATGAATGTTCCTCCTCTTTATGCAACATTGACTATTGATGGAACCAGTACGTCATCCTGAAAATTACCTGCATGGAAGTGTTAGATCTTGCCTTGTTAAACACCATATCATTCCTATTCAACCATATCACCCAATAGAGCACCGCAAATCTGAATGACATTTTGTTACAGAGGTTTAGATCCAAACCAAGAAGCCATGAACCAAATAGATTTACCATAGTGGACATTTTTTATTTTCCGTAGCGGACACTTTTGCCCGTCACGGTAAGTCAATTTACCGCAGCGGGCATCTTAAAATGTCCGCTGCGAAAAATACCAATTTTCCGCTGCGGGATTCTTAAAAAGCCTATCATGATAAATCTATTTACCGTGGCAGGCACATTAAAAGGCCCGCCACAAAAAAGGCCGAAGCCCAAATGGCCCAGCGGAGGCCCAATCCGATGGCCAACTATAAAATAAACACTTAGGGTTTGCCACTCCACCTCCTCATCGCCCACACTCCTCTGCACACCAGGCAAACGCCCCTCGTCGCGAAGCCACGACTCACGCACGTGTCCCCCACCTCTCCCCTCATCGGTGCCCCTCCTCCTCCGTCCCTCTCCTCCTTCCTCACACTGGTGCGACTAGTCCAGCCTCCCTCTCTCTCCCTCATCCCATCCTCCCTCCATTGATGGCCATGGTGGCGGGCACCGTCCTCTAGTGCAGCGCTGATGAAGGGCCATGACGCAGGGAGTCACCCTCCTTTCCTCCTGACGCCAAGATACGCAAGGAGGCGCTAGGATCCGCGAGGACGCGATGGCGTGGCGGGCATCCACGACAGGGGTGCCTCCCAGATGCGACTGCGGTGGGGATCGACGTCGCATGGCCACTACAGCGCGGATCCACGGCCGTTCAAAGAGGTATGTCCCTCGTCTTCCTCTCCTCGTCATGGATCCATCCCTCACCCGGCCGACTCTTCTTTTTCTCGAGCAGATCTGCGGCACCGACGGCGCAGAGATCCAAGCGGCTCCAGATTCGTCCAGGGCGGGCCTCGGGGAGGGTGGATCCGTTGACGGTGGCGACGCGGTGGCCGAATCCGGCCTCGGTCTGGGCTGAATCGACCGATGACCTCCGACGGAAGGAAGCAACGCCGGCGCGGATCCGGCGGTGGCGTGCTGCAGCCTGGATGGGCTCGGCAGGCCCGTGGATGGGCTCGTCAGGCCTATCCTGGGATTTTTTTCTTTTTTATTCTGAAATCATTTACCGCGACGGGTGTTCCTAACTTGCCCGCTGCGGAAAACCGATTTACCGCAGCGAGCAACTGCGCCCGTTGCTATGAGGCCACGATTTTCCATGACCTTCCATTCGCAGCGGATGCGTTTGCCTGCTGAGGAAAATTGAAACTGCTCGTTGCGGAAGTTTGATACAGTAGCAGTGTCTTCTAAAAGATATGTTTAGTGATACAGTTCCATGGACCCTAGCAACCATATTATCTTTCCGCTTCACAATTCTAAATAAGGTAGGGTAAACCTCACCAAGAGGTTTATTACCTAACCATACGTCATTCCAAAACTGCACATTCCCAACTATGCACCTTAAAAGTGCCGCAAGCGCGAAAATCAGCCTTGGCCTTCGTAAGACCCGGCCACAAATGTAAAAGTGAACTTAAACCCTACCTCTGCAAGCAAAGTGTGCATAATCCAAAAAATTAAAACCTGATGTATATCTCATCAAAAGAAAAGAACAAATGGATAAATTTCCAACACTCCATGTGCTCAGATATGTTTTCACGGTTTGAACAAGTGGAGGACCCAGCAGAGAACGGAGGAGAAAGTAATGTAATACGAGTGCCGAAACAGATATTTTGGCAAAAGTACATTATATATTCTTGAGCGGTGCTTTTATATATTTTTCTCAATCCAATACTGATCTACAGTTTTGACAAACCGAAATGAATGAACAAAAAAAAATTAAAAATCCCATATACTGGACCTGGCATGAATGTGGCTGCAGTCCGCTGCTACTTTGCATGTTGGCTTCTTTGTTGTAGACTTAGCGTGAATAAAACACATGTGCTAACTTTTTCTCTTTAGTTGATGCGTAGGATATTTGCACATGCAGTAGCAGCGTGTTGAGCTATAAGTTTGTCCCAAAT
>CM041633.1:48259102-48303855 GCA_023333625.1 Bothriochloa decipiens | reverse complement strand
ATCTGTGCGTCCATGTCGACGATGTCAGCGCTCGCCTGCGAGAAGAAGTCGATGACCGGGTGGTTGCCGTTCTTGTTGAACCAGCCAATGATGCCCCAGCCGTTCATATCGGCCGCGGTGTATTTGCGCTCCTTCTTGGCCGTCCCCGTCCCGACAGAGAGCACGAGGATGTTCCCATACACACTCGCCGCCTCCGCCGGGTCCTCCTTCCTCATCATGCGCGCGGTCTCCATGGCGGTCACCGCGGCCATGGTTTGCTCAACGGCATCGTCGGACCCGAGCTGGACCGGCAAGATATTGATGTCTTTCTTCTTCAGCTGGCTGCGGATGCGGAGGATCTCCTTGGTGAGCAGAGACATGGCCACCATGGTAGGGTTGTTGGCCGCGATGCCGCCGTCGATGAGATCGAACTCGTGGGGGTTCCCGACGGTATCGTGGGTGCGGAAGTTGTGGGCCGGCAGGTAGGTTGGCGCCGCCGACGTTGCGATGCAGGCGTCCGCGAGGAGCGCGTTCTTCTGGGGCTCCCTGTCGGCCTCCAACGAGTTGAAGAGGATGGGCTGCATGCGATTCACGTCGAACGCCGGCAGGACAATGTTGCCGAGCGTGTCCGCCACCTTGGTGTCCTGCATCAGGCTCCGGATCTTGTCATGCAGGAACTTGCCATCGTATTGGGGGCCCGTCATCTTCCCCCACCAGATCATAGGAAGCTGCCACCAGCTGCGCAGCAAGCATCAGGAGCAGATAAAATCTCGATTATGCTATGTGTGGAACATGAAACTGAAACTACCTTGGCTCTGGGAAGATTTTGGGGCCGTTGTCAAGGTAGAACTGGGTCAGGTCCTTGGCTGCGAACAGCGGCCTCTTGTCCTCGCCGGACGCAGTCAGCATGGCGGCGAGTAGCCCGCCGGTGCTGGTCCCGGCGATCAGGTCGAAGTAGTCGGCGATCCGAGCATCTGGCCCATCTCTCTCCTGCAGCCAAAGTAATACATGTGTATATAGTCGACTGGCTGCTTATATACATATTTCTGAATGAGATGGACAAGAACACAGCTGAGGATGGACAATAGAAATACTTGGACCTCGGCCTCCAGGCGTGCTAGAATGGTTGACGGGATGATTCCACGGATGCCGCCGCCGTCGATGCTCAGCACTGTCAGAACCCTCCCCTGCTGCGCCGGCGGGAGGGGCATGCTGTACATGGTCGACATGTTGTTGAATTCCGCAGTATTGTATATTTATTATACCTAGGTAACCCGAGCTCGCATGCAAAGTTGCAACAAGCCCCGGTGCTTAGGATTGGCTTTTGCAAATGGGATTCCTGGAACCAACTCTGTCCAGCTCCCAGACTCGGATGTGCTGTGTACTCCCACTCTGAAGAGCTAGATATTTATATGCCCATATAGTTGAACCTCACGAGTACGTTCTTAACTAATATGGTTTTGTCAATCACTAACGATGACAGTGGTAGCTTGCATTAGGAGATTAAAAGTTAGTGGCATCACATGTCTATTAGTGGAATATGACGTGGATAATTAGTGGAATTTAATGTATATGTCTTGCATGTTGAGATAGAACTAGAGATGATATAGATAGCTTATATCAAGAGGTTGGGTGTTAGTGGTATCACATGGCTATTAGTAGAAGATGATGCAGATATCATGCATATTGAGATAGAACTTGAGATGACGTGGATAGCTTTAGATTAGCTGAAAGTTAGTGGCATGATATGGCAATTAGTGGAGGATGATGAGGATGTCTTGGATGTTGAGGTAGAACTTGAGATGACATTAATAACTTGCATTAGGATGTTAAAACTCAGTGGCATGACATGGCTAGTGAAAGATGATGTGAATGTTTTGCATGTTGACATAGAACTAGAGATGATATGGGTAGCTTGCATTAAGGGGTTGAATGTTAGTGGCATGACATAGCAATTAGTGAAAGATGACATAAATGTCTCACATGTTGATCAAGATAGAACTTGAGATGACCTGGATAGCTTACATTATTAAGAGGTTAAAAGTTAGAGGTATTACATGTCTATAAGTGGTAAATGATGTGGATGTCTTGCATGTTGAAATAAAACATGTAGTGGCATGACATGGCTATTAATCATAGATGATGTGGATATATTGCATATTGAGATAAAACATGTAGTGTCATGACATGACTATTAGTGGTAGATGATGTGGATATCTTACATGTCAGACAAAACATGTAGTGGGGATTAGCTTTATAAGAGAAATAGATGATTTTCCTAAAAAAACAAAGAGAACTGAACAATTACAAACTAATATCAGAAAAATGGCAATAAAAAACAAATTTTGGATAATCTCATCAGCACAAGAAACAACATTTGACATTTTCTTGCTATTTTTTTTTGTTAAGTTATCTTTAGTAAGTGTAATTCCCTCTATTAAGTACGGTAGAAAAAAAAACATGATTCTCAACGTTACCTTATCATGGTCCTTAACATAGACTCCCTTTATTAACTTCCTTTTCCAATAAGACCTGCTCCATGTCTAATCATAGCCTTGTACATCGACCATACGATGAAAAAACCATTCATAGTCTAGTCCAACCAAAGCAATTCTTTACCTATGGAAAGATTTTTGTTGAATTAACGCTGGTTCAGAGAATTTTGTCTGAGTACAGGAATACTCTTGAGTGGCCTGAGTTCAAACTTTGTTTGAATTTTAGCAAGTCTGCATAAATTACAAATTTCCTTTTTTCCCAGTCTCTTAGCCCGGAGCCAAAAGGCCCAAAACTGGCCCAGCCTTCTCTCCCTCTTTCTTTCTCCTTTTCAGAGACGCGGCCCATCCACCTTCTCTTTGCCTGCCGCCCCACTGTCACCCTGTTGGGCTGCTGTGGCCCAACTCGACCGTGTCCGCAGGTGGAGCGGCCCACGCTGCCCCGGGCCCCCAATCTCTCTGTTACCCAGTTTGCCGAGCCACGCCGCCACCGCCGCTCCGGGGCCGTAGCCATTTGAAGCTATGCCAGTTGAAGCCGCACCTGCCCGAAGCATCACCCTTGGCTCTCTAAGTCTCTATCCGTATCATGCGAGTAAAGGACCCTAACACAATTCTACGTGTATGTTTCCACAAACTGAAAGCCATCTCTGTTTGGCAAAACAATGATATTTTGACTAATTAACCTCATGTGGATGCATGGGCAATGAGATAAACGACAAGCTTGTTGGATGGAAACTACTCATCAGAGATTAGTGTTGGCCCATAAGTTTATTCAGTAATAGCAGATTCAGAATTCAGCAAGAGCAGTTTGGCCATGAAACCTTCAAGAGGTTTTTTAGCTCTACAAATATCTTGGGCAGGTAGTATACGAATTAGTTCAAGAAAAAGGGGGTGATTTTCCTGCCGACGATGAAACAGTGCAGAAGCAATCGCATATGCCTCTCTGATGTTTCAGACTTAGCGGTGACAGACAACAGTTTGCAAGTAGTGCTAGGCATATCTGAATGCGCATGCACATCAGCTTGCCGTAGCTAGCAAAGAGCATGGCAAACAAATTCAGAAATGTGGTGATGCAGCCCTTGCCGACTAGAGAGCATGGCACATATATTCAGATCTCGATATTGTACCTCGCTGTCAATGGGCACGCTGAAAGAATTGGCGAAACCTTGGTTTTAACAGAACTTATGGCCAAATTAGCGTTTGGAAAATGATTTCTGCAGTAGCGTTTGCCGGCCCGCCCGTGGTTTCACCTGCTAATGAAGAGAAAAATTTGTGAGGCTAAATACCACCTGTATGGTAATTGGTAAAATCAGCTGCAGAAGTTAGGCCTGATGATGCCTGACAAGACCTCTCAGCGAGTCACTGTCGGTGTTCACGGAAAGGTAGTTCGGCAGAGTCATGCTAAGTTGACTGACGCCACAGTTGACCCAGCACCCAATGAGATGCTCTTGCGTGGGTGCTATTTATGCTTGGTGCGTGGACGTGCATGAGAAGCAGCGGAGGACGAGATGCCGATGATAGGCAGCCGACGTCGCAGCATTCCGTGTTGCCGTTGCTGCTGCTGTTTCCTTGCAGGGGCGAGCTGAGGAACAGTGCACCTCCTGCCCCCAGTTTAAGCGGTAATACGTCGCTTTTACCGTCGCCTCCAACAATTCACCGCGGACACATACAAATCCCATGTGAGTACATATATACACTTTATATGCATCTATATCAACGTAATTTTGTATTCAGTTGGACGATTACAAAATTGGGCCACTTTGTGGGATTAGAAATCACCATGCAAATTAAAGCTGGTAGCATCCATTCTTTGCACATCTTTTTGTTCTGATTTAATTTGTTTCTTTGGTGCTCAGGAACATACGTAGTACTCCATCCATCCTGAAATATAATTCATTATAACTTCTAGAATGTGTACTAGAGTATCAATAATACATAAGGCCCGTTTGGATACATAGAATTTAATTCATTACAATTTAGACATATATGTATATATACTTTCTATAGCATCAAAATAGGTGCAACGCCAAAACAATCATAACTTCGTAGTTGGAAATATAGTCGGTCTTCATAAAAAAAATAGGTGCATCTAAATTCATTGGATGGGAGATGAGAAAATGTTTCTATTTGGATAGGTGGTTAGTCTGTCTTTATAAAAAAAGGTGAAACACCAAAACAGTCATCACTTTTAAAGTTATTTTCAAGGAAGACAAACTTTGTAGTTGAAGAGTACTTTTTCATATTAATTCTATCTAAGGTCTCAAAAAATTGTATTTTGTAATCTGAATATTTTTGGAACTTTGTAGTTCATAGTTTTCTATTTGAAGTTGCTTATGAGATAAAATTATAGCAACCTATATTGGTCACTGTTGAATGTATATATGTCCCGAATGTAAAGCAGGTAGACTGGCATGAGGCATAAGGTCTTTCACAGTTCTGTCCCTACTTCTAATGGGGTTTAATCCGTGGTACATATTAAAGTGTTTCCAGTGTATGGTACTATAGTACCTCGAGAAGATTTCGTAGGTTCTCGGCTCTATAATTAAATTATGGTCCCTGCACAGCTTATATACACAAGTAGTCTTTTATTGCTTTTCGGATCCCGTTGTTGAATGCAAGCTATTGAAAAGCAACATAACTAAAATATTGAAATTTGCGAACTCATCATACATCAGTTGGTTAGATCCCTTGAGATAGAACCTGTCCACCCGGGTTAAGTCCTTGACTTAGTATGGGTGCTCGTATTTTTCTAAATTTATTCTAGTATTTTTCTAGCATTGTGTTTTAAGTAGTAAGCGACATTTCCGTCGACAACGAGGCTCTGGCAGTGACTTTTGGCATCTCCAGATCTACCGGCCTAATCTTTCAGAGGTGCTCATAGTGATAGTGTTTGCGTATGTACATTCATAGGGTATTGTATGTGCACGTGTCGGCATCTACGTTGTACTCTGTTCTAAAAACACAAAATATGGAAATTATTCGCCAATCCAATTCAATAACATAGTGACGGGCGATCTCAAAACTCCGAAGTTGCCGTTTTAGCATATGACATGCCAACTTCAAATTTGTCTTTACCATTTTTATATGCCACATTTTGTTATCAAGCACTGCTCTGACCGTGTATTGGCTAACACCACGAATTTGCACTAATATGGAATTTCCTCCGTATATCTCTGGTTGATCCTTTCCATTGAACTAACTAGCTGTACTACCTTGACGGATTTTTATTGTGCGCAGTGGGGTTTGGAATAAGTTTTCAACCAAGCAAACACGGTGGGTCTCGTCCATACACGCCACGCTCGCCCAGCTGCGACGCTCCACCATGCTCTGGCTACCTGCCCGCCCCCAAGTCCAGGACAGTTGGCCATGGCGCACCCCCACGCAACCACAACAGCAGGGGCGTAAGCACGGCCGCGGTCGTGGTCCTGGCTGGTACCCCGACGGTTCCAACTTCGCTTGTCCACCCGCGGCTAGACGCAAGGCCTAAGCTTGTGGACCAAGATGGTGTAGACCTGGTCCACCTTATGTGTGCCTCGGAATCAGTCACACATATAAGTCGACAAATCAATAAGAAATACCATCTTAGTGTTTATTACATAACGAATGAATAATCATTACATGTCTCCTACATAAATGTCTGACAAATATAAATAAATCTAATCAGCTAGCACTCTTGCGGAAGCTTCAATCACAGAGACATCGTCAACTGGGGAACAACATGTCTAATACTTATTATGGTAGTCCTCGTTCCATCCTTCATCTGTTACACATTCGGGATTTTCTAAAAAAAAATTGAATATAAAGCTAGCGTAAGTATACAACCGTACTCAACAAGCATAGCATGGGTCGATGAGGCTCAATTAAGCCGACACTGTTTAACTGCATTTAGCTTTTATAAGTGTTTCCCATAACCATCATCATGATCAGTGTAACATAAATGAATAATAAACATAACGGTAAGTAAAGGAATATTCTAGCACGACAAGAGACATTATCATTAAAGTAAAGATTCTAAGGTCGTCCTGTCCGTGGGCACGAACGATATATCGGTTTAACTCTGCACAGAGGTGTACCCTTTCACTACGGGTCGTGATTTCCAAATGCATGGGTAAGCTACTCTCATACACCAAAAACTACCACGAAGCCCCCCCAAAGGTTTTTCTAACAAGTTGGGCCGTGAGAACGTTAGATGTAGGAACGCCTTCCAATAAGGCACACATCCTTCTCAGCTATACACATAAAGTCAGGCTCTCCTATACCTAACTCGTAGACCTCAAATAGGCTAGAAAAGGTCCTTTGAGGAAATAAAGCCAGAGCCATATAGCCCCCATAGCTATACGGTAAATCCCGAATATTTTGTTACAGACAAGTCCACATGTTGCTAAAAGTCATCACATTACCGTTCATAGCATAAGTACTCATCATGTCACAAGATCATGAATATTATTAAACACTAGCATCATAGCTACCCAATGCAACCCAAGGGTGTCAAGGAATCAAGATAGCAACATCTAAATTATAATCTCTATGGTCATCAAGTGGACATATGCATATGAAATATTATTTATAGTGAATAGGCAACAAGGAAAATCGATGCTATACTTGCCTTGATTCTCAAAATATCCCTTCTGATCCTACTGGTCTGCAAAATATGTTTGATCTCCAACAAAACCCTCACCATCTGAACTCGATCAAAATTAACAAGCAACACCAAGCAAACCATCTGGGCAATCATGCACAAGCAAACATTAAACTATTATTAGAATAGTACACCAACAGAGAGAAAATATATTTAAAAGTCTATAAAAAAGATATTATAAATATCGCTATGAACACATAGACGTGAAAATCACCGAAATCAAATTTAAAATGAGAAATACATGGAGAAAACATGATCTGGATGGCATTTCTATAAATACTGCAAACTATAACGAATTAAAATAAATCGAAATCCAGGGATTCTAGATCGGCCAGGGACCTCGCATGCAATTATAGAAAAGTATAGGGTCTCCTTAACAAGGTGAACCCACGAAGGGTTATCGGCCCTACCTGGCCACCCGATTCGGAACGGACGGCCGAGATTAGGCCATGGTAGGTGCTGGTGGCGCTTTGGCCGGGGAAGAAGGCCAGCGCGGCGGCGGCCATTGCCGCGGCGAGGTTGCTCGCCGGTGCAACACAACCGGGTGATTTCGGGAACAATTTTCCCCGGTACCTGTCTCAAACGAAAGAGGAGCTCACCGTGAACTCATCCAACGCAAGATGGAGCGAGGGACGAGACGAGGATCGCGGACCGCGCGACGAGGTGGAGGCAACATTGCTGCACACGGTGGCGCCACGAGATGAGCAAAATTGATCCAAGACAAGAACACTAGAGTGTTCATAAGGTAAAGGCAAAGCTTTCGTACAAGCTTACGACGACGATGGCACAGCGAGGACGGCAAATTCCGAGCTGTGGCGGAACCCGTCCATGGCGGCCAGGGTTTCGGCAGCTGCTGCTGTGTGAAGCAAGGGTGATGCTCGCTAGGGCTTCGAAAAAGAGCAATGTGACAGGGGTGCAAAGGTTTTATAGCCTGGTAGTGTGGTGCGAACGACCGAGCACGAGAACCAGGTGCACGGGTCGGGATCGAGGTCGGGATGAAGTCCATTTCGACAAAGAAGATGGAGCTCCCGTGGGTTCCATGTGTTAGTGGGTCAAGGAGGCAGGATTGGGCCTTGGCCTTTGCCCCATGAAGGAAGAGGACGACCATCGGGCCGAGGTAGCAGGCCGATGGTGAGCTGAAGGGAGAAGGCCAGCAGGCCAAAATGAGCCAAAGGAAGAAGAAGACTCTACCCTTTTGTTTTCGAAAATTCTGAATAAACTGAACTTTTGCAAAGCTTTTCAAATACATTTGAATTCAGATTGAGTTTCAGATAAAACAAAACACTACAGAAATCAGAATGCACCAGCATGAATGCAAGCACATGTATCTAGCCGTAAGATGACATCTATTCAACAAAAATCATTGCTTTCTATGTTTGAATGCATCGCAAATTGCATAATTAAATCAATTTGACCTATTTTAAAACAAAGCAAATTTTCGAGTGTTACAATTCTATCCCCCTTAAAAAGAATCTCGTCCTCGAGATTTGAGATTGAACTTACTCAAAAAACTATAGATATGAGCCTCTGGGAGCATCCTCTGTTTCCCAAGTTGCTTCAGCCTCTAAATACCGATTCCACTGAACTTTACACATCTTGATCACCCTGCTCCTTATAACTTTCTCTGCCGTATCCAAAATCCTCACTGGAAACTCTTCATATGTGAGATCCCGCTTGATAGTAAGTTTCTCTAAAGGTAAATGCTCCTTCTCAGGCATACGCAAACACTTTTTAAGTTGAGACACATGAAACACATCATGAAAACCAGCCAAGCTCTCAGGCTATTCCAATTGATAAGCCACTTCTCCACATCTCTTTAAAACTCGCAGAAGAACAAGGATTGTTCGGGATAATTTGAGAGTGGCACAATCTCGACAGAAGAGTTATGTAAATACTCATAGGAGGAAATTAGTGTTTGAAGTAGGTGATTATGTGTATTTGAAGGTGTCACCTATGAGGAGTCCGAAGAGGTTTAACCAGAAATTGGTGTTTGAAGTAGGTGATGTGCATTTGAAGGTGTCACCTATGAGGAGTTTGAAGTGGTTTAACCAGAAAGGGTCCTTTCTGGTTAAACCTCTTCAGACTCCTCATAGGTGACACCTTCAAATACACATAATCACCTACTTCAAACACCAATTTCCTCCTGCCAGTATTTACATAACTCTTCTGTCGAGATTGTGCTACTCTCAAATTATCCTGAACAATCCTTGTTCTTCTGCGTTTCTAAAAACATCCGTCCCAAACACCTGACTCTCTTCAGTCTGGTTCCAAAACAAAGGCGTTCTACATTTACACCCATACAGAGCTTCAAATGGTGCCATCTTGAGACTTTGCTGGTAACTGTTGTTGTATGAGAACTCTGCACAAGACAAATTCTTAGCCCAACTAGTATCATACTGCAATGCACAAGCTCTCAACATGTCTTGCAAAATCTGATTAAGTCTCTTAGTCTGGGATGATAAGCAGTACTAAAATTTAACTTGATTCCCAAAGAACTATGCACTGCCTTCTAAAAGTGAGATGTGAATTGAGTACCTCTATTAGACCCGATCTTCTTCGGTACGCCATGCAAACAAACAATCATTTCCATATACAATTTAGCTAACTTTGGGCCATTCTACTTTGTCTTAACTGGCAGAAAGTGAGCAACTTTGGTCAACCTATCAACTTTGGACAATCCTATTATAAACTCCATACCAACCTCTTCGCACTATGAGCAGCCATCTTTATTCCAGCACAAATAATTAAAGCTTAGAGATGTTCAAGATACAAATCACTTAAATAAAAATAAGAATTGCAAATCTGAAAATTTATGGGTGAGCTTCAATTTCAGCAGTGCAGTAAATCAGACATATCTAGAGTTACAGATATGAAACAAAGACGTTCTATACATGGTTGGAAATCTTATGAAATTCTCTATAACTTCCTTTAAGACTATTATGTCAGATTCGGAATTTAAATTTGTCAAAATTAACAGAGAACAGAAATTATTCAGAACTTTCAGACAGCACAGAAACATGAGACTGTAACAGACATAACTCACAGCTCAGAACTGATATGATTCTTGTGGCATTGGATAGATAAACAAGTCTAGTTGATCCCAGAAAAATTTAATGACCATTGCATTAACTTATTTAGAGATATAGCAGGAACATCACACGTTGCTCCAGAAAACAGCAAGGATAGAGTCAAGATAAACCAACCCAAACTAGTTTTATTCATTAACCTTAAACCTTAACCCTATGTCTAAATGAAATTGTGGGCTACACAAATTCATTGCAATCATTACAAAACTCCAAATCAAGCAAATTCATAATGACAATGCAACCAAACATTTAAATATGCACAAATCAGGCATTGACTCAACGAACTTGCGGTACTATCATTCTCACTACATTATGGGTAATGATCCTAGGGGTTAGCTTAAGTTTATGCAAGAAGGTGGTAAGACAAGATTTCGAGAATGTCAGAAAAGCCTAGTCTTTTAAAACGGCCCTTCTAATTAGGCTTGCGTCCTACGGTCAACAAGGAGCTGGTATGGTTAAATTGATCAGCTAGTTATGTTTTATAATTGTGGAGGCTTTGGTTTTATCATATAGGCTTATTGATAACTCCACATGGATCATGGCCCCCCTAATTTTTTAGCACCATGAACATGTAAACTCCAAATAATCTAATGAAGTTATATAAAGTGAACAAAAAAAAACTATTAAGTCATGGTAGATAAGGATTATTTGAAAGACTCTTCTTTCCTTTTGACAATTCTTTCCGTGGTCGAATCTCACCTAAACTTTTAAATAGTATAAATAAATTAATATTAAATAAGTACTTAGAGGAAACAAATTAAATTGCAGTTGTGGGATTTAGTGAATTCTACGAGAGAAATTAAAGTGTAATTACTGTTGTAGATGCCATGGAGTGTACGGATGCGTGAATGGCCACGTTACTCGCTTAGATGTACGCACATATGCATGCTCGTGAGGCATGTCTGCATCAATATGGATGCATACACGTATGATACACGCACATATATAGTTAGTGCTCAGCGCGCCGGTTTTGTGTCGTCACACGCGCTTGACGACCGCAATGACATCCTACCTCCTATCTTCACGTCATAGGCAAGCTCGGCACCGGCAGGCAGGAATCTACCTCCTATCTCGCGGTCTGGCGCTATCTATATCATCTCGATCATCTGACTGTGATACCAACCAACGTGCACGCTATGATTCTGTTGTGCAGGATAGTATCGGAGAAGATGATAATTAGATTAGTTTTCTCACCCATCGCCCCTTTTTTCTTATTCCCTTGACGTGAAGCCAACGCCCCTATTCGGTGGTGAAGGAGTAGGGGAGGTGCAGCGTGTGCCGACATAGGGGCTGGAAGCCACGCGACGTGCCGACGGGCCTTCCTATTTGGTGGTGAAGGAGCCAGGGCCAGATGAGGGGATGTGCAGCGTGTGCACAATTGGTGAAAAGAGCTTGCTCTGTTTCCAGCACACAAAGGATAGTTAGTAACACGTCCTGTTGATCAGGTATGATGGCACGCACGCATCCCGCCCCAGGCCCCGGCCGGGATGCAGATGCAGCCCTGTGAATAAGTAGTGAAGCTTACGCTTCATTTGTAAACAAAAAGAAAAGGACCTAGAACCCCATGTAGTCAATAGCGAGTTGGCAGTTTAGAGGCAACAGCAAGATCATGAGAACAAACACGTTTTGTTCAGCAGTACATGGAATTAGTTACTAAAATCTGCCGCGTGTTGATCTCCCTGGGAATCTGCATCAGCGCAGAGGCAGTTAGCATTCCCCCTTCATGGTGAGCAATGGCAGTTCAGTGAGCTAAACAGGTTCTTATTTACACCGGGAATAAACACTTTCAGAGATGATGAGTAGCAAGCTCCGATTAGGTGTCAAATTCGCAGATAGCACTAGCATGCCTGAAACACAGTGTTTCAGCTTGGCAGTTGAAGCTAGCAGTAGCATGACGGCAGTTTAGCCCGTGAACACCCGATGAATGAATACATACATGTATTAGAATGTTGCATGATGATTGGTCGGTTAAAGGGCATGCAAAGTTCTGAACATAGCAGTGAGTCCTTATAATAAAATGAGCCCAGATATGGGTTGCCAGCAAAGCATCCTTATGTGAGGAACAATCGGAGGAACTTGGAGAAGGGGAAAGAGAGTTGAGCGCAGATGACAGGATTGAATAAAATTGCAAGAGTTTAGTTTACATTTCTCTGTCCTTCCTCCTCTCTTCTCTCATTCTTAAGTACCTAGTTGATCCACTCATCTCCAGACACCAGGTTGTTGGGCTTCACGTTGCGCTTAGGCCGGTGCTCGGCTTCAGGTCCAGGAAGGGAGAATTGGGCCTCGTTGCTCGGTGTAGCAGTGCTGCTGACACCTTACCCATCAGAGATTAGTGTTGGCCCATAAGTTTATTCAGTATAATAGCAGCGTAGCAGTTGTTGCGAGCTAGCAGCAGATTCGGTATTCAGCAAGAGCAGTTTGGTCATGAGACCGTCAAGAGGTTTTTTTAGCTTTACAAATATCTTGGGGCAGGTAGTATTGAATTAGTGCAAGGAATTAGCTGGTCGGTTAAATGTGCAGAAGCAGCTAGCATATTCCTCTCACATGGTTCAGAGGTGACAGGAAATAGTTTGCAAGTAGTACTAGGGATATCTGAATGCACATGCACATCAGCTTGACGTAGCTAAGCAAAGAGCATGGCAAACAAATTCAGAAATAAGAAGATTGAGCATCAGTTTCAGAAATGTTCAGAGAGAAGTAGGTGGTGATGCAGCCCTTGCCGAATGTTTGAGACCAAATACAGAGGCAGTGATGAGTAGTAAAGAGCATGGCACATATGTTCAGATGTGTGAAACGGGCAACAGTTAAGCAGCCTGTGAGAACATGAATATGTAGTAGTAGTAGTAGTAGTAGTGCACTTGGTGATTATCAAACTCACAAACACTTTGAAGCAGCAAAACTCTAGGCAAAGACCAGAGTTGAAGTTGGCGCGCTCAGGGTCTCTGATTTCTCAGAGTAACTAATAGCTGTCTCACCCTAATTATTCTTTTTTTAAGGTCAACGGGGGAAGGTGTTCCCCACCTGAATTACATATATTTCTGGCCGAAATGGCCCCATTTCAACCTGATTATTACGTCGCGTACCCAGTAATTGATTTACTGTCTGGATTGCAGAACAAAACCGCAGCAGATTTTACTGTTACCATTTTCCATTTCAAATTAACCGTCGCCCATTCTCCTTGCTTCTGTTACTCAGCGTGACATATTTTCTATTCACAGTTACTTCAGGTTCATCTTTGCCGACGAGAAGCAGCATATTAAATGAGAAGTGCCGTTCAATCATATTTGTCCCGGCATCATTCCATGATGGTCCTGCCCTGATGCTAGGATTGATTCGCTCAAGTAATTGATGTTTTTCAGTGTACTGAATCTCGTACGGGTAACAGCTCTGCGGGTACTGACACTGGATCTGATACTCATATTTACTCATTTGGATCTTGATTCTGAAACCCGAATTACTGGATTTCTTAATGGACGGTAGAGTAAGTTATTAATATGGATGAAATGCACTCCGAAGTAATATATTATCCTGATTCTGAATGTACTAGATGTCATTTTTTTTCCTCCTCTTTTATTCATTAAGATTTTGGTGTATTTTCACATATGTTCAGTAGGTTTGTTATGATTCCCCTTAAAGTATTTGTAATTTAGTATTTTTCCTTCTTTTTACAAATGTTGTGCTATTCTTGTTTTGATTTGATTCTTAGAGAACATTGCTAACTACATATTCGCTGTAAGCCTGTAATGTTTTTCGTGTCTTTTTTGTTCCTTCATGTTACATCATGCATACCCATCACCCGTCAGTGGTCTTAAGATTGTTAGTATTAGTTTAGAGAAAATTGAGTGCCCAACTACCTAGTTCTCCTTGAAAGCAACTCATCCCAACTTACATCTTATATATTATCTGTTTCAGCAAATGAAATTGGGGGAATTACTGGTTCAGCACCCAACTAGTTACAACATTGAGCGAACAACATCTCAACTTGCATTTTTGTATATATTCTCAAAGATTTGATGATAAAGGTTTCAGATAAGTGTTGCAGCTTCGGCAACATGATTATTAGTACCCTCTCTTTCATGTCACTTTCACAACAGCCTGGAATCCAGGTCTTGTACATTGATTTGAGCTTGTGTGGTTGGCCATGTGAAAATATAAAAAAACAAGGTGAAAACGATAAACTGCTGATTCGTGTACAAAGCTGGATCATTAGAAAACAACATCACAATCTTGAGTTGGAAGGGGGTAGATTTTTTCCATACAGTGACACATTTTTGAACAGAGCTAGCAATTTTTTTAATAAAAAACTTATACTTTTATGATATGTGTGAAAAAGATTTATAAAAAGATGCATGGTCCACGATGTCAGTGGACCCCAATAAACTATCTGGGATTTGGGAAGAAAAGGTGCACCAATATGTCAAATGAACTGTAGGAGTAGCCACTACGAAGTACAAACAGGGTCAGCCCAAATATTTTACATTATCAGCCTTCAACATAATTAAGACCGACTAGCTAGAATCTTTTGTGTAATCCAACTACTGGAAAACATTCACATATATGTAAGGCTGATTATAACCATTCCTTCAAACTATCTTACACTATCATCCTGAATTAAATATAGTATGCACATCAGTTATATCATCACAAAATGCAACAATACAAAACCACAAGGCCTTTACATTAAAAAAAACATAAAGGCCATTCATGGACCCTAGGCAGTAGCAGGGACAAGCATCCTCTGGGTATACTTTTAAGGAAAAGGAAAATGAGAGCCCTTTCACTAGATTTTTAGATGGAAATGGATAGATACTTCCAATGCACAATGGCAAACAAGTTAATGCCTCAATGGTACAAGATAAGCCTGATTAACATAACTATCATTGTACTAATCAGTGGTCCTGCCAAACATGAAACACTTTGCCCCAATATGAGGTGGTCCTGTCGCAAACCCAACAGCTCCATGTACCTGCTACAGGGTATAACATAATTGCTGGTGGTGTATCAGATTTCAGTGTAGTGGAGTCAATCAGCTGATGCCTGATGCAGTATCAGATCTGATCTGCTGGACGCCTGGACCTTCCTCCACAGTTTTCAGTGGTGGTTGCATTGATTATTAGTGTATATATATAGAAACATTTGTCATCCACTTATATTATAAGACTGGCCCATTTTTTTGTTTTGATTTGATGGCTTCATCTGTTCATCACTTAGTAATGTCCTCTGCACATCGAATCATTGAATCAACATAAAAATATCGATTTAACTAATTGTAACTCCGAGGATTCCAAATATTCAGAGGATTCCAAATGCATGAAAACCATTCTGCAAACCACCGTTTAACATCAGTTAGTACACTCTTGCACTGAATCTGACCACTCTTACCAGTCAATGCCACATGTTCTGTCTTAAAAGGACCTCTCTCTAGGACTGTTACTGTCAATTTAAAAAAAGGGAATTGCTACATCAGAACTCAATAGTATTATTGGTATGAAACCATTCTTGTTTTGTTTAAGAAGACTTCTAAAAGAGACATAACATATTCTCCGCAAGAAGTTATTTCGAAGAAATAATAATTATAACAGATAAACTGCATCATGGACCATGTGGTATTTCCTTAGAAGTTAAGCAACCTAGAAACATTTTTTGACCAATCAATTATAGCTATCCACGTGGAATTTTTGCGGGGCCCTCTGAATTTGGCAAGTTCCCACCACTATGATCCAAAACTGCTGTGTTTTGTGTCACTGTAGCTCAGTTGTGGGCCCTACCAAGTAGTAGTGACCATGTCATTTTCCTGCATTCAATATCTATAGCTGTTTCATGCAGAAAGATCCTCTCAAGTTGGAGGGGATAAGCATTTGGATTTTGGAGAGTGCTGTCATCAGATCACAAGGAAACAGCCTCTCCTGCTATGTGGGGCCTGCCCCCAGCTTGTCCTGCCAGCTAGGGAACACTGGTGAGATGGTTCTGGTAATATTCTCTGGTGCTTTTGCTGGTAGTAGTAGTACATCTTTCCTGCTATATTTATATACAAGTAGTCCCTAAGATGTTCAGGTATATTAAATGGAAACAGTGAGCACCACTACCTACAATGATTAGGATGATCAAGGCAATACATGGAGGGATCAAATTAGAAATTTGTTGAAAGGAAAGAAAAAAACTGCATTGGATGCAGAACTTATTTGTTTTCAAGTTTGAAAAGCACAATATGGAAAATTCAGGGATGCAGAATCTAAAAATTTCAAATTGTTTGCTATCATGAACTGTTAAATCACCAACAGAGAATCTGCCTACATGCCTTGTGTGTGTGTGTTTTAATTTGTTGAGACAGTGTTACCACTGTAGTCAGAGAGCAAAGGGGACCAATGACACTGCCCACCAGGCCAAATCAGTGGTCAAAAGTTTCACACACTTGTATCAGAAAAGAGGACCAGATTTGAGACACATACACACCACACTTTCGAATAGGAGTAAGATTCTGGCCATGCCATGGTGTCGCACACCATGATTGGCAACCAAAAAAATTATTGAAGCTTTTGCCTGCCTTGCCCTGCCCTGCCCTGCTCCTGGTGATAGATGCTGCCCAGCATCTTGCAGATAGACGTGCACTACCTTGCTGCTTTTTTTTCACCGTTTTGGCATTCAGAAAAGGAGAGCCAGCCCTTATCTGAATCATCCTAGGCCTTGTTTAGTTGCCAGCGGATTCTGCATTCTGCGCTCTGCACAGTGCGCTGTCAACTTAGCGCACTATAGTATTTTATTTATATTTGGTAAAAATTATCCAAATTTTGACTAATTAGGCTTAAAATATTCGTCTCGCAAAGTATAACAAAACTGTGTAATTAGTTTTTAATTTCATCTATATTTAATACTCTATGTATATGTCGGTATTTTGATGTGATAGGGAATAGAAATTCTGTATAGTGAATTCGGTGGTAAATTTGAAGAACTAAACAAGGCCTTAGTTCAGTTTAGTTCAGGAGAGTAGTAATAGGAGGAGGAACAGAACAGGGGAGAGAAAGCTAGGAATTTTCAGGGTCCAAGCAGTTTGGCCACCCTGAGCTTTTTCATCATGAAACTCATGAGGACAATATGGAAAGACATGGCAGGAATGAGCAAGCAAGCAAGGAGGAGCAGGTTGGTGGTAAAGCTGTAAAGCTTTGCACCTTGCATTGCCAGTACCACTACATGGGCAGGGCAGGGAAGGGCAGCCACCATTTTGCCCTCAAACATCAGATTCAGAGTTGGGAGAGGAGATCCATCTCCAAAGTGCCGGCTGATGCACTCATCAGATTCAGTACTCAGTAAAGATGAGGGCACTGACAGATGGATGGACATTGCTCTCCTCAAGATCTGTCTTGTTGAACTGAACATGAACTGTATCCCTACCTGAGCTGACCCATCTGCAGCGACACTTGCTCCATGTGTGTCCTCCTAGTACTGTAGTACACTTGAAACTTTGCTGCAAATAGTTTCCATTCCAGATGCTTGCTCAGAGTACCAGCAATGAACACTGATTGATTTCTGTCAATCAAGAACATAAATAAACATACTACGACTCTTAGGGTACTACCGTATGCCGCTTCTCTGTTTCTCATCATCATCATAATCATAGGAACAACATCCGCATAGCAGCATATTTCTGTTTGTCACTAAATTACCATACACTAATCACTGACAGAAGCATTTGCAGGTAGCGAGGACAAACAAAGAAGACGACCAAGAAGAACTGTAAGGAAAAAAAAAAAGACTAACAAGCCTAGTGGCAATGGCAACACCTAGGAGGGAGGCTAGGATTGTCACACCATGCCAAGAACCAAGAAAAGTAGCTACAAGCTATGCAGGGCGGACGCGCTTGTGTCCGGCGGCGGCGGCGCGGCCGGTGGCGGTGCCGGAGGAGTCGCCCTCGGAGGACGCGTTGTCCATGGTGCGCGCGAAGGAGGCGGAGAGGTCGGCGTAGAGCCCGACGACGCGGCGGATGTTGTTGTTGAGCTCCCGGATGAGGCCGACGTTGCGGGTGAGGCTGTCGGGCGCCCGGGACTCGTGGTTCTGGTTGATCTCGCTGATGAGCATCCGGTTCTGGTCCAGCAGGCTCTGCACCTGCACGAAGCTCTTGTGGAACGTCTGGATCAGCTTCCCGTCCACCGCCTGCCCGCCGCCGGCGACGCCGTTCGCCATGGCGCCCGAGTAGCTGTCCCCCTCCATGCCTCTCCTCCTCCTCCTCTGCTTCTGCTTGCTCTCCTCTCTAGCTCCTCACCTACTGCTACTCTGCTAGTACACCACACCACACCACACCACGGCAGCGGGCCACGGTGCTGTACTGAAAATACAGAAAACAAACCGAATCAAAACGATTGAATTAGCTGGGGCCAGAAAGATTTGAACTTGGGAGTTTTTATGGCGGGATTGGCCTTGTTTAATTTGTACTGGAAGAAGCAAATAAAGTCTCATCAAGGTAGAGCGAGGATTCAGCTGGTACATACAGTACAAATGTACAATATCCCAACAGCAGAGGTAAAAAAAGAGAAGAAGCAAATCCATGGCAGGAAACGCCATGATGGTGGTGGTGAAATCCAGCAGCTGGACTAGGTGAAACAAACAAACAAACAAAGAGTAGAAGACATGGGCTTTCAGGAGGGTTCACCTAGTAGGAAGATCTCAGTAGCCAATGCTTACTCCTTCCTCTGAAGAAAATCCAAGCAAGCAGAGAGTGATTGGATTTGGAGAAGCTGGAAGAGAGAAACTAGGAAGATGCTGACAAGCAATTTGATTGAAGAGGTTAAATAGGAGGTGAGGTGAGGTGAGGAGAGGGAAAGCAACATGAAAAGGAGGGCAGGAATCAGGATTCTATAGGGCCGAGGGCTCACACACACCCACAAGGCCACAAATGTTATCCCTGCAGGAACAAACCTTTGGAATTAACAAGGGCAAAGTGGGGCGGAAGCCGAGGATGATAGAGAGGGGATGGAATCTATTGGGAAGTGTTCCCGGGGGCAGAGTCTAGCCGGCTCTAGGCTCTAGCACGGGAGCGGGATGAGATGAGCGTGGCAGGGACTAGCAGCTAGCCAGCCTGAAGCCTGACCCGTGCCTGCTTCACTGAACCTGACCTGTGTGAAATCATGGAACGTGGCCCACACACTTCTCATTCTCTCCGTCTCCCTCTGCAAGCACAAGCACATGCTTCTACTGCCAATGTGTTTGGTTATTATTGTAAGGAGTTTGGAGAAGCATCTCGTGTAATTCAGATTACTTAAATAAATGTTCTTCAATCTTAAAATATACAATTTAGTCACAATAAGGATTGTACAACAGTATCTCACTGGTGTGCCATGTTTGTAATTTTCAAACTAATGCAAAATATTCTCAAACTTTTGTGTATTCGAGAAAAAATTAGTTAGTCACAAGTCTATGGTAAACAATGACAAAGTATAATTTCTCGTAGCATTATTCTCTCACTAACCTTGAACCATGTGGTGATATAACATTTTGTCATTGATAAATTGTATAATTGTGAGGAAAAGTATGTAGTCACATTTAACCTATTTTTAGTGGCATATTAATATTTCTTCACTAATTCAAGGTGAAGGTTCATATAATGGAGATATAGTAGTTTGCTAATAAGCAACGCAATAGTGATGAAAATTAGTTTGACTAACATGGGAATTAGTGAAGAAAACAAAATTTTGCCACCACATATTATCAATGATGCTTGGTCTCCCTTTAGAGCCAATAGATTATTTACCAATACTTAAATTTTCTAGGTAATTACTCAAACCTCACATCCCCCTCCCTCAAATGTAGGAGATGCTGAGGTTTTGTTCATCAGCGGTTGGTTATGATGGTGAGAGGATGTTTACATCATCAAGAAGAGGGGATGAACAAAAAGAGGAGCATGTGCACCAAGATCCTTACCAGACGTCGGCGAAGAGAGGACGTGAAATCCCATCCAAGTACCAACCATTACAGCAAGAGGAGACACGATCTAGTTGGAGGAACGACCGTAGGTGAAAAGAGGGAGGAGGCGAGATCCCATCTAAGGAGGAAAGACTGCGATGGTTGAAGGAGAAACCGTATTTTAGAATAGGTGTTTGGTGAGATTGCGTGAGCGGATGAAAAAATAGAAAAATATTTGTTTACCTGCATGAGCGCAGTGGCAGATCCAGGGGTTTGGGGGGCTGCATCCTCCCCCCCTAATAGTTTGATTTAATCACTGATCATTGTTGTAAAAGCTTGATTTCACCATTAAATCTTCATGCAAATCAACATCTCCAATGTTTTAGCCCCCTTGTCCTCTATCATGCCTCCGCCACTGCATGGTCGGATACAACATGTCTAACATGAGACTGATGTGTGGGTTCACCACCCTCTTTCTACATCCACCGAACCAGGCCTAGGAGTGAAACTCAATAAAGCACGATTCTGCAGGCATCCACCCATGCAATTACATTCGCTCATACAAGCACTACAACACATATTTTTAGAAAAGAAAATATATTAATATCCCAGCTTCTGCATCGACTAATGCATGTAGTTGTTCCTTATTACACACAAAAACTCAAAGGTACAATCAATCTCAAAAATAGAGTTTGATCCAAAAGGATGAAGAAAAAGCATTCCAACGCAACATCTAGAACATATTCTATTCGTGAAACTCGGACCGCTTCTTGCGAATACCTCGACTGCAATCTTTCCACAACCCATCTTTATCATCTAGCGATCCTCCTCCTTCAAGAGTAGGGACCAAAACCTAATCCAGTGAGTCCCCTTGAAGATAGCCTATAAATAAGATGGTGCTAGGGTCTTGTCAAAACTATGTCATTCTGGATCAACCATATCACCCAACAAATTGCACTTGCACCAACAAGAATCTTAGACTTTAACTTTTATTAAACCCATGTAACCAATCTATAAACATATTGTGAACATCAGTTGGAGGATTTAAATTAAAGTAGATATGAATAATTCGCCATACAAATCTTGCAAAATGACAATAAAAAGAAGGTGTTGTATAGACTCCTCAGAAGAGTAATAACAACACCCTTATCTCCTTGCCATTGTCGTCTTACTAAATTGTCTTCGATCAAGATTACTCCTTTATGTAAGTACCACAAAAATAATTTGATCTTAAGAGGTAGCATCAATTTCCATATTATAGTGTTATATGGTATAGCCTCAAATCCTAGCAAAGTTGTATACATGGATTTTACGTAGAAGCATCCATTCTAACATAACCCCCACACAAAATGATTCCTCTAGTGTGGAAGTAATGTCCTATATTATCATTCACCTTTACTGCAATACTTTCTCTAAAATCCATTCACACCAGATTCATGAGAATCCTTTCGTTCGGAGGCCCTGTTGAATAAAAGGCCACATTAGTTTATCATATGCTTTTTCAAAATCTAACATTAAAATCACCCCATCTTGTCTTTTCTTATGTGGCTCATGGATCAACAACTCCATTCATAACGTAATGACCTGGGATAAAGGCAGTTTGTGAAAGTCCAATCAATTTATCTGCTGCTTTTAAAATTCTATTATTTAGTACTTCAGTAAAAATCTTGAAGCTTGCATTGAACAATTAAATTGGCCTGCCAATCAAACAAACTCCTCAGACAACTTTATATATGACTTCACTTATACATGCTAAACAAAGCAGGACAACCAAAGAAACCCTAACATATCTCGCTTTTGAGTTTAGAAAAAACATCTTTCACTTTTCAACAAATCATGCTTTCTTAAATTTAACCTTCACAAGTAACGCCCCCTATTTCTAACAGAGCCGGTTGACATAGCAAGCCGCCTCTAACCAGGAGAAGGAGAATTGTGGCTATATAACCGCCTCTAAAGATTTATTTGCGGTTCCACTAAGAAAACAGCCACCAGAAATACATCAATTTTTAGAAATGGATCTTTTAAGAGCACCGACTCTATAAATAGCTACGCGCGCATGTAATTCAAAATTTTTGCTTTAGATTCCCTGGCTGCCTACAGTATTCTCAATACCCATGTGCATGGGACCCACGCTCCTCGGTCTCTTCCCAGCTGCATCCTTATCTTCTTATCAATCTTCATGCAACAACAGCAGCAACCTTATCTCCTTGGTTCTAACTCTCGAACTCTCGACATGTTCATGTCTTCTCTCCCTTACTTGTTCGTGCCTGCTAGGATGGACAGCCGGACGGGCAGCGACAGCGACAACATGCTGAAGACATGGTGATGGTGTGGCACAACTCCTCAACTTGCAGCGTTCTTGGCTGGCTGAGCAGCTGTCCAGGTGCGGTGGTGCGGTGACGGCAAGCTGGCCGAGAGCACGGCAGTGCTGCGACGCTGAGCTGGCTAGGGGCGCGGTCATGTGACGACGGCAAGCTGGCCGGGCGCGGTAGTGCAGAGTCGGCGAGCTGTCCAGGCGCGGTGGTGCCGCGATGGCGAGTTGGCCAACCACGGCCGTGCAGCGACGGCGAGTTGGCCTGGCGCAGCCGTGTGGAGACGACAAGCTGGCCAGGCGCGGCCGTGCGGCGATGGCAAGCTGGCTTGGCGCGGCGGTGTGGCGACGGCGAGTTGGCCGGGCGCGGCGGTGCGCTAGCGGCGAGTTGGCCTGGTACGGCGGTGCGGTGACGGCGAGCTGTCCGCACACGACAGTGCAGTGATGACGAATTGGACGGGTGCGAAGCTCACCATCAGCGAGTTGGATTGGCGCGGCAGTGCGACGACGCGAGCTGGTCGAGCACAGTAGTGCAGCTACGGCGAGCTAGACGAGTGCGGTGGCTCGGCATCGGCGAGCTGGCTAAGCACGGCAATGCAGCATCGGCGCTCGGCGGCGCCGGTGAGCTTTTTTCTATTCCTAAAATTCATCTTCAGAGGCGGTTGTCTTAATTTAACCGTCTCTGAAGATCGATCTTCTGAGACGGTTGTCTTAATTTAACCGCCTCTGAAGATAGATCTTCTGAGACGGTTGTCTTAATTTAACCGCTTCTGAGCCTCTAAAGATCTATCTTCAGGGGGTTTAAGGTTTAGGGTTTAGGGTTTTAAGGTTTAGGGTTTAGGGTTTACGGCTAAAAACCCGACACTAGAGCTGGTCCATTTTTACAGTCGCTGGGTTAGTGACGGCCGGCAAACCATCCCTAAAGAACATATTTAAGCGCCTCTATAGTAAGTTTATGTACAAGTGCTTATCCAATTTTAGAACAATTAATTTAATTATAATATTAATAGGGCTGCCCAAGAAATGATATGTATAGTGAGTTAAGTAGTAGTAGTAGGAGAGAAGAGGGGGGGGGGGGGGTGGCGGCAAAAGTATGCGTGCAACCGTGGAAGAGGAGGAGCGGATGAAGAGGACACATGCCGGCGTTTTGTAATGGGGGAAAAGCTGCCGCCAATTCTACAAAAGACATGGGGCCTCCCTCCCTATGTTGCTTTCTGATGCCCGCATCTGCATGCCGCAAAACGTACTAGATGTTAACTAATGACCCCATAATCCAGCCCTGGCATGGACCCTTGTGTGTCGTGCGAGAAGATGCCAAGAACCGGCGCCCCCATAAAGAATTGGCAGTTTGTCTCTAGGACAGCATCAAAAGAGTGGTTTCGTTCCTCGGTCGGACAATTATAATACAGCACATATGTTCGGCTTTGTTCGCTGCAAAATTTGTCCAGGAACGAAAGACCGAAGGAGTAGTTGTTTCTTAAATTTATTTTGGTTTTTGATTTGATAAAAAGAATGGCAAGAAATTTTGTAAATTATTATACGCTCTAATTCTGAATCAGTGTTTTTCAGATGACGAGTGCCGATTGGCGAATGCTCTGTGTTTATGATCCGTTTGTGTTATCAACCCAATCCGTCCCAACCCGTTTCACAGTGTCACCCGTTTTCACCCATCCAATAGTACTCGTTTAAAAATCTGTCTAAAAAACCTGTCAAGCCCCGTCCTATTAGCAGGAGTAAACAAGGGAGAGAGCGTAATCAGAGAACCAAGAGTTAAGTTGCTCCTTTGTTACACTTAGCAAGTCCTTGAAATTAGTCACGCGGTAATGGTGGAGACCATAGCGCCACTGTCGTCGTCCGGGCTCTCGATCGAACGATGTCCGACCAAACTCCAAGAAAGGATGATGATCCTATATGCAAAACAGAGCAGGCAACCCTACACACGATTTGCTAGCCAGTCTTAGAAAATACAGGCATTGCAACCAAATAATTAGAGAATGGGTTAGCCAGCACATGCTAGGGCTGTCCTTAATTAGGAACCAAACACACACATTGAAAAGTTTGAAAAGTCATGGCAGGGGTGGTTACCACGCGTGTCGCTGGACGGATGTGCAGTGTAGGTGGGTAGACAAGCGTGCACAGTGCCAACAGTTGCCCACAAGCACAAGGAGAAGCACATGTATTCCATTATATATACTACTACGATCATATATTATTATTACTGTTGTGATATACAATAATCAGCTGCCATGAGAATCAGTCACCAGCTGCCGCCGTGTCGTGTTGTCCGATCTACATCGACACCGGCCACACTACTGTACAGGCACATGTATGGGCTACCTGGGCGCCTGCAGGTTAAAGCGCGTGCGTGCCTTGAGCGAGCAAACCTGGACGAGGAAGACGGACGGGATGGGCTCTCAATATTTGTCTGGACCAGAGAGCACGGCACTGTCACGACTTAAATTGTTGATTTTTCTAAGGCGCGTGTAGATTTTTTTTTTTTTTGCTTATACGGTCCAACTATGACTGTTTTAGGTCGATCCCTTTCGGCATCCGATAGAAGCATATTATGTGTACACTTAAACTTTTCTTCTTAATATAATGATAGATTTTTTTAGATAAATATATATATTGATAGATAAATCATTTTGTGCATTCAAGAGAAAATGGTACATCTAGACTTGAATATTTTGTTTGTTATCATAACGCATGACACATGATTCTAACATATATGTTTATTAAAACTAAAATGGTGGAAAACAGAAAAAATAATGTAAAATAAAACATTAATATAATAATAATTTACAGTTTAATAATGTAAAAATGGAGTTTTTCTTAATATATAATGATATTTGTGTATTCCACAAAAAACGCAAATCTAGACTTGAGCTATTGTAATATTTTTCCTAACCTAAAGCATGATACATGATCCAAACTTATATCTTAATTACAACTAAAATGGTGAAAACGTGAAATGGAAGATGTGTAATAGAATAGTAATATAATATTGATGTATAATAAAATATTTTTTAAAAAGGAGCCCGGCAAGAGGAGTGTTAGCGCCTCCTTATTTATGCCAGTTTAGCTCTCTCAAATTATATTTCCGGTACTATTTTTTTCCTGCAAGTATTCGTGTCATATTATCTTATATCTTATTAATAAGTGTCTGAGCGCATGGTCCTTACTGGGCCTGTTCATTGAATTGTATCGATCAAAACGGGCCTCAGGTAGGCTGAAGTCCGTCCCTTGGAGTGGATTCGATGGGCTGTGTACCAGACATACCTTACCAGCACGAATAATGGAGCAACCCCATGTTTTCTTCAGGTAATCCGGTAATGGAGCAAAGCCTAGTAGAGATTCCCAATTGGATCATATATTTTGAACTCCCTAATTGGGCTGTAATGACTGTATAGCTTATCTTGGGCAAGTTGGTAAAAAAGAAAGCTCATGTTGGCCCAGAAAAAAAAAATTCTGATGAAAAAAATTTGTTCAAGTTCTTTATATTTTACAAAGCAAAAAAATTATTTCCTATATGAAAGAACTTTCATCATGGAGAAAGGGAAAAAAAAAAGTTCCGTAAGACACTATAAGAGAGAAACGATGTTCGAGTTTGGAATTCATGTTTCAAAAGAAAACAACTACAAAGAAGGAAAAAATCATCAAAGTGAAAAATTCAGTTTGTAAAGGAACATATGCTCATAGAAATAGCAAACATTATGAAATATGTTTCATATTTATTTATGAGGAAATTATTCAAAAAAATAAAAAAATCTTTCAGGGAAAGTAGGATTTTCTATTTTTTTTTTGTTTGAGGGGAAGTAGGTTTTTGTAGGTACAAAAAAAAAAGCCACAAGAATTCAGCGACCCCAAGAAGCAATATACCTCTCTATCTCTCTCCCCCCTCTTGCCTGTCTGGTCCAGTTCTTGAGCTACCAGGTTCTAGTCAATTGAGATCATCTGACACTCTGACGCACCGGATCAAGTTTTCAGCCTCAGTTTTACACGATTTTTGCAAGTATCATGAAGATGTTCGTCTCCCCAAACTTCCAAAAATTTTCAAATATGTTTGCATACTAATTTCCAAACTTCACACGTTTCAAACCAGACACGTAAACAGCACGCGAGCATACATCGACAACCTAGCTACAAACATAAAGTGATGATGCGTCAACCACTGTAGTAGCCACGGTAGTTGAGCGCGGTGCCCAGCGTGGCCATGCAGCGCGTGAGGTCGTGCACGAGCCCGCAGCAGCAGCTCCTCGCCGCGGACTCCGAGCGCCCGCCGTCACCTTCTCCACGGCACTTGTCCGCCGCGGGCACCAGGCACCGCGGGTGCAGCTCCACGGTGCACGTCACGCACCGGTACCGCCACGGACCCAGCCGACGCCGCCTGCTTCTGCTTGCCGTCGCTGTCCAGCTCCGGCGCCGACTCCGGCGCCGGCGGCGAAGACGCGACGCGGACGAGCCACGCCTTGTGACCGCCCGGGTGCGCGGGGCCGCGGGCCGACGCCGGCATCCGCGCGCACAGCGGGTGCATGGCGACCCCACACGCGGCGCACGCACACCTCGCAGCACTCACCGCCGCCTTGGCCTTCACCTTCGCCAGCGCCGCCGTCGGCGCTTGCGGCGGCCGCGCGTCACCTCAGCCTGTGCCGCGGATGCACGGCGGACCTGAGCGTTATTGTTATCTGACTGGATGCTTGCAATTATTGTTATCTGACCAGGAATGGACTTTGTTGAAACTGGCCACGTTATTTTAGTGCACCAAGATACATATTATGTTAGATTTATAATAAAAAGCTGTGTATCTAAAAATGGAGGGAGTATTATATACCAAGTTATGCACAACTAGTGACACATAGATTGTGCGTTGAGTGGAGCTAGGAGAGTTTTTTTTTTTTTTTTTTTTTGAGGGGATGGGAGAGGACTGGTTGGCCAGCCGGTGCGTGCAGGCGTCGGTTGGGCCTTGAGCCGACTGTATATATATCTAGACAGAACGTGAGCCGTCCGTTATCAGCTGGGCTTATTTACAGGGCATCGGGCCCAGTATCAGTTTCTGGACGAGACCTTTAATTTCAAGCCCGGCCCATCAAATGACCGTGGACGGCTCCGGTTCCTGCGCTGGCCGCTGTGGATAAGGGTGTCCTGCAGCTCCACACGGCCACGTCGGCAGCCGACGGCCACTCGCTTCGCCTGGCTCCTGCGCTTCCACCCACCCTCGCAGACAAGAAACGCGAGCACGACGACGAGCTGAGGATTTGTTGAAGACCAGAGGAGGAGGAGGAGGAGGAAGAAGAAGCGTACAAGCTGTCCGGTCTCATGGCGCCCTTCTCCGCTATAGCCGCCGCCGCGACGGCGCCGTCGTTCAGCGGCATGTCCATCCACGGTACGTGTCACCAGCTCGATCTGCATTTGCAATCCGTCTTGCTAGTTATATATATGCAACAATGTGGATGTGAATCTGCTGCAGAGTTCAGTTCAGGCTTTCTGTGGTTAGCTAGTCTCTGTGCATGTCCATGTCCGATGCCAGTGTTGTGTGCTCATAGCGGATTATGGAGAGGGCATTCAGTGCGTCCTAGTTGTAGGGTTTTTTTTTTTTTTCTGTAAGATCTGGTCGGTCGGTTATGGTTTGTTGATTCTTGAGATTTTTTTGGTAAAAAAAATGTGTTCAACGATAAGCATGGCTCTACTGAATGTTGGGTGTCCTGTATTTACTTGTGAGTTCTGAGGATCATTCTGTCGAAATGCAGCATCAGCACCGCGCATCACCTCCAGCAAGAGCCGCGTCTCCTACAGGGTTGCCAGGTCGCACTGCATCAGGTGCGAGCAGAGCGCAAAGCAGGGCGGCAGTGGACCGGACGTATGGCTGGGCCGCGCGGCCATGGTCGGCTTCGCCTCCGCGATCGCGGTCGAGGTGTCCACCGGCAAAGGCTTCCTCCAGGTACGAGTAACACTGACACTCTGACAGCAGTCTTCACTCCTCGCGGTCATTGCAATAATGCTGACATGAAAACCGCCGCTCGGTGAATGGATCACCTTTTGGTGGGTGGGTGCAGAACTTCGGCGTGGCGACGCCGGCGCCGACGCTAGCGCTCGTGGTGTCGGGGCTCGTCGTCGGCCTCGTCGTCTTCTTCCTGCTCCAGTCAGGAGGAGTCTCGCGAGACTGACTGAGCAGAGCACTGATGAAGAATTGAAGACACATGGAACACCACACCACCAGGGTTCAGTAACTGCCGTCGTGACACTCTTTTTCCTGTACCGTGTAATGCATGAGCTGACGGTCATCGATCTGCAAAGTGCTCCTCGTGTTACGCTCAATCTGTATCATTCTTGTTCAAACCAAAGTGAATGAGAAAGAAAAGATTGAAATTTTGGGCATGCTCAATCCTAGCCACGTACTGAATTGAATTGTACATTTGTGGTTGGACTAGTTACCTGATGAAGAATGATGATGACAACATCATCTCCCTTTTCTTCCTGGATTGAAATTATGGAACATGGTGACCCTTCTTGCAGCATCTAAAATTTTCTACTTCCACGTACCAATGCAAGCTTTTGGCCAAAAAAGAAAACATTATGGCACATCAGTACATGGCCTCGCACTGCAAGAACGAAGACACGGGGCGCAATATTTGAGCGGAAATCGGATCTGGCTACAAACTTCCACAAGAATTACTTTGAGATGCTACTCTGATCTTGTGGCCGGCAACCAGTACAACACCTGACTTGTTTGTCTGGCGCGCTATATGCAGCTGTCGAGCAAGGGTCTCTGAGCTCTTTTGTACTACATACACGGTGCATCTGCAGCTCCATAGTTCATTGCTTGTCCAGTTCAGGTATGTATGTAAAGATAAGAGAGCCATGATGTCAAGCTGTTCATTGCTTGTCCACTTCACCAACTGCCTGTATAAATAGCTAGGGAGTTCAAAGCACAGGCACAAGTGCCACTCTGAGGAGCTCTCTCGTGCATTGCAATCTCTCAGGTTCTACCTCTCATCGCTCTCTTCAGGTTAGCTGCTAGCATGTAGTACTCTCCGACTAGCAAATCGTTCATCCTCTGCATCTCTTTGATTCATTCACAGTACTACTCCTTAGTATCTTCTTTTTAAGAAAAAAAGACAAAATAGCCATTTTGATCCCTGAACTATCGGCCAAGGCTCACTTTAGTCGATCAACTGTCAAAACGTCCAAATCAGTCCCTAAACAATAGAATTTGAGATCAATCAAATCCATCCCTATTAGGTAATCGCCATCTGTCCACGAGCTCTTGCCAAAAGTCGTTGCTGCCCTTGCATCCATGATCCATCCTTTTACGAGCCACCTAGGTGACGGTGTCCCCGTCCATCGTTTGGCTCAGCCCAAGAATCTTATCTTATTATTAATAATTGGAGGCCTCAACGGAGTCTTCACGTTAATCCTCCCCAAACGCGCTAGAAAAAAAAGATAAATGCTAGAAAATCTCACATTAATAAAAAACATCCGGCCATCAAATCAAAAGACATAGCCATCCATAACCACTTGATGTATTTAACTTTGTATGAAATTACCCACCTCGGCCATTATACTAAATAAAACATTTTCCCAAAAAAATTAATTCAATCGTGATGTTTACGTGAGTTTTCCCATAATGCAGAACCGATCTAATCTAGGTTCCTCTGCTCGGCGTTCCGGCGGTCATCCTCTCGCCGCCGAAGCCCCAACTCCGATGCCGCGCCTCGCGTCGTCATCACGCCTCGATCCCCGAGTCTGTCCCACACCTGCCACCGACGCCGATTCCGACAGACCATGGTAACATACGAGGACTTGGAGTGGACGATGCCGTCGGGTGGTGACACAGAGATAAAGGAGCTGCCGTCGTCGGCGCCACACATATATGTCGCAGGTGACGTTCAGTATAAACAAAGCATACGGTGCAGAGAACACTGCCTGTTCTGATTGCTTCTCATACTACTGTACGAAGCATTCTTCCTTTTCGGCGTGGATTTTGTCTATATGTAAAACCACTTTGCGTTGCTGATGCATAGCAGTGTTTGAAGTGTGAATAGACATAATTAGTGCAAATCATTGCATGGGTATTTGACACTTGTTTTGTTGCAGACAAGTTGTGCGCAACATGAAAATCTTGCTAATGCATTAGAGACCTCTTGCTGGCGTTTACTTTGCACATGATCGTAGAGGCACCCAGCACTAACCTGCATGTATGTGTCTCTCTGTGCCATAAGCAGCAGATTAATATATATCCCTACCCTTGGAGGCCGCACACCATGACCTCTTAATCTGGCCGGATGAAGTCTCATACACAATGGCAATCTCTGCAATCAATTTCCATCAGTTGATCTCAAAGGCAATGGTGGTGTCCTGGAAGGCCTGAAGGCAAAAAAAAAAAAAAAAAAAAAAAAAAAAAAAAAAAAAAAAAAAAAAAATCTATCCGTTGACTCACGCAGATGATTATCTGAAATCTTCATCCAGGACAGCTTCCACTAATAATTGGTCAAATGCTTTCTACTGAAATTTAGATGCTTGGTCTGAATGTTGCATCACTATGCGTCACGTCGACCTGATATCGATGGGCAAGCACGCACGAGTGGGTCATGGTGAGCTTGGTTTGAATGAGAAAACCAACCAAGACCAACCATGACAATTTTTTATTATGTCCCTTTATCTATAAAATAGAATTTTTATTGATAATATGTTCTATTGCTATCTTACACTTATTTTTCCTATTTCAGGCAATATTCAATGCAGATGTGACGGCGTAAGTAGAAAGATTAGAACATGCCCCTATGATATAAAATGCTTGATTTTTAATGAGTGTACATGGTCTAAGTCATCAAGGTAGTAGCCCAAGTTACAAAACTTTGGTTGTTGCTTAGTAGCTTAAGTGTTTATATCCTTGAAGTGTGAATAAACTTCTACTACTCATCAGCGCAGGGAATTCCGCCAGTGACGTCAGAAGATATGTTCACCCAAGTGCAAGGCTACAAACAAAACACCCTAAAATCTTCGTAATCTATAAATTACTAAATGAGGTGACAATTACAATCAAGGACGTGGGCATACGAGGAAGCAGCGTCGAGCTTTGTACCTAGCTGTATCTAGAATCTTGGGGATGAAAAGGATAGGAGTGAGTCAGTGTTTGTCAACGCCGCCGCAATCCACTTCATACATGCCCAGAGGAGTTTGATGGGGAGGCCAGCTCAACATGGTGCTAGAAGCGGCTCATCCATGTCAAGCAAAAAAAAAAAAGAGATGGGTGGCATTGGAACACGTAGGCTGTGTCGATGCCACGATGATACTATGTCCGACGTTCACGACCTCTAAATTAGCATTGGCACCGACCGCACCTGTAAAGGTATAGCCATCGATCCCATAATTTCAGTTTTATTTCTCTCATGATATGTTCGGCCATTTTGCTAGAACCCCATATTACAATTTAATATGTCTGCTATGACACACTAATTTTAGACTAAGACTTTAAGTGAGATTAGACCACAAAAAGAACGTGAAAATCAAAGAAAGTGAGTAGAGTACGGAATGCAATCTTACTTTCTGGCGAACAAATGTCATGATATGATCCTTATTGACCATTAGGTAGTGTTTTGTTTTAATTTTATTATCCTCGAATTACTTCTAACAAATAAGTCTTTATGTAATCCTTATTTACCATCAGTTATAATTTTTTCTTTAGTGTTAATGTCATAGGATTCTACCTATTTTGGCATGGTCAGTAAAACTAAAGTGGGATTTGTCTAAGAAAAAAATTGTGAAAAATCAAAGCAAGAATCACTAGATTGTGGGATAAATCTTGATTGTGGTGAACAAATAAGTCATGATATGTATGTATGTATGTATGTATGTATGTATGTATGTATGTATGTATGTATGTATGTATGTATGTATGTATGTATGTATGTATAAGTTCCATTGTAATTTTAATGTCCTTGGATTCCGAAAAATAAGCCTTGATACAATTCTTATTGACCATCATGAATATTATTTTTGCTCATATTAATAGTAATGTCGTTAGGTTAACAAGTTAATGATACTGAAAAGTTAGAGACAACTATCCATGGAGTTATCAATAAAAGCCTATATAAAAAAACTCAAACATCCACAATTATAAAAGATAATTGTACTATTATCCCATAATATTTTATATATTATCCACCTCTATCACCATGAAATATACTGCTTTGAGTTTGCACCACATTTTCCATACAAGACATTATGAAAAATAATGTAAAGAAATAAATACCTATATATTTAGAACCTAAATTTGAAACACAAAGTTGCGGTCATTATTCAGGTAAAACTATGCATAGAGCTATGACCCACTGCGTAGACCAACGAAACATGTATGCATTAGAATAAATAATTATTTTATAAGCTTATTAAGGTGTAAAAAAATCCTAAGCAAACTACATAGTAATGGTGCTTACAATTCACTTCAACTGTTAGATTAATATACTTATGATAATCAATATTGAAATTTTTTTAAAATTCTGATTGAAACATAATTTGTTTCTAAAAAATACAAAGATGATATAACAAATTCAACATCCTGAGTATCAACGTGCATATCGAAACAACTATTTATGCCATTGTAAGAAACAAAGAGGGTAGCTTATTAGTTTTAAAATGAAAATTTTGAATAAACAATAAAATAAGCATTAGAATTCCAAAGTAACGTATGTAAAAAATATTAGAACAGCTACATTAAAAGTTGAAAGTTTAAATATAGATTTTCAAGGTATCTCACATAAAAGAATGAAACAGAGTTTACATACTTAAAGTTTATGTTCCAACCACATACATATCATTCTAGAAAAAAGATTCATCATACAAATTATTACTCACAAAACCACTTGAAAGATATAAAAGAAAATTACTAAAATTATTACAAAACTGTAAAACATTGTGCCATCAAATCGTACACTGTAATCACCATGGATGTTGATGAAAATACATATAAATCAACAATAAATTATCATAACTTGATATAGACTATTTAAAAATATTAGTAAAGAGAAAAGTATTTAAAATGAGTAAATTTTATTAGTAAGATTCTAACCGGTGCGAGAGCACGGGTTGATTGACTAGTAACACAAAATTGGGATAATCCATGCCTTTCATGACCAGCGTCCCTTTTAGTTCTAGATGCTCTTCAAGCAATGTTTCAAGCTGCAAACAAATAAAATTAATTCAATTCTTAATACAACTAATCCCTATTGCAACCGGAGCTACCCGCCCAGATTCGGTGCTACTCCTCCTCTGCTTGTCGTGGACCTCCGCCTCTCCCCTCACTGATCCAGGCGTCATGGGAAACTAGATGGACGGAGGGAAGGAATGAGGGGCAGCAATGACTTTTGGCAAGTGCTCTTGACACGTGGTGATTAGCTAATGGGGATGGATGAGATTGACCTCAAAATCAATTATTCAGGGACTAATTTAGACGTTTTAATAGTTGTAAGCCTCAGCCGATAGTTTAGGGATCAAAATGGCTATTTTGCCAAGAAAAAAAAAGAAGGCGAGATGCGAGACCATTACAGATGTCAGATGGTTAGATGGTCGACTACAGTCTACAGTCCTCTGCTTTAATAGCATGTCTTCGAAGTTCTCTTCCGTTTGCCAAAAAAATCAGAAGTTATTGTTTTTTGTGAATGATTTCAATACTTCTCGGTTTTTCAAGAAGACGAATCCGATTCAGTTTTTTTTGAAAAATCAAATCCGAGACAGATATATAGTCATATAGACACGATGGAGACGCAATGTTCCTACTCGGTAGACGGCACCCAAGCGGGACGCCCTGTGCTCTTCCGCATCCGGGCCACCGCCCACATCGACTTCATGAGCGGCCTTGCCATCCCCACCAACAAGGATGCCCCTTACCGGCTTGGTCCGGCGCCACTGTCTTCTTCGCCGCTGCCTACCGACACCCACCACGGCACACTGCACGGGGCACAGTCACCCCCACGCTCAGCAGCCCGCGGGACTCGAGCTGGGTGTTCGCAGCATGCCTTGGGCGCCAGCAGTCCCTGGCAAGGCGGTGGAGACCACGACAACGAAGACAACGCCAAGGTAGCCGGCAAGTCGCTACTTAATGCGAGTAGGAGAGACAGTTGAAGCATCTCCTGCGAAGCTCCGCGAGAATCTTCTGAGTTTGCCAGGGCTGTGTCTAGCTGGAGCAAATCTCAGCCGAGGCAGCAACCGGTATCACCTCCTGCCGGTGGAGAATCCCTCGCCACCCATCGGCGTTGGGGGCGGAGACCCGTCCACGACGGCCAAGACGCTGGCGAGCAAGGACGTGACCCGCCTCCGAAGACCGCACAGGCAAGCCATTCTCCAGCTGCGGATGCGGCCAGTTGCCCTTCCTCCGTCCACGGCCATGCCTTGGCCGATTGGAATCCGCACCGGCAAAGGCCGAACCCGGGGGAGCCTCAGCGCTGGCAGGCGCCGCGACCGCCTTCGCAGGGCAACGCAAAATGTCGAGGTAGCTTGAAGGGCGGTCCTCTCCGGACTCATCGTTGTCATCGTCTACCTAGCGCCGCTGCTTTGGGTGGCCTCCTAAAGACCAAAATGGAGCCGCAGCCGCCGAGATGGAGGAGGAGCTCGGTGAGGTTGGCGGTGGCGTGGAAGGCAACTCAGCCACCTCGATGACCCCGGGCTCCAACCCAGGCGGTGGTACAGTCTCGGCCTCGTCCAGCGTTGAGGAGCCCTGCAGCTTCGGCAACTGCGGGAGACAAGTGGCTGAGGGGGAGTGGCGGGGAGGTGGTGGTGGTGGCCGCCCCGTCCCCGGCCGACGTTGTGGAAGTTGTGCCTGCGGGACCGCCGCTGACAGAGCCATCGATGGCTGTGAAAACAACTGGCACTGTGGCGGAGGTGCCCTGGCGCGTGGCGGGTTCTGACGTCGGCAACGAGTGTCGGACCACCGGATCCAGGTGCGGCCAGGGCGTAGTGTCCTGATCCGGTCCCCCCGACAACGGGCAAGGACCGGCGGTTGTTGGTGGTGACCCGGCAACGGCCTCGCGCGAGCTCCCCCCGGTTGGCCGAGAAGGGGATGCAGAGGAGGTTGGGGAGGAGCAGAGGAAGGGGAGGGTGAAGGCGGAGGTGGCGACGGGCCCCGGGGCTAGGGTGGCTACTGGCAGCGGCGGCGGCTAGGCAGGGGCGCCCTCCAGGGGGCCAATGGTCGGGTGCTATCCACTGTCGTTAGGTCAGCAGCGGAGGCAGACGCCTGATCACCGTCGTGGATGGTTCAACTTAGCTTCGTGGAGGCTGAGGCACCAGGAACGGCTGCTGAGCCACCCAGGTCCAGGTGGACATCCTCGGAGGCCATGGAGACGCAGATGGCGACGGCTCAACCATGGCCGCTGAGCACGCCGTCGTGGCGGACGTCCTCGACGACCATCTGGGGATACGTCCATCTTCGAATGACGATGCGTCGGCGGATGCTACCTTGCCGCTCTCTGTGCAGGAGGTGTTCGAGGCGGAGGTCCGTCTCCTGATCTCTACGCCGCTCATCCCTGCCGGTCCGAGGCTATGGCGGTCGCGGACTCCGATCACCGTCCACTCCCTCAGGCGAAGCAGTCGCATTGTAGCAAAACCACGTACGGCAAATGCAACCGTGCAGGCGCAGAGGGTCCTTCTCCAGAAGCTAGGGTACGAGGTTCCAGAGGACGAGCCCGACTCAGACATTGAGTGGCATGTCGGAGAATGAGGTCAACCTGGAGGCTTCGATGTCACGGCCATGGACCTCAACCTGGAGGGCCCGGAGAATGAGGTCGCCTGAGAGGGAGAGTTGGTCTCCATTTGGTAGCATAATAGTTTCAATGATGTAATCGTTTACGTGTTTGTTTGATGGGTGTAGGCGTTGGTAACCTGTTACCAGCCCTGCAGTGTTGTAACAAAATTCTTTTTCTGCTTAATAAAAACGTGGCGTGGTCTCGAAAAAGATATTCCTACTCGGTGTAAACAATCCAACCTTTTTTCATCTCCGATGAAATATCAAAGTCAAACAGTCCCGAGCAAGAAACCGTGTCGCGGCACCATTAAACACGGCAGGGTAGCTCCTAGTGTGCGACACAATTATCCATGGCAGCCATAAAAAATATTGAAATGATGGCGCGTCATGTGGAGGACACATGTACATAGTGGCAATATTCACCGACAACTACGCTTATCACATAGCAACATGGCAGACTCGTATCCGATGGATGAAGCATGATAGTTGACTTTCAATGGATCCTAGCCGCCACAGCGGTGCAGCATATGTGCGCACATGGGGGCGGAATATTGCAGTTCTTATATATATATATATATATATATATATATATATATATATATTAACCACAACAGGGAAGACTCGGCTCCAATGGCCAGTCTACTGCAGCTGGCCATTTGCCTCTCATCGGCCGCCCTTCTAGTACCTGCTGCCGCCTCCTCGGCTCCATCAGTCCAGAGCAGAGCAACCGTTAACGGCAGCCACAGCGACCTTGATGCACTGCTGGCTTTCAAGGGCAGGCTCGCTGATCCCACCGGCGTCCTTGCCAGGAGCTGGACAACCAACGTGTCCTGTCAATGGCTTGGAGTCTCGTGCAGCCGCCACCACAAGCAGCGCGTCACGGCTCTGTCGCTCTCAGATGTTCCTCTACAAGGAGAGCTCAGCCCACATCTCGGTAATCTTTCATTCCTCTCCGTGCCAACCTCACAAACATCAGCCTTGCTGGCTCCGTCCCTCCAGAAATTGGTATATTACATCAGCTTAAAGTTCTGGATCTTTCAGAAAATAGCCTCACAGGCCCCGTTCCTAGTGCCATTGGAAACCTAACAAGGCTTGAGGAACTTGACCTCAGTTACAATAGCCTGTCTGGGGACATCTCGCCCAAACAACTTCAGAATATGCACAGCCTTGAGATATTTTCTCTAGCCAAAAATGACCTAACTGGCTAAATACCACTTTCCCTATTCAATAATACGCAATCTCATAAGGTGGCTCAGCTTGGAGAACAACAGCTTATCAGGCCCCGTACCACACAGCCTATGTTCCCTGTCCAAGCTGGAACTCTTATACCTGGGGTACAATAACCTATCAGGTATAGTGCCCCCAACCATCTACAACAAGTCAAGGCTGCAGGAGCTTGATCTTTCACGAAACAACTTTGCAGGCCTCATTCCTACCAATCAAAGTTTTAGCCTTCCTCAATTGGAGTTCTTTGATCTCTCACGGAACAACTTTAAGGGTCCGATTCCATCAGGACTTGCCGCATGCAAATACTTAGAAACTCTCTCTTTGGGAGAAAATCATTTTGTGGACAACATTCCAACATGGTTGGCTCTACTACCACGTCTCACCCAACTTTCCTTGTACAGAAATAACCTTGTTGGCTATATCCCAACTGCTCTTAGCAATCTCACCCATCTTACTAAACTAGATATCGGAACCAATCATCTAATAGGTTCGATTCCATTTTTTCTTGCGATTTTTTCAGAATTATCTCAACTTGCTCTGCAGAAGAATCAATTTTCTGGCTCAATACCACCAGCACTTGGGAACATCCGAGTTCTGAACGACCTTACTCTTCAATGGAATAATTTAAATGGGAATCTTAACTTCTTGTCTTCCCTTTTTAATTGTAGGAATCTCCAGTTCGTTTACCTGGCTGGTAATTCTTTCATAGGGGGACTACCAGTTCATATCGGGAACCTATCAACTCACTTACTTTGGTTTACTGCAGGAAATAACATGTTAAATGGTAGCCTTCCACCATCATTGTCGAACCTAAGCCATCTTCAAACGTTAGATCTTTCTAGCAACCTGTTCACAGGGGATATTCCAAGTCATATCATGTTCATGCAAGAGCTCGTCTATCTTGACGTCAGTGACAATAACTTGTTTGGCTCTATACCAACAGAAATTGGCACGCTGAGGAACTTACAACAGTTGTATCTTCCAGGAAACAAATTCTTTGGCCCTATACCAGATAGCATTGCCAACGTTAGCGTGCTAGAACAAATAAGCTTATCTAGTAACCACTTAAACTCAGCTATACCAGCAAGCTTATTCCACCTAGACAAACTTATTTATTTAGATCTTTCTAACAATTACTTAGTTGGTCCACTTCCGAGTGATGTTGGTTGGCTAAAACAAGTGAACTTCATTGACCTCTCTAGCAACTATTTCCATGGAACCATCCCAGAATCTTTTGAAAAAATCATAATGCTCAGCTTCCTAGATCTATCACATAACTCATTTGATGGACAATTCCCATATTCTTTTCAAAAGCTTACTAGCTTAGAATATTTGGATCTCTCCTTCAATAACATCTCTGGTACCATTCCCATGTTTCTTGCCAATTTCACGGCCTTGACATCCTTGAACCTCTCCTTCAATAAGCTAGAAGGGAAGATACCAGAGGGAGGTATTTTTTCAAACATCACGTCAAAATCTTTGATTGGAAATGTTGGGCTATGTGGATCTCCCCGTCTTGGATTTTCAGCTTGTCTTGAAGACTCTCACTCAACAAATAAAAAAGACCTTCTAATTATCCTTCTTCTAGTTGTCGTTGCTGCATTTGTCTCCATTGCTCTTTGTGTGTACCTAATTATTACAAGGAAAGCTAAGAGCAAGATTGATCGAGGCAATGCTGTAAGACAAAGACTAGTTACCTACCATGAGATTGTTTCAGCCACTGAAAACTTCAGCGATAACAACCTTCTGGGAACTGGAAGTATTGCAAAGTTTTCAAATGCCAACTAAGCAATGGTATGGTTGTTGCAGTAAAAGTTCTAGACATGCAACTAGAACAGGCCATTAGAAGCTTCGATGCTGAGTGCCATGTACTTCGCATGGCTCGACATCGCAACCTGATGAAAATACTAAGCACATGCTCCAACCTAGACTTCAAAGCACTCGTGCTCCAGTACATGCCTAATGGAAGCTTAGATAAGCTCCTACACTCTGAAGGTACATCAAGTAGCTTGGGATTCCTTAAGAGGCTAGAGATCATGCTAGATGTGTCAATGGGGATGGAGTATTTGCACCACCACCATTTCCATGTCGTCCTGCATTGTGACTTGAAGCCTAGCAACGTCGTATTTGGCAACGACATGACTGCACATGTAGCAGACTTTGGCATCGCGAAATTGCTATTGGGTGACGACAGCTCCATGGTAACCGCAAGTATGCCTGGAACACTTGGGTACATGGCACCAGGTACTATCGCTAGCTTATAATGTAGCAATAGCTGTAAGTGGTGTGTATGATGATTGTAGTTCTTCTGATTGCTCAATTGTTGTAATATTTGATTTTTTTATTATTATTTAGCAGAGTATGGATCATTTGGGAAGGCATCCCGCAAGAGCGATGTCTTTAGCTTTGGAATCATGCTTTTTGAAGTCTTCACCGGAAAGAGACCCACCGATCCCATGTTCATAGGAGATCTAAGCATCAGGGAGTGGGTTCCTCAAGCATTTCTATCAGAGATTGTCCATGTTCTGGATGATAAGCTCCTGCAAAGTCCTTCCTCTGCTGACTGCGATATGAAGCCCTTCGTTCCACCAGTATTTGAATTGGGTTTGCTCTGCTCAAGCGAAGCACCGCACCAACGATTATCGATGAGCGATATTGTAGTGGCACTCAAGAAAGTAAAAATGACTATATCAAATCCATGCCAGCAACAAGGCCGGAAGCTGCCCAGTGATCTCCCTTATCCGCATATCTCTGCTCTCTTCTTTCGTTTATTCACTAGTAGAACAGCACCAGCTGCAGCATACTCTTGCAACATTTTGGCTGCTTTCTCCTTAGTTCATGACCGAGTTTATCTGGTCCTTTCCTGCTTCTCTTGGTTGTTGAGATCGAAAAGAATGTTTTGTACTGTGATATGGAGATTTAATCAATGTGCTGTTGTAGCCTAAGATCTGGTCCTAACAGTTTGCAACATTCTGTTTTCACTAGCACAGAAACCTTACAACAACGTATGTTTGTTCCTTCAGTTTTAGTTTCGGGTTTGCAAGATGCACCTACCATGCATGGTTCGAACAACAGAGTTACACATTTGTTCCTTTAGTTACCAGATGTCAAATATGTTGAGACAATTTGCAGTTATGTTACATACTTATCTCTACCATGAATGATGAGCCTTTTATGGACATTGGTCTTCTAGAATTATTTATTTGAATAGATGAAAACATAGACGTAATTCTGTTGTCCTTCCACATCGAATATACCACCATGGCATACATAATTTGCACTTCACAATTCTCATCAAAGAGGGTGGCATATATGACGGACAGAGGAGGAACTGGTATGACCTTTGGGACAAACAGGGCCAGACGCCTACGCCGTGCACCCGCCAACTACTACACAAATCTTAACGCAGCCGTTTTATTTTTGGAGGCAAGAAAGGCCAACCGCCGCCATTGAAAGGCCACCGTTAATGAAGGAAAAACGGAGGTGATTGCCCCCTGCCTCCATTAATCTGTTAACGGAGTCGAGGTGGCCACCTGAAAAGGCTTCCTCTAGGTGTACGACGATACGAGTAACTTTGATGGATCGGCTTTGGTGGGTGGGTGCAGAACTTCGGCGTGGCGACTCCGGCGCTGATGCTGGCGCTCGTCGTCGGCCTCGCCGTCTTCTTCCTCATGCTCCAGTCAGGAGGACACTCGCGAGACTGAGTGGGCACTGATGGACACGCATCGAACACCGTGCCTGCTATGGTGACATTTTTTTCCCTGTACCGTGTTCGTATAATGTATGTAGTAAATGAGACTCGTCTGCAAAGTTCTCCACGTGTTTACATCCTCAAACTGTATCGATCTTCTTGAAATCGAAACGAATGAAAAAGGAAAGCTGAAGTTTTTGGGCCTGCTCTTCCATGGACTGAATTGAATTGCGCATTTGTGGTTGGACTAGTTATCTGATGATGACCGTAGTATACTGCAGCCATGCAAAGAACGAACACACGGCAATCTTGGAGCGAAAATCGGATCTTTCTACAAACATTCAAAAACAAAAACTTTTGAGATGCTCTGTTTGGATATGTTTCGTGCCATGGCAAGCTTCTCATCATAATCTCCCTCAACAGCTACGATGATATGATCGTCAAAGCCATCTATACTGTATCACTACGTGTGAAGCAAAAGACGAAAACTCTGATCTGTGGGCCGCCGGCAACCACAACCTGACTTGTTTGTTGTCTGGTATGCTCACTGCTGTTGTACGAGCCGGGTTTGCGAACTTTTGTACTACACCGATTCATATCTGCAGCTCCATCGCTTGATTGTAGTACTACCGTACTGCATCTGCCAAGTGAAGACAGCGTTAGGTGCAACCAACCATATGTGAAAATGCCCAATTCTTTAGATCTAGATGGAAAGGATAACAGCACAGGCGCACACGTCACCTGCTGATTCATCTCAACTGCGTCCATAAGTCCAAACAAGAGGAGTACTAGTGGAACGGCGGTCGAAATTAGGAGCAGATCTGCAGAGCACTGAATGCGATCTGCATTGTCCAACCTGTTTTCCAATGTTTGCTTCACGGAGCACGCCATGAAACGGCTCGCCGGATTCCGGTATAGTAGTGGCTGATACCACCAAGCAAACACACAAGAAAACGATGACGACGCTCACACTCATCTTGCGCGCGCACTAAGAAAACGATGGTGCCCGGCCCGTTTTCCGTTGAGGCGCTATATATGGTGCAGGAGCACCTCACACTCTAACTTGCACACACAGGGGTTTTCAGCTGAAAAATCGGTGCTTGACGTAGTAGTATCAAATGGCATCATGTAATAATGGTTCAAGTATATATGTAAAGATAAGAGAGCGATGATGTCTAGCTCAACAATCATTGCTTGTCCACTTCACCAACTGCCTGTATAAATTGGGAGCACAAGAGGTGCCGTAGCAGCAGTGCACAGGCACAAGTGACACTCTGAGGAGCTCTCTCGTGCACTGCAACCTCTCAGGTTCTTCCTCTGATCCTTATTCTGTTCAGGCTGTGCTAGCATGTACTAGTACTCTCATACAATCATCCTCTGCATCTCTCTGATTCACACTAGTACTCCATAGCATCTTTTTTTTTAAAAAAAAAGAACGGTTTTTTTGACAACACAAACATCTTTTTAAGATGGTTAAGAGGGCGAGATGCGAGATAATTACAGATGGTCCACTCCAGACCTCTGTTTTACCAGCGTGTCTTCCAACTCTCTTCGACGATTTCAAAGAAAGTCATATACTAGTGCTGCCTTTTCGACGATTTCAAAACTTCTTAATTTTTCGAGAAGACGAATCCGATACAGTTTTTCAAATAAGGTAAAAAAAATGAACCCGATGAATAGTACTACTTTCGTCTTATTTGACAAATATTGTCTGATCATGGACCAACTAGGTTTAAAAAATTTATCTCGTAATTTTTAACTAAACTGTATAATTAATTATTTTTTTACCTATATTTAATGCTTCATACAAGCAGCTAAATATTAATGTGATGAAGAGAGAGTAAAAAAATTATAACTTTTATAGGAATCTAATCGTGGCCGAAAATCAAATCCGAGACAGACACAGAGAGAGAGACGCGCTGTTCGTACTCGGTACAAAAAGAAAAATCCAACTTTTTTTCAGCTCCAAGTCAAACGGTCCCGAGCAAGAAACCGTGTCGTCGATTCTCATCTTTCTTGCCGCAGCAACAAATCAAGAACAGAACCCGTTCGTCCGCCCTGATTGCGCCTCGCGAGTAGCCCCACGCTGCCGTCTGACCTTGTGGTGACAGATTCCGCAGGCAGCCGGCGAGGGGAGGAGGCGGAGGAGGAGATGGACGGGGAGCAGGCGGCGCGGTGGGCGGCGGCGCAGGAGGGGGTCCCCGTCGGGGCGGACCTTGTCGCGGCGGCGCTGCGGCAGCTGCGGTTCCTCGCGGCGGTGGACCGCCGCCGGTGGCTCTACGACGAGGGCCCGCTGCTTGACCGGGCCATACGCAGGTACGGATGATGCCCCCGCTGAAAAAAAATTTATTCTTTCTCTGTTTTCCTTTCCCCTTGGCTTTTTTGGCTCTTGGAGAAAGCAAGGGACGTTTTTCATGATTGCTCGTCGACTGTTCATCTTTGTCGGCTCCGGAGCATGGGTTATTTGGTGAAATATTTAGGAAACTCAGAGATTTAAAATTGGAAATGCTGGTACATGAATCTTGATTGCAAGCTCCTCTTTATTTCTGTAATGTAAAGCAACCATAGATGGAAAGTGCTGGTATGAATCTTGATTGCAAGCTCCTGTATTCCTGTAAAGCAACCCTTGTTGATGAAAATCAGTCGAAAAAATTTATTGTTAACTCAAAAAAAAAAAAAAAATCTCTAGTTGGATAGTAACAGCCTGCAGAACGGCATGTGCCTGAACTTCAGTTTTGGGAGCATAGTTCAGCACTTGGGACCAACATTAAATAGGGCTTGCTCTGTTTTTTGGCCTTACCAGCAGATAATTACCTGCAAATGATATGCTTGTCACATGAGAAGTCACTGTCATGTTGAGTTACTGATGGTTCCATGATTATTTTTACTTCATGTGCTGGGATAGTCTCCTGTATTTCTTACCAATACAGAAAAATTGTGTCGTGATTCATGTCCTGAGAAAAATTGTTGCTACAATATAGGTACAAAGCATGCTGGCTTCCCCTTCTTGATAAGCACACTAAGGCTGCGGTTGTAGATGGCCCATTGGTTATTCCGCTTGATTGTGAGTGGATATGGCACTGCCATCGACTTAACCCGGTACACATCCCCACCACGATGATCCTCTGTAATTCATGATGATCTGAATATTGTATCAGGCAGCCAACTGCATTATTCTTACTGATATATATTATGACTCTATTTGGAAATGTTTTATATGCAAGCATCTTCTATGCTTGTACTCTTGTTGACGAAGCTATTCAGAGAACTGAGGGAACTAATTATTCAAGCACACATCTTTCAGGTTCAGTACATAAGGGACTGCAAGAAAGTATTTGGTAGAATACTGAACAATAACAATGTTGAGTCGTCCACTCAAACAAAGTCAACACTTCAGTCAGAAAAGATTTGGAAAGAGTTGTATCCTGAGGAGCCCTTCGAATTGGCCTTCACAGCAACCTCTGATGTTGCCATGGATGTGAAACCTGGAGATGCAGAGGACATTACCTATGATCTGGTCTCTGCTGTTAAGAGACAATCCTCTTTCTATTATCAGGTATTTGCACAATCTTCGCCCCAGTATATGTATATATGATACATACCTATGTGATACAAAATTACCAGTTGACTTATAATAGTAAATTTTAAGCTATTTAAGTGATACTTCATATCATTATTATCCACTGAAAAGGCAACCAT